>CM053788.1:145700915-146900915 GCA_028749045.1 Cupressus sempervirens
ACCAATAAAAAATCAATAATACATGTATATACCTATGGGTAAAATGAAGTTGTCTAACATCTAGGTGATCCCAAGTCAACAACACCATGATCAATAACCCAACTCTGCATATGATCATAATAAGCCAAAATTAGTTGATTATAAATTAATTTAGTAAAAAAAAAATCAATTGAATCAAATAAACATTAAAACAAATGTACCTCATCATGATTGGTATCATCCCCATGCTCATAGTCTAACATGAAAGAAAATGGTCCACCAAAGAACTAATGCACATGGATACAAGTCTTGAGTCAACATTTCATATGATTATATTATAAATATATGTATCAATTAAATGATTAAATCAATACATACTTGTTGAGTTGTCAACATGGAGCACAATTTGGCCAGGGGTTCAGTGCTAGTGCCAACAACACTCTGGTCTTAAATTTTAAACAACATCAAGAAATACCAATTTATTAGTCAATCATGTACATATTCAAGATGCGATAAAAATATTTTAATATAATTATTAATATTTACCTGTGTATCAATGCCAAATGTGTCATTGAGGAAGTCATCTGTCATTGTCTGATCATTTACATCCTCTCTACTAGAAGTGTCAAATGTGCATAGAGCTCCACATGATGTGCACATATGGCCTCTATAAGGAAACTCAGGTGCAGAAACAAATTCCTACACTAATCTCTTAAGAGAAGTATGGTGCAAATCCTATTAAAATCTTTTACACTTATAGATTCAATATCATGTAAACAAAAATATTACAACAAACCAAGCATAAAGAAAATAGACAGAGAAAGAAGCACATAACACAAAGATTTTTCAGTGGGGAAAAACCTTTTGGTAAAATAATCCCACCCCTCTAGAAAATTGTCAAACACCTTGTAAGAGCAACAACAACATAACAGGAACTAACTGCTATTGGCCAAAAGGCCCATAGACTCTGAAAACCATCTAAACTTCTCAGTGCCCATTGGTTTCGTTAATGCATCTGCAACATTCTTCACAGTATCTACCTTTTCCATATTTACCTTTCCATCTTCCACCATATCTCTCACAAAGTGAAATTGCACATCAATGTGTTTCATTTTGGCATGGAAAGTTGGATTCTTTGCAAGGCAAATAGTGCTCTGACTGTCACACCAAATAGTAATCTGTTCTACATCAACACCAATATCAGAACACAATCTCTTAAGCCAAATGGCTTCCTTACAAGCATGAGTAGCAGCCATGTACTCAGCTTTTATAGTGGACAAAGCAACCATAGGTTGTCGCTTTCTCATCCAATTGATGGCACCACCAAACATACTGAACACATAAGCACTGGTGGATCTCCTGTGGTCAATATCATCTGCCCAATCTGAATCCACAAACCATGAATACAAACTGAATGCAGAAATCCAGAAGAGTTACCATGATAACATATGGAGTAATCTAATGTACCCCTCAAATATCTGAATACTTGCTTAACTACATCCCAATGTACCTGTCCATGATTAGCCATAAATCAACTCAGGACTCCCACTGCTTGGGCAATGTTTGGTCTAGTATGAACCATAGCATACATAAGACTGCCAACTACACTAGCATAAGGTGCTCTAGTCATGTCCTCCACCTCACTAGAAGATTTTGGACAATCATCTACAAATAACTTTGTTCCCATAGGAATAGGAACACATAGTGGTCTACAATCTGCCATGCTGAACCTATCCAACACAGACTTCACATACTTACTTTGACTCAACCAAAGTTTTCTGGTAGACATGTCTCTACTAATTTCCATACCCAAGATGTACCTAGCTGCCCCAAGTTCTTTCATCACAAATTGTGCTGACAACTGAGATTTAAAATAAAAAATCATACCCTTACCCTTCCCAAACAACAACATATCATCAACATATAATGCAACAATAAGAAGGCAATCATTTTCAACTCTGAAATAAACATAGTGATCTAATTTTGATCTTAAAAATCCAATTGACAACACAAAGGCATCAAACTTAAGGTACCACATCCTAGGAGATTTCTTCAAACCATATAGAGATTTCTTTAATCTGCAAAGAAAGGATTCTTTACCTTTAACAATGTAGTGCTCAGGCTGTAATATATAAATCTCTTCCTCCAAATCACCATGAAGGAAAGCTATCTTCACATCCATCTATTCTATCTCTAAATCATATAATGTAGCAAGATATAATAGAAATCTAATGGATGTCAACTTTGCAATAGGAGAGAATATTTCACCATAATCTATTCCCTCTACCTCTGAATACCCCTTTTCAACCAATCTAGCTTTGTACCTTTCAACATTGCCATCTGCACAGAATTTCTTCTTAAACACCCATTTACAGCCAACAGATTTTCTCCCTTTAGGAAAAGGTACAAGGTCCCAAGTTTTTTTTTTCTCTAATGAAGCCATCTCATCATCCATAGCCTCAATCCAAGAACCTACATCTTCCATGCCCAAAGCCTCTTTCATAGATCTAGGCTCATCAGTGTTAGTAATCAAAGAAAAAGCACAACTGGAATCTAACATAGAATAACCAAACTTTTCTAGTTGCTTTCTTTCTCTTGTGGATCTTCTCAAGGGCTGAGGTTGAGGTTGTTCTTCCTCTTCTTTTGAAATCTTAGAGTTGCTAGAGCTCTCCTCATCATTAGACCCAACATGGTCTCTCTGTTCAGTCTTCTCAGGGGTAGGAGGCAACTGAACAACATCTTTTTCCTTTTCTTTTTCATCTAGTTGTAGCACAATAGGAGAAGATGTTAACTCTCTAAAAATAAAATTTTTACTATACAACACCTTACTAGTCACAGGATCCCAAAGCTTGTATCCTTTCACACCAGCACTGTACTTGATGAAAATACATTTAACAACTTTTTTTTCCAACATAGATCTTTTCTCCTTTGGAACATGTGGATAAGCTTCACAACCAAAAACATGAAGATGTCTAATTGAAGGCTTCTTACTAGACCACACCTCCATGGGTGTCCTACCAAAAAGGGCTGATGTAGGAGATCTATTAACCAGATAGCAAGCAGTAGCCATAGCTTTGGCCCAAAACCTTTGTTCTAAACTACCTCCACTAAGCATACTCCTAGCCTTCTCCATCAGTGTCCTATTCATTCTCTCTACAACTCCATTTTTCTCTGGGGTATAAGGAGTTGTCTTATGCCACTCGATACCTTGTTCTTTAGAGAATTGTTCAAACACTGCTGAGAAAAACTCACCATCATTGTCAGTTCTCACACACTTAATCTTCTTACTAGTCTGATTCTCTACAAGGGCTTTAAATTCCTTGAATCGACTAAAGACTTGTGTCTTACTTTTAAGGAAATAAATCCATGTCCTTATATTGTAATCATCTATGAAAGATACAAAAAATATAGAATTGGGGATTGAAGGAACTTTTACAGGACCAAATACATCAGAATGAATAAGATCCAAAACATCAGAAGATTTGTGAGAACTAGAGTAAAACTAAACATGATTTTGTTTACCATAGACACAGTGTTCACAGAAGTGAAACTTGAGATTGCAATAATTTAACTCCTCAATGAGATTTTTATTTTTTAGGGTTCTGAGACCCTTTTTACCAATGTGACCAAATCTCATATGCCACAACATTGTCTTTTCTGCAGGAAGCTTACCTTCCAAAGTGATTGCATTGCCATTAGAACCAATAACCATAGTATTCTTCACTGCTCATTCAAATGGTGAGGATGAAGAACTATTACATAGAGGAATACATGAATCTAGCTGAAATAAGGTACATCTCCTAGTACCACTTGCAAGCACTATTGATCCTCTCATCATTTTGCATCCTTCTTTCAAAAAAATAACTTGCACACCTACATCATTCAACATACTTATAGATAATAGGTTTCGTGCCAAACCTAGAATATGCATATCTTCATTGATTCCCTTTAGTCGTCCATCAGGAAATTTGATGGTGAACCTTTCACGTCCAACTATCTTTAGGTGAGAACCATCATCCAAGTACACCTTTCCATCATCGAACTCTTCATATTTTGAGAACCAGTTTCATTGAGAGGTCATGTGAAAAGATGCACTCGAGTCAACCAACCACACATCATTAGATGCATGGGATGCCAAATCTATGATGAATGCATCACGATGTTCTTTAGATCTTTCTGAAGCTAAATTTGAACCTTTCTTCTTCTTCTTTAGCTCTTTGCAATCTTTATGGAAGTGCCCAGGTTTATCATAGTTCCAACATTTTTCCTTGGACTTATTGGAAGTCTTTGACTTCCCACGGGATTTGGATCTACCCTTATTGTTAGAATTATTTTCAATTGTCTTCCCTCTTTTCGTGGATCTCCCACGAACAGCAAGGGCTTCTTTTTCTAAAATGGAAGCCTTTCTCTGCATCTCCTCTGATAGCAACAAAGACACCACATCATCCATTTTGAAAGTGACTAATGTGCTTCTGAGAGCCATCACAAGATGGTCCCATGAATCCAATAAAGAACACAAAAGTGTGTAGCAATGATCCTCCTCCTCTAACTTGACACCAGTTGATGTCAATTGTGTAGCCAACAGATTAAATGCATTAAATGATCCATTAAGGATCCACCTTCCTCCATTCGTAGAGAGTACAACTTCTTCCTCAGGAACAACTTGTTCACTAAAGATTTGGCTTGATAGATGGCCCCAAGTCTTTCCCACAAACTATATGCAGTTTTCTCATCTAGAACATTCAGAAGGACTGCATCGGTTAAACAGAGTCTTATGAGACCCTTAGCTTTACAGTCTTTTATATTGCCATCTACTTGAGCTATAGTTGGTGGTCTTATAGCATTTGAAGTCACTTCCCATTGGTCACAATCTTTCAAAATGTCTTCCATCTTTAGTTTCCACAACTCAAAATTAGTGGCATTAAATTTCTCCACCTCCATTCTTCCATATGATGAACTCGCCATCTCAATCTACAAATAAGATTCAAGATTCTCTGCACAAGACTCCCACTCAACTTGAGATTAGCTCAAAAAACCCTACCCAACAACTAGGATCAAAAGTTGATCAAGCTTTGATACCACTTGTAAAGAAACTCAGGTGCGGAAATAGCTTCCTACACTAATGTCTTAAGAGAAGTATGGTGCAAATCCTATTAAAATATTTTACACTTACAGATTCAATATCATGTAAACAACAATATTACAGCAAACCAAGCATAAAGAAAATAGACAGAGAAAGAAACACATAACACAAAGATTTTTTGGTGGGAAAAAACCTTTCGGTAAAACAACCCCACCCCTCCAAAACTTGCACAATGTATTATCTTCATCACAAGGTTACAATACACTTTCAATGCAAGTTCAACAATGACAACAAAAGACTCCAGTAGCAACTCACAGTACCAACAATACACTACTTCGTATACACTTCCTCGCAACCCTAAAAATGCTTATAACATGTGCTTCACTTTTAGGGCTACACCCAAAGGTAATCGTATTAGGGTTTTATAGTAATCAAATTTATCAATTGCCACATGTCTTGACCTATCATTGAATCTTCCTAACATAGCTCTTACATGTCATAGGAATCCATCATAACCGTTTTAGCTATGATCTCCTTATACACAATTCAAGATGCCAAAACATCAACATTATTTGCAAGAAATACATTTTATAAAACAAATAATAAGAATAGTAATTATCCAAGGTTGAGACACCTTATTCCTAACAGCCTCTATGCTGACGAGGCTCATCCACAAGCAAAGAACATACACTATGAATGAGGTTTTGAGTCAATGCACTAATACTTCCCAGTGTGTCTGCCTCTACATGTTCCTTCACAACATAAGGAATGACAATATGCTCCCCCTTGTTGACATCAACAAGTTCCCTTGGTTGATTAGGGTCATGAAGTGCACTTGGCCAATGAAATGATGGCCCCACCTCTAGCTCAAGATGCATACATATCAAAATAATTAGGCATCTCCCTAAGGATAAACCCACAATAAAATTTATTTAAAAAATACCCTAGGACCTCATGATTATTGCAAGGAGAGGCATCAAACACCATCCACCATCTATCCAAAAACTTATTATTTATATCCTCATTTATGTACCAATGGATGGGGAACCTTTTAGCAGTAGTTTTACGGTGTCTTCTTCTCCTGGATTTTTTAAACAAAGTGCATATGTCATATTTTTTAATTCATTTCTTTGTAATATAATCATATAATAATTTATCAGCATAGTATCATTTTTGTTCTTCTCTTTTATTCTTCCATATATTTAACTAGCCACTAATAAATAAAATTTGGGTTACAATAGTCTTAAGGGATGTTGCTAATTGTGCTCTACTAGGATTGTTTTGAAGTCAATCCTTTAACCTCATAATAATTGACTCCAATTCTATTTTTCCTCTTTCTAAATTAGCTAATAAATTATCTTGAGTCCCTAAAGGATCTCTTTGAAGTGGTGGAGGAGGTGGCTGTTCTTGTTGATTTTGTGAAGGGTTTGGTTATTAGATTGGTGGATTATTTTCAAGTAGATTTGGTGGAGCATTTTGAACATTACTTGACATATAAATAATAGTATTCAATAAACTATACTAAATTGAATCAAATTTTTTAAAAAACAGCAATAATTTAAAAAAATAAAAATAAAAAAAAGTGTTCAAATCCATACCTCTTCTCCAACCTTGTGAATTACGATGATGGGAGACATTTTTAGCACATGGAGGGGATGTTCTCAGAGAGAAATAACATGTATACACTCCTTGGGGCTATAGAAAATGGAGAAATGGAAAATAAATTGAGTGGAATGAGGGAAAAAGCCATAGATTTGAAATTTATTAAAAATTTCCATCAATATGATTATGCTACATTGACCTTTTTGAATTGCCCAAGCATATGGATCCATTCATGTCGAAGGCAATGGGATCAAACTATGGATTTCATAAGAAAAAATATAAATGTGTCACCTTTTTGGTACCAAAACTTGGTGCATAATCCCTTGTTAGCATGAATTCTTGATGTAGTGAAAGGCATGAGAATCCCTAATGGAGAAGTCCTAGCCACAAGCAAATAACCACATAGTGAAAAAATAATAATAATACAAGATTTGATATAGGCTACAAGAAATATGTCAAGATATAAGGCCTTCCTAGTTATGGCCAAATATAAATAAATTATAATAGTTCTCCAAGATCTCTTGAGATCTAACTCAAATCCTAGCCAGCCCAAATTTGTAACACAATAGCAATCTGGTAGAAAGCTCTAAGATCTCAACCTATGCCCACAAGCCACCAAGCAATCTCATTGTTCCTAAACTACAACCACTAACTTTTCTTACAAACTCCCATTCCAGATTCCAACTTGAATCCTTGTTCTCCCATTCCCACACTAAAATAAATTTCCTTCCTTCTTCTTCTTATTTCTTAAGACACTACCCAAGGTGTCTTTAAATATCTAGCTAAGCCATAAGTCAGCTAGTCAAGTGTTTAATTACAATATAGGTCCACCTTGGAAGAGTAAACTAAAACTATAACAAACATGAAGAAAAATAAATGAAAATTTATATTTATGTCCACACATGACCCAATAACATGTCCCTCTCTTAACAAGATCCAATTTCCTCATGATAAATTGTGCAAGATGAAAACTCCACATGTTTCCACAAAAACTGGCCAAAAATTGATACGCAAGGAAAACAGTTATATCTCCTAGTTCTAGTAGAATTAGAACTTGTTCTTTGAACTAAAGGTATTAATTTAGGTCCTCTAGAACCCCTTAAGTGAAAAAAGTATGATTCATTAAGGATAAATGTGCATCCATCCTAAAAATCACGCATAGAAACCAATTGCAAAAACTAACATAAAATTGATGTGTTATAAAAATGACCATATCTCGCAACTCATAATGAATTAGGACTTTCACCTAGTACCATAGATAGAAATATAGGCCCTCTTAAATACCTAAAAAATTTAGCCTCAGAATCATTTTACAAAATTAGTTACATTGCCCACAATAGGCACACAAAAACCAAAAAATGCAGCTCCAGCAACAAGGTAAAATGACTCTAACTTCAACACGATAACTCCAATCTCAATGCACACATAGGAAAAAATTCCCCAATGTGTCTCAAACACATACCTAGCCATGAAAAACATAACTCCACAAAATCTAAACTCAATGCTCTTGCATCAATGCTGATGGTATTCCTTTGGGGGAGTATCTTAAGCATTGGAGTGTATGTAGCAGTATCAACATGTTGCATTCATGACTTTGTTTGCCATTGATGTCAACATAGCAATAATTATGTATAGAATAATAGAGTAGTAGATAGAGAATGATGTTTTACAAACATAGGTTTGATGGTTAAGTGACACACGATTAAGGACATGCTTCATACAATTTCTTAGTGATGATGCTAAGTGCACGTAACATAAGTCAAAGAAATATAGAAGATATATGTAATTTATAGAAAGTAGTGCATGGGCAGAGTATCTAATAAGTAGTTTTTGATGATTAGATTGTATCTCCTAATAGAAACATAATTAGGCCATGCAAAGTTATATAGTGGCATAGGATAGTTTGATGGTGACATCAGTAAGTGTGGCATTCCTAAAGTCACACATGTGAGAAGTTGTATAGATTGTGAGTTGGTGGTGTTATGTAATTGTGAAATAATTAAATATCTTATTGTGCTCCTATAATAACTAATTAGGAAAGCCTCAAGGCCAACTCAAAGAATTATTTTGATGACTTGGTATAAAGGAAGGATATTTTCCTAATTTGGAAGAGTATCAAGTGTATGGGATGTGAAGTGATCAAGAATGAGCAAAAAAGAATAGCGTGTTTAGTAAATGTGAGTAAGCAATCCAAGGGATTATTGGATGAAAATTTTGTGATCTCATATAAGGATCAAAAGGAGAAAATGTCTAGTTTACAGAACAGAGAAAGAGGAAGGAGAAGTATAGTTCAATTCTATTATTTTGTAAGGAATAATATAGAGATCATTTAGACAATGTGTTCATTGATCTTTCCCCTAAATATGTTTGGATAGTGGTTCCATCTACCTTCTACAACTCCTAATAGGGTTGGCATCTCCTAACAGGGATTCAAAATCTCCTAATAGGGATTGATATGTATCGAATGTTTTCATAGACTCCTAACAGGGTCCATCCTCTAACAAGGAATATTTATATTAGTACATCATATTGTGGGTATCATCCTCACTAGGGTTTTCCCTCTCATTAAGGGTTTCCCTAGTTAATATATTAGGTGCTATTGTACATGAGTATCTTCTTGTAGTTTTTTATTATATTGCTCATAAGGTTAAGATTTAATAAGGTTGATAAATCATAATAATTTTATAACTAATTCATCCCCTACTCTTAGTTATATTGGTGGAGTATACATTCTAACAATCAATATCAGAGCCTTAGGTCCTTGAAGAGAAAACTTAATAGCTTTGGGAGATCAATGGTGAGTTTATTTAGAAAAGATAGTCCTAAGTTTGACAAGGTTAACTATGATAGCTGGAAAGAAAAGATGAAGACTGATCTATTAAGTATAGGTCTAGATTATTGGCTTTTGAAAAAAGTGACAAGGAAAT
The DNA here is from genome assembly GCA_028749045.1 of Cupressus sempervirens. Lineage (NCBI taxonomy): Eukaryota > Viridiplantae > Streptophyta > Pinopsida > Cupressales > Cupressaceae > Cupressus > Cupressus sempervirens. The sequence goes on from CM053788.1 coordinate 145,710,507, forward strand.
TGTGAAAGAAGAGAAGCTTGAAGAATGCAGTGAAGTAGAGAGAGATCTATTCATGTGTAATATGTGAGCCAAAGAAGTCTTATTGTCAACTCTTCCTGAGAATGAATACAATCAAGTAAAATATTTAGTAACATTGATTAAGATTTGCAAAGAATTAGAATCTAATTTTGAAGGGGATACACATACAAAAAAGATAAGAATACAAAATTGGATATGCTTGTTTCAAGATACTAAAATGATGGAAGATGAATATGTAAGAAGCTATGTTGGTAGGATATCTGAGATTATTGCACGAATCAAGTCATATGGCAAATCCAAGGAAGAAGATGAGATTGTATGGAATATCTTGAAAAATTTGACATGACCATTTAAGAAAGTAGCACAAATGATTGAGCTTTGGATACCTTGTAATGATAAATTCACCAGGGAGAGTTTTCTTGGAAGATTGGAAGCAACAAAGGCTAGTTTGAGATATTCTAGCGAATTGACAAGAGTGGAGACAACTTTTAGTGCCTTAAGTGTTGGTCCATGCTAATCTAGAAGTGCAAGTACCCTTGGGGATTTTGCTAGTAGTAGTAGAACCAAATCTAAAGAAGATAGAAATATTGAAGAAGGTATAGCCCTGCTTGTAAGAAAAAAACTAGATGGTAAGAGAATCTTCAATGTTGGACTTGTAATGAATTTGGTCATTATGCATCTAAGTGTCCTAAAAGAGAGAAGAAGTATAAAGGAAATTTTAAGCCTAGAAGGCCTAGAAATTGTTTATATGAAAATGAAGACAAGGAATCTAAGGAAAGAGTTTAGAGTGAAAGTTATGATGAGCTAGGATTTGTAACGATTAAAAAAATGATCTCGATATAGAAATTAGATAAGAAAAAGCTTTAGTTTCCCAAGTTGAAAACAAATATGATTGGGTAATAGACAATGGATGCTCACATCACATGACTGGTGATATGAAAATTTTTGTTAAATTCAGGAATCATGATGTAGGTATTGTTAGAGTTGGTAACAATGCAAGTTGTCACATCATAGGGATCTGATCTATTACTCTTGATAGAATGACTAACAATGATGATGTTTAATTTTTTTATGGTTTAAAACATAACTTGTTGAGTTTTGGATAGTTGGTGGATAAAGGTTATCAGTTGCAATTCACAAAAAAAGAATTGCATTATCAAAGATAAATATGGTAAGCTAATTGGAATAGGTACAAGATCTAGAGGTAATGTATTTCAGTTGAATCCTACTAAGATGACATGTTTGGTTGCCAAAATGGATAACAATTGGTTATGACATAGAAGGTTTTGTCATATAAACTTTGATAACATTGTGAAGGTTAGTAGCACATTTGTAGTTAGAGATTTACCTAAGATAATGAAGCTTACTAATGTTGTTTGCAAAGAATATATATTGGCTAAGTAGAAAAAGGTATCATTTCCTAGTAAGACATTTAACTCTACAGAGAAGTTGAAGATTGTTCATACAGATTTGAGTGGCACTACCAAGGCAAGAGGATTCTATGGAGAAAGGTATTTTATGATCTTTATTGATGATTTCACTAGAATGATGTGGGTAGAATTTCTTAAAGAGAAATCTAAAACTTTTGAAAAGTTCAATATATTTAAGAATAGAATTGAGAATGAATCTGGTGTTAAGATTAAACATTTGAGATTAGATAGAGGAGGAGAATATACTTATAGAGAGTTTAACATGTTTTTTGAAGGTAGTGGAATCAAGAGACAATTATCTTCACGTAAAACCCCTCAGCAAAATGCAATAGCAAAAAGGAGAAACAAATTAGTATCAGAGTAGCAAGAGAAATGATGTTTGAGAACGATGAATCCAAGACATTTTGGAGTGAAGCATTCAATACAACAATGTACACTATGAATAGAGTACAGATCAAAAAAGGTATGAATAAGACTCCTTATAAATTATGGTTTGGTCATACACCTTCAGTAAAGTATTTAAGACACTTTCAAACCAAGTGTTATATAAAGAGAGATGATGATATTGGTAAGTTTGATCCAACAAGTGATGAAGGTATGTTTCTTGGTTATTCATTGAAAAGAAAAGCTTAAAGATGTTTTAACCATAGAACAAAGACAATAGTTGAGTGTGCAAATGTAAAAGTGGATGAAAAGTTTGGAATTAAGAAAAAGATGATGGATTACAATTCTGATGAAAAAGAAGAAAATACTAGAATTATTAGGAAAAAATGTAGAAGTTTTCCTTGAAACTAATAATGACTTGCAGATTGATGTGAAAATTGTTGAGAAAATATGAGAACAAATATTTGAACCAAGAGATGAGATAAGAGTTGAGCTAGCAACTCCTACCTCTAATAGGAATTTGACAAAGAATCACCCTCTAGAGAAGATAATTGGAAGAAAAGACAAAGGAGTAATGACAAGAAATAAAATAAATGAGGATTATGTCTGATTTCTCAAGTTGAACATAAGAGTGCAGATGAGGCATACAAAGATGATCATTGGGTTCAAGTGATGAAGGAAGAACTAGATCAAATTGTGAAGAATGACACATGGGAATTGGTTTCTAGACCTAAAGACAAGAATGTTATAGGAAGTAAATGAGTATTTAGAAATAAGATGAATGAGCAAGGTGAAGTTGTGAGAAACAAAGCTAGATTGGTATGTAAAGGTTACTCAAAGAAAGAAGGAATAAAATATAAGGAAACATATGCCTCTATAGCCATAATGGAAGCAATAGGAATGTTTTTGGCTTATGCAGCAAATAAGAAGTTCAAAGTGTATCAGATGGATCTCAAATAAGCCTTTATGAATGGAGAACTTGAAGAAGAGGTTTACATTGGGCAAACTAAAGGATTTCCTTTGAAAGAACAAATGGATATGGTATGAAAATTGAAGAAAGCTCTATATGGTTTAAAGCAAGCACTTAGAACTTGATATGCAAGGTTGGACAAGTATTTGGCAAAGCTTGGATTTGCTAAAGGTATGACAGATAGTAACTTGTACTTAAAATAAATTGAAAATGGTTTGCTAATAATAGTAATATTTTTTGATGACATAATCCTTGGAAGCAATGATGAAGCAAGTGAAAAAATTTCTGAAGAAATGAAGAATGAGTTTGCTATGAGCATGATTGGAGAAATCAAGTTTTTCCTAGGTTTGCAAATTGTGCAAAACAATGATTGCATTTTCATTTCAAAAACTAAGTATTTGAAAGACTTGTTGAAAATATTTGGCTTGGAAAGTTGTAAGCCTGCTAGTACACCATGATAACTAGTCATAAGTTAGCTAGCAAGGATGAGACACCTGCAGTTGAGAAGAAGTAGTGTAGATCCATGATTGGAGGTTTGCAATATCTAATGCACACTAAACTAGATATAGAAAATGTAGTTGGGATTGTAGCTAGATTTCAAGTTGATCCTAAGGAGTATCATTATGCATTAGTGAATAAAATATTTAGATATTTGAAGGGAACATCTAATTATGGGATATGGTACAATAGATCAAATGAATTCACTTTACGTGCCTATACTGATTTGGATTGGGCAAGCAGTATGGAGTTTTGGGCACCATTGGAGTCTAACTTAATGGATTTTCTATGGACATAATTGAATTGAAATACCCTAAGAGTGTCAATCTGGGATTCATAAACTAGTGAGAGATATAACGACTATTTGATTAAGAGATGAAGATAATAAATCAAGTGGTATGAATGCAATTTACTACATGCTACGAAATCAAACTAAGAAGCTTTTAATTAATCAAATTAGAATTTACGCTTTAAATAATGAAACTAAGAAAGAATTCGTACGTAATATATCTTCACACTTAATCCAAACAATTACTTAAAACATATCTTTACACTTAATTAATTACTAATAGTAATGATCACCATCAACAATAGCCACACACCAATTAATTAAACATTAAACACTATAATTAATGAATATGTTCAACCAATCAAATACTACTATTCAAAATAAATCCAATATACTAAAGATTAAAATAGAATATTATTCTACAAGAAGTTCAGCTGCGATAGGAAGTCTATGATAATAGTCAGAACTCAAGATAATAATATGCAACAAGAAGTTCAGTAGGAATAATGGGCAGTGATAGGGAGTTTTTGGAAAATGGTGATACAAAATATAATGCAACTGATGATGGGTTTAGATGAAAGGATGATATGAATTTTAATGAAATAGATATTTGAATGGATGAATAATAATCAATAAAGTAGAAAGGTAGAAATGGCTGCAAGCCAACAACCCAATAAACAATCAACTCTTTAGATAATCAAAATGTGACTGAACATATAACATGAATCATACAAGTTCCATAACCATTTGTACACACTTAATTTATTTCTACCCTACTATTAATCCATAATGAAGATAGATGAAATGATTGATAGTACACACTTCAAAATAGAAGTTAAAATAATCTCACTAGGATTCTCAAGAGGGGGCCCTTCCTCTAGTCCACTTGGTGAGTAAAAGATTAATGTGAATTTTTTTAAGTTAGTCCAAAATTGATCCAAATAGTAATATAGAAAGATGATTTATAACAACATTCTAATAAGTGTATTTCTCTCTATCTTTTCTTGTGATCATACATATGCTTATATAGTTTCCAAAATGCCAAAATAAGGTTGAATTGATTGTTATGGCCACATGCCATTGATCTAAGTTAAAAAAATGCTATCTTTTCCATAAGCCACAAGTATTGAACAATATAACAACAACAACAATAATAACACAATGTTTTAGCCAAAAATTATTCCAGACATAAGATTATAAAACAAAATATTTTCCTAAACTAGGATAGAAAAAATATAGCTATGATATGTTTGCACAACTACCCTAGCTGTACCAAAGTTTTTGTAGATGCTCAAACATCCATGCTTAGCTCATGTAGTTTCAAATATATCCAAATTACTATGAATTTCTAGACATTGTTAGGGTCATTGCTTCCTATCTTACATTTTATCAATATATTTTAAATCTCTACTAATTAGTGGTATAAATGGGAATGGGACAACACAAAGTTGGACAAAAATATACATAAGAAATATATGAAAAGACACAAAAATGATTGCCCATCATTTCCCCCCAACTAAAGGATCAAACATATCCTCGTGCATGCCAAGTAGACAATCAACATTAGTGAACTTGGGTGCTAGATTTGTGGAGACTGTTGTAACTCTTGCAGTTACTTTTGTGGTAGACTTGGGTGTAGACAACTCTTGTATCTATGCCTTTAGTTGTAGATTAGGCCTCTAGAGCTGATTAATGATTTGTAATAGCTGATCAAGAGAAAAATGTTGTATTTCTCTAGGAACTTCAAGACTTCCTAAAGAACCATTATTAGGGCTTAGCTAAGATGCTATGGTAATAGTGTGTGTATTGTTAGTTTAAGGAGACTGTACTTCTTGTATTATACTCTCATCTGGTCAAGGAAGTTATTTAGTTTTTTTTGACTAAATTTCATCACCAAGGGGAATATCATTGGCTATTTATATCATCCTTTCTATGGCAACATTTGGTAGAATTTCTTATGCCAGAGGAAATTTAGGACTTATCTTTTCTTCAATGATAGGCTCCTCGGTAGGGATTTTCCTATCATGTACTCAGAATTTCATCTTCCTCTTTATTGGTGTCTTTTTCTTGAAATTCTTCTTCAAATTCTTTCTCACCTTTAGCCTGTTATTCTTCTTTAGTTTCATGTTTGTCCTCAGCCTCTAGTTCTTCTTTAGTTTCCTATTTTTCTTCATCTTCCTACTACCCTTCTTCTATTTCTTGTTCTTAGTCAATTGCTTGGTCTTCTTCAATTTCAAAATTCTCCTCCATTCCCTAAACTTCTTCTATTTCTTGTCCCTTTTTAGTATCTTGTTCTTCTTCAGAGGGTAATTCCTCTTGCTCCACCATCTTTTTCAATTTTCCCTATTTTTTATTTTGCCTATGCTATGACCTCTATTCCCTTAAAAGATAGTTGTTTTTCTTTGAGGGCTTTTGAACAATAATGATTTCTAAATCTTTAACATAGTGGGCTACATTGGTTAGTTCTTGTAGTTTATCTAGAGTGTTCTATTTTAATCTAATAACCATAGGATGAGGGATTGTGATTTCCTTATTTTTCTTAGAAGGTTTAGCCTTTTCATGCTTAAGGGTTTTTATTTTGAGGACTTTTAGCTTTTTAGATTTTGATGGGAGTGAGGGTTTTGCTAGTCACTTTTTAGAAGAGCTAGCTTTAATAATATTTACACTGAGAAGTGATTCAGGGTCATCTACATTGTTAAGTGTAATAAATATCTCCCACCTTAGGGTATTTTGGGTAGACTTAATGGCATGAATGATAAGTAATTTTATCAAATCACGGTGGGAAAGAGAGTTAGTATGCCCTGCTTTGTATTGGTGATGACCATTCTAAAGAATGTAGAAGATAATAAGGAACATTGAAAAGGACCCCATACTATAGAAGAAGGTGAAGACAATGAGAAAAAATATACTTATAATGACCTTCACATGTAATGAACTAGATCAGAAACTGGGCGTCTTCATGCCATGGCTCTGGCAACAATTAACATATAATCCCTTGTCCTTGTGTTGTTTTAACTAGCTCTCCACCTTGAAAGAATTGGTTCTTATGGGGTTTCAAATTAAGGGTGTTGGAAGATCCTATAGGAAAATAATGGTCCCCAATTTGTGGGAGGCTAGAGACAACTGTGATAGCCTATAAGTTGACCTAGGATTGTAGCCCTCACATAATAACATTGTCCTCTATAAATGTCAAGGAACTTGAAAATGACCTCATCACTAGAAATGAATTCACATAACCTTTCACAATACCTTAACCATCCTAAATGTTCAAAGATTTTGTGAACTTCCTCAACATTTTGTAGATGGTGGAGTGAGTCTGGCTCCTTACAAAGATGATGTCCTCGCATGATAGAAGACATCAATGCTTACTATGAACTCAAAGAAAAAGGTTTTGACCATGGAAAAAACAAACTTTTTTTTTTATAAATGATAGAAGAGACTTTACCAAGAGTGAAATAATGGAAGTACAACTACAAGGAGTAAAAATGGGAAGGTAATAGCTAATCTTACTTTCATATCCATGAATAATTATTGAGAACAGATGATGTAACAATAATAACTAAGGACATGGAAAGGATGGTATAAGCAAACATTGATGTGTACTACTACCCCCTAGAAAGGGTCAAACTATCTTGATTATGCCAAATAAGCATAAGAGAAATAAAATACATTGAATGAAAATGTAAGGTAAGAAAGTACTTCTTTAAGCTATAGCCCAATAGGGTGAGATGACGTCAAAACATGTGCGCAACAATGCCAAGGAGGATAGGAAATTAACTATAGATTAAGGAAGGACATGGTAATGATGACATTAAAAAAGGACAACCTAGCCAACAATTTGACGATCAAAAGAAGGGGAAATTTTGATAGACATGTGATTTCCCTGTGAGAGATTGGGACCACCAGAAGAAGGTATGATGCCACATCACACATTTGTACCTTCAGTTTAAAAAAATGTAGTCACATGAGAGATGAGATGCAACAGGAACCAAAAAAGAATAGTATCCAAGAAGAGAGAAGGTAATAGGAAGATACAAGGGGTCCTGTCAAAAACAAGATGTAATGAGGCAGGTTCCTATAGAAAAGAGAATTCGATGAGGATATATATATATATATTGGTATTATTGATAATGATAGGAGGCTACTGGGGACTCGGTCTCAACCTCATACCACCCAATGATGCTAGAGCACTAGTTTTCATAATTAGGACTTATTGCAGCCAGTTTGGTAACTCATATTTGGCTAAAAATGTCAGGTTTTTATTGTTGGATCTTTTATTACAATTTTTTTTATATTGTTATTTTTTTATGTGTGTGTGTGTGTTTCTTTTTAATTTTACATTTGAAGGAGCTCAAAATAAACCATGGTGAATACCTTGGCTATAGTGAGAAAAAAGGCTTCCTTCAATAGAGGCTTCTGATACAACTTAAGATGATGCAAATTAACAAGGATCTTGCAGCGGTCAAAGTCCACCATGTAGAGCTATACAACACCATTATCAAATACATGTTCAATTTCATAGGGACCCAACCTTGAGTATTTAATTTATGTTTGAAATCTTGAAATTGAGAGTCATACAAAAATGCCCAATCCCCTGGCTGGAAGGAATGTTAGTGAATGATTTTGGCATGCCATAGTGCTCACTGATTCTAAATAAATTTTGTATGGAGGAGTTCCTCCTAATGGAGTTCATCCAAAGAGTGGAGTTGTGTTTTGTGTTCTCATTAAGCATCAAAGAGTCTCAAACCAAGTTGAAGTGTGATTTAAAGAGTCTTAATCTCAAACTCAATAGGAAGAACAACCTTCTTACCATAAACCATTTCATTAGGGTTCAGACTAGTGGTTGACTTCCATGTGGTGTGATAGGTTGGAAGTCATGTGGCCCAATTATTCTTATGAAGTCATACAATCTTGGTAAGAATATTCTCCAGTTCCTAATTAGTGACCTCTACTTGTCCATTTGGTTGAGGGTGGTAGGGTGAAGATTTATGGTGGCAAATTTCATACTCTTTGACTAACGCAACAATGATATATGAAGTGAATTTTCATCCTTAATTGGTAGTAATCTCCCAAGGAACACCAAAGTGAGTGAATATTTCAAAGTATAGGAAGTCAACAACCTTGGTATCACAAGCATGTTGAAGTGCAACCACTTCAACCGATTTGGTAACATAATTTGTACAAAAAAGAATGTAGTCCTTGTTGTTAGAAGGTGGGTTGATAGGTCCTACAAAATTGAGGCTCAAAAGGTTCAATAAAGAGCTGAGGATGCAGTGGAATTTCAATAGATCATGTAGGATGACCCATTCACTCATATTGATTGTAATGATAAGAATAATGCTTGCAACCCTTATGGAGCATAGGCCATTATTATCCTATAGTAAGAATATTTTGAGTAGTTCATTGAGTAGAAAAGTGTCCACCACAAGATTTAGTATGACAAGTATAGAGAATATCAAAGGCATCCTTCTCAAGAATACATCAACACATGATGATGTTGATGTCAGTCTGAAAATGTAGACCATTGATCTAGGTGTACTATCCACTAAGATTGACTAGCTTCCAACATTCTTGAGGAGAAAAATACGATATAAACTTGCATGTTATCAAATAGTTGGAAATGTCAGTGTACCACAGACTCTTGGTAGAAATGGAAAAGAGGTGTTGATCAGGGAATGTGTCGTCAATAGGAATAGGTTCATTATCTGGCTACTGCAACCTAGACAAGAAATCTGCAACCATATTTTCTCAATTAGGCTTATCAATTATAGTGACATCAAATTCTTGTAATAAAAGAAACAATCTAATAACCCTACCAGTTACTAATGGTTTATTCATTAAAAAACTAATTATTGAGTGGTTAGTATGAATAAACACTTTATAACCAGCATTGTAATGCCAAAATTTATTAATAGCATAAACAGCAGCTAAAAATTATTTTTTCAGTTACCATATAGTTTCCTTCAGCACTAGTGAAGTTCTTGATAATGTAGTAAATACAATAGAAGAGGGTGTCTTCCTTTTGTTTGAGTACTTCTTCCATCAAAAAATCAAAAGCATCAATGTGAATATATAAAGATAGTTTCCAATTAGGGCCTCTGAGAATAGGGGTAGTCACAAGCTTGTTTTTGATAGTCTCAAAGGCTTCTTGACATTCAGGGGTCCAACTAAAGATAACATCTTTGACTAACAAGGAAACCAAAGGGGAAGAAATATCACTAAATTTTAGAATAAATCTCCTATAATATCCAACATGTCCCATGTAGTGCCTACCCCTAGTTCACATTTTTGCTATTGTGGCCAAACTCTTTTAGGATAGTTTATGTTGATGATTATTAGTGACATTACTTTGAGATTCTCAAATATTGTTTCAGATTTAGTTTATTATATGATGAGATTACTTGGTACTTTATATTTCATGTTTGCATGATGATTATTTAGTGTTTTTAAATATTGATGATGAATAGTAGATGATTTATTATGATATGTGTTTTCTTATGGATACTTACCTCATACTTGCATGTGTATGGTGTGCATGTTTTTTTTCTTTCTGTATGGCATTTTTGATGTGGTTAAGGAAGGGAGTCGTAGTCACCTGCTAGTTGGGATCTACACGATGCACCACTTGCTACCATTGCATGTTTAGCTTAGTATTTATTGTGCTTGTACATGCATGAATTTTGTGCAAGTTGCAGGTACTGGGTATCGACTTCTCTGAATTGTTAGGATGAGCGTACCCTATCACATTATCTCAATGGTAAGAGAGGGGAGATAAATTCTCAAGTCCAAATCCCAACCCTTTAAGCCATTTTTCCTAATTGAAAATTAGGACAAGTATCTGAGTTGAGTACCCTCCAAATGCATCAGATGATGTAATTCATGATATTAACCCTTGGTTTGATTTTGTATGTGTTTTTCTATGATGGGTTTTCGTATTTCATTTTATGAGTCTTTGGTGTATTTTCTATTAATTAAGTCTAATTAAAATATTTAATTAATGATTTAATTTAATGGAAAATTATTATGATATTTTAATATTTAATTTTATTTAATTAATTAGAAAATTAATTAAATAAAAAATAATTAAATTTTAAGATAAAAGTTATAAGTTTAAAGTTGGAATGTGATAATATTAATTTAATTTAATAATAATATATTTAGAGTTCATTTTTGAATAAATGCTAAATAATATTATTATTTAAGTTAATAAATATTTTATCAATTAAGTTTCAAAAAAACAAATTTAAAAGGGGAAAAGATATTAAAAATTATTAAAAGATTCTAGATCACATGATGTGTGCATGTGATTAAAATATATTAAGATAAAACAAGTGGATTTAATAAAATGAGTGCAGGAGATTTAAAATTAATAAATTAATTTAAAAAGGAGTCAAAGGAATATTAAATAAAGAAATTTAATAAATTGGGTGTATTATTTTAATATTTATTCACATAGGAGTATGCAAACTCTTGTAAGTTGTCATGTTGACAACATAGGAGTTTGCACTTTAATTATGCAAGTGTTGTTTACACTTAGGAGTTTGCATATTATTTGAGCACATGGTGTCTACAACATTCTAGAGACCTCATCATGTATATCTTCTTGTCATGGAAGTTACGTGCTTAGTTGTTATGCTTATCTCCTAGTTCTTTCTAGACACATTCTAGATGCATCTTAGAGGCCTTTATATAGAGGCTCTCCTAGTGTGTTTGGACAAGCTTACATGCATTCGAGAAGCTCATATGCTTCTACAAGCACTCCTAGTCACTTGGAAGGGGTTTTGGTTCTTGGAGGAATTGTGAATGTTGGAGAAGGAAGGAATTTTTAGAAAGGAGAAGGTTCTAAGAGGAGGAGCTTCTCTACAATTTTCTGAGCCGTAGCAAATTAGCATTAGTGTCCAGTTAGGCACTCATGATTATTTTGCATATTTTACTACACTCTTTCTCTTCCTGTCTTCATCGTGTCTATTATGTGCATTTGAATAATTCTCTATTAATGAATCTTTAATTTTGTAATTTGGAATTTGGGCATGCATATTGTTTCATCCAGTTATGAGAATTAAAAATATTATTGCAATCTTCCCTTAGTAGAATCAAGATTTGGAAATTGATTTGGGTTTGGGTTTGAATTAAAATAGAATCTTATTATTATGCATTAGTTTTATATGATTTATTAACTAATCTAATTAAATTAAATTTAATTAAGATTAGTTAATAGTAGAAGAAATGTAATTAATTATTAGTTAATTTAAGTAAATGGATTTTTAAATGAGGGCGAATTAAAGGAAAAGAGATATTAATAAGTGTTTAGTGGAATTAAATAATTATTGAATTATTAATGAGATTGATTTTACCTAAAATCAATGAAGATTATTTTAAATAAGTGATTGTCCTTGAAGTGTTTTAAGGAAATTGTAAACTAATTATTTGAAGGTTGATAAGTATTATTCTAATCATTTGAACAATGGGAGACGCTTCTTGGAATTATTTGTAACATTGATTTTAGTAAAATAATGCAATGATTTTATCTAAAAGTCAATGGGAACTAGTTCAATGATTTAAATAAGTAAATTATTATCTTCTATTTATTTTAGACAATTATTTAAAATAATGGAGGGATAATTCTATGTTTTATTTGAAAAGATAAATAGGTTGACTTAGGAGACTAAATAAAGATTCTTGTACACTTGAAATTTACTTGAATTGAAAATTGAAACCCCACATTTAACTCAACTATGTGATTTTAACGAGACCAAAACATGTGCTTGCCTTTTGTGTTTTCTCTATGCTATTTGTTTTGGGTTTTTGGGTGGTCCTAGAGTATTGACCAATTATAGGATGTCTACCAGAGGCTTGGGAGTTATGTGAATGTGATGGCATGTTGATGTTATTTGGTCTCAATTCTTTTAAAACCCAACCATGGTAATGTGATGGCATGCTCTATGAGATGTTTGTATTTACTGATTGTTATTGCTTTTTAGTCTTCTTGTGTGAAGCTAAGGTGTATGTATTTGAGACACTTGACTTAACCATTTTTGAATCATTGATTAGTTATCCTTGGATTACTTTTCAGTCGCCATGATGGGACTGAAGTGTTGATTTATTTCTTGATGTTGTCATGTTGTGACATTTTTTGACTCAACCATTTTGGAGTCTTCAAGCAGTATTATTTTCTTTAAGATGCCTTTTTGGTTTCTCATTGAGAACCAATGGATGTTGTGATTTATCATTGATATGGATATTGAGATTTATTTTGGAATACTATACGGTTGCTCAATGAGAACCGATGGATATTGTGATTATCATTGATACATTCAGTTGCCAATAGAGAACTGTTGTGGTCATGATTATCAATGGATGCTTTTTAGTTGCTCATGGAGATTTGATGTTCTTATTGTGGATTATATTTTGGTATTTTTCTAGTCACTTGTTTAGGGCTGAGGTGATTTTGTGATTTATGATTCCATGAGCTTAGGGTAGGTTATCTACTTGTAGTGTCAGGAAGTGGCTTGCAATGGGGGTCGGGGCCCTAAGTGGTTACCAGGGTAACTCATTGTAAGTTATTTAATAAGTGAAAACATTTACACTAAATGGGGATTAAATGAACCTAATAAGATAATTTTATGTTCTCACCCATGCCCCAAGTGCTAGTACAGACTAGGATGGGAGTAGAGAGAATGCTTGGTTGTGACCTTGCATTCAGTAGTATGCCTTGTCAGTACGAGAGGATACTAGTGGCCACATAGGGATCATTAGGGGGCTGAGGTCTATAGAGAGACTACCAGGGAAACTCTAGCATGATCTGTGCGATGAAACTTTCTCGCTTGCATAGTAGGTTTCCTACATGTCTTTGTTGTGCCTCTGGGACTAGATGTCGATTTGTGATTGGAACCTTTGAGTTAGTATACTATTAGGATTCCTAGACTTAGAGAGTATTTGTGCTGTGTGTTTGGGACTTGAGAATATCTCCTCATCATGGTGGGAGTGGACCATTTAGGTTCCACACGGTTGGGTGGTAGTGCTTTTTCACTCTTACCATTTAAGATCCATCCATAGACACCATGGTTGGAACATTCTTGGTTGGTACTTATCTTCATTTTGTTCTTGGATCTTATGATGGATGTTATTTACTGACATGTTTCTTTATATTGATGATTAGCATGTGATAGATGATGTTATCTTCTTTGTAGTATCATTTTATGCTTTATTCTTGCATGTTAGATTTCTTTATGCATATGTTGTAGCATGTTAGATTTTCTTCTGCATATGTTGTAGTATGTTTTAGGAGTGACATTTCTACTATGATAATATCGATGATCTCTTCGATGACTTGGGATGTTAGGTGTGGAGGGATGGCTAGGGCCCATGATGGTCTAATGATGCTATTGATGGTTGGGAAGAACTGCACACTTAGATTAGTTGTGTTTTATGATGTATGGTTATCTTTTACAATTGTTGTTATATTTTTATTGATGGATGGATGTATCATGTATGTTATTAGTTTCATTTAATTTATTGTAATTGTATCGTCGATTTGATGAGAATGATGTATCTTTATTTTTACATATGTATATTCTTTTAAGCCTTTCATACCCTATGTCGTGTACAGTGGATGATTGAGCATCCTGCATTTAATTGCCAAGAGGCATTTAGAAAAAAAATGTATATTATGGACTTTGGACCTTTAATTATTCTTTCATGTGGATGTGGTAGTTGTTAGACTTAGTATTAATTAGATCAAATGTGACTCAACATCTTGGGATCCTTAAGGAATGTAACTTGTTATGTATGTTTTTAGTTGTATGTTTGTTATAGCTTCTGCTACTATGTGTTTGATGTGTATGGTTTATCTTTCTTGTTAAATTTTTTTTTTTTTTTTGGCAAACTTAGTAAAACTTTAGGTCAATTATTTTGGATCTCTTGGCAGGGCGTTACATCCTAGGAAACTCCTAATGTCTTTTTGGGTCAAAGGTGTAGGGAGGTCCTAGATGATTTGAATCTTCTTAGGATCAACTTGGATACATTTTAAGGAGATAAAGTAACCTAATACAATTCCCTCAATCATTAACATATGGCACTTCTCATGGATTAGAGATAAATTAGTGTCTATACATCTCTTAAGTACATTCTCAATGTTATCTTTGGCTTCTTCAAACATGTTCCCATGGAAAGCGAAATCATCCATATAAACTTCTACACAATCATTAACTAGATCAACAAAGATATTTAATACTTCTCTTTGGAATGTGGTAGGAATGTTACATAACCCAAAAGAAAGAACATTGTATGCAAATTTTCCCCATGGACATGTGAAGGTTGTCTTGTCCTAATCTTCTTGGGCAATGCGAATTTGACTATATCCACTTAATCTATCCAAGAAAGAGAAGAATCATTTCCATGCTAGAGTATCCTTATTTAAATCCCTATAATCTACACAAATATGCCACTTAAGATTTTTCTTTGGTATGGAAATCAAAGGAGATATCTGCCTGCTATTTGAGATAGGATAGATGAAACCAACATTCAATAGTTTTTGCAGCTCTTCTTTGACTACATTATGCAAGGTGGGATTAAGTCTTCATTGTGGTTGTTTAATGGAGAGACTTCCATCTTCAATGTAGATGTTATGAGTATAGGTGTTTGGGTGAATACCTAGCATGTTATGATATTCCCATACAAATGCATCTTTATATTGTGTGAACATACCTATGAGATCTTTTACTTGAGATGGGGTTAACTTTGGATTAATATTGAGAGTATGCCCTTGTAGGATCTCGATAGGTTATGATGGTGTAGGAGAATTAAGAATAAGATTTGGTGATGGATCTAGTTTATCTAAAGATAATAATGGACTATATAAACACTGATGTGGGAAAAGATGGTGTAATATGAGAAAGTATTGGATAGACCGAGGATTGCCTACTAGGGGAAAATTTTCAAAAGGACAATCAATAGTAGCATGAGAAGGAAAAACCATAATTTCTAAGATATCATTAGAATCATATCCATTGTAAAGAAAGTTTACCAAGCTATTGTCATCAGTAAGATCTTTAAGGTGTTTTGCTTGTTTGATGATAAGGACTAGTATAGAATCTTATAGATCATTGTCAACCCATGTAGGATATTTTGTATCTAATAGAGGTTGAGCAGGGGGATACATGGTCAATTGTTTTGTTTTTTCTCCACTAGAAATAACCATGTTACCAGACCAAAAATTGATGTGGGCATTAGCAGTGGCTAAGCAGGGTCTCCCTCGAATCAAAGGATATGCCCCCAACTTAACTTTTGGTTGTAGAATCATTAAATCTATTAGATAATCCCAACTATCAATGGAAAGAACAACATCTTCTATAACCCCCTATAGTTTGACTATGAACTGATCAACCATTTGAAGTACCATAGGAGTAGGTCTAAGTCCATCCAATAATAATTTGATTTTAATTTTATTGATTATCACATTTATAGCAATAATTAAATCCACAAGTGTATTAGGAATCAAAATTTTACCTATACTTACCTGTATGACTAGACTACCAAGATCTGTGTATTTTGGTATAGTTACATTCTCGAACATTAATTTTGCTAATTGTCTAATAACTTGAACAGTCTTTGGATCCTCCTTTTTCTGTCATTGGGTGTATAACTCACATACCATTTTGTTGTATATTAGAATATTCTTAAGATCCTAGAAAAGAGGAATTTTGATATTAACATTTTGTAATTTATTCAAAATATCAAACTCTAGATGTGTTTCTTCTTGAGGCTCTTGTTTATGGATGAATGAATCTGGAAAGGGGTGCTCTTTTTCTAGTTCTTCTTCAGGTTCATCATGGACCTCTATGATAGTAGGTCCTTTAAGAGCCTTCCATGATCTTAGTTGTATGTCATCCAACCCAACTATGTTTATAGGATAGGTAGGAAAATTGGCCACCTCATTATTATAATGCAGATGAGAAGGCTTATTATTAGGATTGGTTGAGTTGGCATGGATGTGGTTTTAGGTGGTTGTGGTGGATTTGAAGGTGGACTAGAGGAAGATGAAGGTAGTGGAGGAAGAAATTTTTGAAGTTATTGATAGGGATTTATCATTAGAGTTGGAGGAAAATAATGTTGTGGAAGGTAGGTTGTGTATAAGGTTATGGAGGTGGATACAAGGATTGTGGCACATGTGGCCTCCATGCCTGATGCCATGGTCTTGTTCTAGCTTGAAAAGCTTGGGGCCATTGAGAATAAGGTTGTGGTTATTTCCAACCTCCATACCATGGACCTTGGTTAGAAAATTATTGATATGGTTCGAAAAAATTTTCATTGGAGAACCTTGTAGGTGGGAACTGATGTTGTGGGGCCATAAAGTAAATTGGTTCTTTAGTATACTCCATAGGAACCATCCCTTCAGGAAAAGGTCATAGTGTCAAAATCTTGCTAGCTTCCTTAGGGGATGTTGCATGAGTCCAATTATAAAGGCATTCTTCTGGTCTAAGCTTCTTATGAAAAGTTTGGCAATATACTGCCAAGGCATTTTAAACTTCTTCTTTTTTTCTACGAGTATACAAGGTGTCAATTTTCTTGCCCATAAGATTTAATAAATCATTTTTAAGGTATTCAACTAGATTACCAATTTCTTTCTTGGATTTACTTGAAACATTACCCATAGTGGAAAACTTACTTGAGTGTCTATGAATAGATCTATGAGATCGCAAATAGTTCCTGCATATATCACAAATATCATCGAAGGATAATCTAGAAATATCACCTTTTCCAATTAGATTTAAATCATCCATGGTTTCATCTCAAATTCCCCTTTGAAAGAGAATTTTGATAGTGTTTGTGGTTAAATTAGGGCATCTTGAATGTTGTAAGCTAAAGGCAAAACACTCTAGGAAATCTTCAAAAAAGCCTTCTTCTCATTGAGTCATGCAAAAAATTTCATCCCATACTTCCTTGGTCTTACAATATTCCTAATATTTTGCTACAAAAACATCTTTCATTTGGTCCCATGTTCTAATGCCCCTAAGGATCATAAACCATTGTAATGCAACATCTTTCAATGTAGCTGGGAATAGCTTTAATTTTTGTGCATCATTGTAAGGAAATTTGGCAATAAAGAATATAATTGTTTCCACATAACCCATAATAGATCTAAAATAAACACGGAATTAAAATCCACATGCAAGAGAATAGACAACATACCCATAAAATTGTGACACAAGATATACCCTAGGAAACCCTCATTGAGGGAATAACCCAGCCTCCAAAAGCATCCATCACCATGTATTATTTAGCAAAAAAACCATTGTAATACAACCATGGAAGCCTTCATGGCCATAGCCACAACCGAGAAAACTATGTGAACAAGCATGAATCCACACATCCCATGCCATGCTTTCAACCTTCACAAATGTTCCCTTGGCTAACTTGTCAAGCCTTGTCCTGCTCGACTCTTGCCTTTCTCACTCTCACTCTACAACAACTACCCTTGTGCCTGCTTATATAGTAGCAAGTCCCACAAAACCACTAAGTGGTATTACATAAACCATGTGCTACCTAACCCACTGACCCCACATTTAATATTGGGCATTTAATTCTTTTCTCCAATATTAAATAATTACATGAAATATCATCACAATGTTACAATACAACTCATCATGTATATCCCATGGGAATCTTTACATGTTGCACGCCCATCTAGGCACAACATTACATAATAGAATAAAATAATAAAATATAACAATATTATGCAATGTGTGCAACACCCATTCTCTCAACAATCTCCTACTTGTTGTATACATTGCATAGGGTCAATTTGTAGCCACATAAATGAATAAGGGAACAATCCCTCCTAGCACATCCACCATCATGGATCAAAATACACCAAGTGCTGCATCTTGGTACCTGCAACAAAATCAAAGTATCTAGTATCTCAAACATGAATGATCTCACCTCCTATTATGCCACTGCCACTAGACATACATAAAAGCCATGCAAAGAGAAAACCACCCAACTTGTTTCATTAGATCATAAAATCCATTACCAACTAAAATGCCAAGCACAAATAACCTGATCCAAAGGTAATCACATGTATTTGTAGTTGTCAAAATATCCATAGCTGAAATAGCACCCACAACAAGTGCCAAACCCATCCAACTATCCATACCTCCAAAGGTATACCAAGTGAATCTCACATCATCAACATATCCAATCTATAACCTGTAATCACAAGCCTCAAGAGCAATACCTGCCACATCTATACCAAGAAGCTCTCATTGCAAAAGATAATGTCAAATCTATAACCAATCCACTCACAACATCTCAAAGAAGTGAATCCATGTAGTATCAAGGACATCCACAATACGTAAACTGATATCCTGAAGGAACAACTCTTGTAAAAATTCTCCAGTAGTCTCCCAAATTCTCCACAACCAACAGAGGAAAGAGATAAAAGAATAACCATGTCATCTCTCACTTGACATACATGAGCACAAACTAGTGATTACAAACTCTAACCAATCTCAAATCCAATGTAAGTGAAACCAAACATCCAGGAAGATAACCAAGATCAGAGAAACCATGCAAATCATAACCTATATCATGTCCTTCTACACACACCTCTAGATGTAAACTATGCAAGTATGATCTCCTCCATTAAACCCCAACAAGAAACCTCAACAACACCCAAATAATACCATATAACTAATCATAGGTGTAAGCCTCTCACAAGAAGATAAACTCATAATCTATTCCTAATCCAAGGAATATGCCCAATATAAAACCATCTCCCAAACTCAACCAGCATAACAACATATGCACATGGAAATAACCAATGCTAAACCATCTCTCAAATGAACCCTCCAGAACTAACTCGTGTACCATAGCTCAAGATCCATATCTATGAAAGAAAAGCATAAATATAATGCAACTGAGAGAAACAATGGGCTATACCTCTCAAGTAGAAAACCACCGAGTAGACCAAAAGTGGGGAATGAGAATGCTCATCAAGATACCCAAGTCTCCAACCAAGACTCATCTAAGAACAA
This sequence comes from Cupressus sempervirens, assembly GCA_028749045.1. Classification (NCBI taxonomy): domain Eukaryota; kingdom Viridiplantae; phylum Streptophyta; class Pinopsida; order Cupressales; family Cupressaceae; genus Cupressus; species Cupressus sempervirens. The sequence goes on from CM053788.1 coordinate 145,730,130, forward strand.
TCTCCTCTCAAGTCCATATCAGGTGACTACCCCTCAGACTTCTTATTGAAACCATCAACCATCCCAACAAATACTTCTCTAATCCAAGAGAAATCAACATCATCACCATCTCTAAGTATCCATGAGCACCTATAACCAATCAATCCATGCCAAATCCAAATGCAACATAGCAATATCATGAAGTATCCAAATTATGATCAGTGTACTCAATACCAAGATCAATGTCAAAGTTCCAACTATGGCCTCAGGAACACAAACATGACAACATGATCTTACCATCTCAACTAAAGAGATAACATGCTCCACATGAACATACCATAACATGTCACAACTCTAAACACATATCAAAAGTATACCATGACATAATAATGAAACCATCCTCATACCAAGGATAATATGCCAAATAAAAGCATAAACCACACCTTTACCAAGAATCCTGTGAGTCCTCAAGATGCAACCATCTCCATACACCATGAAGAAAACCATCTCCACATACTAAGAAGAACCATCTTCACACACCATGAAGATAACCAAGAACTCCATGAGTCCTCAAGATCTAACCATCTTCACACACCATGAAGATAACAAGTGCACCATACAAATTTCAAAGATGCTTCTACAGCAACAGGATCTAAGACAAACCTCCAGCATATGCAAACACTCAATAAATATATCAATGCAAACAACTCCCACTCAACTGTGGTACCAAGTCACCTATGGCATCATAAAATCCATCTCCTACATGAAGATCCAAACCAAATCAAGAACTAATCCTGCACTGTCACCCCATCACTATCACAAGCTCCCACTAAACCGTGTATCCAAGCTATCCATGACATCATGATGAAAAAATCCATCTTCTAACCACCAGAATTAGCTAAGGCATCAAACCATCAAAGAACTCAAAGTGCACATCATGAGCTCCAAATAACCATGATCCTCAACCAAGAAGATATACCACCATAACTATATCAGAAATTCAAGCTAATGAACATCAAGGATGTACCTGTATAACTAATCATGTCATGCCAAAATCCATGACAACATGATCACATCTATGAACCGAGCAACTAACACTCAATGTGTCCAATCTGTCAGCATAAAATAGTCAACCACAATTCTCCACCATGACTGTACTTGGTAACATCTCATCCCTTCTACATGAAGAAAAATTAGCAAATCATGTGACTTAGGGCATAGACAACCCAAATCCAAGTCACCAATCTGAATATGCATCAATAATGAAAGATCAATGGGCAAAGACAACCCATAACCAAGCTATAAATGCAACTTGTAAGTATAGATCGCTTACAACACTACACAACTTGTAGATCCAACAAGTCATCATACATATCCAAACCAAACACCGATAACCATATTATCATGAGACCAATTTGAAATATGAATTGAGTATACAATGACATCAAATCTTAAATCTCCAGTGCCATAAACTCACAATGTTACCATAGTCAAAATATACACCATAAACTATTCAGATCAATAAATCACCAAATAAATCATGCCAAACCTACACCACATCTGAGCCAATGTGTAGAGCTCTCCAAGAGCTTTCCGTTGATTACTCGAAGTCCAAAAATTTGACTCCGTATGCCCAAGTTACGCCCTAATTTATGCTCAAATAAATAACATCTGCCTTTAGGGCTCTTAAAACCTAAAAAAAACTCAAAATCATAGAATCAAACCTATACCAACTTGTAGTGCTCTGAATTAGCTTTCCAATGCCTATAAGAACTCTGAAATCTGATATTTTGAGAGAAAGTTATGGCCGTTTTACTAAGATAGTCTTTTTACCATTTTCACTGTGATTTTCCATTTTTTATTTTTTTTGTGACAAAAATTCTGACGGGATTAAATTTGACGGCCATCATGGGCTGAAACCAAAAAACTCTTTCATTTCCTCTGGACATGGCCAAACTAGGGCATATTATATATCAAAATTTATGGAAATGTTGACCTGGATCCAATGGTGAGGTCTATTTTTACCCAAGAGGTCATTTATGCAAGCTCCCCCCTAAAACCCTCATTTTAAATGAAACATCCAAAAAATCTTTTTTTCCAACAATTTCACATGCCCAAATCTTTTAACATCCCATCATAACAGTAAACCCAAAACCCTCAGATCTACAATAAATCACTCATATATCTTGCCCTTTTCTTTTATCCTCTCATGCATTCTCATGGATTCAATCTAGGGTTATAATAATAAAATCATAGCTCTGATACCACTTGTAAGGAAACTTGGCAATAAAGAATATAACCATTTCCACATAACCCATAATAGATCTGAAATAAACACGGAATTAAAATCCACATGCAAGAGAATAGACAACATACCCATAAAATTGTGACACAAGATATACCCTGGGAAACCCTCATTGAGGGAAAAACCCAACCTCCAAAAGCATCCATCACCATGTATTATTCAGCAAAAAAATCATTGCAATACAACCATGGAAGCCTTCATGGCCATAGCCACAACTGAGCAAACTATGTGAACAATCATGAATCCACACATCCCATGCCATGCTTTCAACCTTCACAAATGCTCCCTTGGCTAACCTATCAAGCCTTGTCTTGCTCGACTCTTGCCTTTCTCACTCTCACTCTACAACAACTACTCTTGTGGCTACTTATATAGTAGAAAGTCCCACAAAACCACTAAGTGGTATTACATAAACCATGTGCTACCTAACCCACTGACCCCACATTTAATATTGGGCATTTAATTCTTTTCCCCAATATTAAATAATTACATGAAATATTATCACAATGTTACAATACAACTCATCAAGTATATCCCATCGGAATCTTTACATGTTGCATGTACATCTAGGCACAACATTACATAATAGAATAAAATAATAAAATATAACAATATTATGCAATGTGTGCAACACCCATTATCTCAACAACTTGAGTGTCCATGAAAAAATCTATGAGATCGTAAATAGTTCCTGCATATATCACAAATATCATCGAAGGATAATTTAGAAATATCACCTTTTCCGATTAGATTTAAATCATCCATGGTTTCATCTTAAATTCCCCTTAGGAAGAGAATTTTGATAGTGTTTGTGGTTAAATTAGGGCATCTTGAATGTTGTAAGATAAAGTCAAAACACTCTAGGAAATCTTCAAAAGAGCCTTCTTCTCATTGAGTCATGCAAAAAATTTCATCTCATACTTCCTTGGTCTTACAATATTCCTAATATTTTGCTACAAAAACATCTTTCATTTGGTCCCATGTTCTAATGCCCCTAAGGATCATAAACCATTGTAATGCAACATCTTTCAATGTAACTGGGAATAGCTTTAATTTTTGTGCATCACTTTGATAATCATAGTTATTACAAAGGACATCAAATTCAAATAGAAACATATCAAGATCTTAAGAGGTTGACCCCCTAAATATTGGAAGTGCTGAGATAGGGATATACTTCATGAGGGCATTATCCTCAGGAGTCTGGATAGGAAACTTAAAATTCAAATTGTGTTGAATAATTGCATTACCATTATTTCAACCATTATTACCTCTCTCTATATTTCCCACATTATCAGCCATGATTTCTTCCAAGACTTTTACTACCCAAGGTGTGTACGATGTCTTAAAAGGCTTCTCAGGAGGTGTACTACACCTAGCTTCGTATAAGTTTTTGAATTGTTGAAAGATTTTAAAACGTATGGTAGGAGAGACTGATTGAGAAGGTAGACATAAACCAATTTCTTCCTTTGATTTGGTTTTGATGTGTAATGACCCTCTCTCTTTTTGTGGTTTTTCAATTTTGGAACAACCTACTAACTCTTTCTTAACAAACTATCCTTAACTATCCTTGGTCCTATTCATGCACCTAAATGATTTACTATAGTGCAAACCTAAGGTACCAAACTGAGCAAGGCCAACACTTGATCAAACACTCCCAAAGATGCACTATTCCTATCTTGACTTACTATGATTTCACACCTTTAATATCTCTCCTTGGCAAAGCTGCCAAAAATGTTGGGTACTACTAGAGTCTAACTTGATGGATTTTTTTTGGACATAATTGAATCAAAATACCCTAAGTCTATCAATCTAGGATTCGTAAACTATTGAGAGATATAACAACTATTTTCTTAAGAGAGGAAGATAATAAATCAAGTGGTTATGAATGCAATTTATTGGATGCTAAGGAATAAAACTAAGAGGCTTTTAATTAATCAAATTAGAATTCACAATTTAAAGAATGAAAATAAGAAATAATTTTTATGTAATATATCTTCACACTTAATCCAAAAAATTGCTTCAAACATATCTTTACACTGAATTAATTATCAATAGTAATGATCACAATTAACAATAGCCATATACTAATCAATTAAACATTAAACACTATAATTCATGAATATGTCCAACAAATTTAATACCACTATTGAAAATCAATCTAATATAATAAAGTTTAAAATAGACTATGTTTTCTATAGGAAGTTCAATTGTGGTAGGAAGCCTATGATAACAGTCAAAACTCTAGATAGTAATGTGCAACAAGAAGTTCACTAGGAATAATGGGTAGCCACATAGAGTTTCTGGAAAATGGCGATAGGAAATATAATGTGACGGATGATGGTTTTAAATGAATGGATGATCTATATTTTACTAAAACAAGGATTTGAAAGGATGAATAATGATCAATAAAGTAGAAAGGCAGAAATGATCGCAAGCCAAAAAACCAATAAACAATCAACTCTTTAGATAATCAAAATGTGATTGAACATATAACATGAATCATATGAGTGCCATAAGTATTTATACACACTTAATTTATTTCTACCCTGCAATTAATTTGTAATAATGAAGATATATATACAAGTTAAAATGATCTCCCTAGGATTCCCAAGAGGGGGCCCTTCCTCCGGTCCACTTGGTGAGTAAAAGGTTAATTTGAATTTGCTAAAGCCAGTCCAAAACTGATCCAAATAGTAATATAAAAACATGATTTATAATAGCATTCTAATACATGTATTTCTCTCTATCTTTTCTCTCGATCATACATATGCTTATATAGTTTCCAAAATGCCAAAATAAGGTTGAATTGATTGTTATGGCTGTACGCCATTGATCTAAGTTCTAAAAATGCTATCTTGGTTGTAAGCCACAAGTGTTTAACCATATAACAACAATACTAATAATAGCACAATATTTTGGCTAAAAATTATTCTAGGCCCAAGATTATAAAACAAAACATCTCCCTAAACCAGGATAGCAAAAATAGAGCTATGATATGTATGAAAAGCTGGCCCAGTCACACCAAAGTTTGTTTAATTGCTTAGACATCCATGCTTAGATTCTGTCATGCCAAATATATTAGAAAATTTTGTCAATTTCTACACATTGGTGGAATTTTTAGTCATTACTTCCTATCTTACATTTTATCAATATACTTTAAATCTCTATTGATTAGTGGCATAAATGGGAGTGGGATGACATAAAATTGGATGAAAATATGTATAAGAAATATATGAAAAGAAACACAAATGCACACCCATCATGGATGGTAGAAAAAAAAATAGTGGTGGAATATTCTTTCTTGGAGGAAGATTGGTTTCTTGGCTCAGAAAGAAATAATATTATATTTCACAAAGTACAAATGAGGTAGAATATGTAGTGACAACAAATAATTATAAGTAGGTCATGTGGACGAAGAAAATGTTGAAGGACATTGGGATACAATTTTTAGAACCTGTTGTCATACTTTTTGACAACACAAGTACAATAAGTATGTTTAAGAGTCTCCTGTTGCATTCTAACACTAAGCATATACCTATTAAGTATCATGTTTTGAGAGAGAAGGTAGTAGAGAAAAAGATAAGATTGAAGTATGTTGGTACTAAAGATCAAATTACAGATATCTTTACAAAGCCCTTGCCTAAAGATACATTTGATAACTTGAGAGGTATGCTTGGGGTTATGCCCCTACCTATTTCAGAGTAGATGATGCATAGGTTGCATCAGTCTAGTGGTACAAAGCACTATTGTTTGACTGGATTGAATGCTGATGCTTCCTATATGGGGGAGTATCTGTGATGAGAAGAGTCATTGAGGACTCTTGGTGATTTATCTTGAACAATGTCTTTGGACACTTGAGCTGATTGAAGACTTGGAGAAAATAATTGACATAATGAGGCCTTTTCATCAAGATGTCAATCGAGGAGAGAATGGATGAAAAATATTTCCTAGAATATGGGGGAGAAAAGTATGAAATATGGGGGAGAGAAGTGTAAAAACATTTATACTTTATTAGGGAGATTTAGAAAGATTCATGTAAGTTAGGAGAAGGAATATCGCTATGAGGGAGATATATAGCATGAATAGTTATTATGGGGTGATCCCACAATAATGGGTTCCACTTTTTGACCAATTTTGACATTGAAATCAATATTTTTGCAACAAACGTCATGTTCAAGTGACTATATCTCCAAAACTATAAATAATTTCAAGATGACATAAACTAGTCATTTTGAGTACTTTGTTCCTACTTTGTAACCATATTTTTTAATCTATTTTAAAAAAAAAATTATGTCAATTTTTTTTATCTCCTTCGAAAAGTGGTACATAATAAAATTCAATATTTTAAAAAGTGACAGTCCGTTTGACACACATAACTTTTTTCTAGAAATGATAATGAAGTAATTCTTTCGATGTTAGATTTGTAACATCAATATTTAGAGGATGCATTTGGTTTGATTTATTTTGGTCAAATATTGTATAGTTTATGAAGTTTTGAAGTGACATGAACCGTAATTTAGACATACGTTTCATTTGACACAGATAATTTGAAGTCAATTTATCATAAACCTTTTTTTTTTTTGAATAGAAAGGTATCTCAATAAGCTAGTTCCTCCATATTTTTCAAAATTTTTTGACCTAATTTACTAATTTTCTCGAGGTGTCAAAGTCAATTGATGTTCAATCGGTAATGAATCTATAATGAGTTTAAACTCATATTTGAAAGTCTTAATGATTAAATTATGTAATAAAATTATTGTCATTGGAAAGCTTACCCCGAGCAACACATTTTGACATTTTTTATTTTACAGTAGGAGATCATTCTCCTCTAATTATGACAGTCAAAAGAGCAAAAAAAATAAATAAATGAAAAAAAGGTTGAAAATTTTGTGATTTTGCATGTTCGTGCGAACATGGCATTCGTGCGAACACGTTAACCATGTTTGCACGAATGTATGTTCGTGCGAACATGCAAATCATGTTTATGTGAAAATATTTATCACATATGTTTGCGAACATATGGTAAACTCAATTTCTCATTTTGCAATTTTTTTCATTTTTGTTTGTCCCACTAAAGTGGAACCCATTATTGTGGGTTCACCCTATGTATGGGGGAGAAGCTGAGAGTTGTTTAGCATGTGAAAAAATGATGCCAATACCAAGAAGATGCAGAACAGAGCAATGTTCTAGAGGATTTCAGATTTGATTGATGAAGAGGACTTGAAAAGATGAGAACAACAATAGCAACAGAGTAATTTGTTTGGTATTCTTGGAACCTAGATGTTTTTCATCTATGTTTCCATCCATGCCAAAGGGGGAGATTCTTAGCATGAATGATGACAATATTCCTTTGGGGGAGTATCCTAAGCATTGGGGAGCATGTAGCACTATTGACATATTGCATTCATTACTTTGTTTGTCGTTGATGTCAACATAGCAGTAATTTTGTGTAGACTGGTAGAGTAGCAAACATAGAATGAGATCATACAGATAGAGGTTTGATGGTTAAGTGACATAGTTAAGGACGTATTTCACACTATGTCCTGATGATGAGGCTAAGTGCACATAACATAAGTCAAAGAAATACAGAAGATATACATGATTTATAGAAAGTAGTGCAGAGACAGAGTATTTGATAAGTAGTTTATGATGATTGGATTGTTTCTCCTTACAAAGATATAATTAGGGTATGCAAATTTATATAGTGGTACATGATAGTTTGATGGTGATGTCAGTAAGTGTGCAACTCTTGAAGTTGCACGTGTGAGAAGTTGTATATACTATGAGCTGACAATATTATGTGATTGTGAAATAATTAATTATCTTATTGTGGTCCTATTATAATTAATTGGTAAAGCCTCAAGGCCAACTCAAGGAATTTTTTTGAAGACTTGGTATAAAGGAAGGATATTTTCATGGTTTGGAAGAGTATCAAGTGTATGTGATGCAAAGTGATCAAGGAAGTGTGAACAAGAGAAACATGTTTGGTAAATGTGGGTAAGTGATTATTGGATGTGAAGTTTGTGATTAGGTATCAAGATCAGAAGGAGAAAAAGTTCGATTATAATAACAAAGAAAGAGGAAGGTGAAGCACATTTCATTTCTATTATTATACAGGGAATAATACAAAGATTATTTGGATAGTGAGTTCATTGATCTTGTCCCAAAAAAATTTGGATAGTGGGTCCATTTGGCTTCTACAACTCCTAACAGGGTTGGAATCTCCTAATAGGGATTCAAAGTCTCCTAATAGGGGCTGATATGTGCTGAATGTTTTCATAGACTCCTAACAGGGTCCATCCTCTAACAAGGAATATTTATATTAGTACATCATCTTGTGGGTATTGTCCCCACTAGGGTTTTCCCTTGATCAAGGGTTTCTGTAGTTAACATATCAGGTGTTATTGTGCATGAGTGGACTATATATTCTAATAGCCTTAGAAAGCTTGGAGATTGAAATTTCTTATTAAAGACTTGTCTACTATTACAGAATGCAAGGTGTCTCACTTTTTTTGGTATATTCTTTTCCAAGAGTTTTTCTTAGCTTTTAGGCTTTAGCATTTGGGTGTTTTAGATCCTTGGTGCCCATACTTTGGGAATTCAAAGTCTTTCAACCATTTTTTTATGGTTTTACAAAAGAGCTCAGTAATTTTGGAATTGGATTTGTGATTTTTTTGGCCCTTGAAGCATGAACTCTTTTCTTGGCATGTGGTTTTCTTGGGAGATTCTCCTAGGATTCCCTTTAAATATTTTTAGATATGGTGTGCTATCAAGATGGAGATCCCCTTCACTCTTTGGAAATATAGAAATATGGTTCTTTTAGCTTATAGCTTTCTAGATACTAATGTTTCTATGTATACTAAAACATGTATATTTAATAAATTTATCTTGCAAATTCAAGTGTGAGCTAATAAAATTCCATTGACAATGGCCTACTTGCAAGAGTTACTTCAAGATTGGGAAAATGCCCCTTGTATGACTAGTAGAGTATTATCAATTATTTATGCCCCCAATGATAGATCTCTACCTCGTGGGCACCACTATGATCATAGTTCCTCCATCCACCACTAAAAAATGTCATGTTCCCATTCTCCTTTCTACTCATCTTGTACGGGAAGATATTCTTGGAGACATCACTCGACTTCTCCATCCTATGGTGGTTCTACCTTGACTTGGTCATCTTCTAGCCCTACCCATGTTGCTCTAAGTGGCTTTGACTAGCTAAACATCAATAGTTATTCCACTTGGTCCACTTCTTTCACATGGTTCTCGCAATTCACTCTTGTGATTTCTCCTACCAAAAAGGATGAAGAACAAGAACAAGAAAAATTTGAAGAGGGATGATCCCTCCTAGATCCAACTCCATGCCCTACTGATATGGGGTAAAAAGGACGATTCCTTTTGCCTTAGTTGGTACACCTTTAGCCTCTTAGGGCAGTTTTAGTTTTATGGGTTCGCCCATGTTGTTTTGATTTTGTTGTTGCTTTTTAGGCTTAGTCTTGTTAGAAAACTTGTGGGGTGATTTCATATCCCCCAACTCATTTTGTGCATAATTACATTTAAATCATATGCTTAATGGGAAAGGACTATTCATAAAAAAAAATCAAATTGGGATGATTTTATTAATAATCCAGAGTTATTATCTGGATATACATTTGAGATGAACTTGGAAACTATATATTGAATAAAGAAAAAATAATTGATTATCACCATTTCTTATATAGATGCAAATTATGAAGTAGCACACAAAGTTTTGCACAAAGTAATACAACTTTGAAAAAAATCTACTAGATATGGAGATATTGGAATAAATAAATTAATAGATTTAATTAAATGTGCTAATTCAAGAGTTTCAAAAATGGTAAATTGTTTAGCTAAGTAGCATAGCTTAGTAAAATTATAATAGATATGAAGATACTATTAACATTAATTAATAGAAATATTTTATGATAATTAATTATAGTTTTGAAGATGGTAAATGATTTACTATTACATATGAATGATCAAAATACATATATTGATTATTATTTTATTAGATAAAAATAAAAATGATGATATACAATTTGTATTTTTAATACAAATTAAGTTCTATATAGATTCACAAACGCACCATCACTTTTTAGATTTAAATTAAAAAAAACTTGTAATTAATAGGAAAAAATAAACTTAATATTGTGAGATGTACATATCAACCATTAGGGTCTATATTGTTGACAAATTTTGTTGGATTTTCTTGTATAAAAAAATATAATAATAAAGAATGTTCATTTCATCAAATGGTTTAAGTTTTCAAAGAGCATAATATAATAGAGAAAACATCAATAAGTAAATATTTCTTTAAAAATTATATTAAATATTCATTTTTGGAATCAAACTAATTGACCCACATTTCATAAATATTGATTCATAGAGACCAATCTCTTATGACAATGAATGGTGTACACTCAGCACTTACAAAACCTTCAATTGATAGATAGATTGTATTTTCATAATCAAACTAAAATATTGCTAATCTTGAAAGTAATACCATAATTCAACTTTGAGGTGGGCACAACAACATGATTAGATTAGTTGCAAAGAAGATGGTGGCACAATGGACCATTCATGTACGAAAAAGGTTATATGATGTGAGACATTTATTGTCTATATCTTTGCTTTGAATATAAATTGAGATTTATGTCATTGCTTCCCTTTTACTATCAGCTTGGGTGTTTCTCGGCTAAGACCTCCAAGCTCACCTAATCACTAAGATCATCCTAACAAAGAAAAACATCCTCATTATATTGCACTCTCTATGCATATAAGAGGAACCTCAAATCATAGGAACCTAGGAAAACATCTACTCATCTATATTATATGGAATTAAATAATAGACTCCGACATTTAATATTTATAATTTATTTATAATAAAAGATAAACTAGATACATTTATAAAAATATAAGGAAAAAATGTAATTATTTTAAATGTGCTATCATTTTTGAAAATGTAAATATTTAGAAAAAGGGTTATTATATTATTAATAATAGATTTCAATTCATAATTTCATTTAAAATTATAGATAAAATTGAATGTGAAGATAATTTATTTATACTAAATCATTAATGCCAATAGGCAGCAGAATGGGCAGAGTGAGATGGTGTGAACGTGTTAATGTTAATTTTTATTCTTCTAGGTTAAATTTGACAACCATCTACATGTCAAAAGTTTAAATCTTATTATAAATAGAAAATAATTTTAATAAAAATTTAATAAATACCACATAAAATATTCATTTAAATTATAATATTTGGAGATATAAATCATCATTTTTTTAGAAATTAAAATAAAAAGCTTAAGTTAGTAAAAAACTAAATAAATGGAAATAAAGGAAATATAAATAATTTTAGATGTAGTAAATTAAATTATAATTATTTTGTAGTGGATATCTATGGGCATTTTTTAGATAGATTTATTTAAGATATCTATACTAGTTATTTAAAACAACTTTTTCAAAAAAATAATTTAAAAAATCAATAAATTGTGATATTGCTATTAAGATTCAATTGTGTAGCTTTTGAGTCAAGTTTATTGGCTTAGGTTTCATGAATAATACTTCACGACAACCCATTTTTCAGGAGAATGAATAAAATCTTATGAATTATTCATTATGGAACACCCATCAATGAATTCACACTCCAAAATAACAAAATTTCAAAATGTACAATTTCTAACCAAATTTTTTAATAAATGTGAAAGAAACACCCATCAATAAAATAACAAGAAGCTAAATCTCAACTACCATATTGTATTGGAAAAGATGATGAAAATAAAAACAATAATAGAGATCCAAAGATCTTTATTTCTCCTATACCGAATCAAGAGTAACAAAAAAATAATTTCAACAATGATAGTAATGAAAGAAATCATCCAAAGGGGCCATTTTAATTCTACAAGAGAAAAATCTCAGGCATACCATCTGTTAAATCAAAACAGGAGTCTTACCAAATTTTCTCCCTCTAAAAGATAAATTACATCATAATTAGTCCACCGAAATCATACTAGATCTTTGATACCAAAATGTAGAGGAAATTTATTTTCGCCAAAATGATTTACCTTCTTCGCCTGATCTACAAATGAGGAATTAGAAACTTTTATTTTCTCTCTAAACCACAATTGATACCACATAAGATCCTAAGTTCCTTTCTTTACTATTTTGAGATTAAGGGCAGCAGCAGCAGAGGGTGTCAAGGCAGCATTCACAGGTCTCATAACAGCAGAAGCAACAGCACAAAGCAAATGCACTGCAGAACAAAATGGGTGAACAGATTCTGTAAGAATAAATAATGTAGAAAAGAATAATTATATTTTATTTCTTGAGCTTTTTATTATCAACGAACATTCAGAGGGTGTCAAGGCTGTCTTGTACTATATTGTATTGGATGTTTCCATAATATATAAACGAGCAAAGAAATAAAATCAAACATAAACAAAGAAGATGAATACACAAGACAATATTTATCGTGGTTCAGCAAAACTTGCCTACATCCACACTCGAGCAGGGAAATCTTTATTATGGAAACATCCAATACAATATAATACAAGACAGCATACGTATATTTATACATTAGTATAAACCTTCAATTGAAAAGCCACGAAAAGATGAATAGACAGTATGACCGTTGAGCTTCATATCCCAACAATATTTACACAATCAAATCTAATAACTTTTCAAATAATCTGATAGATTTAAAAATAAATAAAAAATTATCACATACCAACTATACAGACAACCTTTCTCATCCTTTCTTTTCTGAATATGTTCATAATAAGACATCTGTTGAGCACCCGGTGCATCCATTTCTTAGTTGTGACGTTTTATCCACCACCCACAAAAACTCAGAGATTCAAGAACCCAAACTTTAGATTATAGAAAAGCCCCCACAAAACCATCTGTTATATACAAATCATATCATAATAAAATGGTTTAAAAAGTAGTAGTTTGTTCAAACCCAATGACTAACATGGCTAGTATTCAACGTATTTGATTGGGAATTTTCTATTGCATAACGGCTGGACTTACTTAATATCTAATCACCTGCTAAAAAGAGAAGAACTTTGTTCAAATCCAGCCATTTTTGAATTAATAAGGCATTGACCAACATAAATATGCGTAGATGAGTGTATTTCCATTAAATTATGATTATATGCAAAATACTTCATCCGTTAAATCATAAAGGTCATTCATTCACACATAGATATACTTCTAGAACATCAGACTATTAATTGATTTATTCATTCATAAGTACACTTCTAGAATATTCAATTGTCCAATTCACCAACTCCTATTTCAAATAATTACAACATGGTAGGTTCTCTTTTACATTAGAAGATTTGAATTTTGTGGACTGTCCACTTTAATCAACTCCCTTGTTTTATTGTCAAGATAAGAATGTTTATTAGAACAAAGCACTGGCATTGAGTCATAGAGAATTTGGTATGTGGCCAATAACATTCTAAAAAATTAGATTGTTTCAAATTAAGTTGTGGGGAGCTTTTCAAAGTAATTTTGATTTCATTATCAGGGTGTGGTTTGGTTTTTATGGTTGTATGCAGAAGGGGGTTTTTAATTTGTGCTTAAGTATTATGTTTTACCATGATTTCATCTTATCACAATTTGTGCATTCTTATAAGTTTTCTTGAATTGACATCTATTTGTATTTATTTTCTAATTGATAATACGAACAATTTTATGTTATATACAAATTGCATTTGTAATTAGTAAAATATAAAATAATTGAATTTTTAAAAAATGAGAAATTTTGTAATAAAAATTATTTCGTATTATAACTTGAATAATCTTGATAGAATAATTTAGATAAAAGAATTGAAAATAATTAATATTATAAGAATATGATTGACTCTAACATACAAAGGAATATTTTACTTTTGCTAAATCTAACAAGAATGCACTTCACTATGGATGGAATTGAACTATTGGATGTTCTTTGGCAAATATGATAGTAAGTGTAAGAACAAAATTCTCTCAACAATGCCACCAAGAAAAATTTACCCCATAAATGTGGAATTAAAGTTTGTAAAGTCAAGACACGATAAAATTTACAACATTGATTCCATCCAAATAAAAATTGGAAACATACATAATGACGTTAAGTCAAATTGGAAAATAGGATCATACAAGATCATTATGTCATCATTACATATAAGCACAAAAAATGTTATTAAAATAATTAATACATTGCTGACCACATGTCAGAATCATAATGAACCCAAAACATACTAAACACATCAAACACATGTCAAAATCATGTCGACCTGCATGCCGAGCATAAGATCATATGAATCCATCGGACTTGTGAGTCCATCTGCATGAAGTCCTATCTCCAAGCCATTGGAATGTTGTCCATATGCTATCATGAGAAGAAAGAGTGGCCTAGGCGTTTTTACCGCCCAGCCATGGAGTAGTCCAAGATTCTTCGGTTAAGAAGAACTTGTTGCAATATTGGATTGATTCTTTCCTAAACTTGATTCTTTCCTAAATTGATTCTTTCCTTTCTTGTAGTTGTATGCATATTGCACACAACTATATATGTACCTATACAGTTTTATGTGAATACAAGAATGAAAAATATTCTTCTTGCTTTCTGATTTTCAAGTTGGTATTAGAGCATTGAAGCTTGAATCATTTGTGTCCCTTCATTGAACCATGGTCAATTTAGATTCAAAAGTATTTGAGAGAAAATCTGCTCCCTTTATTATTCAATCTAAAGGTTCATTATTCAAGGCAAGGATTACACTCGATGAAACAAACTACGACTTGTGGTCTCAAATCATGGAGATGCATATTGCTAAGAAGGAAAAACTCTCTTTCATTTGTGGTAACTCACAGCCACCTACTGAGAAGGATGATGGATATGAGAAGTGTTATGTAGACAATCAAAAGATCTAAAGATGGTTGTTGATATCTATGTCCCCAAAAAATATGAAGTGATACATTCGCTTACCCACAGCTCGAGATATTTGGAAAGCTCTTTCTAAGGCTTTTTATGATGGAGTAGATGAATTGCAAGTGTTTGTCTTAAATCAGAGGGCTTTCTCTCCCAAATAGAATGGTAGAACACTCTCTGTGTATTATGGAGAATCAACCAAGATTTTTGGTGAGTTGGATCATCGTGATAAAGTGATCATGGAAAGTGAGAACGATGTTGAATCTTACTGAAAATTAGTTCAGTGACAAAGGGTACATATTTTTCTTGCTGGATTAGATGGTGAATTTAAACAAGTTTGTGGTGAAATTTTGAGAAATGATCCTATTCCTAAATCATAAGCATGTTATGCATTGGTTCGTCGTGAATCTATTCGACACTCAACAATGATTGGAAAATTAGAAAAGACTGAAGCTTCAGCCATGGTGACTTGAAACCGATCTAATCAGAATGAACCTCCTCAAAACCTACCTAAGATCACTAATGGTGCTAATAAATCCACCTACAAACGCACCCATTGCAATCAAACTGGTCATACAAAAAGTCACTGCTTTGAACTTATTGGGTATCCAGAATGGTGGGATCATAGATGTGATTCATGGAAGAAGAAATCCAAGAAGACCTCCAATGCAACATTTGTTGAAACAAAGACATAGGATAATGTTGCTGGACAAATCTAGGCATTAGCAACAATGGCAAGTAATGGTGGTGAGTCTTTAAATATGTCTACACTTGTTTCTAATAGTGCATGGATAATTGATTCCAGTGCTACAGATCATATGATGTTTGATTCTAGATAAGTCTCATCCCTTAAACCATCCTCACAATTATTTTTTCCACTACTAATGGCTCTTCGACCCCAGTTATTGGAGAAGGATCCTTACCTCTCATTGATACTTTGAATCTAGATTCTATTATAGTGGTTCCATCTTTGGATTACAATTTTTTGTCAATTTCCCAAATCACCACTACTTTACTTTGTGTTGTAATTTTTTGGCCTGATTTCTGTGTGTTTAAGGACATCCAAATGAGGCAAATGATTGGTTGTGGTGTTAGGTGAGGGAAGCTATATTATTTGGACTTGGTGTCAAAGATTTTGGACAAGTTGCATCCAGCACTAGCGATTGATGGCTCTAAGGGGGACAGGTAGAAATCTGAAATCTAGTTATGGCATCGACGTTTGGGACATGCTTCCTTTGGTTACCTGAAGAAATTATTTCCTAGTTTATTTGCAAAATTTGATGTTTCTAGCTTTCGGTATGAAGTTTTTGAACTTGTGAAAAGTTATCGTGCTTCTTTTCCATTAACTTTGAATAAATGATCATACATTTTGATGTTTGGGGTCTGTCCAAAGTCACTACCTTGGGTGGATCACGTTGGTTTGTTACATTTATTGATGATTGTACTAGGATGACTTGGGTATCCTCAATGAAGTCTAAAAGTGATGTGAACTTGTTATTTCAAAAAAATTATAACATGATTCATACTCAGTACAATGCATAAGTTCAAGTTCTTCATAGTGACAATGGGGGAAAATATTTGAGTTATGAACTCCATTAGTATTTGGAAGCACATGAACCTATTCATCAAACTACTTGTTCCAATACACCTCAATAGAATGGGGTAGCTAAGGGGAAAAATTGTCACTTGTTGGAGGTTGTTTGTGCTTCTCTGATAGAAGCCCATATGCAATTATCATATTAGGGTGAAGCACTTACCTCTGCAACATATTTGATCAACTAGGTACCCTCTAGCACTATTGATTTCTAGACACCATCATAGGCTCTTGCTGAGGTGGTTGTTGCTCCAACTATCCCAAATTTACCTCCTCACATCTTTGGTTGTGTAGTTTTCATACACCTCCATAAGCATCAGCGTAGAAGTTATCTCCTCAAGCACTGTGATGTGTCTTTCTAGGATATGTTTCTTATCAAAAGGGATATCAATTCTATCATCCTCCAACCCAATGAATTTTTATTACATTGGATGTAGTTTTTCATGAAGACTCGATGCATTTTTCCTCTAAGCCTAAACTTTAGGGGAGTACCAGAAGGAAATTCGAACTCTAGACTATGATGATCACATCGGTGTAGATGTGGATGTTCACATTTCTAAAGATGTAGGTAGCTTGGACATCTCTAAAGATGTGGGTAGCTTGGACATCTCTGAAGAAGGGGACCTCTCTGAACCTATTAATCAAGAAGCTTGTGAAACTTTGGATCAAAGTAGTGATGAACACCCAGAAATTGAAGTTGTGGGTCCACCTCCATCCAAGTCCCTCACACCACACCAATCACTTACCAAGGATGTTCTTGAACCATCTAGAAAAAAGCTACCTCAACGTCTCACTAGAGATATCCCTAAATCCACATATGAAGCCGAACTTTCTAGTAGAGTTAAATATCCTATGAGTCATTATGTGTCTAACTATTATTTTCAGAATCAAATTAGTCATTTGTAAATCAATTATCTACTATATCTATTCCTAACAATGTGTAGGAAGCCTTAGCTGATCCAAGGTGGAAAGCCAGTATGAATGAGGAGACAAAATCATTACAGGAAAATAATACCTAACAAATTATTGACCGTCCACTAGGAAAGAAACCAGTTGCATGTTGGTGCGTGTATACTATTAAGTAAAAAGAAAATGGTACAATTGAATGCTTTAAGGTGAGACTAGTGGCAATTTAAGGGTACACCCAAACTCATGGGATCGATTATACAAAGACATTTGCAACTGTAGCTAAAATCAATACAATACAAGTCTTGTTGTCTCTAGCTACAAACTTGGGTTGGCCATTACAATAGTTTGATGTGAAGAACACCTTTCTACATGGAGTGTTGTCCAAAGAAGTCTTCATGGAACTCCCACTTGGCTGAATGATACTAAAAATACATAGTCTGAAGGTTTGCAGATTAAAAAAGTCACTATATGGGTTGAAACAATCTCTGAGGGCATGGTTTAGAAGATTCACAAAGTCAATGAAAGCCTTTGGTTACTCTCAGAGCAATTTAGACCACACTTTATTCATAAAGAATTAGTAGGGTAAGATCACTACACTTATTGTATATGTGAATGATATGATAGTTATAGGAAATGATCCTGAAGAAAGGAGGGCTCTACAGGATTACTTGTTTAGATAATTTGAAATGAAAGACCTTGGTCACTTGAAATATTTCCTTGGGATCAAAGTGTCTCGATTTGATGAAGGGATCTTTCGATCTCAAAGAAAGTATGCCTTAGTCTTGTTATGGGAAATTGATATGTCAACTTATCAACCCGCTGATACACCTATGGAAGAAGGATTAAAGTTATGTATTGAGTCTAATCAGGTACCAATTGATAAAGGAAGATACTAGAGACTCATAGGAAGATTGATGTACTTAGCACACACAAGGCTAGACCTTGCCTATGCATTAAGTATTGTTAGCCAGTTTATGCATAATTTTGGAGAGAAACATATGAATGTAGTTATGTGCATTTTGAGGTATCTGAAGTCTACTCACAATAATGGGTTACACTTTTTTGCCTAAACTGACACTAAACTCTGAATTTTTAAGAAAAAATTCACTTTCAAATGCAAATTCCCTTTTAACGGTTAGGAATTTGAAGATAAAGTAAACTAGAGGCTTTTAGGATTTTGTGTCTAGATTCTAAATCTATTTTTTAAATTTATTTTATTGAATTATTTTTTCTCCTACGAAAATTGGTATGATATCAAAAACCTGATTTTTAAAGAGTGACACTATTTTTGACACACATAGCTTTTTCCTACAATAGATATCAATGTGATTCTTTCAAATTTAGTTTGTTAACATCCATACCTAAACCATAGAGTTGGTCTTATATCTTTATCGTTAGTATTTCATATTTTATTGTAGTTTAAAGTTGGCATAACACTAATTTAGACATACGTGGCTTTTGACACATGTAACTTATTATATATTTACCCAATTTTTAAAAAGAAAAATTTGATTGAAAGGTGACTCAAATACGAAGACCGTACTTATTTTTCAAAATTTTTATTTTTATATTTACTATTTTTCCATGAGCATCGAATATCTCAGCTTACTTTTTATAATAAACCTATATTTAGTTCATGTTAACAAAATATATACCTAAAAACTTTGAAAAGCACCAAATTCATAGTCATTAGCAAGCTAGTTCAAAGTACTTCAATCATGTACAATTTTAGGTCTTCAGTGCTCCATTTGAACTTGGTAATTCAGCTTCGAAGAAAGGAAATCAATGAAAAAACTTCAAACTATTCATGTGGGCTTCTATCTACCTAGTTTCAATAGAAACTTAGTTTCTATTGAAACTATTTTGCAAACTTTTGAAACTATTCGCGGTTTACACTAGCGGTTAGCAAACCGCTCTCATAGTTTCGATCGAAACTATCAGGCTAGTTTCGATCGAAACTATGAAAGTGGGATAACCCCTACCCCGACCATAGGGGTGTTTCTCTAGTCGGCTCCTTAGGGTTTTTCCCTAGTCATCCAATAAGGAGGTTTAAAAAAAAAAAGAACTATATATAAATATGAGTTTCATTTTTTACAATTTGCATTTATGTGAAATCAAGTTATTGGCTTTTGAATTGGGAAGAAAGAAATATTTGACAAACTTCAACCTATTTTCGAATTTTGGAGGAAGAATTTACGACATGGGCAATAAGGATAAAAGAGCAAGTAAATATGCACGAAGAAGAACTAAGGAACAAGAAGATGAAAATCGTCAAAAAATGCTAGCAAGATACTATCTTAGATCAGGTACACATGCACAATCTTTTTTCCAATGTATTTAATTAGTTTATTTAGTTAGGATTAGGGTTTAAATCCAATCAGGAATATGATATTTATCTTAAATTAGCATTACTAGATTAACTTAATATTAAGAGTTTATTTGAAATTATGTTCATATTTAAGCCATTAGGGTTTATTCAATTATGTCCATATTAGTCCTTAGGGTAAATATTACATTATGAATAAATTTAAATTATGAATTTATTTAGCATGGGAATTACCTTGTTTATTCAATTATGTTAATAATTTATAGTCCATTAAGGTTTATTAGATTATGATTAAATTTAAATAAATGAATTTATTTAGGATGTAGTCAACCAGGACAACCTACCGACATTGGAGAAGGTTCATCCCAAGTTCAAATAGGTACATGTGCATCTCTTACAAGTATATAATATAGATCTCTCTAGAATTCTAGGTCTCTATCAAACTTTATATCTTTAATTTTTAAATTTAGTGAGCGATATTTCCCCTTATAAACTTACTTGATTTTATTTGTTATATCGTGCACGTGCAACTCTAGTAGATGATGAAAATGTTGGACATGAGGAAATTGAAGATGAAGCAATGGATATTGAAGAAGGACCATCTAAAGGTTAGATAATTTAATCAAGTACATAATATTTCACTCAAGTTAAACATGTATATATGTATACATATATGTCCTCTAAAGAGATTGTATCTTAAGACTTTGTTTCATTTTTTCTTGTGCAACCCGAGATCAAACAACAAATGAGAATGTTAATTTATCTCAAAGATTGAATAGAAAAATTAATCATAGAAAAATAGATCATTTAATGTAAATGGATGTGGAAAAATTGAGAGAATATGCTAATCAACCTACACATACTACAAAGAGGAAATTGAATAAAAAGTCTAAAAACATAATTGCACAATTTGAGAATCTATCAACAGTGGAGAAAAATCAACTATTATCAAATTCACTTCTTAAAGATGAATTAAAAGAGCCACTGAGATGATTGGGTATAGATACAAGTATAAAAAAGAGGAGGACTTCTAAACTAGAAAAAGATATTGTTGAAAGTGTTAAGGAAGGGTTACATTCCAATGGGAAAAAAACTAGATCTGCAAATAAATCCATTGTACAAAGAGTGATACTAACATCTATTTTAAATAAGAAAACATCCCAAAATAGATAGATCTCTTCATTATCATCTCATTTCGGGTATAGTCAGAAGACAATACTACATTATCTGAAAAGGAGAAACAATTTGAATGATAGTACATTAGAAGGCAATTGGGCACTAATGTGTAGAGCTCCTCGATCTGACATGATTGGGGAAATTGTTAAGAACTTAGTTATTCAATTTTGGATTGATAATACTCGTCCTTCACCAAATAGAAGAGATATCATCAAGAAAAGGATTGGGCCTTAGGAACATATTCAACACGCAAAACATTGGTTGGATGTCACTCAACATGAATTGTATCTCTCATTTTGTAATTTAAATCCTAACATAAAGATTGGACAATCAATGTTTGAAAGATTGAAGCCCTATTTTGTGAAGATAAATAAATCTTTTGAAACATGTTGTTGTCGATATCATGTTGAATTTGATTTGTACTATGAAGGGTTTCGAAAGATGATAGAAGAAAGTGGTGGAACTTCTCAAAATACTTTTCCTAAACGATCGAGTCAATTCATAACATCAATCTTATGTGACAAACCAAATGATTGTGGAATAGGTGAAATAGATTGCATAAGAGGAACTTGTGAAACATGTGGTAAGTTGACTAAATTTCCTTTGAGAGAAGAAGATACTAATACGACAAGGATGGTAAAATGTAAGAGATATAAGTACATAAAGTCAGAAATAAAAGCTGGAAAAGAATCAACAAGGTTAGAATATGTAGAGGTTGAGATATCGGCTGGAGAATTTATGTCAAATTTTCGTAAATTGATTCAACCATATATACGCCATGCATTTTTTGCTAAGTGGCAGGCAGAACAATTTCAAACACTAAGAGAAACTTTCCCACTCAGAACAATTCTATCTATTGTTGACTTTACAGAGAATTACTCTTTCATATCTCAAAAACAACTTCAAGCAGAATACTACTTTATAGAGTAGGTTACTATTATGGTTCAAGTGTCTTATCGACATGCACAAATTGATCTCGATGGTGTGGAAAGTACAGATCAAGCACGAGTCATTAAAAAAGAGTATCACTTTTATATTAGTGATGACAAAGAATATGACAAACATTTTGTGGAACATTGTTTTAAGAATTTTTTGAATATTTGAAAAACAAAAACTTTAAAATAGAAAAACAGTTTGTATGGTCAGATGGATGTGCAGCACAATTTAAATCAGCTAGACCATTTTATGCATTATGTAGATATCATCAATACCTTAATATACCACACATTTGGAGTTTTTTTGAGAGTGGACATGGAAAGGGTGAGCATGATGGTGCAGGAGCTTGTATCAAACATGCTTTAAGAAAGTATCAACTGGACTATAAAGGATATCACATTAATAATGCTCATGATGTGGTTGAGTGGTGCAAAACACATTTTTTGATGCCAACAAATATAGATAACACATCATCACAAGCGGATTGAGTCATACCATTTAGAGTGTTTTGGGAGGTATTAGGTATATATAAATTAATTTGTTCATATTTTTAAATTGAATCTTAAATTTATATTTAATATGTTACCTTAGATGATCTCTAACTAAATTATGGACCTTGTGTACATTCAGGTGTTGATAGAAGATCAATTCATCATGCAAGAGGGTAGAGAAGACACGATGTTTGCATTCAGTTATGAGTACAAATAGTAATGTGTGGTCATTGTACACAAGAGAATACTCATGTTTTTTTCCTAATTGTATTGATGAAGACTATGGTGGTTGCATTAATCAAGAACGTGGATATGTGGGTGAATGGACTTTGGTGCCACTAGATGTTATTAATACAAATGAGTTTGAGGATGAAAACTATGATGATATTCCATTGATTTCTAGTGATTATAACCATATTTTAGGATTGATCAGAGTTGGTATGTATGAACTATATATATACCTGGATCATGTACATGTATACATTTTTCATAATTTTGGTTAATTTTTATTATATATATGTACTTATGTAAATGACGTGTATCCAGAATTTTGACATATATAAGTTTGTGTAGGAAATGTTTTTAGAATCATGGCAGAATCGAAAAATGTAGAAGGTGCTAGCTATTATTTATTATGTTGCACCATGGAAAGAGAGAAGCTAACAAAGACTGAAATAAGTGATGAAATTATTTTTCCCACAGGTTAGTATATAGTTGAATTATGTATATATGTATGTCAAGTATCTATGTTTTTAATGAATTCAAATTCCTTGACTTAAAATCAAGATTGATGTATTTTTTAAATGTGTACATGTGCAGGTTCTGTTGTTGTACAAGGAACATATTTGAAGCAAATAAAAGTAGTTAAAAATGGGATTCATTTCACTGATTATCAACCTAACAATAAGGTATATCAATATAGTAACCATGTTATTGCCACTGGTCTAAACTCTTCATCTAGTCAAAGGACTTGGAATACGTAAGTGGAGCCTCCATATTGATGATCATGAGAAAATATTAAATGTTATCCAAGAATGAGCTGATCCACTTGATATGAGATAGAAACAACTCCTAATTTGAAATGTAACTCAAGAACAATTTGAAATTTCGTTCAAAGTATTTAAAATTTGGTTGAACAATCATTTGATCAATTTGAAATTTGGTGGAATAACTAATTTTCTAAATTGAACTTTTACTCTTTCATTTTTAACTCGATGTCTTGAATTCAAATCGTCATAAGTAACTAATTATAGAAATTATGAACTTATATGTATGTGTGTACACTAATTACCTAACATGTGCACCTTGAGGGAAAGAAATTCGAACACCACTTGTCTTAAGGGGATGAAAGTAGGAGTTTGTAAAATTAATTGTATTGAACTTTCTATTTCACTTAACTTGTCAATTTTAGGACACATGTACCCTTTCAATTTAACTAATTAGGACATGTGCTTTCAATTTCAGGACATGTGAGCTTTCAATTTTAGGACATGTGAGCTTTCAAGTTCAAATTACGATTTGTTTAACTAAATTTTGAACAAGTACATGTTTTAAGTTGGACTTGAATTAGAACATTGGGCTTAAGGGGATAAAATTCTAGGATACATGTGTACAAATTAAAATTTCACGATGATTAAAATTTGAAATGTAACTCAAGAACAATTTGAAATTTGGTTCAAACTATTTCAAATTTGGTTGAACAATTATTTGATCAATTTGAAATTTGGTGTCCAATAACTAATTTTCTAAATTGAACTTTTAATCTTTCATTTTTAATTCAATGTCTTGAATTCATTTAACTTTCTATTATATTGAACTTTCTATTTCACTTAACTTGTCAATTTTAGGACACATGTACCCTTTCAATTTAACTAATTAGGACATGTGCTTTCAATTTCAAGACATGCGAGCTTTCAATTTAACTAATTATCTGACATGTGACCTTTCAATTTCAGGACATGTGAGCTTTCAAGTTCAAATTGCGATTTGTTTAACTAAATTTTGAACATGTACATGTTTTAAGTTGGACTTGAATTAGAATATTGGGCTTAAGGGCTTGATAAAATTCTAGAATATGTGTACAAATTAAAATTTCACTATGATTAAAATTTGAAATGTAACTCAAGAACAATTTGAAATTTGGTTCAAACTATTTCAAATTTGGTTGAACAATTATTTGATCAATATGAAATTTGATGTCCAATAACTAATTTTCTAAATTGAACTTTTACTCTTTCATTTTTAACTCAATGTCTTGAATTCATTTAACTTTCTATTATATTGAACTTTCTATTTCATTTAACTTGTCAATTTTAGAACACATGTACACTTTCAATTTAACTAATTAGGACACATGCTTTCAATTTTAGGACATGTGATCTTTCCATTTAACTAATTACTTGACGTGAGCTTTCAAGTTCAAATTAAAATTTGTTTTAAAAACTAAATTTTGAACATGTACATGTTTTAAGTTGGATTTGAATTTTAGAACATTGGGCTTAAGGGGATAAAATTCTAGGATATGTACATACAAATAAAGGGATGAGTTCTATAGATTTACTCGAGTTAGGAATTATGTACAACTAATTACTTGATACTTGAACATTTAATACATGATATATTACCAGACATTTAACTTACATATATATATATATATATATATATATATATATATATATATATATATATATATATATATATATATATATATATTATATAATCAATGTACATTAAACATGCACGTACATATCTAAATAAATTACTTACATATCTTAGATAGAAACAATTTATAATATACTAGATCTAGATCTATAATGTACATTAGATTCCACAACATAATGTAACATGTATCTATCTAGAGATCTATCAGAAGATAATATCAAATATAAATAGGGTGCATACATGTAGAGATTTAGATCCACGTAGATGTATATCAAATCAAATATAAATATTGTTGGAAATGATTGAAATGATCATAAGAAAATTTGTTGGAATAAAATATGGAATTGGTAAAGAATGTCCTCAATCATTGTTTTGTCATTGATGTCAAACTTGCTACTTGCAGGAATGACAATTGCTTTAGTGATCCAAATACTATCAATTAGTTGATTGTCAAGGTGGAGGAAATCAATAAGATATAACTAGAACACCTAGAGAAAGGTTGAAGTTATGATGTTGTAATGAAGTACAAGGATCAACTAAGCCATTGATGAAAAAGTGTATTTGATGACATACTATAAGATACAAAGAATTGGCACATTGAAACATATCAAAGATTTAAGGTTTTAGCTAAGTCTTTTGTAAAACTCAAACTAAGTTCATTAGAGAGAAGGAGCCGAGCAAGCTAGTAAGAGCCGAGAAAATTCCTAGTTAATGCCAAGAAAACTTCAGATGCTGAGCAAACTTCAGATGCCGAGTAAACTTCAGATGCTGAGCAAGTTTAGATGCCGAGTGGCATAGAGTTTATCAAGTGCCGAACAGAACCAAGTGTCGAGCAGGTATAGGTACCGAGTAACACAGAGGTGCCGAGCACCAGTAACTCAATAATGCCGAGCTGCTGCATTATTTTGGAAATCAAAGATTCACTAGATCTAAGCCGACAAGATTGTTATCTAGAAATTTGTGAATTAAAAGAAAGATAAGAATGATGAGCTGGTGACACAGAACACCATGTAGAACATTTTTAAAAAAATACAACTAGCGAAGTTTCTAGAAGAGAACAAGATATGGGGTAGATACATTGTATCCTACCTAATCCATTTTGAAACCCTAAAATTGGAGAGGGAGAATTGAGCAACAAAGGAAAATCAGATTTCTATTTAAGAAGACATAAGTTAATGAAAAAGAGAGAGAGAGAGGTGGTCAAGCATAAAAGCATGAAGTGCTGAAGAATGTGCTAAGGAGAAGAAAGCATAAGAACTCTATTTGGATAGATTACCACAAGGATGATTGCATTAGTAGAATGAGTAAGAAGACTCAAGGAGACAAAGCTTGAGAGGAAGACAAGCAGTCATAGCTGAAGTGATTGAAGCCAAGCATAAGGATTGAACTAAAAGTGTGATCTGAAATCTGCAAAGTATGTTGTAATTTATATCAGATCAAAAGACCATTATCATTACTTTATAGCAATTGTAACAGTAAGTTTAAATCCTATGGACTTAGGTTGGTTTAATAGCCATTAGATAAATCCTTTAACCGGGTGACATTCCAAGTGAATGTTTTAAAGACCTTTAACCAGGCCCATTCCTAACAGTTTGGTGAAATCCTTTAACAGGGTCACATTTAACAGTGTGTTGTAAGCCTTTAACAGGGAAGGCTTTTAACAGGGCATCACTTTAGAAGAGTGAAAATCGAGTAGCATGTTACTGGTGGTTTTTCCCAAATTGGGTTTCCACGTAAATCATTGTGTCATGTGTTGATCTTGGATGTTTTATCTTTGCATATTGATTTACTATAACTTGCTTATATGATTGATTTAAGTTTGGATGGATGAAAAATGTATGGATTCATTAAAAGTAGTAAAAATGTATTAATAGGGCATTTGGACCTTGAATAACTGATTCCCCCCCCCCTCTCTCAGTTATTCTAAAGAATTCTAACAATTGGTATCAGAGCCTGACTACTGATTCAGTTTAAAGGGACTACAAGTAGAAAAGATCAAAATGCCAAAGAGAGAAGTTTCCAAGCTCAACAAAGACAACTTTTTTGCATGGCAAAGTTTGATGAAGCTACATCTTGGATCCATAGGAGATTATGCTCAAAATTCAATTGTCATTGAACATATAAATCCAACAGGTGCTCCTACTGCAGAAGACATGAAAAACAAGCAAGAACACAATCAGACAATTCTGGAAATTGCCTCTGCACTTAGCTATGCTAAATTTGATGATATCAAAGGATGTGACACTGCATTCAAAATGTGGAAAGCCCTATCAGACATCTATGGAGGAGATCAGAATGTACAAAGAAAAAAAAAAGAAAGTCTCAGAGGAAAGTTTGATGACATGAAAATGGAAGAAAATGAGAATACTGCTTAGTATGGTGCAAGAATAAAGGAAGTGGTAAGTGCAATAAGATGCTTGAGTGGTCAACTGGATGAAGATACTGTTAATAGTAAGTTCTTAAGAACCTTGCTCCCTATCTATGCTATTAGAGAATTAGAAATACAAGAGCTAAGATGTATACTAAGAAATAATCTAAGCTTTGAAGGTATAATAGGTAGACTCACTGCATTTGAGTTATCTAACTTTGACAACTATAGACCTGAAAATGTTGAATTTTCTTTTAAGGCCAAGTTATCACTGAAAGATGCTGAACAAGTGAAATCAAAGAAAGGAAGAAAAATGAAGTATGTCTCCAGTGACAGTAGCACTGATGAGGAAGATGTGGAACAATTGGAAGCATTGCTTGCTAGAAGATTTCATAGGGGCAAAGGAAAATTCAAAGGTAAGATGCCTATCATTTGTTTCAATTGCAATGAAGTAGGTCATATTGTTGCAAGGTGTCCACAGAAAAAGGATTCCAAGGAAGGCAACAAATACAAGAATAGAAGAGATGATGACAAGAGAGATTACAAAGAAAAAGGTAAGAAGTGTTATATTGTTGAAGAAAATTTTGATGACAATGATGATGAAGTTGTTTATGCAGCCATGAAGGACCAATCTAATGAAGAAGAGACCACAACACTCGTAACATGTATAAACAAGAATGACAGATGGATCATAGATAGTGGATGCTCACATCACATGACATGAGACAAAAGTAAGTTTGTTAACTTTACTCAGTATGATGGAAATAGTGTTAGATTTGGTAATGATTCTCCATGTCAAATCAAAGGATAAGGTTCCATTAAACTCACAGAACAAATTTCATGTGAAAATGCATACTATGTTGAATGATTAAACTACAATTTATTGAGTGTCTCACAGTTAGGTAATATAGGTTGCAAAGTGGAATTTGGAAACAAAACTGAAAAAATCTATGATACTGATGGTAAATTGATAGGAAAAGGAGATCAAACAAAGAGTAATGGATGATGTTTCTTGTTTATTTACAAAATTTGATGATGAATGGTTATGGCATAGAAGATTATGTCATGTCAACTTTGACAATCTAGTCAACATCAGAAAATGAAGAAAGTCAGAGGTTTACCAAAATTGAAGAAGCTTGATAATATCATGTGCAAACAATGTCAGCTAGGAAAGATGAAAAAGTCAATTTTCAAAAGCAAAAACTATACATCTAAAGAGATACTTGAGTTAGTTCACACTGACTTAAGTGGTCCAATGGAAATACAAAGCTATAGAGGAGATAAATACATAATGATATTTGTTGATGACTATTCTAGGATGATGACTGTTATGTTCTTAAAACAAAAATTTGATGCTTTTCAAATGTTTAAGTGGTATGTGGCTAGAGTTGAAAAGGAAACTGGAAAAAAGCTTGAAATGCCTAAGATCAGATAGAGGTGGTGAATTTACATCAAATGAATTTGAGATATTCTGTAATGACAAAGGAATCAAAAGACAAACGTCAACTCCTAGAACTCTCCCACAGAATGGAATTACTGAAAGAAGAAACAGATCTGTGATTGACTGTGCCAGAACATTAATGATGGAAAAGACTGTTGCTCTAAAATACTGGAGAGAAGCTGTAAGTGTAGCTGTTCATACACTGAATCGAGTACAAGTCAAGAAAGCTACAAATACAACACCTTTTGAATTATGGTATGGTTAGTCACCCAATGTAAAACATTTCAAAGTGTTTGGTTGCAAATGTTTTATCCTTAAAGATGCTAGAAATGGAAAATTTGATGCAAAAAGTGATGAAGGTATATTTTTTGGTTACTCCACTAGAAGTAAGGCATATAAGTGTTTGAATATTAACACTAACAAAATTGTGGAAAGTGAAAATGTAAATTTTGATGAGCACACAGAAGTCCAAGCTGAAATACCAAAGAAAATGGAAGAATACAAAACCTTTGTATATTCTTATGAAGGAATGACTGTTGATGAGGATGATGTAATTCAAATTGAAAATCAACAAGTATCAATTTTAGCCGAGTCACAGCTAGTGAATGTCGAGTTGCATTCAGAAGCTGAGTTGCAGAATGAAGAAAATGCACAATCTCATTCTGAAGACAGTACACATAATGAAGAACAACCTGAAAATGAAGTGCATAGTGATCCTGAAGCCGAAAGATCAAACATGGAAACAAGGACAGAGCCAAGATTATCCAAATATGTAAAAAGACATCACCCTGCTGAACAAATAATTGGTGACAAAGATGCAAGACCAATGACAAGGAACAGACTAAGACATGAATCATGTCTGATCAGCAAATCTGAACCCAAGACAGTATATGGTGCATTACAAGATGATGAATGGTATAAAGCTATGGAAGAAGAAATTGATCAAATAAGAAAAAACAAAACCTGGAGTTTGGTTCCTAGACCAATTGACAAGAATGTGATTGGCACCAAATGGGTATTCAGAAACAAACTAGATGAGAATGGTGAGATTACCAAAAACAAAGATAGACTAGTATGTAAGGGTTATGCTCAAGAAGAAGGAATAGACTATGGAGAAACATTCGCTCCTATTGCTAGAATGGAAGGAGTAAGAACTTTACTTGCATATGCTGCCTACAAATATTTTAAAGTCTATCAGATGGATGTAAAGTCTGCCTTCTTAAATGGTATACTAGAAGAAGAAGTCTACATTGAACAACTAGAAGGATTTGTTGATGAAAACAACATGGATATGGTGTGTAAATTACATAAAACACTCTATGGTTTGAAACAAGCACCTAGAGCACGGTATGAGAGACTTACATGAATTTGAGATGTCTATGTTTGGAGAAATCAAATTTTTTGTTGGGTTGCAAATACATCAACTCAAACATGGAATATTTGTTACACAATCAAAATACATCAAAGAAATTCTTAAAATGTTTGGATTGGAGGAATCCAAACTAGTCAGCACACCAATGGCAATAGGAAATAAGCTGTCCAAAAATGATAAGTCAGCTAAAGTCAATCAAACAATGTATAGATCCATGATTGTAAAACTAAAATATGTTGTACATAGTAGACCAAACATAACATTAGCAGTTGGAATAATGGCTAGGTTCTCTGCTAATCCTAAAGAAAATCATCTCATACCAGTAAAAATAATAATCAGATATCTTAAAGGAACTAATAACTTTGGTTTATACTACAAAAAGAATGGAAAATTTGAGCTCAATTCATATACAGATGCAAACTAGGGAGGAAACATTGATGATAAAAAAAGTACAAGTGGAGGTGCATTATTTCTAAGCAAAAGGATGGTTACTTGGACTAGAAAGAAACAAACATGTCCATCCCAGTCTACTGCAGCGTCAGAATATGTGGCAGCTACAGTCAATTGCACAAACATTGTATTTCTCACAAATCTATTGAATGGAATGAAAGAAGAAGTAACAAAACCTGTGATATTGTATTGTGATAATATAAGTGCTATAAATATATCCAAAAATCCAGTGATGCATGCAAAAACCAAGCATATTGCAATCAAGTATCATTATGTCAGAGAATTGGTAGAAGACAAACAAGTAAAGTTGGAATACATTCACACAAAGAAACAAACTGCAGATATCTTCACCAAACCATTGCCCAAGGATGCCTATGAATATCTTAGAGGCAAGTTGGGGGTCATAGCCCTAACTCAAACAGTTTAAGGCAACAAGGAAGCCGCCTTGCATCAACAGGAATAAATCATTGAAATATTAACAGGTTGATGCAAAGGATGACAACAATAGTAGAAACTCCAAATCAGTCACAAGCATGGTGACAGAGGGAGAAAAACAACAAGAAGCCAAAACTTATATTTTGCATGATAAAGATGCTACATCTTTGGCATTTATGTCAAAGAGGGAGAAATATGAAGAAAACTGATCAATACAAAGAAGGAGGGAGATATATATGAAAGAGGGAGATATATGAGATCAGTAGTAAAAATGCAACAAGACAACGTATACAATCTTGGTGGTAACTAAGTTGATTAATTGATCAGTTTGGTTTGCCATCAATGCCAAAGAGGGAGATTGTTGGAAATGATTGAAATGATCATAAGAAAAGTTGTTGGAATAAAATATGGAACTGGTAAAGAATGTCCTCAATCATTGTTTTTTCATTGATGTCAAACTTGCTACTTGCAAGAATGACAATTGCTTTAGTGATCCAAATACTATCAATTAGTTGATTGTCAAGGTGGAGGCAATCAATAAGATATAACTAGAACACCTAGAGAAAGGTTGAAGTTATGATGTTGTAATGAAGTACAAGGATCAGCTAAGCCATTGATGAAAAAGTATATTTGATGACATACTATAAGATACAAAGAATGGGCACACTGAAACATATCAAAGATTTAAGGTTTTAGCTAAGTCTTTTGTAAAGCTCAAACTAAGTTCATTAGAGAGAAGGAGTTGAGCAAGCTAGTAAGAGCTAAGCAAATTCCTAGTTAATGCCGAGCAAACTTTAGATGTCGAGCAAACTTCAGATGCTGAGTAAACTTTAGATGTCGAGCAAGTTCAGATGTCGAATGACACAAAGTTTATCAAGTGTCGAGTAGAACCAAGTGCCGAGCAGGTATAGGTGCCGAGTAACATAGAGGTTCCAAGCACCAGTAACTCAATAATGCCATGCTGCTGCATTATTTTGGAAATTGAAGATTCACCAGATCTAAGATGACAAGGTTGTTATCTAGAAATTTGTGAATTAAAAGAAAGATAAGAATGATGAGTTGGTGGCACAGAACACCATGTAGAACATTTTTTTAAAAATACAACTGGCAAAGTTTCTAGAAGAGAATAAGATATGGGGTAGATACATTGTATCCTACCTAATCCATTTTGAAACCCTAAAATTGGAGAGGGAGAATTGAGCGGCAAAGGGAAATCAGATTTCTATTTAAGAAGACATAAGTTAATGAAAAAGAGAGAGAGAGAGGTGGTCAAGCATAAAAGCATGAAGTGCTGAAGAATGTGCTAAGGAGAAGAAAACATAGGAACTTTGTTTGGATAGACGACCACAAGGATGATTACATTGGTAGAATGAGTAAGAAGACTCAAGGAGACAAAGCTTAAGAGGAAGACAAGCAGTCAGAGCTGAAGTGATTGAAGCCAAGCATAAGGATTGAATTGAAAGTGTGATCTGAAATCTGTAAAGTATGTTGTAAGTTATATCAGATCAAAAGACCATTATCGTTACTTCTAGCAATTGTAACAGTAAGTTTAAATCCTATGGACTTAGGTTGGTTTAATAGCCATTAGATAAATCCTTTAACCGGGTGACATTCCACGTGAATGTTCTAAAGACCTTTAACCAGGCCCATTCCTAATAGTTTGGTGAAATCCTTTAACAGGGTCACATTTAAAAGTGTGTTGTAAGCCTTTAACAGGGCATCACTTCAAAAGAGTGAAAATCGAGTAGCATGTTACTGGCAATTTTTCCCAAATTGGGTTTCCACGTAAATCATTGTGTCATGTGTTGATCTTGGATGTTTTATCTTTGCATATTGATTTACTGTAACTTGCTTATATGATTGATTTAAGTTTGGATGGATGAAAAATGTATGGATTCATTAAAAGTAGTAAAAAAGGTATTAATAGGCATTTGGACCTTGAATAACTGATTCACCCCCCCCCCCCCCCCTCATTTATTCTAAAGAATTCTAACAAATATAACATGCATCATGTGTTTATATAAAGTGTTTATCTAATATATGAATGCCTCTCTGGATGAAAGTCTACAAAAAATCATCTAGATAAAAAAAACTATAGATCATCAAGTGCAGGACTATCATCGCCATGCCTCCTCACAACGTGGTCTGAAGACTAACTAGTATCAAGGTGCTCACTAGGATGTGCTGAACCCTATATATAAATTCAAGAGAAAGTGATATCAATACATACATACATTTAATCAAGAGAAAGTGATATTGAAGAAAATGTACACATAATCAAAACATAAATAAATATTACTTATCCACTACTGACATCATCCAATGAGTCTCGACAATGTACACGATCTGGCATCAAAGCTGGAGTAAAAAGAGGCATGTTCGGGGCCTAAATTGTAAATGTGCATGTGCAACACATCAAATTAAAATTTCTCTACATGATTACATCTGAATCTACGTGCATGATATGTTGGAAATATAGATGAAGTAACTGAGAGGGGAGGGGTGAATTAATTACTACAAAATCAAGTCCAAAAATCTCTTAGATGTCTAAAATGCTAATTTACTATTGATACTCGATAAATAGTGCATAAATACTTTAACTTGGTAAGTTAACTAGTTACTATTCATCTAACATTCAAAGTTATTAATATGCATGCAAAGATTAACTAAATGAACACAAGAGACACTAGATTTAATGTGGAAACCAAATATGGAAAAAACTACCAAGTAACTAGTCACCAATTTTCACTCTTCTGAAGTGAGCCCTATTAGGAGCCAACCCTGTTAAAGGTTACAATACACACTATTAGGTGTGACCTTGTTACAAGATTTAATCACCCTGTTAGGAGTGGCCTGGTTAGAGGTCTTTAGAACAATTCAACTGAACTGTCACCTTGTTAGAGGATTTACAAAATGGTTGTTAAACCAACTCTGTAAAGAGATTTTGAATTCACTGTTACAATGATAAGAAAGAAACAATGAAATGACCTGAATGATATGCAACTTATTTTTTTCTGATTACAGATCCATGTTCTACTTTTTTGAATCTTTACTAATCAAATACAACTTTGCAACACCTCCAGGATATCTAATCCTTCATTAGAATTCGCTCTTCCATTCACTTTTTTTCAAACTCACACACACTATTCCACAACTTGAATATCTATATATATACCTTTCAGATTTATGAAGTCGGCTCAAATATAAGTTACAATAACTAAAAATATCAGTTGGCTACATTAATTCCATGAAACAATCAAAATACTAAAATCCTTCGGTAGCCGACTTAGCTTGGTAATCTAGTGTTAACCAAGTGAAGCTCGGTAAACACTGCTTCAGAATGTTTTCTAGTGTTAACCAAGTGAAGCTCAGTAAACACTGCAAAATCTTGCAAAAGTCCTTTGGAGACTGAGTGAACTCGGTGAGCACTAACTTTCCTTTGCTATCCTAGTGAACTCAGTGGAAGTTAACTTCCTACCATATTTCCTTCGATGATTGAGTGAGCTCGGTAGATGCTAGCATTCCTTTGCTAACCGAGTGAACTCGATAGAAGCTAACTTTCCTTTGTTGACCGAGTGAGCTTGGTAGAAGCTAAGTTTCCTTTGCTAACTAAGTGAGCTTGGTAGAAGCTAACTTTCCTTTGCTAGCCTTGTGAGCTCGGTAGTAGCTAACTGATGACTGATATGACATTTGTGTAACATCAAAGACAACATTCAATTAACAATTGTATCCAACAATCTCCCTCTTTGGCATTGATGGCAACACAACATGTCATAGAAGAATGAAATTTGAAAACAAGTCTAGCAAGTCTTTTCTTTAGCAAACCCCCTCTTTCAGTAATCTCCCTCTATGAAGGAATTACTTAGCAAACCCTTCTTTCAAACAAATTTCAGAAAGATATGAGAGTAAAACTCTCCCTCTTTGACAACACATGCCAAAGACAACATAACTCAAATGAATTCTAATGTGCCTTTAGTACTGATTCATATGCAATGTTTTCTATCAATGCTGTATCAATTGATAGATCTTCAACTTGCTATGCATTGATGCACCACTAAAACTTCATTTTAGTGAACTTTAGATAAGGGACTGACCCCTAACTTACTTCTTAAATACAAGAATGCATCCTTAGGTAATGGCTTTTTGAATATGTCAGTAATTTTTTCTTTTGTATGAACATATTCCAATCTGATCTCCTTGTCCTACACCAATTCTCTGACAAAATGATATTTTATTGCAATATGCTTGGTTTTGGAATGCATCACTTGATTCTTAGATATGTTTATTGCACTTGTATTATCATAGAACATAACAACTGGTTCTTTGATTTCCACCTTCATGCCTTCCAATGACTATTTAAACCAAACAATATTAGAATAGTTTACTGCTGCAGCAACATACTCTGCTTCTGCTGTTGATTGGGATGTACAATTTTGCTTTTTGCTTGTCCACAAAATCAACCTCTTTCCTAGAAAGAATGCTCCTCCACTTGTACTTTTTCTGTCATCAAGGTTTCCTGCCTAATCAGCATTAGTAAACACTTTTAAATCTAGATTACCTCCAAATTTGTACCATAAACCATAATCTTCAGTTCCTTTCAAATATCTCATTATTCTTTTCATTGCCATCATGTGATTTTCTCTTGGTTTTGCTGAAAATCTCACTAGAATCCCAACTGCAAGGGCAATATCTAGCCTAGCACGAACTACATACTACAACTTTCCAATCATAGATCTATACAAGGTTTGATCTACTTCTTTTGATTCATCTTCCTTGGTAAGTTTTAATCCAGTATACATAAGAGTTCCAACTGGTTTACAATCTTCCATACCAAACTTTTTCAATATCTCCTTGATGTATTTTGATTGAGTGATGTAGATACCATTTTTATTCTGTTGAATTTGAAGACCAACAAAGAATTTTATCTCACCAAACATAGACATTTCAAATTCCTTGTTCATTTGTTCTGAAAATTCTTTGCAAAGATCATCATTTCCTGTGAAAACAGTATCCTCTACAAATATTTTTTCCAAGACAATTTTATTAGCTGGTCCTTCCTTTATATACAAACTATTGTTATCATTAGTTCTTTGAAAATCAATTTGAATAAGATAGTTATTCAATCTTTCATACCATGCTCTAGGGACTTGTTTCAGACCATACAATGCCTTGTGTAATTTGCAGACCATGTTCCTTTTATCTGGATCAACAAAACCTTTAGGTTGTTCAATGTAAACCTCTTCATCTAGTATACCATTGAGGAATGTTGACTTGCCATCCATATGATAAAATTTGAATCGTTTGTGAGCAGCATATGCAAGTAAGGTTCTGACTCCTTCTAGTCCTGCAATAAGAGCAAAAGTTTCTCCATAGTCTATTCCTTCTTCTTGAGCATATCCTTTGCATACTAATCTAGCTTTGTTTCTTGATACCTTACCATCTTCATCCAACTTGTTTCTGAATACCCAGTTGGTTCTAATCACATTTTTATCTTTGGGCCTAGATACAAGAGTTGATGTCTTGTTTTTCTCTATCTGTTCTATTTCTTCATTCATAGCCTCAATCCAACTATGATTTTCTAATGCATCATTGATATTTCTACGTTCAAAATCAGCAAGTAAACAAGTACCTTTCAACTTACTTCTTGTCATGGTTCCTTCAGATTTGTTTCCAATGATCTGATCTGCTGAATGATGTCCCCTGACATATTTTGCTAATATAGGTTCCTTTACTTTTGAAAGAGTTTCATTGTTATCTTCTTGCATTTCAACTTCAAGTTCTGGCTCGATAGATATTGGCTCAGGTCCTTCAAACTCGGTAGACACTTGCTTGATAGTATCTGAATGTAACTCAGGTTGCTGTAGCTCAGTTTGAACTACCTGTAACTCAGTTACTAATGACTCAGGAGTAGAGAATTTTTGATTGATTGGTACTATATCAGGTTTAGTGAAAACAAACCTTCTATAGTCTTTTGGTTCCCTTTTGCTTTCTTCTTCAGTCCTTTCTGCAAACTCATCAACTTTCACATGTGCACTTTCTATGACTTTGTAAGTAGATAGGTTCAAACATCTATATGCTTTACTTTTGTAAGAGTATCCCAAAAATATTCCTTCATCGCCTTTTACATCAAATTTTCCTTTTCTAGATTCTTTCAAAATGTAACATTTATTTCCAAATACTTTTAGATAACTTACATTAGGTTTGTAGCCATACCATAGCTCATAGGAAGTTTTGAATGAGTCTTTCTTAAGCTATACCCGATTAAAGGTATGAATTGCAGTGCTGATAGCTTCTTTCCAGTATTTGATAGCAATGTTCTTTTCAATCATTAGGGTTCTTGCACAATCCATGATAGATATGTTCCTCCTTTTAGCTATTCTATTTTTTTTTAGGAGTTCTAGGAGCTGACACCTATCTTTTGATTCCTCTTTCAATACAAAAGTTATTGAACTCATGTGAAATGAATTCTCCACCTCTGTCTGACCTCAAGAATTTCAATCTTTTCCCTGTTTCTTTTTCTACTCTGGCCAAATACCATTTGAATTTCCCAAATGCTTCTGATTTTTTCCTTAGATACATGACAGTCATCATTCTTGAGTAGTCATCAACAAAAAGAATAAATAACTTTTCTCCAGTATAGCTTTCAATTCCAATGGGTTCACATAAATTAGTATGCACAATTTCTAATATATCTTTAGACTGATAGTTTTTACTTTTAAAATTAGTCTTTCCCATTTTACCAATCTGACAATTCTTTCATAGACCGATCTTAAGTTTCTTTATGTTAGGAATGCCTCTTACTTTCTTGAATTTGCTTATCTTTACCAAATTATCAAAATTGACATGACACAACCTTTTATGCCATAACCAACTTTCTTCAACTTGAGCAATAAAACATGAACCTTCACTAAGTTCAAGATAAAATAAGTTACCTTTTGTTTGAGTGCCTGATCCAATCAATTTTCCTTTGTCATCTAGTACTCTTGCTTTTCCATGCATGAATTCCACTTTGAGTCCATTATTGAGTAGTTGTGCCACACTCAAAAAATTATGCTTTAGTCCTTCTACCCAATAAGCATTATCACATATAAGTTCTTTGGTTAGAGAGATTCTTCCTCTTCCTTTTATACAACAAGGTTTATTGTTACCAAATCTTACACTGCCACCATCATAATTTTCAAAGTTTTCAAACTTAGTTTTATCATCAGTCATGTGATGAGAACAACCACTATCTATGATCCATGTATCATTTTTTCTCATATGAGAAATGAGAGCCATTTCCTCATCATTATCAGATTCATCTTTCACAGCAATGTAGACAATTTCATCTTCTTCTTCATCATTAGAATCATTAGAATCTTTAGCCATAAAACATGTTTTCTTACCTTTGTCTCTCAAGGATTTGAAGTCTTTCTTGCCATTGTACTTGTAATTTTTCTTCTCATCTTTGTTCTATTTGTTTGGGCACCTAGCAACAATATGACCAATTTCTTCACATGAAATTTTTTTTAGAGGAACTTTACCTTTATATTTTCCTCTGCCTCTAGAATATTTCCTTGCTAGTAGAGCTTCAATTACTTCAAGATCACTATCTGAACTTTGGTTTGATTCATCTTCACTTTTTGACTGGGATTCCTTTTTCTTTTTACTTTTCTCCTTGAGTGAAAGCTTGGCTTCAAATGCAGATTCAATGTTTTTGGAAGCTAGAACATAGTTGTCAAA
This sequence comes from Cupressus sempervirens, assembly GCA_028749045.1. NCBI lineage: Eukaryota > Viridiplantae > Streptophyta > Pinopsida > Cupressales > Cupressaceae > Cupressus > Cupressus sempervirens. The sequence continues at coordinate 145,769,240 of CM053788.1, forward strand.
GTTGTCTAGTTCAAATGCAGTTAATCTTCCAACTATGGCCTCTAGATTTATTTGATGATTTGCTTCACATCTTCTTTCTTGAATTGCAAAGACTCTAATTGCATAGATTGGTAGTAATGTTCTGAGAACTTTACTTATAACTATCTCTTCACTAATATCTCCTCCAAAAGCTTTGATTACACTGACACATGCTTTAACTCTTTCAACATATTTGGCAATGTTTTCATCCTCTCTCATTTTCATTTGATCAAATTGTCCTCTTAGACTTTCTGCTTTGGCTCTTCTCACATTATCATCTGCTCCATATATTTCTTTCAACTTGTCCCACATTTCAAAGGCAGTTTTGCAATCCTTGATGTCATCAAATTCTTCATAACTCAAAGCAGATGCTATATCTATCATCATAATGTTGTGAGTCTTCTTTTTAGCAATATCATTGACAGACAGTGTACCAGCAGGTTTTTCATATTTTTCATCAAGGTACTTCAGTCTTGTATCACCAATGGATGCTAGGTGAAGTCTCATCAGTCCTTGCCATGTAGAGAAGTTGTTCCTATTGAGTCTAGGAATTTTCCTTTTGTAAGACATCCTGATCCTTAGCTTAGATCCTTGAAATATTTTCCTGAAAGCACCAAAATCTCTTATACCAATTGTTGGAAATATAGATGAAGTAACTAAGAGGGGAGGGGTGAATTAGTTACTACATAAATCAAGTCCAAAAATCTCTTAGATGTCTAAAATGCTTTTTTATTGCTGATACTCGGTAAATAGTGTAGAAATACTTTAACTCGATAAGTTAACTAGTTACTATTCATCTAGCATTCAAAGTTATTAATATGCATGCAAAGATTAACTAAATGAACACAAGAGACACTAGATTTAACGTGGAAACCCAATATGGGAAAAACCACCAAGTAACTAGTCACCAATTTTCACTCTTCTAAAGTGAGCCCTGTTAGGAGCCAACCATGTTAAAGGTTACAATACACACTGTTAGGTGTGACCTTGTTAGAGGATTTAATCACCTTGTTAGGAGTGGCCTGGTTAGAGGTCTTTAGAACAATTCAACTGAACTGTCACCTTGTTAGAGGATTTACAAAATGGCTGTTAAACCAACTCTGTAAAGAGATTCTGAATTCACTGTTACAATGATAAGAAAGCAACAATAAAATGACCTAAATGATATGCAACTTATCTTTTGATGATTATAGATCCATGTTCTACTTTTTTGAATCCTTACTAATCAAATATGACTTTACGACACCTCCAGGATATCTAATCCTTCATTAGAATTCGCTTTTCCATTCACTTTTTTTCACACTCACACACACTATTCCACAACTTGAATATATATATATATATACCTTTCAGATTTATCAGGTCAGCTCAAATATAAGTTAGAATAACTAAAAACATCAGTCGGCTACATTAATTCCATGAAACAATCAAAATAATAAAATCCTTCGCTGGCCGACTTAGCTCAGTAATCTAGTGTTAACCAAGTGAAGCTTGGTAAACACTGCTTCAGAATTTTTTCTAGTGTTAACCAAGTGAAGCTCGGTAAACACTACCAAATCTTGCAAAAGTATTTTTGAGACTGAGTGAACTCGGTGAGCACTAACTTTCCTTTACTGTCCTAGTGAACTCAGTGGAAGTTAACTTCCCGCCATATTTCCTTCGATGACTGAGTGAGCTTGGTAGACACCAGATTTCCTTTTCTAACTGAGTGAACTCAACAGAAGCTAACTTTCCTTTGCTGACCGAGTGAGCTCGGTAGAAGCTGACTTTCCTTTGCTGACCGAGTGAGCTCGATAGAAGCTAACTTTCCTTTGCTAGCCTTGTGAGCTCGGTAGAAGCTAACTGATGACTGATATGAAATTTGTGTAACATCAAAGAGAACATTCAATTAACAATTGTATCCAACATGATATACATACATGTGCACACATGCACATGTCTAAATTAAATTAGTTTCAAATGATTGAAATTTTAACATGAACAAATTTTTTTTTACCTATGTAGATGGTGGCATCTGATAATACTCAAACTGCCTATCATCAATCATGTCCACTAATGCATCCAGATTTTGCTGCGTCGCATCAAGGTCAATCTCTACATCTACACGGGCCCCATGACTAGTGACTGGCACATGTGGACTATGTAGATGAGATGGCATAGAAGTAGAATCATCACGTGTCAAAAAGTTCATCCATCCTGTGGTCGACAAGCTCAAATTAACATCATCAAAGCTCACATCTAAACTCTGAGCCTACACTGTAACATTGGCTAAAGGGTCTGTGGTATATATATTTCTCTCTATAGCAAAAGAGTGGTTAGTAGATGGATCATGACCACCATGACCACTATGACCACCATGACCACTACTTGATCGATGAGAGGAATATGGTTGAGGATGTGTCCTAGTACTACCATGGACACGACCTCGAACATCTGATATGGGTATGATAAGATGCTCTGATAAAAATCTATATGTATCTAATAGATCCTCAGCCAGACCAATCATAGTATCTCATGCCAACACTCTAGTGAGACCCTCTAAGCTAGCCACTGAAGGTATGTCTGCTGCACTATACAAGTCTCTTGAAGATGAAGCATAGGATGATGATTTGGAACATCGACGAGACATCAAATACTGATTAAACTCATCACTCAAAATAGATCTGATAGCTGCTGCAATCTCTCCAACTCCCTGAAGGACCCCATGTAACTGAGTGCTATGCATGGACTCATCAACTGATGGACCTAACATAGGGGAAATAGTAGTTTCCCTCTGTCTAACAATCGATCTATGTGCTAGTGGAGGACGACCTGGCTGCCTATCAGCTAGTCTACCACGCCCCTATCCTAAATGTCCTAGTAAATTTTTGTAGTTCACCGGCCTGTGTAAGAAAACCTTTGCATAAAGCTATCGAGCAAAATAAAGTGGAAATTGGTTGTTATTTGGATAACGACCATGGGCAACAAGGAAGCATGTGTATATTAATGCAGCCATCTGTGGATCTGTATACTTAAGGGGAGAATACCCATTCACATACTTTTGTGAAAGATAATAAGGGAAACATTCCCTCTTTAGGACATCTTTGGGCACCAAGCCCTACACCTCTTGGAGTGAAAGACTAGAGGAGACCTCTCATCTCTTACTGTCAAGGACAATCTATATAGTATGTGCAGAATATGGGGTAGCGCCATGAATCTCATCTTGAATAAATGTCAGGCTATGTAAGATACTCTGGCATGTACCACTATAAACACTAGGGCATGTGCTACTAGTCAGGGATTCCCGAAGTCTATGAATCTCCTAGTTAGTGTGATCATAAAGCTCCTGAGGTGGGATAGGTAGTTGATCATAGGGGACATGATGCTACTTAGGGGGGATAGGTTGCTGCTCAGAGCCTGTATAGGTTGCTCAGGCTTGAGTATACACTGTTGCTCAGGGCTCGGGATAGGTTGGTCAGGCCTGGGTATAGGCTGCTTGAGGGGGACAGGCTGCTCGGGGGGGATAGAAGGTTGTTGATCATCCATGTCAATGTATGTAGGTGCATGTATAATGTGTAAACCTGAAAATTAAAATTAAAATGTATGACATTTAATAAACTTGAAATTTATATTAACATATGTATGTACAATTTGACAAAATTAAAAAACTTGTATCTAAATTGTTTAATAAAATTAAACATGCACATACATGTCTACATATATATATATATACATATATATATATACATATATATATATATATATATGTATGTATATATATATACATACATATATATAGACATACATATATATAGACATATATATATATGTATATATATATATATACATATATATATATGTATATATATATACATATATATATATGTATATGTATATATATATGTATGTCTATATATATGTATGTCTATATATATGTATGTATATATATATACATACATATATATATACATACATATATATATACATATACATATATATATATATATGTATATATATATATATATATATATGTATATATATATATATATATATATATATATATGTATATATATATATATATATATATATATATATATGTATATATATATATATATATATATATATATGTATATATATATATATATATATAAGTCCTAAAACATAAATGAACATATACCTTAAAAGAAAACTAAATTTTAAAACACACATGTTGTTATATATAATGTTTGTAACTCAAGGACTTTTTAAGAACTACATGTGTGCAAGTTATATTTCTGTCTAAGTTAGATTGAATGTTCAAAGGTTTTAGACATATGTGTGCACATAAACTTGTCAAGTGTAATTTAGGTCCACGAAGTAAATATGTGCATATATATCTATATGTATATATAGATATATGTGTATATATACATGATATGTATATTTTCACATATATCTATATCATGTGTGTGTGTATATGTGCATATGTGTGCATACATATACACACACGTGCACATGATATGTGAAAATATACATATCATGACACATATGCATATATAGATCTATTTATGTACACACACACACACACACACTAGGATAAAGTTTAGGTTTAGGGTTTTGCATTGAGGTTAAATGGTGTGGACCTTGTTTAAATCATGGTTAGCAAATTAGAGTTAAAAGTTGGAATAAAAATATAGTTAGGTTTGGGGATGGCTAGTGTAAGTGTTACTAGTAATATTACGCTTTAGGGTCAAGGTCAAATTTAACATCATGATTAAGGTTTGGGTTAGGTTAAATTGTATTAGTGATATATTTAGGTTTAGAATTATTCTTAGATTAGAGAAATACTTTTTTTAGGATTATTTTTAGCATAACTTTGGTTATGATTAAGATTGTAGTTAAGGTCATGGTTTATGGTTAAGGCTATAATAAAGGCCAGTGTTAGGATTCATATAATGCACCATGTAGGGTTAGAGTTATGACTTTGATTAGGGATAGGGTTACGATTAGTGTTTATATTATCTCTTAGTTAGGGAGAGAATTAGAATTTGGTTGGGTTGAGGTTTAGATATGGTTTGAAAATATTATTTGACGTTAAGGTTAGGGTTTACATCGTGGTTGGTCACGAATAGGGTTTGGGTTAAAATGACATACCTAAGTTTTATGTTTGGGTTATGGCTAGAGTCAACATTAGGCTTTATAGTTGAGGTTTTACATCACATGGTAAGGGTTTGGATTAGTGATATATAGTTAATTTTAGAATCATCTTAGGTTAGAGAAATAATTATATTGGGGTTTTAAAAAATTAGGGTTAGCATTTCAATTATGATTAAAATTGGAGTAAAGCTTATAGTTGAAGTTAGAATTAATGTTAGAGATTTTTTTAAAGGTCATGGAACTATGGCTAGTTTTAGAGTTTAGATTAGGTAAAATAGCTATAGTGTATTTAAATACACTTTAAATTAAAAGATAATATTATATATTTAGATCTAATATGGATGAAAAATTATCTTTAAAAAATATCTTATTTGTGTATTTAGAGATTCACAATGACATTAGAGGCTTAAGTATGAACAGTAATATAAAATATACAAAGAAACATATATAAAAAACAATAAAATATACAAAAAAACATATATTTAAATACTAAAAATATATAAATTTTAACTAAAAAAATAGAACAAGAGAAAAAACAAATGTTTCATACCTTTTTCAGATGGTTGATAAGGCAGATGTCGGTCTGTCTCTAACTTTTGATCAAAATAATGAGGAGACAATCGGCTATGCCCCTATTTATGCTGACGGATTAGGGTTTTGATCGAAACTTAGGTCAAGTTTCAATCAAAAATTTGAAACCCAAGCAAAAACCCGCGTTCCACGTTTCGATTGAAACTTGACCAAAGTTTTGATCAAAACTTTGGTATTTGGTTAGTTTCGATTGGAAGTAAGTTTCTATCGAAAGTAGAGATTTTCGATCGAAACTTTTAAAATCAGTTTTGATTGAAACTTCTTGGATTATTTTTTGCCTGTGTGCTTTTTTGGTGGAATTTCTTCCTCCAAAAAAGTGTAACCCACTATTGTGGGTTCACCCCATGGAAAATGAATTTTATTCACTAAAAATGAGGATTATCAAAGTGTGGATGCATATACTGATGTTGACTAGGCTAGAGCAATAGATAACAGGTGTTCTACTTCAGGTTATTTCACCTTTGTAGGAGGTAATCTCATTACATGGCAAAGCAAAAAGGAGAATTTTGTTGCACGATTAAGTGTAGAGGTAGAATTTAGAGGTATGGCACTTGGAGTATGTGAAGTGTTGTGGCTAAGAATTCTCCTAAGAGATTTGGGTTGTCAACCTAGGTGACCAATTCAACTATATTGTGACAAGAAAGCAACATGTGATATTGCTCATAGTCTAGTTCAACATGATCACATAAAGCATATGGAGGTAGACAAATTATTTATTAAGGAGAAGCTGGATGAGAAGATTGTGGAGCTTCTTAAGATCCGATCAGAGGTTAGCTAGCCAATATTCTTACCAAAGCAATTTCAAGTCAAGCATTTTTGAATTTTTTGGGCTAGTTGGGCATGTGGGATATCTATGCACCAACTTGAGGGGGAGTGTTGCAATATTGGATTGTTTCTAATATTGGATTTGTTCTTTCCTAAACTTGATTCTTTTATAAACTAATTATTTCCTAAACTATTCTTTTCTAAATCGATTCTTTCCTTTCCTATAGCTGTATTATAATGGCCTTTTTAATTAACACTTAGTTCCAATCCCCCATTAATGCCACTACTCAAAGACTCTTCAATGAATCTAACTTTTTTTGGTTGATTAGAGTTTTAATAAAAACACTCTATTCGGCAGCTATAGTAAACATTGATAAACCTTGTAGTTAACTCCTAATTTCTCATTCACACATTGAAATTCTTCCACTCCCCCCTATTCATAGTTTGCACCTTGAAACACATGGCATAAAAATAGAATAACAATGATAGTTGAACATTTCTGAGTAAAATCTCATTAATGGTTTACATTTATTTTTATTCTTTCATTTCATTCATTTGAAAGGAAATAAAATACATAAAATAATTTATGTGCAAAAGAAAATCATCCAATTATTAGTCATTTCTTTTCATTTTGATGCTAAATTTTAAACAAATATGAAGACATTTGTTTAAAATTTTCTTTTTTTTATGCAACATTAAATCTAAAACATTTTTCCATATCTAAGTGTATGTGTGTGTGTGTTCACCAAAAAAATCCAAATCAACCCTACCAAGGAGCTAAACTCCTCTACCTCAACCACTCCACCTTCATTCCTGCATACTTGCAAACTCAAAAAGTAACACAAGTTTATCACTACTGTCATCATTGGAATAGAAAAATAACATCATTAAAAATGATATCTCTTATTGAAATTTATGATTTCATTAACATTTAAATAATATGAATTTAAACATTCATCATTCTTATAAATGCAAATCTGAACGATCTAAAATCAATCATTTACATCATGCATCAAAAGATATAAACATGTAAATAAAACCAAAATGTTAACCATCATGTCACTAACTCATAAGATCAAACATAAAGTGACTAACATAATAATGACTAGTAAGGTCTAATCAAAGTATATGATGTGTTTGACTCGACTCAAGTCATAACATAGTCTAAGTCAAAAGAATCGATCACATACTAAGTCTTGAAAGATAGCAAGTCAAAAATTGAGTTGTGACAATATGATAGTAAGGGGAATATATTAGAGCTCATGACTACAACCATGATTTTTCTAAAAAGATAATAGAAAGCATTTATAGGTGCTAAAATTTATGATTTTTCTATGTTTGTCAAAAATCACATATCAATTTTTTTTTAATCTTAGTTTCTTCTTTCCCTTCTACTACCAATTGTAATATTAACTATTATTGTAAATAATTTAATATTAATGAGTGAATTTGAAAGTTAGTAGGAGTTTTTATGGTGGAGACAACAAAAAAAAGCTGTGTGCACAATGTAATGACTTTGAGATGTACATAGAGAGGAAAATTACAATAATATTATTATTTGTGAGAAGAACAAACAATAAGAAGGATTATATTAGTACAAAAATTTGCAACTCTAGATAAAGAGATTAATAATATGCAACTCCAAATATCGAAGAAAATAATTATTGACCACAACTCAACATAGAAGTAAAAAATAATTTTGTAATTTCAAAATATCATTTTTTAAATATTATTTTTCAAATGATTGAGTAAAATTATATTTTAAATAATATTATTCTCAAAATATGTCTATAGTTATTTTATTTTGCATGCATTGTCACTTATTGAGATATTGTGGCAAACTATGAGAGTTTGATTTGTTTGGACTTATATCTATCAAATTAGTATCAAAGCCCTACATTTTTAGTGCTTTGGGAATTGGTTGTCTAGATATTAAAGTTTTGATACAAAAATGATACCTTGGGCTAATTAATTCAATCTAAATATTTTAATCCCTTATCATAACATTGGTAAAAAATAAGAGACCTAAGTACTCTATTGTGTTTGTGTGTGTGTGTGTGTGTGTGTGTGTGTGTGTGTGAGAGAGAGAGAGAGAGAGAGAGAGAGAGAGAGAGAGAGAGAGAGAGAGAGAGAGAGAGAGAGAGAGAGGTGTTGGAAATCCTTAGTCTAGAGGGTGTCTAAGATATTATAAGATGATTAAAATAAAGTTAGGAGGCTATGTATATTTTTCTCCCATAAATATAGTTTAGAGTGGCAAGATAGTAGAGTTGGGTGCCCCTATATGAGGTTCTTTGTTTATCCAAAGTTTGTTGTAGTTTTTCACTATCTATTTACTACTTTTATAACATTTTTTGCTATTGGATCTTCATGTATACATTTGAAAATGGTGAGAAGTGTTGTACCATTTAGGGGCATTCTTAAGAGAAAACTTGTGTTAGTATTTCAACTTCTATAATGGCTAATGATTATATATGAGTGTGGTGAAGGGTACAAATCCCTTTATTAACAAAAACACACACAACATAATAGAGAAATAAATAACAAATTGTAAGAACATGAACACTTGCTTTCTATTATCTTTGATGAAATGCTATTGTACTATTTAGAAATATAACATGCTACAACCACATGGATATTTTCATTATAATGATTTGCAAGACAAAGCTATCGCATACACCACCAAATCTTCCCTAGATATCCCTATTTTCCTTCTTTATATGGGGATTTTAAACCACTGTAGACAAATATGAAAATTCTAACCCCTAATTTTGAGGCTGACCATACTTAAATTATTTTTTATTTAGGTTGAATTATGTTAAGAATTCACCTCAAAAGATTTTTGAGGCTCAAATGAGTTTTTGAAGGAATTCTATTTTTCTATCCAAAGTTGTACAATTTTTGGAGGCCATAACATTTGACTCGCTGACCCAATTGGCTATTATATCTAATTTTTGAAAACCTCTTGAAGTGCTTTACAATCCCAAACTTGTGTTTGTTAGATGTAACCCATGAAGTGTTGTTTTTCCAAAAGCTTTTATTACACAAAAATTGACCCCCTTTTGGAGCTTCTAAAGCCTTCAAGACTAAGTTCTAAGTTTTTGTACCCTTCTTGCAAAATAAAAAATAATAATCTCTTCAAAACCAGACTTGAGCTTGAAATGAAACTTTACTAGTAGGCTTATATAACCAAACTTAACATATAGGGAGGAAATTATAACATTCGATACACAAGTGAAAACCTTATTAAAAGTAGTAAATTTCCTATAAATAGTAAATCTAAACAAAGATATCCTTGATTGAAAAACTAGATAATACTTTTGAGTGATGCAAGATTACCCTTACTTCTTGGATGTTCCTACATCAAATACACTTGGTAATTTAAGAAATGATCTTTTCACATGTTAGGTTCTTATAGGAAAACCAAGGAAGTTAACCTCCTCCTTTGATAGACATGATGAATCTTCAACAATCTTTGTCTTTCTATTCGACCAAATACTCTTCATATATTATATTTCTTGTGCTTGTATCAACATGATTATCCAAGATGGCTTATGTCTCCTCTATAGTTGAAGAGGTGTTCAAATACTTTTTTTTTCTTCTATTATATTATTTTTAATACTTCCTTCATGATACTCTATTAAATCTAAAATATTGAACATTGGTGAAATATTGAGCTTATTGGATAACTCTATTTCAGAAGCATTCCTTGAATCATGCTTCTTTAAGATTTTGCATAGTCCAAATTTCTTCATTTTCAGCTTATTGTATCATCTCACTAAAAACATCTCCTTTGTCAAATAAGCCATGACTACATCTTCAATATGAAATTTATTATGCATCATTTTCTCATCTATCTTAGCTTTGTACTGTGTATTAAATTTATTAATATGTTTCCTCACCTCCCCATGTAATAGCTTTAGTGTTGTGAAAAGTCTTCATCTTCAACACTACTTGACTCCCTTTTTTCCAAATTTCGTAATTCATAGGCATTTTTGGATTACTTGCATATACTATCTAAAATTGTGATTTACCAGTGCTTCCAATGAAAGATTTACCATATTCAAATTCTTCCAGCAACAAAACCTAGTTTATCTTCCACAAAGGACCTCAATAAATCTTCCAAGTTCATATTCACCACTTATATGTGTTCTATGGATGGTTTTATGAGATGAACTTCAATTCTATCTTTACATTTTTTTACAACATCCTTCAAAAGTATTCAACAAACTTGGTATCTTAGTATGAAACTATGCTCTTTGGTAGACCATGTAGTCTCACCACTTCTTTGAAAACCACCACATAAACAACACCACTAGTCTTCTTGCAAGGAATTGAAAGTGTCATCTTTGAAAACCTATCTATCACCCAAAAATAATAATCTCTAAGTCCTTGAAAAACTAAGAATAAAGTCTATACTATTATCCTCCCATTATTTCTGTAGCACAGGTTATAGATTATATAACCCTATATTCTACTTGGTTCCTTTTTCCATCTAAAATGTTCTACAACTTTGTATAATCTTCTTAACATCTTATTGATACTATAGCTAATAATAATGCTCACTAACTAGAGAATTTTTTATATCTAGAGACTAAACTATCCAACTAATCCTCCACTATTCTTCTCCTTGATTAGATGTTCCCTCATGCAAATCTTTGGAATATATAATTGATTGGATTTGAATAAAATTTCATCCTATATTATAAAGTATAACCATCTCTTCTTGTCTAAAGTAGAAAATTCCATATAAGCTCTCCAACCCTTGTCAAAATTAAGATCCTTAGGGCACAAAATCTTTAGGTCCTTGAGTCCAAAAGCCTCAATATCCATTTGTGTCAAGTAATTTTGTCTCTTGCTAAGGATATTTGTAACCCTATTAATCATTCCACTCTTATGATTCAAAATAAGAGTATAATCTATAGAAACTCAACCCATTTTAAATTCCTCTAATTTAACTTTCCTTGACTATTCAATTATTGTAAATCTTGATGACTAGTAAATAAAATAAATTATTTAGGAAAAAATTTATGTCTCCACTTTCTTTGTCTTGCAATACCCTAAAATTGGTACTCTAAACCAATTTTCTTCTAATCTCTAAATCAATCAATAAAGTCCTTAAAGTACCAGGTATTTCTAGTCCTAATTGACGCTACTCAATTTGAATATAAATAGCATAAAACTAATAATTTGAAATAATAATTTAATAAAAAATATATTAATATTAGATTGTGATGAAGGAGCATCTTAGGGTTGTTCACAATCCTGCATGGTTGAGATATTTTGACTTTAGAGTTGAGGACTTGATAACCAAAAGAGTATTGCTCGATTGTTATTGGGTGCAGTGTTGGCTGAGGTGCTTTGTCATTGAAGGAGCTTAGCATCTACTATTTCTTGGCATATACTATTGCTCAATAATGCTTTTGGGAGATTGACAATGCTTGATGTTTGACAGTATGACTTGGAAGAAGGAGTTCTCATGAATTTTTTTAGATGACTTTGTGCATTTATTGCATGAGGATTGAGATCATGGTGTCAATCAATCATTGGAGTTTTTGTGGACCTATTTTTTGTCTTGGTTATTTGTTCTAGGTGTATTCAATAATTGTTGTAAGCCTTTTAAGGCATTTTCTATTTAATATTTGTTGGAGGCTGACTTGTGGCTCAACGTGTATTTAATGTAAGGGTTTAATTTGATTTTTTACTTGCTACACTGACTTGTGGCTTAGTTGGGTATAAGTAAGGGATCTTATGGAGTCTTAAGTCATACATTCAAAGGAGTGAGTTGACATATCATCCAGCTTAGAGAAGAGGATGAAGCGAAGGAGCAGACTTTGAGAAGAGTTGTAGTTGTGGCTTGGAAAACAAGGAGATTGCTTGGAGGGCTTGTGAGCACAAATTTAGATCTTCCTTGGAGGTTTCTACCAAAGTGTGGTTATAGGATAGCTAAGGGTTTTGGATTTGGATCTTGAGGGATCTTGCTGTAATAAATTTTGTACATGGTCATAACTCAGAAGGCCTTACAATCGAGTATATTGCATGTAAATAGTTATTTTATGAATAAATAGTTGCAAATTGGTATTAGATCTCGTATTATTATTGTGATTCTGTTGTGTGATTATTTACTGGGGGCTAAGACATCTCCTTTTGGGGATTATCCTACCTTGCACTATGTTAGATGATATCAAAGCACAGTTGATCTTGAGCATGTAGACAAATCACCAAAGTTGAGGCAGTTTGCACCAAGACCTTGGGTTAAGAGGAGTTGATTTGAGAAAATCTTGATCTGTGGTGGATTATTCTTTTTGGAGTCCTAGATAACTTCATTGTGAGGTGGTAGATCATGGTTCTAACTTACAATTGTAAAGAACTTATAAATGGATCAATGGATGCAAAGATGGAAGGTTGATCTTGTTGAAGCATGATCCCAAATAGTTTGTTCTTTGACTTGTGATTTGTTCTTGGTTGTTCATGTGAGGTGCTAGGTTCCGATCTAACTTGCAAAAAAATTAGGTTTTTCACAAGGTGCATGGGAAGGATTTTTTGTAGAGGGTTTGTAAAAATCTTGGAGGATGTATCTTTTAGATTGTGGTGATTGATCAGGAAAGTATTGTACATACTCCATAATTTTGTGGGGATTTTTTTTTTTGGGTACTATTTGTAGATTCTCCATTCGTAGATTTTCCACTAAAGTTATGGCTAATTTATGGCCAACATGTCATAACCCTAAAGTGATTTAATACTTGTATAAAAGGGCTTAGGGTTAGGGATTGTTTTCATAGTGTGATGTAAAATTGCTTCTTGCGGCAGTATTGAGTTGTAAGGGATTACAGATTGTAATCAGGTTGTAATCACTAGATTGTAATAAGATTAGACTTGCTATTTGGTGGATGTAGCCCAGGGATTGGGTGAACCACATTAAATCTCGGTGCCTTGTGTTCATTTCTATGTGATATATTATTTCCTATTATTGGTTAGATTTGCATTTAGTTTTTATTTCTAAATGTGGTTTATCCTAACAGTATCCAAGAATATTTGACCTTGGGATGATTGTGAATCTCCATGATGTGGTGGAGAAGAGGCTTTCCAATTTGTCTTCTCAATTTGAATTTAGTTTGGTTGAATGAGTTAAGGATGGGATGGGGAGGTCATTCTGTAGATATTTGTGGAGTTGGAGTCTACTAATTTGAAATAGAGTTGTTTGGTTAGTTAGAATACTTATTCAAGAGAGAAGATGGCATAACAAGGTCAAGGTGAAAGAGGTTGGTTTTTTGATCAGTTGGTGGTGTCTAATGCGAAACCTATAGAGAAACTTGTGGGTTTTGTTGAGGATATTTCTAATCTTGTTGATGCTAGGATGGAGAATGGTTTTCATGATCATGTGATTGAGTATGACATGGAGATTCTAGAGCATCTTGTTGTGAGCAATGAGACCACTGGTGTTGTGAGTTTGGCATATGTTGTTGAGGGGTTACATATTACTACTTATATGGAGTATTTTCCTACTATTATGGATTCACTAGTTGTTGTTGTGAATAAGGATGAAAACCATGATAATGAACTTGACCAACTAGATAATTTACTATCTCAATGAGTACTAGTAGGTTAGAAGGCACTAGAATCTTTTCAAAGGACTAATTTATTCAGGACTCATTGTAAGTTTGGTGGCAATGTTTGCAAGGTGATTGTGGATGGTGGTAGTACTAATAACCTTGTTGTTAAGGAGATGGTTCAAAAACTTGGTTTGAGGAGACTAAGACATCCATATCCTTATAGGATTGACTGGTTGCAAGGTGAACATGATTTGCAAGTGAGGGAGTAGTGTCTTGTTGATTTCTAGATTGGGAAGTATAAGGATCAAGTGTTGTGTGATATCATAGACATGAACAATTGTCATTTGTTTCTTGGTAGAACTTGGCAATATGATTGAACGGTTGTGTATGACTATGTCAAGAATTTATTTAGAATTGGGAAAGTGGAAGGAAGCATTCCCTGATTCCTTTGTAGAATGAAGAGCTTAGTAGGAGGATTTTGAGAGAGTTAGAGATTAGTGTGGAAAGTAGACCTATGGAACACCAAAGATGGATGTAAAGAAACAAAAGAAGATCAAGGGAAAGAGATTATAAGTTGAGGAATTGGAGGATATGTATGTGAAGAACCAATTTGGGATTTATGTGCCAAATCCCAGAAGATGTTCTTCCAACTATTAAGAACATCTTTTTGAACCTAGGGTGTCTAATGCAGGAGCATCCTAGGTTTGTTAGCAATCTTTTATGTTGGAGGGATTTTGGCTTTGGAGTTGAGGACTTAGTCACCAAAGGAGTGGTGCTTGGTCATTATTGGGTGTAGGCTGATGTTCTCAATCATTGAAGGAACTCAACATCTATTGTGGCTTGACATATACTATTTCTTGACAATTCTTGTGGGGGCTTGAAAATTCTTGATGCTCATCAATATGGCTTGTGGGAAGGAGTTCTCATGGATTTTTCATATGACTTGGTCCATTTATTGCATGAGGATTGAGATCATGACGTGGATTGATCATGGAGTTTGTGTGGACATATTTTTTGGCTTGGTCATTTGTTCTAGATGTATTTAATAAGTGTTATAAGAATTTTAAAGAATTTGGTATTTAATATCTATTGGAGGTCAACTTGTGGCTCAACATGTATTTAATGTAAGGGTTTAGTTTAATTTGCTACTTGCTAGGCTGACTTGTGGCTTAGTTTGGTATAAGTAAAAGGTCTTGTGGAGTCTAGCCATTCATTCAAAGGAGTGATTCGACATATCATCCAACTTGGAGAAGAGGATGAAGGATGGGAGAAAACTTTGAGAAGATTTAGTAGCTATAGCTTGGAAAATAAGGAGATTTCTTAGTGGGCTTGTGAGTACAAGTTTAGATCTTTCTTGAAGGTTTCTACCAGAGTGTGGTTCTAGGATAGCTAAGGTTTTTTGGGTTGGATCTTGAGGGATCTTGTAGAACTATTATTGTAATTTTTTTGTACTTGGTTGTAACCTGAAAGGCTTTATACTCAGACATATTGCATGTAAACAATTATTTTATGAACAAAGAGTTGTGAATCACGGTCTCAGATCTTGCATTATTGTTGTGTTTCTACTTTGTGGTTATTTGTTGGGGTCTAAAACATCTCCTTTGGAGATTCTCCTACCTTACACTACGTCAAATTGAAATTGGTTAATTAAACCTCTTTTATTGATTAATTTAATATAAAGTTCCAACACTTTTGTTAAATTAATACACTTTGGTCAATAATACAAATATATTTATTAAATCATTTCAAATAAAGTTGTCTCAAGTTATTCATTTATTTTGATTCAAATATTCAAATATGAGACACTTTTTGGAATGTCCAAATAAGGGACACTTTTCAAAAAGAATCATCAAAAAGTGGATGAGTTGCAAGAGGGAAGAATGTCATATTTCCACTCCTATGGAATTTCCCAAGAATAGTCAAATTCCCTCCACTACTCTCCTTGGACTTTTGACTCACTTTCTCTACAAATAGAGAGTGATCATCTCTCACAAAGGATCCCACTTTTGAGTAAAGAAACTTTTTCAAATTAATCACTAACTTGGTACACTCAAGCTTTCTTGAATTTTGTGTAGCATTTCGTTTGTCATTCAATGTTGCATGCATTTTATTTTAGCTTTTTCTTTGTTTTGAAAAATCTCAGAAACATATATTACTCTTTCATACATCTTAGTTAGATTTCTTTGTTTACTTGTTCTCAGATCAAATATCCATTTCACATAGCTTAAAATCTCATCTATTTACATAGAAAATACAAAAAAAAATCTAGTTTAAGCATTGCATTCATCTTTTTGCTTTCAAATCCTTTTTTCTAGCTAGGTCTTTGGTAACTGAGCTCTTGATTCTGAGAGCAAGCATTCAGACCCCTAGTAGATAGAAGGCAACATGCCAATTTTCTTGGATTTTTTGAGATGAAAAATCTCATGTTCATTCTTGGATGAATCCAACATGTAATGACTATGTTGAAGAGTGTGTAGCCCCATTTTGACACATACAAGTCTAAACTAGAGCATAAAAGTTTTGATCATAAAAAATATATTTTATTTTGGCATCATTCAAGTTTTCACAAAAATAAACAATGGGTTTACATTCCTGACTCAAATAGCTCCAATGACATCACCACTAACATCACATTCTACTCTAAAAACCTCATTAAAATTTAGAAGTTTCAAAATAGGTTTCTCTATATTATTTATTTTTTATTATTACAAACTCTTTTCCACTCTTGTAGTTGAGTTGAACTCTTTCTTATGCCCTCTCATTTTTTTAGTTAGGGGTCCACAAATACTAGTAAATTTTATGATAGACTTTCTATAAAAGCTAGCCAAACCATGAAAATATATTACCTTAGTAGCACTACTTTGAGAAGTCCATTCAAGGATAGACTTCAATTTCTTTGGAACCATTTTAAGATCATTTGTTGAGACAACAAATCCCATGCACATTAATTCTCTCTTTACAAAACTACAATTCTTTATATTAATAAACAAGTTATCTTCCCTCAAATTCTCAAGGACCCTAAGATATGCATTATATGTTCTTTCACTATCTCATTGAAGATCAACATGTCATCCAAGTAAATGATAACAAACTTACTCAAAAAATATTTTAGTACCTTGTTCATGAGCCCAGATGAATGTGCTTGGTGCATTGGATAGCTCAAAGGGCATGACTAACCACTTATACAAACCCTACCCTATCTTGAATTTAATTTCCATTCATCTCCTTCTCTAATCCATATTTGATGATATCTAGACTTAATTTTTATTTTTTTAATGTATAAAGCTCCACTCAAACAATCCATAATGTCATCCATCATTATAAGGAAACTTTACACTTGATAGTGTTAGGAATAGAGGATGTTATTGGTAATTGAGATTATTGTAGATATGTCCTAATAATGAATATGTCAACATATATTATTTGGTTCATGACATACTCATATTTTGTATATCACAGGTTACTTATTAGTTCAATGCAAACAACTATTAAGTTTTTTGGATACACAAGCCTACATTTTTTTAGAAGAAAAAAAATAAACATAATGTCTATACTCATTGGAATTTATCTAATATTCTAGAGAAGTTAAAGTTAATTTTGCGAAGACTAGTAGCAAACTAGTGTGTAGGAAGATGTGATAGAACTAGTTACAATATTTTTGACATATCTTAAAGGTGAACATGAATTAACATTGGTGAGCATGGAAGATGGTGGAAGACTTGTTCATGTGCATATGTTTGGTTTTATGAGTCATTTTTTTCATTCTAGAAAGGTCATTAGCATATAATATGCAATACATTTTATTAGTAGCCAACTATGTTATTGTAGCATGTTAATTATCATCAGAAAATTTTATATTCTCATTGTAACTTATGGGACACTTCATGTAATATTTGTAGAGATTCTTATCAAGGTGTGTATGTATTAGCATGGTCCTATATAATTAACTGTACACTAGGGAAGCTCTATAGGCCAACCTAATTAATTATTTGTAAAAGTTGTAAAGGAAAGGTAGTTTTCTTATTTAGGATGTATGCATGGTAATGAATATTATGTTTGGATACATATGATACAATCCTTGATGTTGGATTATGAGAGTAGATCAATGAAGCTATTTAGATAATTGGTGGACCTTAGAGGATTTTGTTGGTGTTTTAAAACTACTAAGCAACAAAATGCTTAATATCAACATGACATTACTCACACAATCTAAAGACCAACCAATTCTTATTAACAATTGTATGTGCAAAGCATTTGGGCCCAACTTCAACAAAACCACGGGTGGTTTTCTACTCTTTTGGCTCTACAAAACCAGGGTGGGTATACCCAGGGATGATACAAGACTGGAAAAATTGTATGAGAATTATTTTAGTTTCATTCTAATTCTCGTCTCAAATCCTTAAATACATACACAATTCTTGATAACTTGATAAACACATCCCATATAGCAAATATGGCCAAAAATTCTTCTATAGATCTACAGGTATTCTTAGGAATAGTGGCTAACTGAAGCTAAAACATTCCATGCAAACAAGTACTAGCCAACTTTTAAGATCTACAGGAAATAAAAGTAAAATTGATTTAATTCTGCATTTTTGACAACCATTTGTGACATATTTTCTCTTTCAGCTAGATAAAATTTGATTAGTGCCTAATCTAGTGGGGTTCAGAGTCTATAGAAAATTCTTAGATCTAATTTGTTGCCTTACAACAAAATTTATCAGCAGTTCTTATCAGAATTCATCATTCAATATCCTTTCCACTACTATAGCAACCTTATCAAATTCATCAAAGCTATTACTTAATCCATTGAACTAATAGTAGTGATGAATAGATATACAACCTAACTAAATTGCATTTAATTGCAAAAGCCTTTACTTATACAACATCAAGATAACCAAGTAATCAAAATGAGACAAAATTCAGTAAGAACTGATATGGGGACAACTCAAAATTTGTATTCATTTTCCTTGAAAATTGTATACAATTTACAGTAAACTCAGAATGACCTTCAGAAAGAAACATGGATCATTCTATATTCATGTATTCTCAAGATTTGACAGAGAAAATATACCACAAATTTTTTACTCAAAATAATTGACCAAAAATAGACTAAGTGTATCACTTAGAAAAATAGAATTCAGACCCTTTTCTCTAGCCCTGGAATCTCACTTATATAGTGTGAGATGCAACAAGCTTTAGGCTAAGAGAAAATGACAGGTGTCCTTTACAAGAAGAAGACACATACATCTGTCCAAAAAGAAAAGATTAATAGAAAGTTATGTGAACCATATATTCTCTTGTAGGCTTCTATCTATCACCTCCTTTTGCTGATTTAGCTCCAACTGTGATTCTATCGTATATGTAACTGCTAAGCTTGTTCCTAACAAAATCTATTCTGATGATTGCAAACTAACTTGAACCCATGGGTTTTACCATTATTACAGTATTGGGAGGAACACCCTTACTTCCCACTCTTCACTGATTAACATAACTTCTTAAGAAAATGAGATTAACCCTTAATAAACAACGCTTGAGGATGGAAACAATGTGGCTATCAAATATAACAAAATGAGCAATTTCTGCTTACCCAACCATGTCTACATCCAAAACTAGTTTTCAACCAAAAATTTTCACCTACTGACACAAAAATATGTGCACTAACAAAAAGTCAAAGGGACTATTTGCATGCAGCTCAAGGGTATAAAGTCTTCTTCACCTTCTCTAAAAACTCTACACAGGGTCCTACATACTTTTGCTGCCATGGCATTGAAGTGTGCCATCTTGAAAATTTCCTTAGAGAAAGGTATTACTGCTGATAGGATTTTTATTTTATCAAGTGAGTTACATATCAGTCAATTCATGATTATTAGATATCTTATCCTAAAATATCTATCTTTCACTTTTGTCATAGCATTTGGATATTGGATTTACTTGTTTTTATCAATCTTTAACAAGGTTAGAACCTTGTAGAAAGTGTCCAAGGTCTCCAAATATGGATCTATCCTTTAACAAAGATAGTTATACTAAATGAACTATATTTAAGTTTGAATAGGTCACATCCTTTCACAAGAAACTTATATATTAGTACACTCTCTTATGGGTACCATCCCCACCAAGGTTTTCCCTCTAATCAAGGGTTTCCCTACTTAACAAAATCATTGTGTTATGGTGTATAGTTTCTTAATTATTGTGCATTTTTCTAATTGTTGATGACTAGTTTTATAAGTTTAAATTTAATTATATTTTCTCATAACTAATTCAGTCTCCCACCCTAGAGTGTGTGTGGACTTTACTTCTTAACAATTGATATCAGAGTATCGGGTCCTTTTTAAGAAGGAAAATTAGAAACTTGAGGATATCTATAATGGATTGTATGAAGGATAGTCCTAAATATAATGATGATAACTATGTAAGTTGGAAAAATAGGATGAAAACACATTTGATCTGCATTATAAAAGATTATTAGTTAATTCCAAAGGAGAAAACTATTGTTAAAACTAAAAGTGAGCTATCTTGAGGCATAAATGAGAAAAAAAATGTATTCCAATACAACATGATTATAAGGAAGGCATTGACCAAAGAGATGTCAATTGGTAAGTTTAACAATTGTGAAACTACATAATTGACATAATCTTTACCTCCAGTTAAAATTGCATTGAAGGCTAGTGTGCATAAGGATCAGAGGGTACTAATGAAGAGTTCCAACATAAGTAATAGAAATATTGAAGATTATGCCAAGGTAGAAATTGAAGAAGAAAAGAGAAAGATGGATGATTTTAAGATTTGGTCATGAGAAGAGAGAAAAAGGGTAAGTGTAATGCCTACCCCTAGTTTACTTTTTAGATTGTAGTGTTAAATTCTTGTAGGTTTCCAAGAGTAAGCCTAAATCTAGGGGGAGTGGATGTAATGCCTACCCCTAGTTGACTTTTTCTATTAGATTGTCAGATTCTATTAGGCCTATTTTTGTTGGAAATATAGATGAAGTAATTGAGAGGGGAGGGGTGAATCAGTTACCACAAAAACAATTCCAAAAATCCCTTAGATGTCTATAATGCTTACTTACTCCTCATACTTGGTAAATAGTGCGGGAATACTATAACTTGGTAGATTAACTAGTTACTGATCATCTAGCATTCATAGTTATTAATATGCATGCAAAGGTCAAATAAATGAACACAAGAGACACCAGATTTAATGTAGAAACCCAAAATGGGAAAAACCACCAAGTAACTAGTCACCAATTTTTCACTATTCTAAAGTGAGCACTATTAGGAGCCAACCCTGTTAGAGGTTACAAATACACACTGTTAGGTGTGACCTTGTTAGAGGATTCAATCACCTTGTTAAGAGTGGCCTAGTTAGAGGTCTTTAGAACAATTCAACTAAACTGTCACCTTGTTAGAGGATTTACAAAATGGCTATTAGACCAACTCTGTAAAGAGATCCTGATTCACTGTTACAATGATTAGAAAGAAACAATGAAGTGACCTGAATGATATGCAACTTATCTTTTGTTGATTATAGATCTCTGTTATGCTTTACTGGATCCTTACTGATCGAATACAACTTTGCAACTCCTCCAAGATATCTAATCTTTCATCAAAATTCACTCAATATTCACTTATTCCATCCTCATCCATATATTCACTCTCACACTTAAAATCAAAACTTGAACATCTATATATACCTTTTAGATTATCAAGTTGGCTCAAATATAAGTTACAACAACTGAAAAAATCATTACATCAGTCAGCTACATTTATTGCATGAAACAATTGAACTTAATATCAAAACAATAAAATCCTTCGCTGGCTGACCCAATTCAGTAACCACTACTCCATAATGGTTTTCTAGTGTTAATCAAGTGAAGCTTGGTAAACACTACAAACCCTATAAAAATTCTTTGGAGATCGAGTGAACTCGGTTAGCACTGACCTTCCTTTGCTGACCTTATGAGCTCGGTAGAAGCTAACTTTTTGCCACATTATCTTTGATGATCGAGTGAGCTCGGTAGACATTGAATTTTCTTCGTTAACCTTGGGAGCTCGGTTAACACTAACTTTTTTCTGAAAAATCCTTTGATGCTCGAGTGAGCACGGTAAGAACTAAATTTACTGTGTAATGTTCAAGAACGTTCGGTAGACACTGTAAATTTCTTTGCTGATCATCTGATCTTGGTAGACTCTATCTAATGAATGATATGAAATTTGTGTAACATCAAAGAAAATACACAATTAACAATTGTATCCAAAAATCTCCCTCTTTGGCATTGATGGAAACACAACATGACATAAAAGAATGAAATTTGAAAACAAGTCTTTTTCTGTCAGAACAACTTTCTCTATTAGATAAAAAAACTCTCCCTCTTTTAGTAATCTCCCTCTGTAAAGGAATTACATAGCAAACTCTTCCTCTCAAACAAATTTTAGAAAGATATGATAGTAAAACTCTCCCTCTTTGACAACACATGCCAAAGACATCACAACTCAAATGAATTTTAATGTACCTTTAGTACTGATTCATATGTAATATCTCCTGATTATGCTGCATCAACTAATAGATCTTCAACTTGGTATGCATTGATGCATCACTAGAACTTCATTTTAGTGAACTTTAGATAGGGGAGTGACCCCTAACTTACCTCTTACATACAAGAATGCATCCTTAGGTAATGGCTTTATGAATATGTTAGCAATTTGTTCCTTTGTATGGACATATTCATATCTGATCTCCTTATCTTGCACCAATTCTCTGACAAAATGATATTTTATTGCAATGTGCTTGGTTTTGGAATGCATCACTGGATTCTTAGATATTTTGATTGCACTTGTATTAGCATAGAACATAACAACTGGTTCTTTGATTTCCACCTTCATGCCTTCCAACAACTATTTAAACCAAACAATATTAGAATAGTTTACTGTTGCAGCAACATACTCTGCCTCTGCTGTAGATTGGGATGTACAATTCTACTTTTTGCTTGTCCAAGAAACCAACCTCTTTCCAACAAAGAATGCTCATCCACTTGTACTTTTCTATCATCAAGGTTTCCTGCCCAATCAACATTAGTAAACACTTTCAAATTCAGATTACCTCTAAATTTGTACCATAAACCATAATCTTCAGTTCCTTTCAAATATCTCATTATTCTTTTGATTTCCATCATGTGATTTTCTCTTGGTTTTTCTAAAAATCTTGCTACAATACCAACTACAAAGGAAATATCTAGCCTAGTATGAACTACATACTGCAACTTTCCAATCATAGATCTATACAATGTTTGATCTACTTCTTTTGATTCATCTTCCTTGGTAAGTTTTAATCTAGTACACATAGGAGTCCCAACTGGTTTACAATCTTCCATACCAAACTTTTTCAATATCTCCTTGATGTATTTTGATTGAGTGGTGTAGATACCATTTTTATTCTGTTGAATTTGAAGACCAACAAAGAATTTTATCTCACCCAACATAGACATTTCAAATTCCTTGTTCATTTTCTCTGAAAATTCTTTGCAAAGATCATCATTCTCTATGAAAATAGTATCATCTACAAATATTTCTGCCAAGACAATCTTATTATCTGGTCCTTCCTTTATATACAAGCTAGTGTTATCATTAGTTCTTTGAAAACCAATCTGAATAAGATAGTTATGCAATCTTTCATACCATGCTCTAGGGGCTTGTTTCAGACCATACAATGCCTTGTGTAATTTGCAGACCATGTTCTTCTTATCTAGATCAATAAAACCTTCAGGTTGTTCAATGTAGACTTCTTCATCTAGTATACAATTGAGGAATGCTAACTTGACATCCATCTAATAATCTTTGAATCCTTTATGAGCAACATATGCAAGTAAGGTTCTAACTCCTTCCAATCTTGCAATAGGAGAAAAATTTTCTCCATAGTCTATTCCTTCTTCTTGAGCATATTCTTTGCATACTAGTCTAGCTTTGTTTCTTGATACCTTACCATCTTCAGTCAACTTGTTTCTAAATACCCACTTAGTTCCAATCAAATTTTTATCTTTAGGCCTGAGTACAAGAGTCCATGTCTTGTTTTTCTCTATCTACTCTATCTCTTCATTCATAGCCTCAATCCAACTATCATTTCCCAATGCATCTTTGATATTTCTAGGTTCAAAATCATCAAGTAAACAAGTACCTTTCAACTTACTTCTTGTCATGGTTCCTTTAGATTTGTCTCCAATGATTTGATCTGCTGAATGATGTCTCCTAACATATTTTTTCTAATACAGGTTCCTTGCCTTTTGAATGAATTTCATTGTTATCCTCTTGCACTTCAACTTCAGGTTTTGGCTCAGTAGATATTGGCTCGGGTCCTTCAGACTCGGTAGACACTTGCTCGATAGCATCTAAATGTAACTTAGGTTGTTGTAGCTCAGTTTGAACTTCTTGTAACTCGGTTACTGATGACTCAGGAGTAGAAGATTCCTGATTGAATGGTACTGTATCAGGTTCAATGAAAAAAAACTTTCTATAATCTTTTGGTTCCCTTTTCCTTTCTTCTTCAGTCCTTTGTGCAAACTCATCAACTTTCACATGTGCATTTTCTATGACTTTGTGAGTAGACAAATTCAAACATCTATATGCTTTACTTTTGCAAGAGTATCCAAAAAATATTCCTTCATCACTTTTCACATCAAATTTTCCTTTTCTAGATTCTTTCAAAATGTAACATTTACTTCCAAATACTTTTAGATATTACATTAGGTTTATAGCCATACCATAGCTCATAGGGAGTTTTGAAAGAGTCTTTTTTTAGTTGTACTCGGTTCAAGGTATGAACTACAGTGTTGATAGCTTCCAGTATTTGATAGCAATGCTCTTTTCAATCATTAAGGTTCTTGCATAATCCATGATAGATCTATTCCTCTTTTCAACTATTCCATTTTGCTTAGGAGTTTCAGGGGCTGATACCTATCTTTTGATTCCTCTTTCAATGCAAAAGTTATTGAACTCATGTGAAATGAAATCTCCACCTTTGCTTGACCTCAAGCATTTCAATCTTTTCCCTATTTCCTTTTCTACTCTGCCCAAATACCATTTGAATTTTCCAAATGCTTTTGATTTGTTCCTTAGATACATGACTGTGATCATTCTTGAGTAATCATCAACAAAAAGAATGAAGAACTTTTCTCTAGTATAGCTTTCAATTCCAATGGGTCCAAATAAATCAGTATGCACAATTTCTAATATATCTTCAGACTAATAGTTTTTACTTTTAAAACTAGTCTTTCCCATTTTACCAATCTCACAATTCTTGCATAGACCGACCTCAGGTTTCTTTATGTTAGGAATGCCTCTTACTTTCTTGAATTTTCTTATCTTTACCAAATTATCAAAATTGACATGACACAACCTTTTATGCCATAACCAACTTTCTTCAATTTGAGCAATAAAACATGAACATTCACCAAGTTCAAGATAGAACAAGTTACCTTTAGTTTGAGTGCCTGATCCAATCAAATTTCCTTTGCCATCCAGCAATCTTTCTTTTCCATGCATGAATTCTACTTTGAATCCATTATTGAGTAGCTATGCCACACTCAACAAATTATGCTTTAGTCCTTCTACCCAATAGGCATTATCACATATAAGTTCTTTGGTTAGAGAGATTCTTCCTCTTCCTTTTATGTGACGAGATTCATTATTACCAAACCTTACACTACCACCATCATAGTCTTCAAAGTATTCAAACTTAGTTTTATCACCAATCATGTGATGAGAACAACCACTATCTATGATCCATGTATCATTTTTGCTCATTAGAGAAATGAGTGTCATTTCCTCATCATTATTAGACTCATCTTTCACAGCAATGTAGACAGTTTCATCTTCTTCTTCATCATTAGAATCATTAGAGTCTTTAGCCATAAAACATATTTTCTTACCTTTATCCTTGAATGATTTGAAGTCTTTCTTGCCATTGTACTTGTAACCTTTCTTCTCATCTTTGTTCTACTTGTTTGGGCACCTAGCAGCAATATGACCAACTTCTTCACATGAAAAATAGATTAGAGGAACTTTACCTTTATATTTTCCTTTGCCTCTAGAATATTTCCTTGCTAGTAGAGTTTCAATCACCTCGAGATCACTGTCTAAACTTTGGTCTGATTCATCTTCAGTTTCTGACTGAGATTCCTTTTTCTTTTTTCTTTTCTCCTTGAGTGAAATCTTGGCTTCAAATGCTGATTCAATGCTCTTGGAAGTTGGAACATAGTTGTCAAAGTTGTCTAGTTCAAATGCAGTTAATCTTCCAACTATGGCTTCTAGATTTATCTTATGATTTGCTTCACATCTTCTTTCTTGAATTGTAGAAATTCTGATTGCATAAATGGGAAGTAGAGTTCTAAGAACTGTACTTATAACTGTCTCCTCCTTGATATCTCCTCCAGATGCTTTGATTGCACTGACATATGCTTTGACTCTTTCAACATATTTTGCAATGTTTTCATCCTCTCTCATCCTCATCTGATCAAATTGTCCTCTCAGACTTTCTGCTTTGGCTCTTCTTACATTATCATCTCCTCCATAGATTTATTTTAGCTTTTCCCACATTTTAAAGGTAGATTTGTAGTCCTTGATGTCATCAAATTCTTCATAACTTAGAGCAGATGCTATATCTATCATCATAATGTTGTGGGTCTTCTTTTCAGCAATATCATTGACAGATAGTGTACCAACTAGTTCTACATATTTTTTATCAAGGTATTTTAGTCCTATATCTCCAATAGAAGCTAGATGAAGTCTCATCAACCGTTGCCATGCTGAGAAGTTGTCCCTGTTAAGTCTTGGAATTTCCCTCTTATAAGACATCTTGATCTTTGGTTTAGATCCTTGAAATCTTATCCTATAAGCACCAAAAGCTCTAATACACTAGTACATTTGAGGCCATTTTTTGACCATTATTGGTCAAAATTTTGACCCAAATTTTGACCAAATTTGTCCGACCCATTGGTCAAAATTTTTTTGGTCAAAAACGTTCTAGAGCCATGGTGCAAGTTCTGTTAGGAATTGGTCAAAATTTTGACCAATGAAGGTAGAAAATTTTGACTGATAAAGGTAGAAATTTTGACCAATAAAGATAAAAATTTCGATAGATGAAGGTGGAAATTTTGACCAATGAAGGTAGAAAACACCTAGGCATTAGTGGAAATTTTGACCAATGAAGGTAGAAACACCTAGGCATTGGTAGAAATTTCAACCAATGAAGGTAGAAATTTCTACCAATGCCTGGATGTAATTTTTTTTCAAGCATTCTATAAAATAGTTCACATGCCTTGCGTATGATATGACATTTTGCATGCATCTACACTCTCTCATCCAGCTGATGATGGATTACGGAGAGTGATCTGAAACGATGATGGTGAAAAACACACAAAATCAAATCCAAAATGAACTTGCATCACAAATAGATTGTGGAAATCCGATATTGTTAATTTTGCATGCATGTCTACCAGGACAATCACAACTTAAATATTGTTAATTTTGCATGCATGTCTACCAGGACAATCACATCTTAAATATATATTTAAGTTGTGATTGTCCTGGTAGACATGCATGCAAAATTAACAATATCGGATTTCCACAATCCATTTGTGATGCAAGTTTGTTTTGGATTTGATTTTGTGTGTTTTTCACCATCATCATTTCAGATCACTCTCCGTAATCCATCATCAGCTGGATGAGAGAGTGAAGGATGCATGCAAAATTTCAAATCATACGAAAGGCATATGAACTATTTTATAGAATGCCTGATAAACATCGACAGTAACTAATCAAATTGTCATAAACACCGACAGTAACTAATATGCTTCTTCATTAATATGCCCGATACAATAAGAAAACTTGGAAAATATGCACATCAAGTTATATGCTAAAAGGAAATCATTTAGGAGATACATAATTTGAACAACCATATGTTAAGATTCTACATTTTGTATCACTTCCCTGAGTCTAACAGTTGAGAATATGTTCATCATCCTCCTTGTAGTATGTTCTGATGGCTTGCACATCCACAAAAGTTCCAGTGTCTCACAGGAAGGGCTATTATTGAAGTTACTTATAATACGTGTCAATTCTGGTCATTCCATGAATATCGAGCCCCCATACTCATGGAATGATTTCCATTATTCTTATATTCTATTGCAACAAGTAAATAGTTAAAAGAAGTCACTGGTTGTGCAATTGGTGCGGCAACAAGTTTAACACAATGTGGACAACATCAATTAGAAATGTGGATGGTTAATAACTCCTATCAATGCATTAATAAAGAAAACCAATTTGATTTGAGACTCCAAATGATCAAGGAAATCTTGCAAAAATTGAAGTTTTATTGCTTGTGGTATTACACCAGTCTATAGACCTGACTCCCTCTTCTATATCTCTAATAGTGGCTCCCTCTTACATATATAAGACTTCACAATATAAACAATTCAACCAACTGTCATTGGGTTGAAAGGTTCCTTGTCAGATATATTTGAACTAATGGTATCATTTGAGGAACATCCACAAAACTTCTAACAAACAAAAACCTTGATGATGGATTCAGTATTTGCCACCAATTTAGAAAGATTCTTACTTGTCTAAGCTGCTTGTTGGTTCATCCAGAAACAACAACCTTGGCCTCATTAGATTTTCTAAGGAAATGCTCACTCTCCTCTTTTCTCCACCACTGATTCCCCTTAGGTGCCAGATTCCTATGGGAGTGTTGGCACATTCCTAAAGACCCATTTCCACAAGTGTAGACTCTACTAGTGCCGATTTTTTTGTCCAGGGCATTTTATCAGGGAGCCTTACACGAGCTAACCTCAACGAGTGAGACAAAAGCAGAAGCCATCATTGCAAATGCTTGTCTTGCATCAAATATGTGTGCTCCCCATTGGAATGGATAGGGAATCCTTATCCTGTAGAATAACAAGAATGAGTAAAAACTATTTTCAAAAATGTTAACTTTTAAAACAAATTTACTATATGATCAAATTAAAATTGTTTTGAGAAATTATCTTTTAAAGAGAGCCAAGAGGAACTTCCTCAACATTCCCCAAAATAACTCAGCACAACACAACATACTATTCCCCATTAATGTCCAAGTATGAAAATGGAACACTGTAAAGAATAAGCAGTACTAGTTAGTCAAACATTCCTTCTTAAATAAAGAATATGCATATTAAAGGAAAGAATATTTTGGAATTCAAACATTTAACATAAATCCCCACCAAAGACATCATCTTTGAACATAATCTTTCATACGTCAAGTAGAAGCAATCTTTAGGAGCAAGATAAATACTAACACCATATGTCAGACCACCATTCATTAATTTGTTATTGCTAAACCATGTAGTATAATTGATGATATACTTTTATCGGATGCCCCATGCCATGCATATTTAACATTTTCTTTACCATGAGAATTTCTTGCTATCTCAACCTATTTATTGAAAATCTACAGCCGAGCCTATCCCAACCTACTTGTATGTGAATTTTGATAAATAGCAGTAACACTGGTTGCAAGTCCAATTTTATTTAGGCTAGTAAGGAAACAATTTTTCACAGCTACAAACTCTATATCGCAATCCATTAATTTGATCAATCTCTCCCCCAGATGTTCAAATTCATGAGTCACAAAACTAGAACATTTTTGGGATTTAGAAAGAAAACTGTTATTAATCACACCATCCTTAACCTCATCATGCAATACCTGGCCATTCTCCAACTGAGTTGCTTCTGTAAACAGAGTTAACCTGCACTATCAGCTCTCATAGTAACCTGCATAATAAAAGAGACCTTTGGGAATTTTTAACCATTCTTTGAGAAGTTTCAATTATTTTTCAATTACAAACATCATAGATGTTACAAGAGAAACTTACCAATGATATATGCCTAAGTCACAATCCAGATTTACAAGCATAATAAAAGAGACCTTTGGGAATACCATAGACCTACAGATTTTCCAACCCTCTTCATAAGAATTCCACCAACCAGAGTTGCCCAGTAGTCTCCAACAGTTGAACAAACAATCCTTACCTCCACAGAATGAGCCGTGATAAGCCTGTAGACATGTACAGGCTTTGTTTGTCCAATCCTATGACACCGGTCCATTGCTTGAAAATCCATTTGAGGATTTTGCATAATCAAACTTATTATATTGATATAATTACAATAAATACATACAAAAAAACTTCAATGCAAGTTCATAACAAAAGTTCCTGCATAATAAATAATTTTTTCTACTCTATAAACATGCATTAAAAATGCATACCGCAATGAAACTAATATGATAAGATGTAAACTTATATCTTACCTAGTCACTGTCATAAATGATACAGGTATCTACAATAGTGAGATTAATCCCAAGCTCACCAGCTCGTGTGCTTAGCAAAAAGATATGAAATTTTCTTTCTGGATCATTAAAATCATTGATCTGTATTGAAAGACACCAAAGAAGAATTTGTAAGAAAATTGCACATGCTTAAAGATAGTATTCCAGCAATTCTAGAAATTTTGTCCATTGAGAAAATATCAAAATCTATAATCAATGTACAATTTTGGCACCATCAAAAAATCATGTTTAGAAACTGCAAAGTGCATGCCCTAAAACACAGAAGCACACAGAACTTGAGAACAACAAGCAAACTCTTCTCTTGATTGCTGTGTTACTTGAAATTAGTACAAGAAACTTAAGGGCGCAGTAAAAATGAAGGTTAAATAATGCAAATTGTTATTGGTACCTTATGTTTTTGAGCTTTCAAATGCAATATAAGTCTGTCTAACAAGCCAAATTTGCTACACTGTTGAACCAACTGAGCCACTGGTGGGTAATCAATTGAAGAGAAAGCTCAATGTTAGACATAAGTTATAACACTAAATCAATTTGTCCCACTAGTAATCAGTTTCAAAATAACTAAGCTCAATTACTAATTAAATCCTTACTTGACTAATCAAACTGTGATTCAAACAGATTAGGATGGTTGCAGTTCTTTCTCAGTTGAATCATCAAATTGTTTAGCTTTGTTCTGATGCCTGTGCTTGAAACAGATGAAGGAAGTCATACCAAACTTTTATTATTCAAGCAAATAAGACTGGCTAAATGGCTGATAGTACAATTTAATAAAGGAACACAACTTATGCAGGAGCTCTATAAAATAACTCTTCCAAATTAGAGAACACATTACCCTACCTTTCTCTGCCTTACTCTGTAGGTGGGTCTCAAGTGTTTTATTGACTAAGTGCTCTTGGATCTATTTTTGATGTTCCATCATATTTGCATACATGATTATTTCTTTTTTCTTTCAGAGGTTTTGTTCCACCTCTTCCTTCAATCTTCTAAGGAGAAATGGCTGAAGAATCAAATGAAGCTTTGAAATTACCTAAAAAAGCAACTATTGTCAATCTCAAGTACAACAATAGAAAACAAACATAAAATTAACTGCTTGAATTTGAAGCATACTTGAACTCTTCTCTTCTGCTCTTCTTTGTCCTGAACCATTCCTTTGCTATTAATAGTACAGTCTCTTGACATCAAATGAACAATCAGTTGGTAGGTGGAAATCACTACATATGCTAAAGTGGATGACTTTTTAAATTGAAATAATCTATGATAACTTTTCGAGTCAAAATTGTTTATGATAATTTTTCAAGTTACATTAATTATTAGAATCTAGATACAAACACCACTGAACAATTTTGTTGAAGATTTTTGACATGAAGTGAATTCTTATAGACTAAAATATAGATTTCTATCACAGAAATTAACAAAGAACCATTCATAGTACCTGGTTGAATGGTCTCGTCTTTGTGCAAAAAGCAGTCTCTAATAGTCCCTTAGAATGAAGTGCACAAATCACACCAAGAGCAGTACCATATCCTGTAGTTGCAAGATTAACCAAACACATCACTAAGTTATGTTAGAATCATGCAGAGTTCACAAAGAAATGGATAGATCAATTAGTATATTTATATTTTTAATTCTTACTAGCATATATTTTTAGGTTAATCTCATTGAGAAATAACTTACAAGGAGGGATATTGCACTCCATCATCAAAAAAAGAAGTTAAAAATAACTTTAGCACAATTTCTTGATAGTGATTATCTGTATCTTTCCATTTTTTCAAATATGCATAGTTACAAAGCACACTGCTATATCCCTTTGGTTCAGCATCAAAAGAAATTATTAGGAAATAGCTCCACTAAAGCTTATTACTCATGCCTCATCCATCTTTTAAAGTTCATGTTAATAAAGATTGTATTTTGTTCCCTATTATTAAAACAAATCAAGCAGATGTATCAATCATCTTTCCAATTCATCATATTAGCTTGTGGCAAAGTCTTATCAAAAATTGTAAGCTAATTTAAATGGCTTGGTTTAATGTGGGCACTTTTAGAATATATCCATTTATGTTGGCACATTGTTAAAATATAGGTTTTCCTATCTTCAGCCCTTGGGAAAAATATGTAAATCAGACAGCTTTGAAATTAAAGTTTTGAAACTCACAGAAGAAGTAAGGTCATTTGGGTTCAACCTCTTAGCTAGTCCAAAGTCTCCTGTAGATTCATTATACCAATAACAATTGTGAATATTCTCAACTCACACAGAAAACCAAGCACCTTCATCTGTACTTAAGTGTCAAAAGAGTTACATCTTGTATAGGCAATTCCAAAGAAATCAG
Organism: Cupressus sempervirens; assembly: GCA_028749045.1. NCBI lineage: Eukaryota > Viridiplantae > Streptophyta > Pinopsida > Cupressales > Cupressaceae > Cupressus > Cupressus sempervirens. The sequence goes on from CM053788.1 coordinate 145,801,974, forward strand.
AACATACCAAGATGGACATCCTGCTCCTTTGTCAAAAAAATATTTGAGCACTGCAAAGAAAACAACACATTATATCATGTTACCATTTCCTAAGAGAAATGCTAAAATGAGTAGTAGTACAATCCCTTATTAACAAATATTAATAAATAATCAATAATTAACCTTCAAATCTCTATGAAGGATATGATTAGAGTGCAAATGGTCCACTGCAAGAAGAAGCTGTACACACCATTTATAGAGTTTCTGCCCGAAAACATGAAGCATATTTATAAATGTGCTCAAAGATTAGAAAGACAAATTACATTTGGATAAGCTGATCTAGAAGCAACTTGGCTTTCACGAGATTACTGTTGACTTCTTCAAGAAAATATACTCCATTTGCCTTTTTCATTATCTCAGCCCTACATTAAAAACTCCGTTTAATCAGGCATTTAAATAGGAGATAATGCTAAATACATAACAAGGAAAAACTCTTTCACGGGAAGGAAAAACTTACATATCCCCGCCTTCATAGTAACCTAGCACAATACATACATAGCAACCCTACAAAGGAAAAAATCAAGAAAATTATTATTAAATTTTCATTATAATAAACTCTAAACAAGTTCTAATTAAAAAACTACGTTAACCTAATTCAACCATAAGCTGCTACTTCCAAAACCTATAACTAAGTACCATTAACTATTAATGTTGGAATTCACTGAACAAAGAACACTACCACCTATTTACTAGCTATTAAAATAGGGGAATTGTTTCCTTTGCATTTTTGTCACATGAGAATGGTGAAAACATAAGTTTCTAATAAAACCAAAGTGTCATATAACACAGACCCAAAAACTAAGAAGAGTCATTTTCTAACAAAAACTCAGATAATTCTCCTGTAGTGATCATTTTCTAACACACACTTGGATAATACTCATGCTCTTGGGTACTCTATCAACAATATAGTAGGTTCACTCTTTGTAATGAGAACCATGAAGCCGACTTGAAAAAAAATAAATCAGGAAATGCTTCCAATTAGTAAAATTTTGAAGCCACTTTTGGCAACTTTTTAAAGCTAATTCAACAGAGATTCTTGTCATAAAGCATTGGTGCTACCTTAAATTGGCCGTAGTTATGAGATAGCAAATTCAATTAACTAGCTAGACATAACTATGCATTGTATGAAATTGAATAGACTTGCTTTTATATGTATAGAACAAATTTGCACAGTTACATTTAGTTCATTGTGAGTATAATGTGATGATGGCCATGTTCATGATATTATCTACATTCCATCACCTATAAATGTGCACCAAAATCCTTTTCAATTGACATGGCAATAGCCATAATCATCATGATGATACATGTTCAAGCCCTATAACAATATTTTTAAGGCCAACAACATACAAGAAATTGGTACATTAATCATTGGGTAAGACAACATGGTACATTAGTCATTCAAGATACAGTAATAAAAAAGATTCAAGATGATATCCATGAAATGCACATTTATAGTCAAGCCCTAGAAGCATTCTAATAAGATCTTAGGACAACACTTCAACATGGATTATCGTTGATCACTTATCTCATTTCATGATAGCACTTTGGAGTTAAATGTAGATTATCCAATGTCATTGCTGGAGGATTGGATGTTGAAGAGGGCCTTGAAAAAGTTAGAAAATATCAAAGGCATTAAATTTCATGGTGCATTTTCTACTAATGGTACTATTGCTGCTTTGACAGAAGTTACTGATGTCTCAGATAATGAAATTTTTTATGGAGTTTTGATGGATCAAAACACCTTTTGGTACAGGTCTCTAAATGGTTCAAGTTTTTGGGTTGTGCTCCTGTGCAACATGCTGCTTCATGAGCTGTAGGTACTATCTTTTAAGGTAGGCTTCCTATTTTCTCTATGGTTTCTTTGAGTTTGCTAGATTTTTTGACAAAATTCCAAATTTTTTTCATGGGGATTGAACATCTGTTCATATTTTGGTATGGCTATCTGTAGTATTGCATAGAGTGGGAGCTATGGGTTCTATGGTATTTCTTTAGTTTGTAAGGCTTTGGTGGTATGGCTACAGTGTTAATTGCTCTGAGTGACTTTGCTACTAGCATAGTTGCTGCTATAATACTATATTTTTTTCAAATGTTGTTGGGCTAGGGCCACATATGTATTCACATTAATATAATTTTAAGGAAAAACAATGTGAATTACAATTACACGGGATACAAGAAAAAGGGCATAAACATTACTAATGCAACCTGATCAGTTACTATTAGTCTTTAGAATATAATCAAGAACATTTTAAATTTCCTCTACATTAGACATTCAAAAGCCTCAAAACCCTTGAATTAATTATGATGTATTGGACAAAATCCACTAATGCCATAAGAAATAAATTGCAACTAGAGAGAAATAGATTACCTCCAATAAAATTTTATTCATGACATACCTGTTAGACTTGGGACATGCACACTAGTAGTAGCTAAGACCTCTTTTATCTTAGCCTTAATATTATGAATATTTGTTGCAGGAATTCGAACGCTTCACATTCTCATGTGCATTACCCTCATCCATAACAGTTTTCTGATCAGCATCTTTCTTTGCTTTGGTTTTAGCCTTTGCTGATATAGACATATAGATAGAATAGTAGTAGGCAATTTTATAGCTGAATTTGTTGTTGGAGGTGTTGTGAGATGAGGATATTCAAATAGTGAGGGCGTAGCTTTTGACAAAAATTCAAACTTTGGGACCTTCAAGTCATAGTTGAGCCCAATGAAAGCAGTAGGAGCAAAAGAGAGACTCAAGAAATATATGAGGGGATACCAATACCAAAATTGGCTAAATACTACCATACCAAAAATAGCAATAATTCTATCATGCTTTGTCCTAGAAAGCAACTTGATGGTCGCATTCCAACCACCTGCATCTAAAATACTTGATGCCAAAATTGCACCCATCTTGCTCATGGTATCTTCATTCTTGTCAAGAATTATCTTCTCAAGTTGACACCTGATATTTTATAAATGAAAAATAACCAAGTTAATTAAAAGGAATCCTAGAATCACAATGCCAAAAAGAATGTATGGTTGGAAGAGACCCTTATTGCAACAAAAGATCCCAATAGAAAACAAGTTGAAATCCTACATTTTTAAAAATGTTCTTGAGATGGAGAATCTTCATTTGGTGTTCACATTTTTCCAATTCAAAAACATCAAATAACTTCAAAAAATTAAATTTACAGCATCACCAACACGAGGTTCACATCCCTCATTTGTTTGCATAAGAACCATAGCCATGGTTATAAGAGCACCTTGACAAACAAAGTCTACAATGTTTGATGTTAATAGCTCCAACAGAGAAATAGCCTCACTTAAAGTTGTGCTTGCACAAGAGATACCTATAGCTAGAGCCACTCCATATCTAACATGTGGATTGTATGATTCAGACAACAGAGATACTATTCTTGGAGTCTGTAAAAATTGCTTTTAAATTTTATGTTGTTGTAAAGAATCATGATAATCTCAGAAAAGTTTTAAAATATTCATTTCTGGCAAACCACCTTTGGCCAAATTTAAGTTATAGTAAAAACATATAGGTGTACAATGATACCAAAGATACAAACCTTCTTAGGCTCAAAGTATAGAACAAATCCAATTGCCATCACCGTAGTTCTTCTCACATCATCACTGACATATGAGATAGTAAAGTGCAGCAGACGAAAAATGGCTTTGTTATTTGTTGTGCCTCTATATGCCAGAGCCAAAGCATTGATTCCACCATAATGCAGAATTGGATCCTGATCCCTGGTCATTTGCTCTATAAGGGTATCAGCTTCTTCTTCCCTTCCATAGACAGTTACTGCCTTTCCAAGGGCCAAGCTTCTATTCATGTTCACAAATTAAAAATATATTCCCAAAATCTAAAACGTAAAATTTTGAATAACTCCTCTAATGTTGTGTTTGCAATTAATGCTAATTTAATAAAAATTAAAAACCAATGGTACCTTATAATCTTCTCATGTTGAATATCATGTGCATATGAAAGCATTTCACTTGTCTTTTCACTTGAAGTACCAACCATAAGCAATCCCATACTGATACCTGCTGCCTCTCCAGCAATTGCACTATCTGAATAAAGAACATTTTTGATATCATCGTAAATCTCTTCATCGGCAGTTCCCAAAGCAGCCAATCCCAGCCCCAAAAATGCACCATGCTGAATTACCTTTAAAAAATACCACATATCTGGTATAAGTAGCTTGAAAGTATTATATCTTAAGTTGAGTAGTTGTTTAAATCACTTAGAAAGTTGGACATGTTTTGGAACTAGTTAAAACTTGAGAAGACTCGCTTCAACACTAGTACTACACAGGCTCTCGTGAAGAAACTATTTGATTCCTTCGCTGTGGTTAGCATGAATAAGCCCTAAAGCATATAGAGTCCCACCCTTAGAGTATGGGCTTCCACCACCAGTTGAACCATTGTGAGGAAGATATGGATCCATCAAAGATCGACCTTGTTGAAGGTGACCCCGGTGAATGACCCCCAAACCAGCAATAGCGCTGAAATTTGCCCAATTTGTTGCCCTGCTGAGCCATTCCTGGCAAAAAAAGTTAAAAATTTAATTGCATGCATTCAACAAAATCCTATGAGTTAGCCAAATTAACAAGGAAAAGAAAGACACATCACCAGATTTTCTCTCAAAAATGTGTCTATAGTGGTTCCAGCATGCATGAGTGCATTGGCATATATGGTGGCACTATGGCATACACTGTTTCACATTTCAATGGATTGCTTTATTGTCTTCAAAATGAGGAGATCTGACTTGCAAAATCCATTCATTCCTTTGATTGTATAATTTGAGCTATTTGGTAATTGATAATTAAGTGATTATTGAATAGATAACTGATGTTGTAACAAATGTTGGTTTGCTAATGATGATTGAATGCATGTTGGTTTAAAGAAAAATTTGTTGGTTGACTATTTTCTTTATTTAGCAATTTACTTTTGTGGATTCACATAATCAAGAGTGATGATTGATAAGAAATCCTTGGATGTTTGGAAAGATTTCTCCTTTATTGGTGAAAGGGTCACCACATCTCATAAGAATTGAGTCACCACCCTCTATTGCTGCCATTGAGAACAATAAATTATTTTCCAAATGTATCTCCCTTGGATGTCCTCAACTGTAACCATTAAAATGACTTGACTATCTATGAACATACAGTAACTGTAATTCTAATTCATTTGATATCTCTAATCTTTTAAATGAAAAAAATGCCCATCATAAAGAACATGTTATCTGACTAATGTATGGCTTTTTTTTGACTTCATTCAACAACATTCCCTAGTCCAACCAAGGTTTCCATGAGATCTAAGATGTTATTTGGAACACTTTCAACATGTTTAAACTAATGGTAAGGATGGGTTCATACCTGATTGCATAGTTTCTTCACAAATAGGGCTACTAGAAGAGCCCCAAATAGGCCTCCTTCAAGATTTTTGGAGCTTATAACTCCTTCCCCTCAAAGATTCAACTCACCTGCTCTAAAGAAAATTTGCTACATTAGACCCATTTCTTTTTTATTTTATATCTAAACCCTTTTTAGGATTAGTTGAAGATCCTACATTGCAAAATCATTCATTATTTCAAAGAAAATTGATAGATCAAATTGAAATAGTATAAGTCCCTTTGTGGGTTACCAACAAGATGACATTATTCATGGAGTTACATCCAATATAAAATCACTAGTTTTCTATATAAACCTTGTGGTTGTCCTAGTTGATCATACATGATAAATTGTTTAGCATCTCTAAGGTTTCCTTGTTCTAGAGAAGATTGAATGCTTGGTGTTTTATTCTCCACTTGCTAAGAGTGTAACAAAACACCCATCAATAGGATCCTAAGAAATTGTTGTGCCTCAAGCAAGCTCCCAAGTCCTTCCTAGGCATGAGAAATGTAATATTTAAGTGCCTCTATAGTTGGTGGTTGTTGATTTTGGATAATGGTTTGCTTGCTCAGTTTAGTTGAAGAATATTTGGCTAAGATTGTGTTAAATTGCAGTCAAATAACCAAATATTTAGGATTTATATTTCAAAAAGGAAGCACATGCCAAACATGTGTTTAATTGTAGATGAGTTAAGATTGGACAGGTGGGAGTAGGTCATTGATCTTTTGGTAGGACTCTATCATTCATTTTGTCCTTAAAAAGTAAATCACTATTTAGGATAGAAAGAGTGAATAAGATTATTCCAAGATGTGTTTTAATATATGTTTGACTTCTTGCACAATATTCTTTTTTTTCTTATCTCAATGGTTTTTGCTAGCTTTATCAAATCTATGTAAGCTTTTAAAAGGGCAAAAAATAGCTTCATAAGTTTGTGCGCACACAACACAAACACTGCACCCATCTTACCTAATGCTTTTGTGTGAATGCATGAACCTTGTCTTCATTAAATCCAATCACAATCAATTTCATCGAGCTTAATGAACATCAGAATCCATCCGTGAGACTGCCTTTGTTTGGCCATTCTTTCCAATAATATTCATGTGCCCCAATGGCATCTTCCACAAAACAGATATTTGTATCCATTTTTGACATTTCATCAAACAATTGAACAGTCTTGATCTATGCTAGCAAGGCCTTCAATTGCATTGTTCCTCATAAGTTCTTGTGGTTCTTACCTTCCTAAGTTTCTTCTATTTCATACCTATAGTGACCACAAATACTTTCCATTTTTACTCAAATGATTCTAATGTAAAATCATGCAATTACCTTTGTTGTACATAGCTTTACTAGGTTAAGTGAGAACCATTTCCTCCTAGCTCTACGTACCAATTTTAGTTCTATTATTTTTTATAGACATCATCATACTTGATTTTATAATCCCATAAATGTGGAATTCTAGTGCCACTGTGGTTTTGCTTCAAATTTGTACATAAGTGCATTTTCATCTAAGAAATTATAAATCTCAAATTGCAAGCATTGTGAATACCGTACACATGCATCATTTAAAGCATAAAAAAATTATATTTTTAATTATGCTGATATAAATTCCAATAATTTATTTTTGAGACAAAAAGAAAACAGAGAAATAAAATTAAATCAAAAAAATAGTGTGATTTAATAAACATGTTAGCTCTCCCAATTTCAAATTTCTATAAAGCAACATGAGACATCTCGAACCTCGAATGAAGAATAAAGCTAATCTGCATATATCAATTTGCATAGAAAATGAGGAAAATGGATTTTATTTCCCCAATGGAAGACCCATAATTAACAAAAGATACACTCAATTCAACTAAAGAGCGACAGAAAGGGAGAGGAAATAACCTACCAACAGATGCTCTCCTCATTGTCCCCAAGCAAGGAACCAATTGTAAGCCAGCTCTCACATTTCCTGCTGGCCAAACACCTTCCCATTTCCTTTAAGTATCTCCCTTCACTTTCTTTTCCTTCCAAGGATGAATAGCCTTCCTGAAAAAAATTTGAGTCTCGTGATGAGTCCATGGAGTAAAATGGAACTTTACTAAAATCAACCCATCAGTATCTATATGCATATGAATTTATCAAATCAACAGCATATTTTAGTTTCCAAGAAATTCAAAAAAATCATTATTAGAAACTGAAGATAAAACCTGATTCCTTCTTATCCTTCCATATAAGAAGACAAATCCTGATTCCTCGTTATCCTTGCACATTTGAGTTAATGCAATTTGTCATGGTGAAAGCATATATGTACAACTTATTTCACATAGCATCACCAATAATCTCCACAAGAACATTGTCCTTGATCGAAATGATGGAACCAATTTGCATCTCTCACAACAATTTCTCTTGCCATAACTTTGGAGATAAACTTGGTTGTAGTGTGTCAATCAACACATACTCAAAGGTTCTTGACAATTCTAATGGTTGTTTCAAGGGAAGTATTTAACAAACCGAATGAAATTGCTATCTTTTCATTATGGTAGCAAAGGAATGCTTCTTTTTCCTCCCCCTCCACATCATTCAATACTTGTCTTGAATCTGGAAAATACCCTGTTGCCTTGATCTCCCAAGACAAATTTTGTAGTGTTGCATAGATCTTCTATGTTTGTGGATGAGATTTATCTCCTACACAAAAAATGTGCATCATTTTATCGACTTCAATCCAACTACATCCATGTATCTTTTTAGTTACTCTGTCTTTCATCAATGTCCTTACTTTCTAAGCATCACCCCACTTGCCCACTTCATAATAGATGTTTGACAAAAGAACATAAGGTGCAGTATTTTCAGGATCAAGGTCAAGAAGGAGAGTTTATGCAAATGCCCCAAGCCCTATATTTTTATGCAATCTACAAGAACCAATCAAACATATCCACACAACCATCGAAGGTTTAGTTGGCATTTTAATGATAAAGTTCAGAGCTTACTCGAGATAGCTAGCATGGCCAAGAAGGTCAACCATGCATACATAATGATCCATAATAGGTGTCATGTCATAAAGTTCATTGATGCTACTGAAGTATTTACAGCCCTTTTCCAATAACCCTCCATGGCTGCATGCAAATAAAACCTAAACTATGCTTACATGATTAGGATATGGTCCAGAGTGTTTCATTACGTCAAAAAGTTTAAGAGCATCCTTACAAAATCAATGCATTACATATCTCGTTAACATTGCATTCCATGAGATTGCATCCCATTGAGGAATTTTGTCAAATAGTTCACATGCCTTTTGTATGTGTCCACATTTTGCATACATGACTACCAGGGCACTTACAATTACATACATGACATCAACATCAACAACAGGGTTATGTGTGTTAAGCAAAACATCAACCGCCTCCTCCAATTGTCCCTCTCTACACAATACTCCCACATTAAAATTGAGATTAGAAATGGCTAGCATTGTATAATTATACTTGAAGCCTATGTCATTTATTTTAATCCCTCTTCTACAATAGTTATAATGAAATGCTATCACTGTTTCATACTCTTATGGGTTTTGGAGCCCTTCGTTTATTTCTAGAAACCAGGTCTCATATTGATACTTAACATGCCAGAATAAAAATCTAGCTGCTCTAGCAAACTCCTATGCTACTTTGGTGAAGGATTCCATCTATTTTAAACTTATCTCAGGTATTATCTACCATGTTATATAATTGATGATTCATTTTACCACTTCATTTCTTCCCAGATTTAGCACATTAAACTTTCGAGTTTTCTCTTGAAAATTGAAGTTGTTGCTTTAATAAAAATTTATTCAAGTTTTTCAATGAAATGGAAACTTACCTAAATTTTTTAACTTTTGGATGCAAGATATTGTATTACAATTTGAATGATCTGCTATTCCGTGCAATTTATAGACTGACAATTCCAATGATATCATCCACGATTCTGAACTTCTTTTGCCCCAATAAACCAATGCGCTCGGTGATTACGAGAAAGGTGAATTTCTCCATGGATTACTAGATGTGCCAATGAAATGCATGCAAAATTTCCCATGCAAATGAAGCCCAACAAAACTTCCCATGCTTATACAAAGCTTTACGCATTATAAACCCTTTTCTTTTTTAATAACATAATGTGATTTTTAAGTTGGTCAAAATTTTGACCAACTTGGGGAAAACTTAAGTTGGTCAAAATTTCAACCATATCGGGCATACAATTTTTATTTTTGACTAATGCGAGAATGAAAACCAAAAAAAAAGGAATTCATAGCATTGGTCAAATTTTTTGGTAGAAAAACAAGTGCAAATGTACTAGTGATACCAATTGTTGGAAATATAGATGAAGTAACTGAGAGGGGAGGGGTGAATCAATTACCACCAAAACAATTCCAAAAATCCCTTAGATGTCTATAATGCTTACTTACTTTTGATACTTGATAAATAGTGCAGGAATATTATAACTCGGTAGAATAACTAGTTACTGATTATCTAGCATTCATAGTCATAGTCACATACTAGTCAAGATATACATGATGCACCACTTCCTACCATTTTTTGTTTAGTTTATAATATATGAGTATGTACATGCGTGGATTTTATGCAAATTATTGGTACCAGGCATCGACTTCCCTGAATTGTCAAGATGAGTGTACCCTATCACAATATCTCAATGGTATGAGTGGGGAGATAATTCTTCAGTCCAAATCCTAACCTAAGCCAATTGTTCTATAAAGTAGGACAAGCATCTGAGGTGTTTACTCATCTGAATTCGTCAAGTGATGTGAATTCATGATTTTGACCTTGGAGTTGATTTTGTTCTTTGTCCTTAGTTGAGTTGTCATATTTGGTTTTGTGGGTTTGTTGTGATTTTTAGTTGTAATTAAATCAAATTAAAAGATAATTTAATGATTTAATTTAATGGATATTTTATAAAGAAAATTCAATATTTAATTATATTTAATTAATTGATAAATTAGTTAAATAAAAGAATTAAATTTAAAAGATTTTATTAAAGTTCTAAATTTGGCATATTTATATTTATTTAATTTAATAATGATTTATTTAAGAGTTTCAATTTAATAATAAATTCTAAATAATATTATTAGTTGAATTAATAAATATATTATTAAAAGTGTCTCGTGATTTAATTAGAGAAAGAAAGGAATTGATTTAATAAAGTTATTTTATTTTTATGCAAAAATTTTTTACATGTAACTAAAATATAATAAAAGAATAAAGAAAAAGGGGCTTTTCACATGATTTCACAATCAAAGCTCTAAATTGGGGAATTTTTTTTTATTAGAGATTTAGAGTTCATTTCTCGATTACTGAAGTTTGGAGGAACTGATTTCCAAAAAGAGAGCTTTTTAAAGAGAAGGAAAATTCTTGCATTTTTTGTGCATTCATTATTTAGAATCAGATCTAGGTAGGATCTCATGAGTTTTGCACACTAGTTCTTGCATTGAAAATATCTGTCTTCTCTGTGTTTGTTGTGTTTCTATTTTCAAAATTTAATTTGGGTTTAAACCCTTGTTGGGTAAGTTAATTGTTTTTCCTTTCGAAAATGATTGTAGACAAAATTTAAATTGGAAACCTTGTTTGATGAATTTGGAGATTTTGTATTTGGATGCATTAAAAATTGAGATGTGGGTTATAAGAGAAAATTGGATTTGTTTATGAATTTGATTGTTCTTCATTTTCAAAAAACCTCTATGGATAAATTGAAATTGGAAACCCTTGTTTGATTTAATGGGTTTGGGTTATGGGATTTGAGAAAGAATATCATAAATTAAATTATTAAATCTAATTATTTTATTTAGTTTCCCTGTTAGATCTATGATAGAATTTTGATAGAAAAATATATATTATATAAATATTGGATATTTTTTAATTTTAATTTTAATTTAATATTTTATATATATAAATTTTAAAATAGTTTTGTTTTATATATAGTAAATGTTATATGTTTTGTTAATAATTATTATGTATGATAAATATTATTAAAATAATTATTACTTTGTTAATGAATTTGTAATTATTTATTAATGATTTAATATGGATTTTGAATAATTAAATAAATTTGATCATTAAATTAATTAATTATTTAAAAATCATTTATTATTATTTTTAAATGGAAGATTGTTAATTGACAAAATATATCTAAAAAGTAAATTTGAGTATTGCAATTGAGAAATGATTATTTTAGTAATCTTGGTTTTTACTTGAGGAATTTTATATGAAAATAGTTTCTATTATTTTGGGAAATTGTTCAATCATCTATTGATTATTCAAAAACTCTATCAACCATTATACTTGGAAATGAAAACCGAAACCCCACTTGTATATCAAATCTTATATTTTTGAAAATTAATTGAACTATGAAAATTGCATGTGTAAACAACTTGTTATGATTTGTTGAGTGTTGAGACTCATATGGACTTGAGAACTTTAGTGAATCTGTAATACTTGAAAATGAAACTAGAAACATGAAAACCTATAAGTGAAAATTGAACCTTTTTGTTTTCAAAACATAATGAATTGAGAAAATTACTTTTGTATGTACTTTATGTGATGTGTGGTTTATTGTTGTTGGGTTGGGCTGACTTAGTGTTTGACCAAATCAGAATTTTTTACCAAAGGCTTGGGAGTTTTGTTCTGTGATGATGTTATGCATCCAATCTTTTATACCTGACCATTGTGATGTAGTCACATGACTTCTTTGATGAGTTTGATCTGTTGTTTATTATTGCTTTCCAGTTTCTCTTATGTTTAACTAAAGTGAATGATATGACTTTTCCAGTATAACCTTTGATTCTTCAATCAATTATGTTTGGATTGTTTCCAAGTTGTTTATATAGGACTGAGGTGATGATGTGATTTGTTTTTGGTGATGTCATGTGATGTCATGAGTTGGTATTTGTGTACTTGATTTTAGATTAGTTCTATTAGGATGATTGTATTGGTGAAATATATGATTTTGATCAATGATATTTCAATACTTTCTAGTTTCTTATTTAAGAATTGATTTGTGGTTTATGATCATATGAGACCTTCTTCTTTTGTTGAGCTTAGGGTAGGTTATCTGTATGCCATGTTGTGAAGTGGCTTATAATGGAGGCCTAAGCCAGAAAGAGGTTGCTTGGGTAACCCATTGTAGGTAATTTTAATAAGTGATAACATTTCATTAAATAGGTTTTAAATGAATTAATAAGATATTGGTACCACATAAAATCACTAGGGTCCTAGAGTCTAGTGAGACTACCAGGGTAACCTTAGAGTTGACTCATTAGTATGTATTGTGTGTATGAAAGGATACTAATGATGTAGAGAGACACTAGGGGGTCAAAGTCTACCAAGGCTGTCGGGGTAACCTTAGAGTTGGATTATGTGATGACACTTGCCTACTTGCATAGTAGATATCATACATGTCTATGTTGCCTCTAGGATTAGTTGATACTTGTGTCTTGGTACCCTTTGAGATAGTTTTGTTTCAGGTGTTTACTTGACCTAGATGGTGGTTTTGACTTATGTTTTGGTATCCATATTGGACTTGAGTTGATCTCCTTAGTGGGGTGGGAGTGGGCCATTTAGGTTCCACAGGGTTGAGTGGTAGTGCATTTTTATTTTACCATCGAGATCCAACAATTTGTTTCCATTGCTGGAGTTCCCTATTCTATATTACCTTTCTTTCTACTCTTATATTTATGTCAGATGGTTATATTATGTTATATTGTACTTGATTTATCAAAGACCTTATGAGATGTTGTATATTATTGATGATGTATATCCATTGAGCTTTTCATACCCTGTGACTTGTACAATGGATGATTAAGCATTCAGATTATGCCAAGTGGCATCTTATTTAATTGGATTCATACTTGTGATTATTCTATGATGTGGATTTTCATTATGTGTTAGACTTTTAATATTAATAAACTTAAATGTGATTCAATGCCATGGAACCCTTAGTAGATGTAATATGTTTATGATGGTTGCATGTATGTGAGTTATTGCTTCCACTATTTTATCTCTTATTATTATTGCTTCTACTATGTTATATTTGTTGTTGTTTATTATCTTTTAAAATTTTTTTTTGGCAAAATTAGTGAAACTTTAGGTTAATTTCTTCCAGGTTTCTTGGTGGGGTGTTATAGTAAGGGAGTATTTAATAGTGAGTTAACTTTTTCTATTATTTATATAACAAGATTAGTCATTTTGCATCAAGATGTCCTACAAGAGAATCCAAAGTTAAACATAAACCTTATACATAAAAATTTCCCAAGGAATGTCTTTATGTTAGTAACGATGAGATTAAAGTTAGAAAAATTAACTTTGAAAGCAGTCATAATGAGGCTACAATAGGATTTGTTGCAATCAAAGATACAATCCCTATTAAAGAAGGAAACAACTAATTTAATATGTTGAGAAGAAGAAAAAAGGATGGGTTATAGATAATGGATTTTCATATCATATGATAGGAGACAAAGATAGGCATATTAAGCTAAAGAGGCATGATGGAGGTATTTTCAGATATGGTGACAATACACCTTGCTTAATTAAGGAAAGGGGTTCCATAATACTTGATGGTAGGACTAACAGAAATGATGTTTATTTTTTTATGGCTTGAAACATAATTCATCAAGTGTTGGACAACTGTTAGACAAAGGCTACCACTTACAACTCATTAATGGAAAATGTTCGATCAAAGATAAAGTAGGAAATGAGATTGTAACTAGTACTAAGACCAAAGGTAATGTATTTCAATTAAATTATATAAGATAATTTATTTTATTTTAAAAATTTGATGATAGTTTATTTGGTACAAAGAATTTTGTCGTATAAACTTTGATAACATACTGAAGGTCAGTAATTCTAGTGAGGTCAAAGATTTATGTAAGATTGTGCAACCTTCTACATGAAGTGTAAGGAGCGTGTCATGGAAAAATATATTTAAGGAGTACATTTTAAAGAAAATTATTCACTACTATAGAAAAGTTGGAAATTGTACACACAGACCTGTGTGGACCTATAAAGATAAGTACATTTTATTGTGAGAAGTATTTTATTCCTTTCATTGATGATTGCACTAGAATTATGTGAGTTCCTTTCTTAAGACATAAATATGAAGAATCTTATAAGTTTAAAATATTTATACAAAAAGTTGATAATGAACTAGGATTCAAGATAAAATGTTCAAGTTTTGATAGAGGAGGATAATTTACATTTGATTGGTTCAATGCATATTGTGAGGATTATGGAATTCATAGAAAAAATTTAACCCCTAGAACAATAGAGCAAAATGGCATAGTAGAAAGAAGAAAGAAAATAGTTTGTGAGGTAGAAAGAGCAATGTTACTTAAAGTAATGTAGCACATGTATATTGGAGAGAAGTAAATAATGTAGTATACAACTTGAACAAAGTTTAGATAAGACAAGAAATAGGGAAAACACTTTGTAATCTTTTGTTTGGTCATACACCTACAATAAAGTACTTTGGAATCTTTAGAAGAAAATAATATATCAAAAAGATAATTAAATATAATACTTTATCCTAGACATGATGAAAAAATATTTCCTAGTTGTTCTACAACAAGTAAGGTTTACATATGCTATAACTTAAGGCCAAAGAAGTTTTATTGAAAGTGAAAATGTAATAGTTGATGAAATATTTTAGGTGCAAGAAATAACTTTTGAGTATGTTTTAGATGAAGATACAAATCAAGCAAGCACAAGTTAGAGACTAGTACAAAATTAGAGTACAAAAAAATAACTATTATATTTTAAAATTAGCAATGTAATTCATGTTTGGGTTGAAGAACCTAAAGAAGAATAGATAATACCAAGGTATGTTCTTTTAAATCACCCAAATGATTAAATTATTGTGAATTTGATTAATTGAGTAGTAACAGAGAAGACTGAAAGATGAAATATGCTTGTATTCACTATTTGAAACTAATAATATTGATGAAGCTTGCAAAGATGAATCATAGATTAATTTTATAAAGGAAGTACTTGAGAGATTGAGACTAACAACATATGGCAATTGATTCCTAGGCCTACAACAAAAATGTTATAGGAACTAAGTGGGTATTTAGGAAAATGATGAATGAGCAAGGTGAAGTGGTAAGGAACAGGACAAGACTGGTATGTAAAGGTTACTCACAAGAAGAGGATATTGGTTTTGAGGAATCCTTTTCCTTTGTAACTAGATTACAAGCAAGTAGAATATTTTTGGCATGTGCAACAAAATTTTTTTTTGAAGTGTATCAAATGGATGTCAAATCTACTATTTTTAAAAGAGAATTGGAAGAAGATGTATGCATTAAATAAAAGGATGGATTTCCATTGACAGTGAAAGAAAAAATTGAATTTAAATTAAAGAAATCCCTTCATGAATTGAAGCAAGGTCCAAGATCTTGGTATGCGAGGATAGATAAAAATTTGTTGCATTTAGGACTCAAAAAGAGAAGTGCATGCATTAATCTATATCTAAGAGTTAATTCAAATGGACTATTGATCATTGATTTTTTTGTGAATGACATTATCTTTGGAGGAAATGATGAGGTAAGTAACAATTTTTTTAATGAAATAAAAAGTGACTTTGAAATGCTTATAATGGGAAAGATGAAATGCTTTCTTAGATTAATGCAAATAACTCAGACTAAAGATGGCATCTTTATTTCTCAAACTAAGTATCTTAAAAAAAACTCTACTAAGATTTGATATGGAAAATTAAAAACCATTTGAAACGCCTATGGTCACATATTGCAAGTTGACTAGTATAGATGTTTCCCCTAGCACTATTAAGATAAGCTATAAATCTACAATTGGTGGTTAACAATAAATTAATCTTATACTAAAACTGACACAACAAGTGTTGTTGGTATTGTGACATGATATCAAAAATAATCTAAAGAATCACACTTGCATTAGTAAAAATAATTTTCAATTATTTGAAGGAAACTTTAGAATTTGGTTTGCGATATGATAGATTGAATGATTTCACTTATATGCTTATACTAATGAAAATTTGGATAGAAGTGTTGTGATAAGAAAAGTACTAGTGGAGGTGCATTTTCCTTAGAGGAAAAGTAGTTTCATGGTTAAGTAAGACACAAGATTTTATATCACAATCTACTAAATAAGTTGAATATATAGAAACTATTTGACTTTAATGCTTCAACAAATATAGAGTTAGAGAAGGAATCAAAGAAGATTGTAGATGTCTTTGATTTAACTGTCGATAAGTTCTAGTTAGTTGTAAGTTACATCTAATTTGTTGTCAATTGTGTTAATTTTTTGTCATGTTTATTAGCATTATATTAGATCTTGGTGAAGTGATATAACTCTATATAATTGTAATTAGTATTACTTATGATGAATAAGAAGCTACAAGTTTAGTTTATCTATTTTGGCATATGTTGTTCTATTTTTCTAATATAATATTAGAGCCATATTCCTTTTAACTTTCATGTATATAAGAAGATGTTTTGTGCTATTGAGTAAGTTGGAGAAGAAGCTATCAAGGATATGAGGCCTAGAGAAAAAACACCAGATCTTGATGGTGAAGATGGCCTTTTTATATTGTGAAGAAGCCAATGTTATGAAAATAGAAAAGGATGTAGTAGAGGCTAGAAGGATTTTCAATAGTCTAAGATGCTAATGGATTAGAGAAAATATACCTCATTGGGGCTATGAGACACACATGTGGGGATCGGTGTCCAATAGTTTAGAGAGATTTGGAAGCTTGAAATCACACCTTTACGAGCTTATGAGGCATTTCATGTGAAAATGGTGTCCAATGGTGTTGGAAGCTTGAATGATATTTGCATGACTATACTAGCAGTTGGGAGTGAATTGAAGAAGCCTTACTAGTTTAAGAGCTATTTTCAAAGAAAATAATATGTATAATGTATCTCCTATTGTATACTAGTTTAATGTTGTAGCATTAAGAGGGGTTCTTGGAATTTAATACTTCAATAATTATAGAGTTAGAGAAGATACCAAATTAGATTATTAGATGTGTTTGACTTAGCTATCAATAAGTTCAAGTTAGTGGTCAATCATGTTTACTTTGTTGTCAACTGTATTGGTTTTTTTTCATGTGTATTAGCATAATTATAGGATCTTGGTGAAGTGATATAATTCTATATAACTGTAATTATTATTACTAGTGATGAATAAGAAGTTACAAGTATAATTTATCTATTTTTGAATTTTTTGTTCTATTTTTCTAATAGCAACAACAAACAATTGTAATCACTTGAAATAAATGATGAAAGACATTGCTATAACTTCCTATGAACCTATCATCATGCATCGTGATAATACATGAACAACTAACATATTAAAAAATTCAATATTAAATTCAAAGAATAACCATATTCCTATCAAATATCATTTTGAGAGAGAGTCACTAAGAAGAAAATCAAATTGGAATATATAAGCACAAAAGTGTAAGTAACTAATATCACTAGTACATTTTGGCAAATATGTGACTATGTGACTAAAAATTTTAGTCACACCACTAAAAATTTTAGTCATGTGACTAAAAGTGATCACATTTTATTATTTCTTCACAAGTTATAGGTACAGGTGACTAAATAAATGACTAAGTTGGTCACTAGGTAAAATCACAACATCAACCAAATAGAAATGAGTAAATAAACTACTAAATAAGAGATTAGATAAATAGTCACTAATAATTAGTCACTTAAACACAAACAACTACATAAGATACCAAATAAATGACTACATAAGTGATAGGATAATTAGTCATTTTTCCTTTCACTAAGGTTTATTTATTAATGGATTAGGTTAACTTTATTTTTCATAACTCATTCATGACACTTGTACCATCTCTTTCTCATACTAATCATGGTTTTACAATCTTTATACGAGTCATTATGGCCTTATTTTTTAACAACACTCTTTATATGAATCCTTATCTCAATAAACCCTTCAAGGATAATCACAAATAACTCAGCCTTCCATCAATAAGTTTCCCAACTTATGTTCATTATTAAGTTCCCTATCTTCACAAATCATTAGCTCATTTAAGGACCCAAAAAATTTAAGATTCATATCCAATCAATACCTCAACATATATTTACTATCATGATCCAAAGAATAATAACATTTACCATTCAATATTGTTCCTTTAGGGATAAAGTACACTTTCTTTATTATTGGTATCTTTTCCCTTAGATCAAATAAATGAAATTGGCCTAATCTCATTTTTGTATGTAAGAAAATGACTAATCTCATTCAAACATCCCTTATGTCCATCCAATTTTATTATAACTACTCTTCTTCCAATTGACAACATCTTTAAAACTATTTTTTTGAAAATTTGATAAATGTTCTCTTTTTTAAGGTTTCATAAAATATTATAAAATGTGTCTAAAATAAATTAACTATGACATTTTTATTGTGTATTTCTATTATTTAGCAAGATCATGCACACAATTATAAATCTATGTGAATTATGCTATAACCAAATGAAGTTCTAAAGTCTACATAATTGTACAAGAATATTTTGTTTCCAAAATAGAAATCTAAATTTATATTCATTAAATTTGATAGAAATTATAACAAAATTTAATTTAAGAACTTAAAAGAAAATTTATTAAAAAAATTCAAATATTATAAAATATCTTCTTAGATTAAATTTTGTATATATATATATTACCTATTTATTAAATTTATAATATACATTTTCTATTTAAGTATACTTTAAAATTAATTAGATATTACAAATTTTAGAATGCCACATTATATATAAATCATAATTAAAGTATTGTAGTGGTGAAAATTTTAGTATTTATACTGTTACTTAGTTTACCAATTTTCTTAACATCTCTCTTGTTATTATTTTACATTCTTCTTTTCTATTTTTAAAATTACTTACACATTCTTTCTAAAGTGATAGTTTAGCAAAGTAATCTTTGAGAAGCAATGCATTTTTCAACAAAAAAGCCATGGTGGGAAACAATGAAGTTGCTTTCCCTCTCACTAAAAATCATTAGCACTGAAAAAGTATCACACAACTCGCAAATGGTGTTTTCTTGGCATGTCCATGGTCTACAGTTTCCACCTCTGGCAGTATTCAAATAGGTATGGCAGTCCTTTTGTATTCAATTTGAATATCACTTGACTGCATGGTCATTTCTAACGCTACTTCTTGTGTTTGCTACAAGAACAAAGGAGTTGAGCATTGGGACATAGAGTATAGTGGGTTTAGTTCTTACGTTGCATACCAGGTAATTTCTACAACCAGGTAGTGTGCCTCTAATTTTTTTTTGACCCCTACTGAATAGTGCATATCTTTGGGGGTTTCTAGATTTTTGTCTAAGGTTGAAGTAAATTATGTATCCTTAAAATAAAGAATATTTTATAGTGTATATGGAACTTTTTAGACACCATAGTGTTGATACACCCTTGTTTAAACATCTTTCATATTCTAATAACAATTTACAATATGAGAGATGCAAGAGAATGATTGCATACTTTGTGGCTTCTAAGTAGCTCAACCATGTGAATAAAAGGGGCCACAAAGAGTACTAATCCAACCCATTTTTAGGGTTCTCACACTTCTCTTACTAAGAAAATTGAACATGAATCTAGATATCATTTTTGTAAGTTAAAAGTATGACTAAAAAGTTGATTGGTGTTACCATTGAATGAGATTTTGAACACTTAACAAGAATAATGAGTTTAATGTATCTAAAATAGTAAAGTCATACTGGTAAAATGTTCAACCAAAGGAATTGAAGATCCAATTACTTATACTAGTGCTCTCCATAATTTGAACTAGTCTAAGAGACTCCAAATGGTATTATTTTTCTCTGCCAATAAAATTACAAATGCTAGTTGAATAATGAATTTATTATCCTAGAAGACTTTAGCTGATTAGGATACACATGCCCAATTGGAAAATCTCTTTGGGGTAGTAAAACTAGCTTTTGATCAATCCCTAGTGTATCTATTAGTTGAGAAGGATACAACACTAAAAATAAGGGCTTGGAGAATATAAAGGAATCCCTTTTAGCTAAGGAATTTTTTCATATTCTTGAGTATATTGGGTCTTGATATAAGTAGAAAAGGATAGATGAAGAGGAAGAGATGTAGATGAGTCTTGGAATAAGCTCAAATTAAATCTATTTCCAGATAGAAGAAGCATCAAGAATACTCTTACTTTTGGGATTTTCTCCAAAACTTGAACCAATGATCTTCGAAACTTGACTTTCTTGTTGTAGACTAGTATGCAATGATAAATTGGGGAGGAAGGACAATTACACTATACTATTGTTTTTCTCTATGTACAAATTCTTCTATAACATCATTCAAAATGAACCCCCAATTATTTTATTGTATTTGTATTCCTCTACCATAACATAGATTGTAGAATCAACTAAATAGCATAGATAAAATGACATCAAGCCCATTAATGCAGTTTATCATTCTCATGGATCTATTTAAAGTGCTTCTACAATTTGCTTGTATATACTAGAGGCTTCTTTAACAAGATTTTGAAACCGTATGGGACCCTTTTTTGTATACCTAAAGTGATTTCTTTGGAATGCATTGGTTTAGGTGTAAGGATGAGGTTTAAAAAGTTGTAACTTTGGGATAATAAGAAGTTGATAGCTACAACTGACATAAAAAGAAAACAAAACAAAAAAACTAGTACCTTAAATTTAACCTAGAAGAAAGGCATGAAATATTGAAGAGTAGTGATAAAATGAATTAGAGACCCCCAATACAGTCTAACATTCTTGAAAGCCTTTTTGGATCCATTGGAGATTTGTTTCAAGAATTTATGCAACTCTATTTAGTATTGTTAGGAGCTCTTTAATGTAACCTTAAAATGATCTCTTTGGAACACATTAATTTGTGTTTGACATTAGCATTTGAAAACATCAAATGATAAGCACTACAACAATTTTTTTTTGATCTAGTGACATAAATTTAATCTCTAGGTATATTTTCTCTAATTAGGCTATTTATATTGAGGTACTATTTTCAACTTCCCATATGATCTTGGCTTGCATGGCTTTGGTAGCTTCATAATTTTTAGATTATGAAAAAAATGCTTCCTATGGATATGACTAACATTAGCATGAATGGACAGAAAGATAAAGAAAGAGATATGATGATTTAATGAAGGGATGGGTCCATGTGGAACTCTTCCAAAATAAGTAAACAACCTTCGAACAATTTGTGGTGATATAAATGGGTGCATCCCACAAACAACATAAAATGCAATTGATGTAAAACTACACATTGCAAATAATGTAAGATGTATCACAATAGTCCACATGATATGTGAACAATTAAGACACACTCTACAATTTTTTATAAGAATAAGCTTCTAACCAATGCTACTATATAGGATAGTTGTGTGAACTTAAATCTGCATTTTGAAGGCTTTTTGATGTCATGTAGTTCTCCATAGCAACTAACATATATATACATGCTTGTACAAGGTTTGAATGTCCTTTGAAAAATTTGTACCTATATTTTGTCTTGTGAAGGGTTCCAATATCCCTTCAAAACCTATTACATACATTGACTACAAAAGATGTTCATATTATTATTGTAGTAAAAGTTACAACCCCTTTAAAAAATTTCACCTAGGTATGAATTACTATCTATAAGAGTGCATTTTATTGCAGTTCAAACTTATTTCTTGCATTGGTTCATTTGGCAACACCAGTAATCTCCATAAAATTATTATCCATTTTTAGAATGATGGAACAAGTTGTATAAAAATAGTGTTAGTGGATTCTATTGCAAATAAATCTTATATTTTGCACACAATTATATTCAAAAAAGGGAATAAGTGGAAATCCTCAAAATATTCTTTCTATGGCTTTGTTCTTTGGAATTATGTGGGCAAAAATTCTTGACATGCCCAAAATTTACTTCCCTAAATATGATTCATTACAATTAGTACTAAGGATCAACCCACTTGTCCTTTTTTAATCTGAGAAGTAAAACCATTCGATGAGATCACAATCTACTCACATGTTATACATTTGCAATACTAGTTTTATGTATGTCTATGTCATTTTCCACATGTCAATATATGCAAGGACTTATAATTGGATTCATAATTTGTCAAGTTGACAAGATTATCAAAATAAGAGCTATAAGATGTCTACAATTTCAATCTCATAGTTGTATTCAATAGTAATCAGATAAGTTTTAGGCCATGGAAAAATAGAAATTAATGTTAACACTCCCAAATGATGGAGGTGATCAATAGGTTGCCAAAATTAGCAATTGGAAGCATGCCCAAAGTATACCAATGACTCCAACCTATTTGATTTTCATTAAATAAGTGTTTCAAACTTTCAAGTTTATAACTATTGCTTGTAATTTCAACAATTGTTAGTCAAAGTAACTTCTAGATCACACTAATTCCACTTCATTCACATGATTTTCTAAAAACAAGCAACCAAAATATATATTCAACATTATTTCAAATGTTATTCTTGCCAATTTAATTTTCAAGAAGTTGTACCATGACATTTTGTACTTCAGGCACTAAGAAAATCAATGTTTATACTAGACCCAAATGCATTTATTCGTGTACATTAATCTATTAAAATTACCCTCTTACAATCTAAATTGTATGCAAGTGTGATCATTACTTGAGGATTGGACACAAGACATATTTCAAACTTGGCATTAGGGTCTAAACCAAGCTCGGATGTAGCTACTCTACCAAAAGTGAACTCATGGTGAAAAATAGGCTATAGTTATCATTAGAGTTCAACTAGTACCAATGAATTTTTCAACACATTATCATTGTATCTAGAGTAGCATAATGATAATGTGTTGAAAAAATCGTTGGTACTAGTTGAACTCTGCTCTTCAATATAAGAATGAAGAAACAGGTGAATTTTTTTATAGAACTGCATCCATAGGTCAGTACCACTAGTCATAAAAAATCAAGGTCTCTGAAGAAATAAAAAATCATAAGGTCTATAAATGATAATCATTTGGGTATGCATATGTAGAAAACACACATAGTTCCTTGAATGAGGATGCATTCTATCTGATCATTAGGAGAGGAGGTATAATATGAGGATAAATTTTCCAAAACAAGATTAATATATGAGTTGGACCAAAAAGAAATAGCCATAATATAAGGCTATACCCCCTCCATCACCTCCTTTTAAAGATGTTTTTGTGTATGTCCATTGCTGTATAAATAAGCCTTCATCACATTGGTACACTTTGTTCATATTAATGTCCTTTATTTGAATGGGATTTCCAAGTTCTTTTTTGTAAATTTTGTTGTGATTGTAGATACATGTTGTGCTTGATCTTATTTTGTAGTGGAGAAAAGTTTCATTACCTTATTAGATGACTAATAGGTTTTTTTAAAACTAGATTCTATGCCTAATAGTTGTGCTACATCATGGTGGAGAAGATGTAATCCCAATAGAAGTGCAATGGTAGAAAAAGGGTTAGGAACAATGCAGTGATACCAATGAGTGAAAGAAATGTTGAACCAAAGGAGCATTTGAAGGTGTTCGAGGGGAAATATGCATGCTATTGTGTAGCATACTTGATCAACACCAAGCATTAGAAAAGGCTCATTCTGAATTAGAAGCTAAGAGAAATACCTTTACAACCATGATTGATGAGGCCATGAATATGGTTTATAGGTTATAGGTGGAGAAAGCTTGGATAGAGTTGGAAGGCTTATAGTTTCAAAGAGGAGCAGAGTAGAAAATCACATATGATGAACAAGCCTTGGCTTATTATGAGAATCTTCTCATTGTGCTAATGAGGAGATCAGGCTTCTTTAGGTTGAGATCCAAACCTATAGGATTAGATATACAATTTGTGATAATATAAGTATTGATAATGATAATATTCCTTCTTTACATGTGAGAGATGATACTAAAAAAATAGAATGAAGGTCCTCTTTACTCTTGAAGATCTTGATGGAAGCCAAGACCAAACTCCAATAAATTCATCTCAGAGTGATTTGGCCTTAAACAAGGATCTCACTACTCAAACTAAAAATTTAGGGCACATGAACTATGATTATGTAGGTTTACAAGATGAGACCTTTGATAAAGAATGTGTGGAGTGTGAAAAATATGAGGTTACCCATGATGATAATCTTTTAACATGGGATCAATTTCACAAGAATTCCATAATAGATGAGGCAGGGATTAGATGTAGCCTACAATTCTTAGAACAAGAGAAGAGGATCCTCAAGAAGAAAGTTAAGAAAATAGCTAAGGAAAGTGGGCTAGATAAGGTGGAGGTAGCCAATGTAGTGATGAAGGTAATAAAAATGTGATGAAGTCTAGCTTGAGTAAGAGAAAGGTGAAAACTTTGTGCTACATGTTTGCCTATCTCAAGCATAAAAGTATGGTTTCTTTATTTAAAAATAGAGCAACAATATCCTTTCATGCACAAATATTGAGTTTCCATCCTTTAGACTAAAGTCAAGAGAGCCAACTCTATGAAAAAGTCAAGGCTAATTCCTAACAACCTTAAAAAGGTGGCATATAATGATATTTATCTCAAATTCAAAGTTACATGTTTTGTGTCTGATGTTCACCTCAAATCATAGCAAATCAATGGGATAATTCAATTGTAAGGTTATAAGGTATTGAGAAATTTGCATTTCATACTGTGAAGCTCACTTTCCATCTGATTGAGAAGATAAATTTTGATGTTTTTGAATTTTTCTGTCTACTACCTGCATCTGTACCTTGGTTTTGTCTTTTGAAAATAGTCACCTGGAAAATCAGGTTGAATAACTAGACCTTAGTCTAGCATTTGCTCATGATTTGATTTGATTCTAATTTTTAATGTAATGTGAGCTTCTCCTTGTGATAATATTCAAATGTTATATATTTGTACCCTTGTGCAAACATTCTTGGACACCATTCAAAATGCCTTTCCCCTTTGTACCCACTTATCCAATGTCTCTTGATTTATATAGGTTTTTGAAGTTTAGGAATTTAGTGTTGGGTTTGTAATGAGACATTTTTTAGGCTTTCAATTGTAATAGACAAAGAGATGTCGTCATGCATGAAATCTTGAAGCTACGATTTTAAACATGATGTTTTGGAATGACTTGGTCAAAATTTTAACATAATTATACTATTCTACTCTATATATTTGTTTTCACACCCATCTATCAATTGAATGGGAGGTCAAGGAACCAATATTATAAGTTCTCAAATAGCCTTCAACAACTTGTGGTGATATAAGTGGATGCATCCCAAAAACAACATTAAATGCAATGTGATGTAAAAACATACATTTCAAACAATGCAAGATGCATCACAAAAGTCCACATGATATGTGAACAATTAAGGCACACTCTACAATCTTTTAAAAGAATAAAATTTTGACCAATACTACTACATAGGACAATCATGTGAACTTAAATCTACATTTTGAAGGGTTGTAGCTCTTGCTTCTAATGGATATTGGATCCTTAGTTCTTTGGACATGGAGGATACTCACCATATAAACATTTGATTAGATGTATGAGCTGTAATTGTTTTAAATAGAATACAAATGGTGGAAGAATATTCTTATATTTTTAATTTTATTTATTTGCCTTGGCTACCAAAATTGGAGTGTAAAGATGCTTGCAAATCATTTTTAAAGACAGTAAATAAGTTTGACCTTGTTTTCCAAATTTTAGACATATTCAAAATTGTTGCTGCTCCAACAACATCCAACAAATATTTAAGTGGTCAACATACATAGCGATGCTCAAGGATGTGACCAGACACCAAGGAGGGAATGACTAAATTATGTGTAGAGGTAAAAATAGTGTGATTATATAAAATGGACTCATAAGGAAGCCATGTGCACACCTTTGAAATAAAAACTAAGCACAACTAGTTACTATTCAACTATATTTAAGTCATGTCAACCAATCTCTCTCTTCTCAGTTATGGGATTTAAAATGTGACCACTACAAAAATGGATTTTTCATTGTTGAAAGAAGTTGGCCAAAATGAAATGTGTCAAAACCTTGAAGGATAGACTGATGGAAAAAATAAAAGAGGGCCAATTAAGAAGCTATTGAAATGATCTCACCCAAGATGAAAATAGTCACTAATTTATGCAACAACCAACAAAAAATGTTTATAGAGACTAGAAGCGATAGAGCAACAAGTTCTAATACATATTGCCTAGAAAGAAAATGTAGAGCTTCAACACTATGCATGGGTTTTGGAAAAACTCCCTAGAGAGATATTTGGTGGTCACACCAATATAAATAAAATCTACAACTATTGGGAAATCATGGGATGTGTTGGCCCTGCAATTGCCTATATGGGTCTTATTAGTTCCTACCATTGCATGGCGGAACTCTTGCATAGGGTTTTCACTAAGTCGTTATTAAAATCTTTGGTTTCAGCAAATCATGTTTCATCATTGGTTCTCCAAAAATGCTATTTTCTAGTGTATGTAAGCAAGAGTTGCACGAGTTTTACCCATGTCTACCCAATTTCACATGTGTCATCTTCTTGAGTTAACTTCTGATTGTGTGGGAAGGTTTCTATGAAGTGCCCACATTAGAAATCACCAATTTTCACAACAAAAAATAAATGGCTTTTAAAGAAGATTTTCTTTGCAAACAATTGCAATTGCAATTGCCAAATGGATTCTCGCATGGTTTCTCCTCATTCAAATGATCCATGTGGTAATATGTATAGCCTACGTTCATAAATTTAGATGAGAGAGCATTAAAGTAGAATAAATGAATGTCTTCTACTAAAACTACTTCCTAGCTATTTGTGACACACTGAGATTACCAAATCATTCTCTCTACCCCTACTGGTATGGTGTTAAATGTCATTTCATTCTATAATAGGTTTTGGAGCTTTACTTTTATTTTACCTTCTTTTGTAATTGATTTTGAAAATTTTGGTGGGTTTATGATATGGATGGAAAATTTAGAGTTGGGTTAATAAATTTTGTTATGTATATTAATTTCATTTGGAAATCAAGATTTTGGTTGTAATTTGTTGAGATCTATCTATTTGAATCACTCTTAAATGTTAGGGTAAGCTATTCACTAATAATGGATTTTGAAAATGTGAATGTCTTTGTGGTCTAGTTTGTAAACATGTACTAGGGTTACCAAATTTTTTTATCCGTCTCTATTTGAATTGTGTCATGGTTGAGAGTTTTGCTTGTTAATAGAGATATAGAATTGGGTTATATTTGGATACAAGTATGGAGATTTCTTCTATTTGAGTGGGTTTGATTGATTGTGAGATGCTAAGGATCTTGGCTCACAAGTTGATGAATGTTTAAATATTGTGGAATTTTTCCAAACAGTATATATCTTTTATTGTTTTTTCTGTATTAAGCAGATATTTTATATAGCTATGGTGTATTGAGATTTCAAACTACAAAATACTTGAATTAGTGATGTATCCCTTTATATTAGTTTTCATTCTTTTGAGTTAGTGAAGCTCATAGCTCAAATGCTAAACTACCTTTAATGGAATGCTTGAATGGATGAAATGTATGCAAATTATAAACCAAGTTCAAGACTAGGCTATAGAAAAGCTCTCTAGTAAGAAATGGGTATTATTACTATTTTGGTTATTTTAAGTTGAGGTTTTACAGAACTTTGGTGTGCTGATATTTCAAGAAACAATATGTGATTCACATTTATTAGTATTATCCTTTTCAAAGCTAGGGGCTATACAGAAATTCCAAAACAAGGAAAATCACTTATTTTTAATTATTATTTATATTTAGTAGAGATTTTGAATGTTTTCTTCATATTTTTATGTCAGTAAATGATATCCTCAATTATGGATAGAAAATCCTCAATTCATAGGATATTATTCATCTCCTTAATAATTATTACTAGATGTTGATGTAAAGATTGGATCATCTATACTCCCTGCAAAGTTACTATTTGTATATTTAACTTATTCTTAATAATACTGATATACTCTACAACATGCCACTCCTAGTTGGACACTCTTTGTCTGAGTTTAGAGCTCAAATTCTCAAACATTTTAAATTAAAAACTTGAACACAACTATAGAGCCCCTATCAAAACAAAAGGATCCTATTGAATGACCAAAAAAGATCTAATTTATTTCCACTTAATTGAGTTATTGGTAACCACACTTGGCATCCAAAACATAGCTTATATGGTAACTATACCATATACCTTGACCAAAGGTTCAGAGATTGTATCATTTATGCAAGCTACATAGCTTTCAATAATACCATCCTCTCCTTTGTACTCGTCAACACCTTTACTATTATTTGTAAGCCCAAATCTATGCAGCATCATAGAATATCATTAATCAAGAATCTCATGAACTGTTGTTATATGACTCTACACTCCATTGGTTCCTTTCCATCTTTTCTCAGCCCTACGTTTATCCAGTATCATCGCACCTACAACTTTCTCAACTGGTGATGAAAGAGAACCTAATGGAATTTGAATTATGACTGGTGTGAAACAACCTTGATTAAGAGGTATATCAATATCTACAAGACATCATTGACAATATATAACTACAACCATTGTCACTATGTCAGGAAAATCTAGTTTCCATATACTTTTGTACTAGTTCCTCATAATCATTTAAGTTCTTCTATTTTTTGTTTATGTTAATGTTATTTACAATGCATAGAATGATCAACTCATAGTTGCATTGAATGAGAAGTCCCAACAGATGTCAGTATAAATAAACCAGTTGTTAAATGGTAGCAACCACATGAGAAATTTAGTTTGATCTAGCTATAACACATATTTTTCAAATTTTAGTCTAATCTAGCTATGGACATACTTCTCAAACCCATGACTCAAGCTACATAGCTTTCAATGTTCAAATTAGTAAGAATTGTTAGAATTCTTTAGAATAACTGAGAGGGGGGGGGGGGGGGGGGGGTGAATCAGTTATTCAAGGTCCGAATGCCCTATTAAAACCTTTTTACTACTTTTAATTAATCCATACCCTTTTCATCTGTTCAAACTTAAATCAATCATATAAGCAAATTACTGTAAATCAATCATGCAAAGATAAAACATTCAAGATCAACACATGACACAATGATTTATGTGGAAACCCAATTTGGGAAAAACCACCAGTAACATGCTACTTGATTCTCACTCTTCTGAAGTGATGCCCTATTAAAAGCCTGCCTTGTTAAAGGCTTACAACACACTGTTAAATGTGACCCTGTTAGAAGATTTCACCAAACTGTTAGGAATGGGCCTAGTTAAAGGTCTTTAGAACATCCATTTGGAATGTCACCCTGGTAAAGGATTTATCTAATGGCTATTAAACCAATCTAAGTCCATAGGATTTATCATACTGTTACAATTTCTAGAAAGTAACAATAATGGTCTTTTGATCTGATATAACTTACAACATACTTTGTAGATTTTAGATCACTCTTTCTGTTCAATCCTTATGCTTGGCTTCAATCACTTCAGCTCTGACTACTTTTTTCCCTCTCAAGCTTCGTCTCCTTGAGTCTTCTTACTCATTCTGCCAATGCAATCATCCTTGTGGTCATCTATCCAAACAGAGTTCTTGTGCTATCTTCTCCTTAGCACATTCTTTAGCATTTTGTGCTTTTATGCTTGATCATGACTCTCTCTCTCACTATCCCCTCTCACTCTCTCTTTCTTCATTAACTTATGTCTTCTTATATAGAAGTCTGATTTACCTTTTTTGCTTAATTCTCCCTCTCCAATTTTAGGGTTTCAAAATGGATTAGGTAGGATACAATGTATCTACCCCATATCTTGTTTTCTTCTTGAAACTTTGCCAGTTGTATCTTAAAAATGTTCTACATGGTGTTCTGTGCCATCAGCTCATCATTCTTATCTTCCTCTTAATTTACAAATTTCTAGATAACAACCTTGTCGGCTTAGATCTGGCAAATCTTCGATTTCCAAAATAATGCAGCAACTCAGCATTATTGAATTACTGGTGCTCGACACCTCTGTGTTACTTGGAACCTATACCTACTTGGCACTTGGTTTTTCTTGGCACTTCTACTCGGCACTTGGTTCTGCTCAGCACTTGGTTCTGCTCAGCACTTGGTTCTGCTCGACACTTGGTTCTGCTTGGCACTTGGTTCTGCTCGGCACTTGGTTCTACTCAGCACTTGAACTTAGTTTGAGCTTTACAAAAGACTTAGCTAAGACCTTAAATCTTTGATATGTTTCAGTGTGCCCATTCTTTGTAGCATGTCATCAAATACACTTTTCCATCAATGGCTTAACTAATCCTTGTACTTCATTACAACATCATAACTTCAACATTTCTCTAGGTGTTCTAGTTACATCTTATTGATTGCCTCCACCTTGACAATCAACTAATTGATAGTATTTGGATCACTAAAGCAATTGTCATTCCTCCAAGTAGCAAGTTTGACATCAATGACAAAATAATGATTGAGGACATTCTTTACTAGTTCCATATTTTATTCCAACAATCTCCCTCAACTTTTCTTATAATTATTTCAATCATTTCCAACAATCTCCCTCTTTGGCATTGATGGCAAACCAAACTGATCAAGTAATCAATTCAGTTACCACCAAGATTGTATACGTTGTCTTACTGTATTTCACTACCGATCTCATATATTTCCCTCTTTCATATATATCTCCCTCTTTCTTTGTATTGATCAGTTTTCAGCATATTTCTCCCTCTTTGACATAAATGCCAAAGATGTAGCATCTTTATCATGCAAAATATAAGCTTTGGCTTTTTTTTGTCTTTCTCCCTCTGTCACCATACTTGTGACTGATTTGGTGTTTCTGTTCCTGCTATCATCCTTTGCATCAACCTGTTGATATTTCAATGATTTATTCCTGTTGATGCAAGGTAGCTTCCTTGTTGCCTTAAACTGCTTGAGTTAGGGGTATAACCCCCAGCTTGCTTCTAAGATATTCATAGGCATCCTTGGTCAATGGTTTGGTGAAGATATCTGCAGTTTGTTCCTTTGTGTGAATGTATTCCAACTTGTTTTTCTTCTACCAATTATCTGACATAATGATCCTTGATTGCAATATGTTTGGTTTTTGCATGCATCATTGGATTTTTGGATATGTTTATAGCACTTGTATTATCACAATACAATATCACCAGTTTTGTTACTTCTTCTTTCATTCCATTCAAAAGATGTGTGAGCCATACAATGTTTGTACAATTGACTGTAGCTGCCATATATTCTGACTCTGCAGTAGACTAGGATATACATGTTTATTTCTTGCTAGTCCAGGTAACCAGCTTTTTGCCTAGAAATAATGCACCTCCACTTGTGCTTTTTCTGTCATCAATGTTTCCTCCCCAGTCTGCATCTGTATATGCATTGAGTTCAAATTTTCCATTCTTTTTGTAATATAGACCAAAATCATCAGTCCCTTTGAGATATCTCATTATTCTTTTTACTGCTATGAGATGATTTTCTTTAGGATTAGCAGAGAACCTAGCCACTATTCCAACTGCTAATGCTATGTCTAGTCTACTATGTACAACATATTGTAGTTTTCCAATCATGGATCTGTACATTGTTTGATTGACTTCAGTTGACTCATCATTTTTGGATAGCTTATTCCTTGTGGCCATTGGTGTGTGGACTGGTTTGGATTCCTCCAATCCAAATGTTTGAAGAATTTCTTTGATGTACTTTGATTATGTAACAAATATTCCATGTTTGAGTTGATGAACTTGCAATCCAACAAAAATTTGATTTCTCCAAACATAGACATTTCAAATTCATGTTTCATTTTGTCAGCAAAGCCTTTGCAAAGTACTTCTTTACCACCAAATACTATGTCATCCACAAAAATTTTAGATACAATAATGTCTTTACCTTCTTCAGCTTTGATGTACATGTTGCTGTTATCATTAGTTCTTTCAAATCCAATTTGCACTAGATACCTGTGAAGTCTCTCATACCATGCTCTAGGTGCTTGTTTCAAACCATAGAGTGCTTTATGTAACTTACACACCATATCCCTATTGTTTTCATCAAAAAATCCTTCTAGTTGTTCAATGTAGACTTCTTCTTCTAGTACACCATTTAAGAAGGCAAATTTTACATCCATCTGATAGACTTTAAAATCTTTGTAGGAAGCATATGCAAGTAAAGTTCTTACTCCTTCCATTCTAGCAACAGGAGCGAATATTTCTCCATAATCTATTCCTTCTTCTTGAGCATAACCCTTGCATACTAATCTGGCTTTATTTCTGGTAATCTCACCCTTCTCATCTAATTTGTTTCTGAATACCCATTTTGTACCAATCACATTCTTATCAGTTGGTCTGGGAACCAAACTCCAGGTTTTATTTTTTCTTATTTGATCAATTTCTTCTTCCATAGCTTTATACCAGTCGCCATCTTGTAATGCACCATGTACTGTCTTGGGTTTAGATTGGCTGATCAGACATGATTCATGTCTTAGTCTGTTCCTTGTCATTGGTCTTGCATCTTTGTCATCAATTATTTGTTCAGCAGGGTGATGTCTTGTTACATATTTGGATAACCTTGGCTCTGTCCTTGTTTCCATATTTGATCTTTCAGATTCAGGATCACTATGCATTTCATTGTCAGGTTGTTCTTTAGTGTGTGTACTATCTTCAAAATCAGATTGTGCATTTTCTTCATTTTGTAACTCGGCTTCTGAATGCAACTCGGCATTCACTGGTTGTGATTCAGCTGAAACTGACACTTGTTGTTGATTTTCAATTTGATTGACATCATTCTCATCAGCAGTCATTCCTTCATAAGAATATACAAAGGTTTTGTATTCTTCCATTTTCTTTGGTTCTTCAGCTTGGACTTCTGTGTGCTCATCAAAATTTACATTTGCACTTTCCACAATTTTGTTAGTGTTAACATTCAAACACTTATATGCCTTACTTATTGTGGAGTAACCAAGAAATATAACTTCATCATTTTTTGCATCAAATTTTCCATTTCTAACATCTTTAAGGATAAAAAATTTGCAACCAAATATTTTGAAATTTTTTGCATTTGGTGAGTAACCATACCATAATTCAAAAGGTGTTGTATTTGTACCTTTCTTGACTTGTACTCGGTTCAATGTATGAACCGCTACACTTATAGCTTCTCTCCAATATTTTAGAGCAACATTCTTTTCCATCATTAATGTTCTGGCACAATCAAATATAGATCTGTTTCTTCTTTTAGCAATGCCATTCTGTGGGGGAGTTCTAGGAGCTGATGTCTGTCTTTTGATTCCTTTGTCATTACAGAATATCTCGAATTCATTTGATGTAAATTCACCACCTCTATCTGATCTTAGAAATTTCAAGCTTTTTCTAGTTTCCTTTTCAACTCTGGCCACATACCACTTAAACATTTGAAAAGCATTAGATTTTTGTTTTAAGAACATAACAGTCATCATCCTAGAATAGTCATCAACAAATAACATTATGTATTTATCTCCTCTATAGCTTTGTATTTCCATTGGACCACATAAGTCAGTGTGAACTAACTCAAGTATCTCTTTAGATGTATAGTTTTTGCTTTTGAAACTTGACTTTGTCATCTTTCCTAGCTGACATTGTTTACACATGACATTATCAGGCTTCTTCAATTTTGGTAGCCCTCTGACTTTCTTCATTTTACTGATTTTGACCAGATTGTCAAATTTGACATGACATAATCTTCTATGCCATAACCATTCATCATCAAATTTTGCAAATAGACAAGAAGCATCATCCATATCAAGGTAAAACAAATTACTCTTTGTTTGATCTCCTTTTCCTATTAGTTTACCATCATTGTCATAGATTTTTGTAATTTTGTTTTCAAATTCCACTTTGCAACCTAAATTGTCTAATTGTGAGACACTCAGTAAATTGTAGTTTAATCCTTCAACATAGTATGCATTGTCACATGAAATTTGTTCTGTGAGCTTAATGGAACCTTTTCCTTTGATTTGACATGGAGCATCATTACCAAATCTAACACTATTTCCATCATACTGAGTAAAGTTAACAAACTTACTTTTGTCTCCTATCATGTGATGTGAGCATCCACTGTCTATGATCCATCTGTCATTCTTGTTTATACATGTCACCAGTGCTGTGGCTTCTTCTTCATTAGATTGGTCCTTCATGGCTACATAAACAACTTCATCATCATTGTCATCAAAATTTTCTTCAACAATATAACACTTCTTACCTTTTTCTTTGTAATCTCTCTTGTCATCATCTCTTCTGTTCTTGTATTTGTTGCCTTCCATGGAATCCTTTTTCTGTGGACATCTTGCAGCAATATGACCTGCTTCATTGCAATTGAAACAAATGATAGGCATCTTACCTTTGAATTTTCCTTTGCCCCTGTGAAATCTTCTAGCGAGCAGTGCTTCCAATTGTTCAACATCTTCCTCATCAGTGCTACTATCACTAGACACATACTTAATTTTTATTCCTTTCCTTGATTTCACATGTTCGGCATCTTTTAGTGATAACTTGGCTTTAAAAGCAGATTCAACATTTTTAGGTTTGTAGTTGTCAAAGTTAGATAACTCAAATGCAGTGAGTCTACTTATTATACCTTCAAAGCTTAGGTTATTTCCTGGTATACATCTTAGCTCTTGTATTGCTGATACTCTAATATCATAGATAGGAAGAAAGGTTCTTAAGAAATTACTATTAACAGTATCTTCATCTAGTTGACCATTCAAGCATCTTATTGCACTTACCACTTCCTTTATTCTTGCACCATACTGAGCAACATTCTCATTTTCTTCCATTTTCATGTCATCAAACTTTCCTTTGAGACTTTCTCTTTTTGCTCTTTGTACATTCTGATCTCCTCCATAGATATCTGGTAGGGCTTTCCACATTTTGAATGCAGTGTTACATCCTTTGATATCATCAAATTCAGCATAGCTGAGTGTAAAGGCAATTTCCAGCATTGTCTGGTTGTGTTCTTGTTTGGTTTTCATGTCTTCTGCAGTAGGAGCACCTGTTGGATCTACATGCTTAGTGAAAATTGAATTTTGGGCATAATCTCCTATGGATCCAAGATGTAGCATCATCAAACTTTGCCATGCAACAAAGTTGTCTTTGTTGAGCTTGGGAACTTCTCTCTTTGGCATTTTGATCTTTTCTGCTAGTAGTCCCTTTAAATTGAATAAGTAGTCAGGCTCTGATACCAATTGTTAGAATTATTTAGAATAACTGAGATGGGGGGGGGGGTGAATAAGTTATTCAAGGTCCAAATGCCCTATTAAAACCTTTTTACTACTTTTAATGAATCCATACCCTTTTCATCTGTTCAAACTTAAATCAATCATATAAGCAAATTACTGTAAATCAATCATGCAAAGATAAAACATTCAAGATCAACACATGACACAATGATTTACATGAAAATCCATTTTGGGAAAAACCACCAGTAACATGCTACTTGATTCTCACTCTTCTGAAGTGATGCCCTGTTAAAAGCCTGCCCTGTTAAAGGCTTACAACACACTATTAAATGTGACCCTGTTAGAGGATTTCACCAAACTATTACGAATGGGCCTGGTTAAAGGTCTTTAGAACATCCACTTGGAATGTCACCCTGTTAAAGGATTTATCTAATGGCTGTTAAACCAACCTAAGTCCATAGGATTTATCATACTATTACAATTGCTAGAAAGTAACAATAATGGTCTTTTGATCTAATATAACTTACAACATACTTTGCAAATTTTAGATCACTCTTTCTGTTCAATCCTTATACTTGGCTTCAATCACTTCAGCTCTGACTACTTGTTTCCCTCTCAAGCTTTGTCTCCTTGAGTCTTCTTACTCATTCTACCAATGCAATCATCCTTGTGGTCATCTATCCAAACAGAGTTCTTGTGCTATCTTCTCCTTAGCACATTCTTCAGCATGTCATGCTTTTATGCTTGATCACGACTCTCTCTTACACTATCCCCTCTCGCTCTCTCTTTCTTCATTAACTTATGTCTTCTTATATAGAAGTCTGAATTTACCTTTTCCGCTCAATTCTCCCTCTACAATTTTAGGGTTTCAAAATGGATTAGGTAGGATACAATGTATCTACCCCATATCTTGTTTTCTTCTTGAAACTTTGCCAGTTGTA
Organism: Cupressus sempervirens; assembly: GCA_028749045.1. NCBI lineage: Eukaryota > Viridiplantae > Streptophyta > Pinopsida > Cupressales > Cupressaceae > Cupressus > Cupressus sempervirens. The sequence goes on from CM053788.1 coordinate 145,838,521, forward strand.
TCTTAAAAATGTTCTACATGGTGTTCTATGCCATCAGCTCATCATTCTTATCTTCCTCTTAATTCACAGATTTCTAGATAACAACCTTGTTGGCTTCGATCTGGCAAATCTTCGATTTCCAAAATAATGCAGCAACTCGACATTATTGAATTACTAGTGCTCAGCACCTCTGTGTTACTCGGCCTCTATATCTGTTGGGCACTTGGTTTTGCTCGACACTTGGTTCTGCTTGGCACTTGGTTTTTCTCGGCACTTAACTTAGTTTGAGCTTTACAAAAGACTTAGCTAAAACCTTAAATCTTTGATATGTTTTAGTGTGCCCATTCTTTGTAGTATGTCATCAAATACACTTTTCCATCAATGGCTTAACTGATCCTTGTACTTCATTACAACATCATAACTTCAACCTTTCTCTAAGTGTTCTAGTTACATCTTATTGATTGCCTCCACCTTGAAAATCAACTAATTGATAGTATTTGGATCAGTAAAGCAATTGTCATTCCTGCAAGTAGCAAGTTTGACATCAATGACAAAACAATGATTGAGAACATTCATTACTAGTTTCATATTTTATTCCAACAAGAATAGATAGTTATTACAAAATATTTATCAATTTTCATGGTTGCATACAAGTCTAAACTATGAAAGACATATATTTTAGCAAGCTATGGTTGGTGGCATTTCAGATAGCTGACAGAATGCATGAAAACCACTATGTATCAAAGTCTTTCAAGGGTTATTCCTGAAAACAATTACACATGGGTCTAAATAATGCATTACATTCGCACTAGTCCACATGCCTTAACTGCTCATGGATATTTTGCAATTTCTAATCCTCTTCTTTCAATTTTAAGTACCCTTATTTCTATAATTATATAGATATCATCTTCTCTATTGTAACTAGATTTGAATTTAATTATACATTACTTAATCTATTTATTTGGTTTAGGTTTACAAAAGAATCATTTCATTGGATTGTTCTTTTAAAAGTTTGTAGTTTTTAGAGCACTAGAAGTCATGCAACTTAAAGACGGTTCAATGCTTGTGCCATCTGAAAAGGATGAATGGATTGAATGGATGAATTTTTCTTAAACACAAGGAGGTGACCATGTAACACATGTGCCATCTCTACTTGTAACATATTTGCAACCTTTATTTGTTTATAAGACTCCTACTTTGCAAGGCAAGTTGTGAATCCAAATCAATTTAGTGAAAGATGCTAAGAAAGAATGTTATATAGTGCTAAGAAATGTATTAGTCTATGAATTCTGATACAAAAATGTATTACTTTATGAGTTGTCTCCATATATCTTTTGTGCATTGACTTCATTGTGTGGCTGCATTTCATTCTAATTTCAGTTTCAATTCCTTTTAGTTTTCAAATTGAAGTTTGATAAATTTAAATTGATTAAGGATCATGTTCTACACCTTGTAAATATCAAATTTGCTGACTTTATCTTGTTGGATGCTAATTGTTTCTCTCTTGGATGAGTGTTATTGCTTGATGGTTTGATTTTCCTCGATTGATACCTTGAGGTATGAGTGAGTGATGACTTTCTTTCATTGGATGTTGATCATTGATCTTGGGTGAGGTTCCGACAAGGTGAGGAGCATAATTCTATTATTTTAGTTATATTTAGCATGTTTCATCAATAGTATCATTTCATTTATAATTGTAATATTTCCTGCCACATTTATGAGAGTCAACTGGACTTTCTTAACATTCTAGACTGAGTCGAAGAGTGAAATACAAATAAAATTAGAGTGAGTTGGGTCTCACTCAAGTTTTATTTTAAATTAAAACATTATAGGAATCTTCACATTAGAATTAGTGATATGAGAATTTTAGAACATAGAATAGCTCTTCCATTATTCAAGCTTACTTTTTAAACTTACAAATAACATGATTAATTTTTACAGGAACACATTGAGTAATGTGGATTAAAAATGTTATAATAGATTAATTGCTGACTACTATGAATTTGTGTTATTTGTTTGAGCTTAGTATGTGAGATTCCATGTTTAGAGTCATTCAATTTATACATATAAGATTATGATTCTATTGGAATAGAGAAAGTATCAAAGCATTTGATCATGGACCTTTTGTCTTTTGAAATTGTTAGGAACTTGTCAGCCATTAGAGATGGAAAACATGATTTTATATGCTCTAAAATGTTGCAACCATGGTTGGAAAATAAGTTTCAATTTGATGATGTTAGTTGTAATTGGAATCCTTATTTTAGACTATCTAATATTATATTAGTTCATTTCTTTAATAGATATTTAATACATCTATGGATTTGTGACCACATGGCTCAATAATATCATCAATTAGGTAGATTTGCATTGCTATATTTGTAAGATTTTAGAGAACATGATTTTAATTGTCATTGACTCCCATCCTTATCAAATTTTTATCATAAAGGATATGCGTTATCCTTATTACTTGACCTAAGAATGATAAATGTTAATTCCTTTATGTCTACCTTCGAATCTTTTATTAGTTGCTTGTAATTTAGAATTTGATCATTGGGGAGTCAGTTGTGGTTGGCCAAAACAACTTAAGCAATTATCATAAGTTTTTAGAAAGAGAAAGATGAATGCTCGAGCTATGATCAAGATGACAAATAGTGTTTATAGTAGCACATTTCATTGTTTTATAGATTATGACATACTCAATATATGCATGGAAAGTAAGTCTTGAAATGAAACTTGATCTTGTATGTGTTTCACTTCATACATCTCCTTCTTTGTATTGAAACTATATTAGATTCCTAACAACCTATATTTTTCAAAGCATAACAACTTGGGGACTGATGAGATAGTTACCTTTGAAATTATCTCTCGTAATTGGCATCCTATTGATATTCTTATCACCATTCACATAAAAAAAAAATTCTTATTGTTTACCTATTTTGTATCATTGCAATTTGGTTTCTCTATTTTGCCACAACCCTTTTGATAAGAAATACCAAAATCCTTTTGAATATAGATATTCGCTAAAGCAACAATAGTGGCACTAGTAGAATGTTGAGTCTAGTGTTTATAATATGGTAGTGGTCTTTAGATGATATATAGTTGTGGTATGCTTCATCCTTGACAACCTTAGGGTAAAAGCACAGATCTATGTCACCGTTTGTGATATCAAAACCTATTTTGGTCAAATTTCATTTCTTTATCAAAAATCAATTTTATTCAAAAAATAAAAATACCCTTTTATAGATCTTAGACTCAATATCATCATTATATAATTTTTTGAGTGTTTTGATTAGTTATAATATGTTAGAATTAAAAAATATTATAAGTCAATATTTCAACATTTCAGAAGATGCTCACTTAAAAAAGGGAAAAAAATAGTAAATCATACCAAAAAAATTAAAAAAATATATTTATCTCTAGAGGAGAGAGTCCTCTTCATGAATATGTAATTTTTTCTCAAGAAGGTGTAGATTTGATTGGAAAGTTTTGACGGGAGGAAAAAACTATTGGCTTCTGAGAAGGTCGAGCTTGAGTACTTATAACAAAGAAAATATAGATCAAAAATAATTATTTCTTTTTTTGTGCACTAGATATACATGTCATCTATAAGATATTTTCAAATCAAAACAAAAAATGATGATTTACATTTTTTTTTTGACGGGAACTACACCCTATATTTTTTATAGTTAAAAAAGAAACTTCAAAATAAAAGAAATGAATAAATTCTTACTCAAATTTTTTTTTAAAAAATGATAGGCATAAATTTCATCCAATTCTACACATTTCATCAGTTTACATAATTTTCAAATTCTAAACACAAATACCATTATTTTTGTCATTAATGTTGAACTGTCGCATTCTTATATCAAATTTCTTCATAAAAGGTGACATAGGTTTGTGCTTTTACCCCTTAGCACTGCATATATGTTCTCATTCAACTTTGAAATCTCTATTTGGGGACCTTCCACTAGTTAGTGCATGCTATCATACCATACATTATTAGCATTTATCAAATAATAGAAACACTGTGAGGCTAGGTAGGTTGAGCATTTATGTACTCTTTTGATTTAGAGTTAGCTTTGCTATTGCATCATATTCTAGATAGTCCCTCATTATCTATCATAGGAAGTTGCTTAAGATATTCTAGTTTCCCATAAGAAGAAACAATAAACTAAATTATTTTCTTCTAATTCATCAAACATCTCAATGACATCTTGCATTTGAGTGTTATTTAGGTTCTGGATATCAAATAGTAAAATAGAAGTTTTTCAAGAGAGAATCAATGAACTTTTGAATTCATTTCATCATTCAGAATCAAACATAGGTTGGAAGTCTTAGGTGGACAATATCAAGAATTTGAATCTTCTCTCATTTCTCTATGTACCTTTAACATAGTTGTGCATGCATGTAATTTTGGAGTTGAACACCAAAACCATGACAGTTGTCACAAGAGCCTAGCAATGAAGGCCCCTTTTTTAATTTTGTTAGTAGTACTTGTCTAATGCTTGATATGTCTTATTCCATTGTGGCTCATTTTTTCATCTTTATTATATGAAGTGATGCCTATAGTGAGAATTGTTTCATTACATGGTGATAGGTCTAGGATATGCAATAAACTAGTTCTTCCATTACAAGATATGTCACATCTCCATTAGGGTATTTGAGTTCTCCTGATATAGTTCTATGCTATATAGTATGTAACAATTGTATTGTGAATGGACTATTTATTTTGCATATTCACTCTTATGTGTTCCATGTGGACAAATATTTGTGAATTCTAGCCTTAGGCGTAGTATATGCTATGCTAATATAGAAATGATATTAATCCTCATTACTAAAGGTGGACTGTATCAGTACTGTGGGATCTTATTTGTGGCCTTTTGGAGACATTTATGATCTACATATATTAGGATGTTACATATATTAGAAGGAGCTGAAACACACTGAGAAGGTAAGATATATATTTGTATTTCATCTCTCTCTCTCTCTCTCTCTAGTTGTACAACAGTGAGTAACAATTGTAGTTTGAGAGATTTGCTTGATATGGATTAAAATGTTTTAACTTTGAACATTTTACATATATTGTAATTTGTTGTAGGTTTTTTTTTCCTCTAGTAGAGAAATGAAAGAAATATGGAAGGGTGATCCACATTGGCACAAACCATGGAAGTCCTTCTAATCAAATTATGAGTTACTATGGTGATTCTCCTAGGGGAATGGTAAGTTCATCTATTATTTATATTTCTATTAAGTTGGGTGTATAGATTGTATGTTAAAGTAAATTTTATTTTACTTTGCTAGAAAATTGTTTTATGTTCATAAGTAACAAGTGTAGTTTGAGAGATTTGCTTGATACAGATTAAAATGTTTTAACTTTGAACATTTTACATATATTGTAATTTGTTGTAGGTTTTTTTTTTTTCTAGTCGAGAAATGAAAGAAATATGGAAGGGTGATCCACATTGGCACACACCATGGAAGTCCTTCTAATAAAATTATGAGTTACTATGGTGATTCTCCTAGGGGAATGGTAAGTTCATCTGTTATTTATATTTCTATTAAGTTGGGTGTATAGATTGTATGTTTAAGTAAATTTTATTTTACTTTGCTAGAAAATTGTTTTATGTTCATAAGTAATGTTATTTATATTTTTTCAAACATACTAATGTCCATTGCCTTAAAACAAGTGAAATCCATATTTGAATTTGCATGCATTTGTTAGAAGCTATATTTCTAGATCTTTGTCTTCTCAATAAAAGAAAGCAATCTAGTAATTATGGTCTAAGCATATAATTTTCTTGTTTTAGAGATGAATGTCCTAGGGTGGGATTATCCATTACATTTGGGAGTTATTGAAGCTGGTGAAGTTGAAGATGGGTGAATAAAATCTATAATTGGCATTGAAACACTTTTACAGGTTTCTTCTAATGATTCTCTTCCTCATTTTTGTGTCAAGATATCACAATTTTTATTGTAACATATCATGATATATGCTGACACTTGTCAATTTTCTATGTAGGATGGTTTGGTGATATAATTCTAGTTTCCTTGATGGAAGCTCCAAAAGAGTAGATAGATCCATGTAGAAGACTTGTAAATCTTGGAATGCAAGCTACCAAGCTCGAGAAAGGAATGGTAAGCTTGTAACTAGCTTCTTTGTACATGTATGGTGTTGATGTTTTTTTGAATCATCATTTTACTTTAAAATTTAGTATTGATATTTTAGAAGCTATTCTTTTGATGGGCTCCTTTTGAGGAGAAGCACTACCACTACTTTGATTTCCAAAGGAGAACCAACCAACTTCCCATTCAGAAGGAGATGTGTTACATTTTATTCTTGTAGGCTTGTTTTTTGTAGAATCTTTATACTTCCTTTTCCCATTTGTTTGATATTCTCCATTTCAAATTATATCAGTGTTTATTTTTCCATTGTGGAAGTCTTGTTTAATTATTTCTTTTTGTACTTCTACTTAGTCAATGTCTCGACTGAAGGAATTCAATTTTTTGTTGTTTGACCTTCTTAATTAATTCATTAAATTTTATCATTCTTATTTGTAGTCATTTAAAATCTTGACACTTGATTTGGGAGGCTCAAATTGTAAAAGTGAGCTGGTCTTGATGTCAATAAATTTTAAAGAAAATTACATTTTGTTTATGTATCTCTTTTTATAGATGATTTTTATGCTTATCATTAATTGAATTTCTTTCACAAGTATAGGGTGATGAGGTAGATTACAGGGGTGTTTTGCATCAAGATGGGTTAGTTTTAATGTTTATCACTCTTGATCAGTTGAAGGTGAATTTTGAATATAATTTTTTTTTTAATTCTCTATGGCCACAAATAGTTATTGAGGTGTAAGATTTCATTTGATTATTCTTAAATTCCTAGTACATGAAATGTGAATTTCTTAGCTTTGACTCTTTGTTATATAACCTTTTTTGGGTGCTATATTGAGAATGAAATGAAAGGGTGCTAGCTCAATGGAAGAGCACCTACTTTACAAGCAAGAGGATGGTGGTTCAATTCCATCATGCCCTATTATGACCGAGTACACTACCAAATATGTGACTAAATGTACTATTGAATATGTGACTAAATATTTGACCAAATATACTATTAAATATGCTACTAAATACACTATCAAATCTATGCCAAATACGTGACTAAATATGCTATTGAATATGCTACTAAATATGTGACCAAATATACTATTAAATTTTCTACTAAATACACTACCAAATATGTGAGTAAATATACTAAATATATGATTAAATATACTACTAAATATACCACTATATATGTGACTAAATCCACTATCAAATATATGACTAAATATGTGATTAAATCGATCATCAAAATTAGTGATCAAATAAGTGACTAAAATCATTTAGTATTATATTTAGTAGCATTATAAATGACTGGATATTAGCTACTATTAGTCACGTGACTGATTTTAGTCACATATACACAAATTTTAGTAGTTTTTTTAGTCACATATTGCTATTTTTGTACTAGTGTATCTTTAGTAAACCTTTGGCTAAGGACAACATTGAATATCTTAGAGGTATGATTGGGGTGATGGACCCTCCATCAAGTGATATCAAACACCTAAAAAATTTATTTCTACAATAGTTTAATATTTAATATCCCTTTCTTTACTATTTTAGACCAAGCATGAGGGTAGAATCATGGTTTTTAAAATACATTAAATAAAGACACATTTTTTAGAAGAATTTTGTTTGAAGAAAAGTTTTGAAAGTAGAATTGCATCATTTTTTAATAAACCATGCAAAAGTGTAGCTTTGAGCTAAACTATCAAGCACTTGGGCTCCCATCTCAATGAACCCTTAAATCAAAGACATTGATTAATTGAACAACAATCCAAATTGAGCTCCACATAGTGCCCATCAAGTTCTCTTAATCCTTGTAAACATAAAAAAAATCATATCAATCTTCTTATCTCAATAGAAAACAATTCTTATTGAGTTCAAACTAAAATCATTTCCTATCTAGAAAAATAAACCTCACAAAATATTATTTTTCAAATTTAACAGCAACCCAAAAAATCTTTTGAGTTGCCTTGTTTTAAAAAGAAGTATGAATTATGAAATAATTTTTGAAGAGAAGAAAATTGGACAAAAATGTTTTTCTATGTAGTGTTCATGGGGGAAAAGAATACCAATGATAACAATGCAAACAAGACTAAGAATGTTTAATACTTTCTCTCTGAGATACTCAATACAAGAGAAAGAGTGGATTCCAAGCATATTTATCAATAAGCCTAAAATTTGATTGCCAAAACCCCAAAGAGGATAAAGGGATGCCAATACAAAATCTAGAAACTCGTCAAGGAAGTATACTAGCAAGTTCTCTTTCATGCAATGTAAAAAAAAGATATATAAAATATAGATATGAAATACACATGAATAGTCCAATAAAGATTTGAAAGTAAATTTATGCTAGGAGGGAAAATAAGAGGTGAAGTAATCACCTTGGAATACATAGAGGGAGATGCATTTTTCTCTAAAAATCACAAATTTGAATTATTTCTAAACTTCCAATTGCATATCTTTGAATAAAATGACAAAAGGATCAAAACCCAAAAATATCCTTAGAAATAGGCATTGAAGGTCAAAGTTTACTTGGAAATGAACCCTTCCACCAGGTTGGCATTTTCTAGTGATTTCTAATTGACTTCTCTAGAATTCTCCCAAAGAGTGGGTTCCAAATCTGTAAACCTCCTGCTGATGTTGTGCAAATTTGTAGCAATTTTTATGCGAGTGGGTGGCTATAAAGGGATTTTCCTTTGTCAACCTCCCATTTTGGTGATTTCCACCTCCATGAATAGTTGTTAGGAAAAATATTGTATGTATGTGTGTATCCTATATGTGTAGATATAGAATGCAAATATGCTAAAATGCTAAGAATCTACTCCACGAGTGAAACACTAACATATAAGTGTGCATGTATGTAAATTTATGTAAGTGTATGAAGGTTCAAAGGATCATATATAAAACATTATGTAGAAATCATGCCAATCTCCCCAAGGCTAAAGAACTATAACCATCATTGATATCCCTTTACAACTCCATGTTTGATATATTGACCTTTGAATGGTTGATGGAGAATAATGACCTCACTTTGCAATTAAGAATAAGAAACCAACCCCTTTTTTCACCTTGTAATTTCCCTGAGTTAGATTATGGTGTCTACATGTGCTTTATCCTTTCTCCTTTTATGAACAAATAAGGGATTGAATGCCTTTTTATAGTATATTTTTAGAATATTTTCAAAATTACTCTATAATAGCCAACTGCACAAGTCAAATTTTGCAATACAAGTTAAGAATTTCCAAGCTTGGAATCGTTGGAAGCTTCAGGACTAAGTTGACTTGGGTTGACATAGTCTAGTCTAGGTCAACTTGGGTTGACCTAGTCTGGTTTAGGTTGACATGGGTTGACCTAATCTAGTTTAAGTCAATGTGGGTTGACCTAGTTTGGCCTAGGTCAATGTGGGTTGACCTAGTCAAGAAGGTCAACCTTCAAGGTCTTCCTATTCCAAATTCCAAATTAGTAGGGGTCAAAGGTGAAATAGGTGTCTCAAACTATTAACTAGAGATCCAATCTAGGGTTTTTGGGGTCCTAGGAAAATAGGATACTTATAGGTTAAGTCCTAATGCAATGAATGTGTTAACCTTAGTTTTACATAGGAGAAAGAGGAGAAAAGAAGTGAGGTGTGCACTTAAGGTGTGAATATGCATTGCAAAAACACTAAAGACAAGCTAAAAGGTCTTAAATCAAAGTGCATCCAATTTAAGATGGTACATTTAGCCCCAACATTAGTGAGATATGATACTATGTGCATATGTAAGCTAAAGTAAGAAAACATAATCATAACTTGTAAAAAGTATATAGAAAAGTCCATATGTACAAATCCTGCAAGAGAATATTAGTAACTGCATCTTGCAAAACTACAAGTTAGTGATAAATAAAATATGACCTAGGCCTTACTATAGGAGGATGGTGAAGTTCATGGATAACCACACCCCCCTTTTTTTGGCTTGTTCATTTAGAAAAGGTGAAACAAGGTATCACACTAAATGTAGAGAACTATAGGTAAAAGATGATGATAAGAATCCCTCAAAATAGTACTAGATGAACTTGCATTTCTTTAAGAGGGTCTTACAAGGTTAGGTAATTGAATCATGACTCCAATACCTATGACAAGAAGGAAATTAGAGTTACCAAGCTCAAGATATGATAAAAAGAGTGAATATGTGTATTTCTTGCAACTTAGGGTTTTGTAAAACATATACAAAATGTAGCCTAAAAGAATGTTATATAAGCTCATGTTACCCTTTGAAATCTCATTTTTTACCTTGTTCTTGAAGAAAAGAAGAAGAAGGAAGAGATGTTGAAGAAAAACCCACATAGATGTAGGTGCTCTGACAAGATGTGTTAGATGGTTCTACACTCAAGGAGGTCAGCATCATATCCATACTTTGAACCATTTGATGTATTTTTCTATATTTCTTCTTTTATAGGTGCAAAATATTTCCATATGGGTGATTTATAGGGTCCATAGTAGGAGGTTGACCTAGTCTTGGGTTAGGTTGACCTAGCCCTTAGGGTGTCTAGGGTGTCCAAGGGTCATGTCAACCTAGCCTAAAGGAAGGTCAACCTAGTCCTCTGGAGGTTGACATAGTCCCTAGGGATGTCAAACTAGTCCTAAGGAAGTCTACCTAGTCCATAAGAGGTCAACCTAGTACAAATATAGACTTGGTGAATTGTAGAGTTTGGTAAGTTGGACTAATAGGTCTCTTGTTTGATGCTTCTAAGGGATCCAGCAGTCATGAGAGAGAACTACATGTTAGATGTGATGATATACATTTGAGAGCAAATCAAAGATCTAGAAGTACAAAATATCCAGATACTTAGGGATATAGGTCTATACTAGGTAGCACATCAGCCATAGGTGAGGTTCCATAGGGGTATGCTATTAGTATTGATTGAGAGATGGGATGAGTCTATACATGTACATTCGACATAATAGTGGGAGAAATGACAATCACTTTAGATGATGTAGTGTATCAGATCTTATGTCTACCAGTTTTTGGACCAATAATGACACTACAAGGACACAAATCAAGCATAGGAATCATGACAACTTTCAAGTACTACATAGGTATGCCATATATAGAGAGATAGAGACTGAACTAAGTGTTCCTAAAGGGCATCATCCTTGGGTGGGTGTTTCTTCTTAGGAAGATTATGTTATGCATTACCACCATTATACCCGATACAAAGGGTATTCTATTACGAACTCCTCTAGTGCATATAGTTAATCATATAGAGAGAGAGTTGACAATGTATGCATGGGGATAGAGCATGATAGAACATCTCTAATATAAGCTAAGGAATTTTGTGAGGTACCAAAAAAAAAGTCTTATGACTTGTACACTCTTACATGTGTGGGTCTTTGAGCACTTTACATTCACTAGACCATCAAGGTTACCAAATGAGATACTAGTAGAGTCACTGAGAGTGTATGCTCATGTGCAAAGCCATCCATGGTAGTTCAAAGATATATTATACTACAGGGTCAGTTACCAACTAACTATAGTCTATTGATGTTATTTGGAGACCCTAATGTCTCATGATAGCATTGTAAAAATCAGCAGTGCAACTAAGATGAATACAAATAAAATGGGTTTTAGAGGGTAGACATGAATAGATAGTAGTGCCCTACTATTAAGATAGGGTATTGTCATAGTTTGGTCTTTAGTATGGTCCTCCTCCATCTATACACCATTACCCATACATGACTAGATATAGAGATATCCTCATGAATAGACATCAATTGATAGTATATGTTATGACACTGATAGATACAAAGGGTCTAGATGACATGTAGGTGCCCCCTACATTAGAGGATACATGAGTATTTAGGGACTATCTATGATATTTTAGTATTGAGGGTGTGAGATCCATATTCCCAGATGACTACCCTATAGATGATCTGGGTCCATATTTTAGAGTATCATAAGGAGAGGATGAGGAAGACATGGGTGATGATGAGCCTCCACAAAAGGAAGAGACAATGGAGGTTGAGGGTGAGGAGAATACACTAGTATTGGGCAAGAGAGAATATGACAGGATGCCCTCTCCTATAGCTTCTAGACCAATGTGAACTTACACACCAAGAGGTCATACTAGGAAATCTCCTTCTAGGACTAGATAGGAAGAGCATAGAGATTTGAATTGACTACCACTAGTTACCCATATCTAAGATATAGACCTTGGGTTCCAAGAAGGAGATCTAGGTATGAAAAATGATGCAAAACTATTTTATGAGTAAAATGATGATGAATGATTGATGAAAATATAACTTGTATAGCTAGTACAGAGGAGTGGAGATCATTTTTAAGGGATATCTTGATGAACATGGCCATAGAGGAAATGATTACTTACACTTCATAGATCTAATATGTTAGGAAACAAGATCCTAGACACCACTTAGAAAAATTCACCCCAATAGTAGTGGAGCTATAATTTATGTGAGTGTAGCTAGATCATCAAGGTCATGAGTTACATGAGCTGCAAGAGAATTGGCACAAATCTCATAACTAATTAGAGTGAAGTACCTCTAAGAGTCACATATATGTGTAGACTACCCCACAAACAGCCCCACCATCGCATCATAGAGAAGAGTGATCATAATCTCACCATCCTATGGATGATATTTGATTGCACGAGTTTGATATAGGGCACATTTTGTATCTAGTGCCTACCATGTATACCAAAATAGTTTGATGATATATATGATGAACATGTTTTACTATTCTTTCTTATGATTAATGCAAAACTAATTACAAAAAGAAAAAGACATAAAAAATTTGAATGCACTCATAATTTTTAAGATCACTTTTGAAGAAAAGGAAAACTGTCAGCACATAGTATGAAGAATAAATATTTACACATAATAAGAATTTAAATGCATAATATTAATGGGCTTTTCAAAAGGAACACCATTCATACCACTAATCCTATATGCACCAGATCCATTTATCATTGTAATAATATAAGGACCTAGCCATCTAGGAATAAACTTCCCTTTTTCACCTAGTCAGGAATTTACATTCCTTTGATTCTAATAAAGAACTAATTCACCTACTGAAAAGAGTGTTCAATCACTTTACCATTACATCATTTGTTCATTGTCTTATGACAATCCATGACATGTTCTAGAGTATTGATTCATTGTCCATCCAACATGTCAAACTCTTGTAAACATTTCTCTCAAAATGTGTCCTTGTCAATTATACCTTTGAAAGAAACTCCCAAAGAAGAAATTTCTAATTCTAAAATCATTATTGTATCTACCCCATACACTAAGTTATAAGGAGATATTCCATTTGTCATTTGGACACTAGCTCTATAAGCCTATAAAGCATAAACCAACTAAGTTTTCCAATCCTTAGTATGTTTATTGAATGTATTCCAAAGAATATGTTTGGTAACCTTATTAGAAGCTTCAACATGTCCATCAGATTGGGAGAATCAAGGATAAAAAAAATAGTGATGAATGCAATATTTCTCTAAAAAGTCCTTAACTTCCTTATTTTTAAATTGAGACCCATTATCCAAAATGATATCCATAGGAATACCACATCTAGCATAATTTTTTCAAGGATGAAATCATAAATTGCATCCACAATGGTAGAGTGAAGAGGTACATCTTCTTTCCACTTAGTGAAGTAATCTATAGTAGTGAGGATATATGTATGTCCTTGAGAAGAGGGAGGAGAGATCTTACCAATAAGTTCAAAACCCCACACACTAAAAGCCCATGGTGGAACTTGAGAATGTAGTGCATAAGAAGAAATATTAATAATATTATTATGGTACTGACATTGCAAACATTTTATGATAAAGGTAAATGAATCTTGTTCCATAATTTTCCAATAATATCCCATTTGAAGGAGTTTGTTAACTAAGGATTTTCCAGCAAAATTCCCCTTGCATGATTTGACATTAGATTCTTGCAAAACTACAAGGATTTTGACATTACTAAGGCATCTAAGGAGAAGACAAATTTTATATAGGACATTGGCAAGAATAATATGATGAGCCACAAGCTTCCAAATTCTACTCCTAAAATTCCTAGTTTTTGACTTAGAGAATGATCCATATTTAAGATATTGATAAATGTGAGAATACCACCCATCTAACTAGAAATTAAGGCATGTCACATTTAACAGAGTATCATGTGAAATTATAGATTTAGAGAGAGTATGGATTATAAATGGAGGCATTAATATAACACCAACTCTAGATCCATCAAAGTAGAACTCCCATGTCTCATCTATATCAATAGGTAAGACAAATTAATCAAGAAACTCAATGTATTCTAATGTTGAATTAGGAGAAGGAGCCTCATCCAAATGATCATCCAAGGTATTCCCTTTAATAGACTTATGAGAAATAAAATTTAAACTTAACTCTATTAAAAGAATGACCCATTTAGTAAGTCATCTAGATAAATATGTCTTTGAAAAGAGATGTTTGAAGGGATAAAACTATTACAAGTTAGAGTTTCCATTGCACCAAAAGATTGACCTATTAATACTTGATATAACCACTAGACTTATAGAACATAGGATGTGGTTAAGCCATGTCACAAATCTTGAAGGGGAAGGTTGGTGGTTAGTCCAATAATTACCCCCTTAGCATTACCTAAGGAGATTCAAATATATGACCAAGTTCTGATACTACTTGTTACAAGTTAGAGTTGTCGTTGCACCAAAAGACTGACATGTTAATGCTTGATACAACCACAAGACTTATAGAACATAGGAGGTAGTTAAGCTATGTCACAAACCCTATAGGGGAAGGCTAGTGGTTAGTCCAACAAAAACTTCACGTAAAAATTAATGTCTACACTAAGAAAGTAATGTGTGAGTTTTTGACAAGCAATAACTAAAGAAAAATACATTATTTTTTGATTGTAGTGTAATGCATTTAATAATTAATCAATGTATAACATATGTAATAAATAGGATGTTCCTTACCATCCTGATCATGCTGAGCCAAGATAACACTCAATGCTTTAGATGAGGTAGAAGTGTAAATTAAGAAAAAATTATTAGGTTGAGATGGTTGGAAGATAGGAGGATTAGTGAGGTAAGTCTTGAATTTTTCAAATGAGAGCTTACAATCTTCATTCTAGGAGAAAGTAGAATATTTTTTAGTAAGGAAGTGAAAGGGATAGTATGGTCCAAGAGGTTAGAAAAAAACCTATGGATAGCTTGTATCTTTCCTTGTAAGGTACAAAGTTACAAGATATTTCAAGGAGGAGGCATATTGACAATAGAATCAATTTTCTCTCTATATAGTTCAATACCCTTGTTAGATAGAATAAATTATAAGATCTTTCCACTGTCAGCCTAAAAGGTACATGCATATTATACTTCCTTATTCTCTCAAAGATCTATCTAGGAGTAGGAACATGCTCTTCATGTTTGACAAACTTTGTTATAATATCATCCATATAGTCTTTGAGAATCTTATGCATACAGTCAAAAATTAAAGTCATAGCTCATTGATAACTAGAAACTACATTTCTTAAGCCAAAAGGAAACATTACCTAACAAAATTCTCCCTAAGGAGTAATGAAAGAAGTCTTATACTGATCACAAGGAGGAATAAAAATATAATTATACCCAGAGAATCCATCCATAAAAGATAGTAAAACACATGTCCAATAGTTGTTCATCCACTATCATATTGATATTTGGTAAAGGAAAGTCTTTTTTCAAATAAGCCTCATTTAAATCATGAAAGCCAATACACATCCTTATCTTATTTTTACTCTTATAAACAACCATATTTTTATAAATCCAAGGGTAATAATCTGTAGGATGTATAAAGCCAACATCTAAGAGTTTCTATATCTCAACATTAATAAGAAGAGTGATGTTGGGATTTATTTTGTGAATCTTTTTCTTAATAGGTTTAGCATCAGGTGTCAAAACTATGTTGTGATTGAAAATTTTAGGGTCAATAATAGATACATTAGATTATTTCAAAGAAAAGATATTAGAAAATTCCAAAAGAAGGTCAGTAAGTTATTTTTTTTCTATTTCATCCAAACATTTCCCAATCTTAAAAAACTTTTCAAAATCATCCTGATCAATAGGCACCGTCTCATTGATTAAACGATTAATTTAATGTGTTTCTTCCATAGGATGAAGAAGATCAACATGTGGTTCTAATTTAGTTTCTTCTCCAAAATATCCATTAATATCCCAAAAAAAAGGTTTTCTCTTATTATGATGGAAAGGAGGTAAATCCTATATGTGCCTAAAAATTTAGCCAAAGCATCATTAAAGGAGAAAATATCCAAAGGAGGTGAATGATCAAATGTGATAAGATGTGAATTTGATAGCTTCAATGGACCACTACAAATATGATTCCCATTTAGAAAGAAGGAAGCTTTCTTATAAGGATTAAATTCCAATCCATAGGTATGCTCATAACCATCATTAGATAGAGAAACTTGTATTCCTTATTTGAATTTTCCACATCCTTTACCATAAAACCCATGCATAGTGAGAAAATGATATCCAGAACCATAATGATCAGCTATGTCAAAGATAGTTATGGGAGCTTCATAAGAAACTACCTCTTGATAATATGGTTTAATAGTCTCATGGTTTCCTTAGATGAGGCAATGATAAAGTTATTACATAATTTTCTAGAAAGAGGAGTTGAAACAATATTTTTTTCCTTAGGTTGCTCAAATATTTTCACTAAAGAGATATCAAAGACTTTGCATTCTACAATGAATGTTGGATTAAAGTTTAAAGTACCCCAGTCATCTTCAAATAAAGAAGAGGAAGGTTCTCCATTCAGTTGCTTTTTAGCTTCAATTATATATATATATATATATATATATATATATATATATATATATATATATATATATATATATATATATATATATATATATATATATATATATATATATATTCTTCCCTTGGTCCTAATACCTTAGAAGATTTGACATTATAGTAACTATTATGTCTATCATCCACATGAAGAGTATACATTGTGTTTTCATAGATAAACTTAACCTTGTAATGAAGAATAGAGGGAATAGAACAATAGTTGAGAGATCCAAGCATCACATGAATTAGTGTATCCAATACTATAGGATCAACATTAGCAATAATAGATATAACTACCAAAAAATCTCTTTGAAATATTATCAAAGCCACAAATAGGGAGACTATTTGGTTTCATAGTGGACATATCAACATTGATAGCTTTCAACATATCAAAACTAAAAACATTCATTCTAGACCAATTATAAATTAAATTAATTCAAATAAGATTCTCATTGACAAGGATCACAACCATGAGAGTGTCATACTGATATTGAACTTCCTTTGGTGACAAATCATCTTCAGTGATCACAATCTAAAGAGGAGTGTTCATATCATGTAAATGCTCTAATAAAGAATTAGTGTTATCCTGATTGGGAAGAGGTTTAGGAAGAGTAGATAAAGCCTTTTGTTAAGCTTCATGATAAGTAGAGGAGATTTGAAGAAGTTCCCACAAGGAGATTGTAGTGCTTGCTCCTAGTTCGCATTTTTGTTATTTTTGTCGAACTCTTTTAGGCTAATTTTATGTTTAATGATTAGTAGTATTGTTTGGTGATTATCAAATATTGTCTTAGATTCAGTTGATTTTTACTGTATATTTCATATATGCATGATGATTATACAATGTTTTCAGATATTGATGGTTTATTATCACATGTGTTTTCTTATGGATACTTACCCCATACTTGCATGTGTATGGTGTGTGTGTTTATATTCTTTATGTATGGCGTTTCTGATGTGGTTAAGCAAGGGAATCGTAGTCACCTGCTAGTCGAGATCTACACGATGCACCACTTCTTGTCATTGCCTATTTAGCTTAGAATATTGTGTCTATACATGCATGGATTTTATGTAGGTTGCAGGTACCGAGTATCGACTTCTGTGAATTGCCAAGATGAGCGTACCCTATCGCATTATCTCAATGGTAAGAGAGGGGAGATAAATTCTTAAGTCCAAATCACATACCTTTAAGCCATTTGTCCTAATTGAAAATTAGGACAAGTATCTGAGTCAATACCCTTCGAATGTGTCGAATGACGTTAATTCGTGATTATAACCCTTTTGTTTGATTTAGTATGTGTTTTGCAATGATGGGTTTTTGTATGTTGTTTTATGAGTCTTTGGTGTATTTTTTATTAATTAAATTAATTAAAAGATTAATTAATGATTTAATTTAATGGAAAAATTATTATGAGATTTTAATATTTAATTATATTTAATTAATTGAGAAATTAATTAAATAAAAAGAATTAAATTTGGAGATAAAAGTTAAAAGTTTAAATTCAGAACGTGATAATATTTATTTAATTTAATAATAAAATATTTAGAGTTCATTTTTAAATAAATGCTAAATATTATTATTAATTGAATTAATAAATATTTTATCAATTAAGTTTCTAAAATGAATTAAGAAGTGGAAAAGATATTAAATTATTAAAAAGATTCTACATTGCATGATGCGTGCATAAGTTTAAAATAAAAGAAATTAATTAAAAAGATAAAATAAGTGAAAATAGTAAAGATATTTTAATTAATAAAGTATGCATGAGATTAAAGTAATAAAGATTAAAAATTGTAGTCAAGTGGCAAATTAAATAAAGTTATTTAATAATCTGGTTAATGTGCATGAAAAGATTAAGCAAAGATTAATAAAAGTTAATTTAGAGTTTGAGTCTTATGAGCAAAGAGTTCTCTGCGGTGAATGCACAATTAGTGCCCCGATTTGAGAAGAAAACTCCTTATCACAACTTTGGGGTTCATTTTGAGGGACGGCCGATTTTGGACACGAATTTTTGGGAACGAAACTTGGAGACAAATTTTAGAGGAGATTTCAAAGACGAATTTTGGGAGCGAACCTTCTCACAATTTCTAGTTGGTTGCATGTTAGCATCAGGTTGAGGTAGGATCTTGTGTTGTGATCACTGATTAAATTATGCAATTTGTTATTCATGTCTACTTCGTGATTGTAAGAACTTGTCTTCTTGAATGTGTCAATTCTTCGTTCTAGATCTGTTGTTATTCGATTTCATCTGTAAACCTAGATTGAAATACTATTAAGGAAAAACCCATCTTATAGACTAAAGGAAATAAGATTTAATTTGGGAAGGGTTCGAATCTAAAAATGAGAATTCTACATTAAAAATTTGAACGTTTAACAATAGTTTCTCTATTAGAATAATGATTGAAAACTATATATATATATAAACATATAAACATATTATTGAAAATTGTTTTATCTAAATTTTATAATTGATAAAATTTAATAACATAAATTTAAGTTAAATCAATTTTTAAAAAAAGTATATATATATATATATATATAGAGGGGTTTTGGGTTTGAAAATTTAAATTAAAAATAAAATGAAATGAAATAATAAATAAAATATATAAAAATTAAATACATGTCTGTACCTACAGCGGCATCATTTAAATATTGTGGTCCTTTTTAAAGAGGTCGCACGGCTATGTAAATGGTCGACGGCCTATTATCATAAAAGGTAGTATTTAATAAAGTTTTTCGTTGATAAAACTTTTGTTAGTGCTTTAACTAAAGACAAGACACGTTAGAGTTTATTTATAAACTCTTATTCATATTAAAGAAGATATGTTTAAAGATCTTAAAGTAATTTGTTAAAAGATATATATATATATATATATATATATATATATATAGTTATTTTAATTTATAATGTTTATTAATAGTTTATTAATATTTATTAATAAATTTATGAATACTTATTTAATAATGTTTTATTAATGATTTTTATTAATATTTAATAATTTAAATATTAATGCATTTTAATATAGTTGTTGTAAATATTAATTTATTAATAATTTTTGGTTAAATATTAATAAATTAATAATCAAGGAAGATATTAATATAAGAATTTAGATCAATAATTATTAATTAATTGAATTAAAATTAATTGAATTAAAGTTAATTAATAAATGGGTATTATTTGATAAAATTATAGAATTTGATGGAAGTTATTAACGAGAGTTTAATTAATGATTTTAATAAATTCGTAATTGTTTTATAACTTAATAAATAAAAGATTATCCTTAGATTGTTTATAGGGTAATTGTGCAATCGTTTAAATATAGCAATGGGTTAATTGTAAGGGCTAATTGCGGAAACTTATTACTTGAGACATACCTAAAATTGGAACTTCAAACCTTACATTAACTCAATAATGTATTATCATTCATACCTAACTATATGATGATTCTGTTTTCTATGTGACTATTCTAGTGTCTATATTTTGGGGTTTGTTCTAGTGTTGACCAATTTAGGTTGTTACTAGAAACTCGAGGGTTATGTGATTGTGATGTTTTGATGATTTGTTCTCGATCTTTCTAAACCCAACCATGGTGATGTGTGATATGCTCTATGATGGATGTATTTACTGTTTGCTATTGCTTTCCAGTTTCCTTGTGTGAAGCTGAGGTGTATGTATATGAGATGCCTGACTTAACCATTTTTGAGTCATCGATCAATTATATTTGATTTGCCTTCCAGTCTCTTTGAGAGGAATGAGATGTTTTGGATGATTTGTTCTTGATGATGTCATGTTGTGACATGTATGACTTGACCATTTTGGAGTCTTCGATTAGTATTATGATTTATTATTGGGATACTTTCTAGTTGCTCATTGGAGAACCATTGGATATTGTGATTTATCATTGACGCCTTCAGTTGCTGATAGAGGACTGTTATGATCACTATGATTATTTGATGCTTTTCAGTTGCTCATGGAGAACTGATGTGATTATTGTGGATTATATTTATGATGTTTTTTAGTTGCTTGTATAGGACTTAGGTGATTTTATTATGATTCTTTGATTGAGATTTCATGAGCCTAGGGTAGGTTATCTATGTGTAGTGTCAGAAAGTGGCTTGCAATGGGGGTTGGGGCCCTAAGAGGCTGCTTGGAGAAACCCATTGTTAGTTGTTTTAATAAGTGATAACATTTACACTAAATGGGGATTAAAATGAACATAATAAGATAATTGTATGTTCTCTCCCATCCCTTGAGTGCTAGTATAGAATAGGATGGGGTAGAAAGGACTCTTGGTTGTGACCTTGCATTCCGTAGTATGCCTCGTCAGTACGAGAGGATACTAGTGGCCGCAGGAAAATAGGGGACCCGAGATTCCTAGGGGATTGCTCGGGTAACTTCCAACATGATTCATGTGATGACACTTTCCCACTTGCATAATAGGTTTCCTACATGTCTGTGTGGTGCCTCTGGGTCTTGATGTCGATCTATGTGTTGGAACCTTTAAGTTAGTATACTTTTAGGATTTCTTAGACTTAGAGAGTATTTGTGATTTTGTGATTTGATATCATGTTTGGGACTTGAGACTATCTCCTCATTGTGATGGGAGTGGACCATTTAGGTTCCATGCGGTCAGGTGGTAGTGCTTTTCACTCTTACCATTTGAGATCTATCTGTTGCTACCGTGGCTGGAGCTTCTTGGTATGCTTGTTTATCATGTATAGATGATGTTGTTTACTATGCTTTATTCTAGTATGTTAGATTTCTTTATGTATATGATGTAGTATGTTTTAGGAGTGAGGTCCCTATTACTATAGTCTCGATGATCTCTTCAGTGATTTGGGATGTTATGCGTGGGGGATGGCTAGGAACCATGATGGTATAATGATTCTATTGATAGTTGGGAGGAACCACGCACTTAGATTAGTTGTGTTTTATGATGTTATATCTTTATGATGGATTGATGTATCATGTATGTTATTAGTTTCATTTACTTTATTTTACTGGTATCATGGATTCGAGGATGATGGTATATCATTACATGTATATTCTTTTAGCCTTTCATACCCTGTGACATGTACAGTGGATGGTTGAGCATTCTGAATTAATTTGCCAAGAGGCATTCAGAACAAATGTATATTAAATGGACATTAGAATTTCTTATTATTCTTTCATGTGGATATGGTAGTTGTTAGACTTAGAATTAATTAAATTTAAATGTGACTCAACGTCTTGGGATCCTTAAGGAATGTAACCTGTTATGTATGTTTACAATTGATTGTATGTTATTGCTTCCGCTAATATGTGATTGATGTGAATGATTTATCTTTCTTGTTTTAAAATATAAAAAAAATGTTTAGCAAACCTAGTAAAACTTTAGGTTAATTCTTTTGGATCCCTTGGTGAGGCGTTACAGAGATCTTAGCAGGAGTAGCACACAACTTCTTAGCTAAATCATACTCTTTTCCAAAGGACCTAGGTAAATGAAGTTTTGGAGGAAGCATTGGTTGAGAAGGTGGTAAAGGTGTAGAAGGTAATTGAATTTTTGGTAGAGGATTATTTTGTGTTTGATAAGTGTGAGAAATTGAAGTGTAATTAGGTTTCCTTTAAGGACTATAAGAGGCTTATCATCTAGAGGAACTCCCTTAAGAGTGATAATGGATTGTTGAAGTGGAAATCCTTTAAGAGTGATAAGGGGTTGAGAAAACCACATAGGCTCAATACTATAGACAATATCACACATAGGAAGTCATGATATAACCCTATTATAATGGTTTTTGGTAAAATATGTAGAGGAAGTCTTATGAGGAATGGATTCAATGAAGATCTCATTCTTTTCATCTAACCCTTCATTACTAGGCACCTTTATAGGTTTAGCAATAAATAGATCAGTAAAATAATCATAAAAGAAGTGATACATCTTGAAACAAAGAAATATCACTCACCTAGAGCATAAAAATGTAAAATGCAATGCAATCCAAAATATGCAAAATATTTTTGTATTTTAGATTTTATGAATGCGATGTTGGAAGTTTATTGAGAAACTAAGAGACTTAGAGGGGGGGTGGGGGGGTGAGTTAGGATCTATAAAACTTGTTTCCTAATTTTATTTTTACTATCTTCACCATTTTAACCATCTCATATCTAGCTTATGCACAATATAACTTGAAATATAAAATGTTGAGATAAATATAACTATGCATCACATCCATGAAATGTAAACACTTAACACAAAATATTTTGGTAACCTACAAACCCTCCAAGATGAAGGGAAAATTGGGGTGGGGATGACACCCACAAATCTTCACTACTACAATAAAAAAGTTAGCTTGTTAGGACTATAAAGTTGATCACTTCTATTGATCTACCTTGTGAGGGGTTTTCTCTATTAAAATCTTTACAAGATTGTTAGGTCTACCTTGATTAAAGGATTTAACACTTACAATGAAGTAAGGAATTTGTTAAGATATTTACAAAGGTCTATTAAAACCATTTTGTTAAGAGATTTACCTTGATCCAATCCATCAAAACTAATTTAGTACTTGATCCTTTGGTCTACACTTACAGTTGTTGATTACAAATCTCCTCCCAATCTCTAATCGAATATCTTATCTGATATGTCTTTAGTTTGTCCTTTACTTCTTCATTAGGTCACCAACTCTATTTCTTTACAAATTTTTCATGCAGCCTTTAAAACTCAACTCCTTTGCATAATACTTTTCTTCCTACACACATTTCACATTATGACTCTTTCAAAATAGGGTTTGAATCTACCTATTTAAAGACATCTGTAGAATCTTCTAGAAGTTTCCCTTTTTTCCTCTTTATTTGATTGGTTTTCCTCCCTTCATAAGGATCTATGATCAATGTCTAAATGTGTAAAAACCATCATAACAAACTCTACAAGAATTAAATGTTATTTACATGCTAGTTCAAAATCATTTACCTCAAAGTTTGTACCATTTCAAACATTTTTGTTCACTCTGTGTTCCTCAACACACACTATCTTTGATGCTCAGTTGTAACTATTGTTCCTTCTATTTCTTAGCCTTAACTAACTCAACTCTTTCTGTATAACTTGACATCTATGTGCACTATTTTCTCAACATTTTCTAAACTTGGCTTGTAGTACTTGGTGACCAAAGACTTACTTAGCTCCTATAGAGGTCAACTTATACATGACTATTTACAAGTGTTTACATAACTGAGCTTATATAGAGGAAATTAGTTGTAGTGATTATTGACTGACTTTGCCTTATATATAACTAAGTGTTTGACACTAATAGACAAAAAAACTTAGATATACTAGCAATCCCCCCTTTGAAATTAGTGGACAAAACACTTTTCCATGATTACATCTCTACGTTACAAAAATAATAGTGCTCCCTCTATGCCTATGACTTGGGTCTTATAGAACTTTAAAACTTTCTTTTACAACACAATATGCAATATATATTTTACATGACTCAAAAGTCTAATTTTATCTTTTCATACCTTGTCTAACTACTACCATTCTTAGCTATGTATCTCTGATTAACCATCTTTGTCCATTTTGTCCCCTTTATTTCTTTCTTATCTATCCTCTACCACTTATCTTCATATCATCTACCCTCTTAAATTTCTTTCTTATATATCATCTATCCCCCTTTTTTTTGTCACTTATGTCTATTTTTGGCACCGAGTAGATGGAATTAAACCATATTTATGAATGAATGGCTTATGTTTTTGAATGATCATGGTAAGAGCATGATCCCATGTGATTCACACTAATTTCAAAGAATGAATCTTTATCTCCAAATTGGCAGCTAAGTAGCTATCAACAATACAAAGCCTATGATCTCTTTGAACTAGAACCTTTTGTTGAAGTTAGTTCTTGTTGCATAACCTCCAAGTGAGGTATTGACATTGACTAGATAGAGATAAGCTTGGACCTCATTATGATATCTATTGTTTGTATCTCTACCAACCTCCTTTGTGAAAACAACAATATATTGTAATGCATTTAGCTTGATTTAGCTAATTGAGAGATATTGTCTCTTGATAATTTCATATCATCTTAAATCCTCTAAATGTTTGCCTAAATTTCATTAGTAAATCTTGGCACATCACAAAGAATATTGTATAGATTCAATATTTTCTAAAAAATTTCTTCAATATTTTGTACAAATGTCATCAATTCAACTTCCCTTACTGTAATTATAGTAGAAACTTTCTCTATTACTTTCTTTTAAAACTTTTTCTTAGAGCAAGCCATTAGTTTTTCATTTGCTTCAATATCCTCAATGTTGACGTTTTAAACTATTTGTACCAACTGAAAGATAATGGGGGCATGTTCATCAATGGTATGTATATCAAAGGCATCAACAAATATCTCTTTGATATCATGCAACACTTATTTCTATTGTTGTTCTCTCCTCATATCTTCTTGTCTTTTCTTTCTTGCTAGAATATCTTGCAAGATGGCAGTTTGTTCAAATGTGAGATTGTTCAGATCCCATTTCGACATTCAATAACTTCATCCTGTAATAGTAGTATTTGGGGAACTATAATTTTTCTTCTTTCCTTCTATTTAGGAGTGTTTCTCCTCAACATTGCTAGATTCAGAGTAGGTGAGGGGGTTTCACTACTTAGTCTAACTTGAATTTTAGTGCTAGAGACAACAATAGTTTCACTTGATACTATATGTGAATCTTTGTGAATTTTTTCTTCTTTTTCCTTTTCCTTCTCTTTATTTTTAGTTTCCTTGATTCCCTCTACTAGAGGTCCTAAGACATTTTGTCCTTCTTGACCTATAGAATTTTCTACATTTGATTAATTTTCTAGTTCCTTTTGTTCTTGCTTCTCATTTTCTTACTCCTCAGCATATATTATCAATGTCTTGATTTGAGAAGCATGTTATTTTTGTTGCTCCATCTATTTTTTTTTCTCATTAAAATGAACAATTTGGACTTATATTTCTCCTTCCTTAGGAAAATCCTTTATTTTTTGTAATAGATGAGTGTCAGGTGTAGTATCATGAATAGGTGATATGTTTCCTTGTGGGCTCAACACACCTGGACCTTCTTCATCACTATGATCATCTTCAATAGTTACAATGCCCACTTCTTTTCCTATTCAACTCCTCCTATTGTTAGTCTAAGACGCTCTTCCAAAATAATTCATTTTGTTGTATAATAGCCTCAATATTATTTTTTAAAATCATGAATATTCTAAATTTAGGAAAAAATTGGTTCTTATACTTCTCCAAAAAAAATTATTTTTCTTATTTGTTAGCTTAGACATAAATTTGGCTAATTTATCTTCTCTTATTTTCTTCTCAATTTATGTTTCCCATTGCCAATTTCTGTCAAGTCTACTATACAAATCACTTGGAATCTTATTTTCCAATTCTATAGGTTCTAGCTTTTCCTTAGCTATCATGTATAACATGACCTCCTCTACCTTAGATTTATCAGCATCATTCAATGTTTCATACATGAAATATCTAAAAATTGATAGACCTACAGAGTTTCTTATGTTGGCAAATACCTAATCGATATTTATAGGCTTTGTATGCACAATGACTTAGTGGTGACTAGGTTGATCAGATTTAGTTCTCTTTGCATCTTCTTCTTCAACATCTTTTTCTTTATCAACCTTCTTCTCTTTTGCTAATATTTAGTGGCTGGAATTTTCCTCTTATCTAGGTTTATACCACTTGAACCTTTACTCACTTTTTTAATCTTTATCACTCCTTTCTTTGATGGTGGCTCTACACTAGCTATTGTTCATGCCCTAATTCTTAGTCTTTGTGGTGCAAGAGGAAAAATGGTCTTAGGTGTTACTTACTTTGCATCAATCCTCACCTTAGCCTTAGTGGTTTTTACCATTTCAGCCTTCTTAACCAATGGGGTGACAAGTGCTAGGGCTTTACTCTATTTTTCTACACTCTCTTCCTCTTCCTTTGCATCAATGTTATTGTCTTTATCTTCTCTAAGACCTTGTGTCTGCATTAAATGTTCTTTTCCTTTGGTTTTTATGCCTAGCTTTCCTTCTAGGTCTTCAATCATTCTATTCCTTTTCTTATTAGTAGAAGAAATCTTCATATATAAAATTATTATTTCTTTTGCTTCTTCATATTTATCAAAGGGCTCAGCCTTTACATCAATTTCTTCATTAAGTAGTGCAGTAATGATTGCACTCGCATCATCAACCACCAAAAGGTTTAAGCTAGGCTATCCTTGGCTTAACTACCTATACATATGTGTAATATATATCAACTATAAAACATACATCATTATAATGCTTCACAACTAAGGATGTGAGAATCCTTAATCTCTTCCTCATTTTTAATTTGAATTCTTCAAAATATCCATCTAGAAGATTCTCAAAATTCTCTCCCAAATTTGCAATGTACTCACCGATCTACATTGTAGCAGGTTTGTCTTGTTCCCATATCACATTTCCAATAGTTGGAAAATAACTTTGAGTATAAAAGAAAATATACATAATAAATAATCCAAACTTACACATTGAATTCTTTTCTTTTTTGATTGATACTAGGCTCTTTGCTAGTTACAACTATCATATCTTAGCAAGATCATATTCATGATCTTTCATCACAATCTTCCATGCCTGATCAACTACCATACACGACACACTATTGAGTTGACTTGAATGATACAATTTATGAGAGATCATTCTCATTGCAAATTCGATCAGTGCACAAGTGATGGTAGAAATAGAAATCCAATGTCCATTCCACTCAACCTTGGTATTTTCCTTAATAGCTTCTTTTCTTTGACAATAGATGGTATTCTTTTTGTCAAATGTTGGGTAATTAGTAAAAACATGAATCATCTTCTTTGTAATCTTGACTAGTCCATTCTCTAGCCATAACCCCATATAATTAATTCTTCTTAGCATAATCTTAATCCACTCAATTTTGAAATTTATTAGAAAATCTAGGGCTTGAGTTTAGCCCTTTTCTCTCAATAATCTTTAACTCATTCTTTAGTACTTCTTCATCATACAATTTTTCATATCCCACACAATTTCATAATCTCCAACTTTACTAATTTTAAATATGTAACAACTCCATACATCGTGAATCATAATGAACTTATGTGGCATCGATGATAATACACCCATCAAATATCCTTTCATATAAATTTCAGGTGTAGCATGATAATAGGTGGAGGAAAAGTGTCACTCTTCACCAATTGAACATTTCTTACCTCTTCTTCTTTATTCTTCATTGTTGATGATGATGATGGCATTTTCAAATTTAGAGTTGAAACTTCCCTTTCTAAAAAACTAAACATGACTTAAGATCAATACTTGATCTCACTTCAACAACAAATCTACTTTAAATCACCTTAAAATTTCTTCACAAATTGCTCAAATTGCTTTGTGCTCTCATAATCTAAATGTAAGGTGTGTAAAATACCTTCAAATTTTTGATATAATCTTCATTCTTTCAAATTAGTGTTCTCATAAATTCCATGTCCCCTGTTAGGTGGATCCAACTATCGTGGCTACCATTAATCTTTTGAACTTAGTCTCCATTATAGAACTTGGTCAATTCCATCTAACTCAGCCTATACATCATTTTGGTCTTTGGGGATACTCGGTCCATATTGCAATACTTAGTCAATATAAACATTTTTGCCAATTCTTGACACCCAAAATGTAAATGATTCTATTGTACTATCTTTTTCACAAGTGTATTCTAATGCATCTTATCTCATGCAGATATGAAATTTTACACATTTATGTTAGGAACTTATGTAAGATAAGTCATTAAGTGCATATTTCCTTACATAGCTTTCTTGATCAGTTTGAGGTAGTGTGATCACCTTCTCCATTAAATTAGGTAACCTTAACTTCATTTGTTTGACTACTTTTAGCTTCTAGGTTTGATTCATATCCTTCTTTTTTTCAACATACACTTTTCCTTTACCTTTGATGTGTTCATTGTTTGGTACTAGTGCTTGGGTCTTATAGTTCTTTCTTGTATGTCCAACCTTATGGAAACTACAAAAAACTTTCTTAGGTGCATTGACCTATCTTCTAGTTGTCTAGTTAGGTTTTTCTTGTGATATTCTCTATGCCCAAACATTTGACAATTTTATCAGTATCCCTTAAATCTAGGTGTAGTAGGTGTATTTTTCATCTTTGATATACACTCATGTATTTGATATCCTTGCTTCTTGCAATAAAAATAGTTACTAGTAAACTCAGGTTTAGGGTTTTGCATACCATTCTTACCTCTATAAATGTTTGTAGTATGTCCTATTTTACCACAATGATAGCATGTATGTTTTCCTTTTGATTTTGGATTCCTTAGCTCTCCACTCTTGGATGATTCTTGTTTTTCAATAGATTAATGTTTCTTTATATGATCTAGCCTAGAAGTGTTGCCAGATGACGTAGGTAATCTCATTAGTTCTTTAAAATATCTTATTGCTTCACTTGGCTTGTTCATCCTTTCCATAAGTTCTTTCTCATCTCTTAACTCATTCCTCAATAGGTCACTCTATGATCTTAGATTTTCTATCTCCACATCTTTCCTATTTAGTTCTTTATTTGCACATATTAGTTGATTCATCATGTCTAGCTAAGTTTTTGTAAGTTTTTGTAAATTAGGTAACCTTTCTTCAAGTCTAATAGTCATTTGCATTTTGTCTTTTTTAGCCACAACTTTTTCTTCTTCAACTTTCTTCTATTGTTTAGTCACTTCACACAGTCTTACTAATTGGATTTCATATTCTCTTTTCAATCCTCTCACTTCTTCATTCAGAATACTATTCTTCTCTAATAGATCTATAATGGTTGCATCACTTTCACTAGAATTTTAATCAGCAAGTAGTCCTTGAGTATCAACTTCTAGATAAAGTGTGTCATTTTGCTGAATAGCCATATCTTTTCTCTTTCTCATGGATTTATTTAGTTCCTCTCTTGCTGCTTCAAGTTGCTGTAGTATGAGATGGATACCAATCACTTTATTTTCAATAATATTTCCCATTTTGTAAGCCTCCATCTCCAAGATCTAAACTCTTAAGCTATTAAAATTATTTCAAGAGAACTATGCTCTTATACCAATTATTGGAAGTTTACTGGTAAATTGAGATACTGATAGAGGGCAAGCGGGGGATGAATTAGGATCTATAAAACTTTTATCCTTCAAAAAAACTTTATTATATTAACCATGTTAACCATCTCATATCTAGCTTATGCATAACATAACTTGAAATATCAAATGTGGAGATAAATATAACTATGCATTAGATACATTAAATGTAAATGCATAACACAAAAGATTTTGATAACCCAAAAACCCTCCAAGGTGAAGGTAAATGTTGGGTGGAGATGACACCCACCAATAGTAACTACTACAGTAACAAAGTTATATTGTTAGGACTACAAATTTGATCACTTCTGATGATCTACCCTATAAGGGGTATGCTCTATTAAAATATTTACAAGACTATTAGGTATACCTTGATCAAAGGATTTAACACTTACAATGAAGTAAGGACTCTATTAGAAGATTTGCAAAGGCTTATCAAAACCACTCTATTTAGAGATTTACTCTGACTCAATCTGTCAAAACTAATTGAGTACCTAATCCTTCAATCTCCACTTACAATTGTTTATTACAAATCTCCTCCATCCAATCGTTGATCCGATCTCTTATCTGATATGCCTTTACTCTATCCTTCACTTCTTCATTAGGTCACTAATGTTGTTTCTTTAAAAAAAATTCAAGTAGCCTCCAAAACTTAACTCCTTCACATAATACCTTGCTTTCTACACAAAATTCACATTATCATCCACTCTTTTGAAATAGGGTTTTGATCTTCCTATTTAAAGACATCTATAGAGTCTTCTAGACATTTCCCTTTTTTCCTCTTCATCTGATTGGTGTCCTCCCTTCATAGGGATCAGTGATCCACATAAAAATGCATAACAATATTCATAACAAACTCTACAATCATTAAATATTATTTTCATGCCAGGTCAAAATGGTTTACCTCAAACTTTGTACAATTTTAGACATTTTTGTTCACTCTTTTTTGCTTTACACATAACTATCTCTGATGCTTGGTCATAACTATTGTTTTTCTATTTCTTGGCCTTAACCGACTTAGCTCCTTCTATATAACTCAACATCTATGTGCACTATCTGCTCAACATTAACTAAAATTGGCTTGTATGGAAGTACTTGGTGACCAAAGACTTTCTTGGATCCTTCAAAGTTCATCTTATACATGATTATCTACAAGTATTTACAAGCCTTGACCTATATAGAGTAAATTGGTCATAGTGATGAATGAATGACTCTATCTTATACATGACTAAGTGTTTGACACAAATAGCCCTTAGAAAAAATATTGTTTGTATGTGTATATCCTAGATGTGTAGATCTAGAATGAAAATATGCTAAAATGCTAAGAATCTACTCTATGGGTGAAACCCAAGGATGTATTTAAAATTATGTGTGTATGAAGGTGAAAAGAATTAGATATGAAGCATGTTGTAGAAATCGTTCTAAGCCCCCAAGACTAAAGTACTTTAACCATCTTCGAGATCTCTTCACAACTTCATGTTTGATATATTCACCTTAGAATTCTTAACAAAGAATAATGACCTCACTTTGAAATGAAGAATAAAAAACTATCCCTTACTTTCACCTTGCAATTTCCCCAAGTCAAATTGGGTTTTCCACACATGCTTTCTCCTTGCTCCTCTTATGTACAAATGAAGGATTGAATTCCTTTTTTAGAATATATTTTCAAAATATTTGTGAAATTACTTCACAAGGTCCAACCAAACAAGTGGGATTTTATTGGAGGAGTTAAACATCTCCAAGCCTAAAATTACCAGAAGCTTTGGGACTAGGCTGACTTGGGTCAACTTTGTTTGGACCAGGTCATTTTGGATTGAACTAGTCTAGAAGGTCAACCTTCAAGGTCTTCCTATTCCAAATTTGAGACTAGCAAAGGTCAAAGGTGAAATAGATGTCCTATATTGTCAATCGAAGATCCAATCTAGGATTTTGTGGTCCTAAGAAGAGAGGATACCCACAAGTTATATCCTAATATAGTGAATGTGTAAAGAAGAAGGGAAATTGAGGAGGATTTTTTAGGTCCTACCTCAATTTCACCTAGGAGAAAGAGGATAAAGGAAGTGTTGTGTGTGCTTAATGTATGAATATGAAATACAAACACACTAAAGATGAGCTAAAAGGTCTTAAATCAAAGCGCATCCAATTTATGATGGTACATATAGTAAAAACAAAAGTATTAATTACAAATTCAAGTTTGAACATTATGTTAGATATGTATTTGGATGTTGTTAGTTGTATGGTACAAATCTTGACTATTTTTAGTTACTCACATTTGATGAATTCATTCAATGTATAGTTTAAATAAAGCATTCAACTCTCATAAAGGAAAGAAAATCTTCACAGGAAAAATATAACTAGAACAAACATTAATCTTTGTATTTATATTTCAACACATTGCTCATCAATAAATAAGAATCTGAATATATATTAGAATGTTAAGATAGCCATGAAATGATGCAATACTAATCTAAATATATCTTATTTTATGCTAACATAGCCCATTACATATTAATCACCTTGTCCTTTGTTCGAACCAAAGGATCATAATGTACTATTAAAATTAATAGCTAATGTTGATTCTTACCTTTGACATTTTTGAAAAGTGAAGGTAATTGCAACAAACAATGATTTTAATTAGTTCATTTTTGTACTATTTACATATCAATATGAAAACTCTAGCTAACACATTTCTTGTGAATGAGCATTTCTTATCAATTTATGTCCCTAACATTCATAATACTTGGATTAGATTGTAAGATTATCAGACCACCAATTTATTTATAGATAGCTTTCATAATAATCTAACAATTAGCAATGTTGAAAGGAATATGATATGTTATTATAATGACCCCAAAGTTGAGGAGGCAATATGCATTTTGTACACCATGCACACTAGGAGGAGTCATTGTCATTCCTTTGAGATATGGAGGGTCATGAATGTAACTAAACTTTGAATCCCATTTATAAAAAGAAACCCTTGGAATATAAATATGGTTATTCCCTTGTGTAATTTTTTGGTAGGTATTCTTGAACTATATTTGAAGAACAGAGGATTGGAAAAATTGCATGCCATCCAAAAATTGTAAGCAAAAGAGCATACCTAGCTTATATAATTAAAAAATTGTCCACCATCTTGAAGTACTATATTTATGAACTAACTACAAATATTTTATGTTTCCTTAGTCAAAGGCAAAATATACCATAAGTAAACAATTTCCCATCCTTCCCAACACAAATGGTTTATGTCTTGAAGTTAATATCAACCTAAAAATCAAAGATGAAATGTATGTGAACTCCAAATATTAACACTCCAAGTCTGCATTACATCTATAATATTTAAGATGCAAACATGTGGTAACTAAACAATAACTTTCATAGATCAAAACTTATAGTGCCAACAAGAGCATAGGAAACCACAAGTAGAGGCAAAGAAAGGTTGTTTGCTCGAGTTAAGTGATGAACATGACCTTCAAATTTTATATTTACAGAAAGAATATATACACCAACTATATCTAAAAATTATAAGAAATATAAGAAATGATTATAAGACAATACAATATGCCAAAAATCCCTCACAAGAAAGAAGGAAAAGGAGCTTTCACTCAACAAAAACACATGGGCAGTCCCATAGCCAAACATTAGCATCTAATGCACTGATACTTGTAAAAGATGAAATGAAGATGAGAAAGAGAGAGAAATTTTCATTTAAGAGGCATATGAAAATAGTTTCTCAGCACCTTATGATTTATCAAGAACAACCATTGCTAAAAATGCACAAAACAAATATTCAAAACAATACTGACCCAAAAAGATAGAATAAGGAAATTTTAATAATTTTAATATAAATAAATCTGCAATATCTACAATAAATGCAAGGAAATGATGCTTAAATCAGCCAAAACTCTGAAATTTTTTTGAAATCACAAAGACACATAGATAGTCTTAGTTCATAGATAACCACAAAGACAATCTAAAAATACTTTTAGAAATAGTGTAGAATAACTAATACAAAGGCACATATGATCATGCAATGATAGTTGGCTTTAAGACACACATAAGATGTTTAGTGACTAATACTTGATGACTATGACTATCTTAGTCATGCGTTAAGCTACATGTAAGTGAAAAGAGGACAAAACAAACTATGAAAGATAGTTTTCTACTTATAGTGAAATCATATAATAACAAATACGATTGGTAGTAGGATCTACAATATACTTTGTATAGCTTCTTTGAGTGTTTTAAACCCATAACTACATCAAAGACATCATTTTTCCACAATCTATCAAATAGTAAGTTGAAGTTTCTAAAAAGTGATTGTGTTTGAATTTTTGCATCGACATTTCGGATCACATTCTATGATCCATCATCTAGATAGAACTACATTTTTTTCCAAAACCTATTCTTTTCTTTCCCAATCCATGTTCTCTTATCAAATTTCTTTGAACAATATTAAATGAATTCAAACAAAAAATTATTTTTTAAGTGATAATGGGGTAAGTGCACAAAGTTTTGGACCAAAAAGATGCCACTTTCTTTTTTTTCCAATCCAAAGCAAGTGTGATCGTGCAATAGCATGATCAAGGTATTGTACAATCACACTATGGTTTTGATAACACAAACCATAGGCTCAAAAAAATTTCAAAATAGTGCGAGCATGCTTTATAAATTTTCAACATTATATATCTCTATCTTTTTTTTTTTCTAAATTTTCAAGTAATGTGTGTTATAAGGGTTCTAAGAACCCCTTAACACACATATAATGGTTTGAATGGGTTAAAAGGGATTATAGTTTATCAGGTATGATCCCTTTTGACCTATTTTATCACATAATGTTGTCTTAAGAGGTCCTCAAACCCCTTAGAACACATATAATAGATTCAATGGGTCAAAAGCAAAATAGAGTACCCTATATCCCATTTTGACCCATTTGATCTCATAATGTGTGTTTTAAGGGGTGTAAGTAGCCCT
Organism: Cupressus sempervirens; assembly: GCA_028749045.1. Classification (NCBI taxonomy): domain Eukaryota; kingdom Viridiplantae; phylum Streptophyta; class Pinopsida; order Cupressales; family Cupressaceae; genus Cupressus; species Cupressus sempervirens. The sequence continues at coordinate 145,873,527 of CM053788.1, forward strand.
TTTCTAATATGTATAATGGTTTGAATAGGTCAAAATTGGGTTATATGAAATCTATGACCCCTTTTGACCCATTTGATTGTAAATGTGTGTTGTAGAGGACCCCTTATCACATATAATATGATAAAATGGCTTAAAAGGTGTTATAGGGTACCCTATGACCCCTTTTAACACATTTGATCATATAAAATGTGTCTTAAGGGGTCTATGAATCCACTAACACACATATAATGATTTGAATAGGTTAAAAGGGGCCATAGGGTACCCTATGACTACTTTTTACAAATCAGATGACACAATGTATGTCTTAAGGGGTCCTCTATTGATCTCTAAGCCTATGTTATCTATTAGTGTCCAAAAACTTAGTCATTTAATAGGAAAGATTAAATGGTCATTATTGCGACTAAGTCATCTAGTAAAGGCTGAGTATACAAATCTCATACTGAGAAGGATAGTGATTGTTGAGTATTCAATTAAGACTGAGCACATGTATGAGCCAAGTAATATAGTAGGAACTGACCACATTGAAAAGTTGACTATTGCTAAGAAAGTAGGCATTTAGAAGCCGAGTGATAGTATGAATAAGTCAAGATGACTAAGCATTAGAACATTCAAGTGTCAAGCAGTTCAATTTTGTCATATGAGTTTGTAATTGTACAAACACATATGTAAACCATTTTGAGTGACTTCTATATGACATTTAATATTTGTAGAGCTAGCTAAGGAGATGATCACATGTCATTACAGAAGGTAATGATTTTGAGGTATGTAATTCAACCAATCATAAAATCAAATAGAAATGAAAAAACATGATGAATTGTAAACCATCGAACAAAATCTAGAACTTTCATAGAACACCTATTTAAGGAGGATTCTAACCCTAGAATTAGTATGGATGAGAGAAAGACTAAATCTGAAATCATATCAAATATAGGTCAATTAGAGAAGTGAAGGAATAGACATAGATATTAGATTAGAGATATTGTGAAGAGGAGACCCAAGACTAGTTTACAAAGAAAAATGAGGTTCAAGTACTAAATTAGTTACAATTAATTGAATTAGGGAAAATCTCTTAACAAATCTATGTAAACCACCTAACAAAGTCCTTACTTCATTGTAAGTATAAAATCCTTTAACAAGGTGAGACATAATAGCCTCTAAAGCTTTTAACATTGGAGATCACTCACAAGGTAGATCATATTGTATGCTCAAGCATTGTAACCCTAATATGTTAAGAAGATTTGTGGGTTTCATCCCCACCCTAGTTTTACCTTTAAATTGAAGTGTTTATAGGTTACCAAATCATTGTGCTATGTGTTGGAATTTTCATGGATGGTTATGTTTTAGCTTTACTATTTTATGCTTTTCACTTAAAGATATGAGATGTTTTCAGTGTGAGATCAATAATTTGGTTTTATCACTAAAAGTTTAAGATCTTGATTCACCCCCACTCTCTATATCTTGTTTCCCATTAATCCTTCAAAAAATTGGTATCAAAGCCTAGTTCTCTTATTAGGAAACCTAACAACTTGAGAGGATTAGATCATAGAGATGGAAGTGTATAAGATGGGAAAAATCATTGAGAACTAGATGATTGAAATCCATATCATATTGCAACAATTAGAAGCAGAAAAAGAAGAGTTAAGGAAATCCTTGAAAATAAGGAAAGAGATAACTATTAGGAAAAATGACACAAAATACAAATAAGTTGATACATAAGGATTGCTTAGTAGTGGAAAGACTGGTAGTAATAATCAGGCATTGACAAAACTACTTGAGAAGAATAGTACTCTAACCAAAGAAGCAAAAGATCTCAAGAGAGAACAAGAAATAAAATCAGTCACACTATGTGAAGCATTGAAGCAAAAGAAGAAAGAAATGGAAGAAACACTCATCACTGAAGAAGATAAAATATAGATGGTTATCAAACTTGAAGAGAAATCATTTGAAGTAAAGAAGCTCACAAATAATTAGTTGGACATGATAAATCAATTGATACTTTCCAATTAGGAAGAAAGTACAAAGGACATGGAGATCACAAACCTAAGGTTATAGAGTTAGAAATTTAGAAGTGAGTTAAGACATGAAAAGGAACTTATGGAAAGAATGAACAAACCAAGTGAAGCTATCAACAACTTTGAAGAGCTATTGAGGTCACCTAGAATAAAAGACTCCTCTGGACTTGGATACAATAAGCACTTATCATCTACCAAAGAAGGAGAATTATCAAAGAATGGAGAAAAAAGGAATGAAAAATCCAAGCCTACATGCCATCAATGTGGAAAACTCAGTCATACAACCAACATCTGTAGGAACAAAAATGGTATGTAAAATCCTAAACCTAAGTCTACTAGTAATTGTTCTAAATGAAAGAAGGTAGGACATCAAGAACATGAATGTAGATCAAAGAAAAATGATTTATTAACCAAATTTAAAGGACATTGCTATAACTATCATAAATATGGACATAAAGCTCATCAATGTATATTCAAGAAAAAGTCCAATTGGATACCCAAGACATAAACACATGCATCAAGGAAAGGTAATTCCTACAATTGGGATTACAATACATGGAAAAAATTTCATTATTGTGGAGAATATGGAAATATTCTAGAGATTTGCATCAAAATAAATTTTAGAGGAAATTATAAGAAGTGTTTGAATGGAGAAATAGTGTGTTTCGATTGTCTCAAAGTTGGACATATCAGTAAAAACTACAAAACCAAAGCACGAGCACCAAGTAATGGAAATGAAAATTTTTAGGTAAAGAAAACATGGATAGAGAGTATATTGAGAGTTGGAAACAATGGAGACAATGAAGAAAAGATCACCCAATCCAATGGATCAGGTGATCACACCAAATCTAACTAAATAAAGAAAGTGTGTAGGAACTTTATATTCAATGATATATTCTACATTAGTTCCTAGAATAGAAGTACTAAAGGTTCATTTCTACATGAGTAAAGATACATTAAGAATAGATTCATAGAAAGGAAAATGAAAAGAGAATCATTTACTTCGTAGAGTATCAAGCATTAGTAATACAATCTATATTGACCAAGCTTTGTAGTATAGACCAAGTGATCAAGGAAGTTGATGTATTGATTGAATAAATTAGAGTTGGGCAAGTAAGGTAACATTGACCAAGCATGTATGAAGATTGAGCTAGCTTTCATACACCTACCAAGTATGAAGATATTAATTATAGACCTTAAACAAAAATTTGAGGGTATTTATAAAATTTAGGCATTCATTTTCATTCACCAGGAGATCGAAAGAGCTCACAAGAGATTTTAAGGCAATTAAGGCAATTTCAGTGACTAGTGTGAGATAGTCATAGCAAAATACAAACAAATCTATCAAACAAACTAATTATTATGCTTAGTGTCAAGTTGATTTTTTAGAGGAGATATTGCAAAATGGATTTTTTTATTGCAAAACCATAGTTCCTAATGACATTTGGAAGCTAAATGTTGAAGGACAAAAGTGCACACATTGTAAGAAATGATCAAAGTCTTTTGCCTAATTTCAAAAATTTTATAAACTAGAAAAAACTATTGATGATATTGGAGCACTATCATCCATTCCATCCAAAGTCTTGAATATTTAGGATGTAAGATCCTATTACCTTTACAAAGTCAAAGAAATAGGAGACTTTGAGATTAGGGCAACTTATGAGAATTTGTGTTGATGTAATTTTGAAGGATGAACACAAGGTCATTGTTGAGAAGGGGCTTACCCATTCCCTAGTTTTTGCAAGGGTTTTTTCACAAGGTAATTGGGTACCTTACCTTGGATCGACTAAAAAGTATAAGATGTGAAAAAATGAATGAAATTGAAAATTTGATCAAGGTAAAGTGGAATGGTCAAGGAATGTTAATTGATAGATTTGAGGACCCATTATTTTAATTTCATGTTCATGTGATTGCACACATATTTTAACAATCTAGCAGGCTATATAGTGTACAGTGCATAGTAGTGGATTTGAGCTACAAGATTGTGAAGAAGGATCATGCCTATGACCTTGCTGAACTACAACTACACCAACTTACAAAGAATTTATAGACAATAAGGAAAGAAAATAATGCCTCTTCTAAGTTTGGATCTTTAATAGTTTGTATATTTTTCTATGTTCAAAATTCATTTCCTACTATCAAAATAATTGCTTGGGATAGGAGGCAACCCACCATGGAGTAGATAAGTGATTTAATTAGTAGATTGGGAGAAATTTTGAAGCAATAATGGATAATTTTTTTGAAAAATTCAAAATAAAGATGAGAAGTAGGTTGAGGATACCCAAGTCTATAGTGGATAAGTATTACGATGAAATATATTTTGTTGTGGACACATATTTTGATCATGCACAAGTAGTTTTGCTGAGGGTAGCATGATTTAGGAAAATTCCCTACCAAGTAAATGTAGATGAGATCACTACACTAGTCACATCACTTTTGGATAAAGAGATAGATGCAGGTGTCAAGCAATTTGGCATGTATGAAATAGTAATTTTTGAGCTGACTTCTCAATCCAGCACACCCAAGGTAGAGAAGAAATGGAAAAGAAATAATGTCGAGGGTGTGATAAAGATAAAGGAGAAGGGTCTAGACACCTTGAAAAGGATAAGGAAGGAAAATGAGAGGAACTAGTCATTGCAAACCACAAGGAAATGAAACACAAAAAGGTTGTTATTATTGAGGCTAACATAAAAGCCAACTTGAAGAAGGATGTGCAAGGGGTGGTGACACCTTAGAAACTAAAGGGAAAGGTAATTATCACTAGGTCAAAGACATCTTAGCCTCCTGTTGAGAAAGTCAAAGGAACTAAGGAGAAAATTGATCATAGCACAAGAGGAGGAAGATGATCAACAAACCGAGTCTAATGAACCTATAAAACTTCAAATAGTGAAGAGACTCCCTCTAATGATTGTAGATTAGGTATGTGAAAAGTAAGGAGAAACATAAATTTTTATAGAATTTAAAGATATTAATTATGATTCTTTGAATAATGACGATCAAGTTAAGCTTGAAGAAGCCATGATTGACATGATATTCAAGTTTAGATATTTTGTTAGAATATATAATCTAGAAATATAACTAAGAGGGAAGAGGGGGGTGAATCATTTATCCAACTAATATAATAATTATCAACCTTATTAAACTTTAAGCATATGAGAAATATAATTAGAAACCATAACAAGATACTCATGCACAATTAACACCAGATATGTTAACTAGGGAAACCCTTGATCAAAGATAAAGCTCCAGTGGGAATGGTACCCACAAGATGATTTCCTAATATAAATAGTCCTTGTTAGAGGATGTACCTTGTTAAGAGTCTATAACAACATTTAGTACATATTAGTCACTATTAGGAGACTTTGAATCCCTATGGAGTTGTGGAAGACAACTAGACCCACTACCCAGATAGCTTCAAGGTTAAGATCAATGAATCCACTATCCGAATGATCTACATATTATTCCTTGCAAAATAATAGAAATGAATTGTACTTCCTTCCTCTATCTCTATCCAATCAACTAGACTTCTGCTCCTTCAAATCTTGTAACTAGATCACATAATTCACATCTAATAATCCCTTGGATTGCTCACTTGCATTCAATGAATACTCTACTCCTTTTCACACTTCACACTCAATACAATACTTGATACACATTACAAACAAGGAAAAAAATTTCCTTTGTACCATATCTTCAAAATAATTCCTTGAGTTGGCCTTGAGTCTTTCCCAATTAAATATAACAAGATAATTAATTAATTTAAAATTACAATAACACTATAAGTTTACAGTCTATACAACTCTTCAAACATGTGATACTAGGTCTTTCTCACTCACTGATATCACCACCTAACTATCACCTATCATTGGATGATTGTGCATCTTCTCATTACATCTCAAATGAAAGATATCAAAAAAACATCATAACAATATTCTCAAGTACTTTATATCTATACTGCTCTTAGAAAATTAGTTACAACTTCTGTACATCTTTGACTTAGACTATACACACTTAACCACATCATCAGGACATAGTTTGCAACACATCCTTATCTACACATCGCCAAACAATCAAACCATTTTCTATGGTACTTAGATCTCTATCTATTACTCTTTTAGTCTTCACAGACTTACTGCTATGTTGACATCAATGAAAAACATAGTCATGAATGCAACATGTCAATACTCTCCAAAGCTTAGGATACTCCCCCAATGTAGTATCATTAGCATTCATGCTATCAATATCCCCATTTAGTATTGATGGAAACATAGATGGAAAACATCTAAGTTCCAAGAATACCAAATAGTACTCTACTGATGTTACTACTCTTGTCTTCTTCTTAGGATTGGTAGTAGTTTTTCACAATGAACAACTCACCATACATATCTCCCCCATAAAGATATACCTCTTTCTTTCTTACATGAATCTTTCTAAATATCCCTAATAAACTCTTAGAATATGTTTTTCATGCATACTTCTCCCCCATTGACATCAATGACAAAAACCTCATCATGCCAATATACCAATTGTTAACATACTTGTTCCAACTCTTCAACTAGCTCAAGTGTCCAAAGTATTTAATACTAAATAACAAGATTCCTCAAAAACTCATCTCTCAATAGATATTACCCATACAAGAAGAATCAACATTCAAACCAATCCAACAATAGTGCTCTATACCACTTGAATGATGCATTTTCTACATGATCTACACCAAAGTAGGTAGGGGAATCACCTCCAACATACCTCTCAAGTAATCAAATGTATCTTTAGGTAAGGGCTTAGTAAAGATATTTTCAATTTGGTCTTGAGTACTCACATACTTGAATCTTATCTCTTTTTCTACTGCCTTCTCTCTCAAGAAATGATATTTAATAGATATATGCTTTGTCATAGAATGAAATACAAGATTCTTAGACATAATTACTATAATTTTTTATCACAGTATATGACAATAGGTTCTATAAACTCAATCCCAATATCTTTTCACATCTTCTTCATCCACATAACTTGGTTGCAATTATTTTCTGCTACAACATAATCTAGCCTAGCTGTACTCTGAGAAATGCAATCTTGTTTCTTTCTCATCCAAGAAACTTATCTTCCTCCAAGGAAGAATGCTCCACCACTGGTTCTCTTTCTTTCATCCATTTTGCTTGCCCAATCTGCATCAGTAAATGCACATAGAGTGAAATCACTTGATCTATCATACCATATTCTATAGCTAGATGTTCCTTGAGTATCCTCTTTACTATTGCATAGTGATACTCTTTAGGATCAGCTTGAAACCTAGCTACAATCCCAACTACATTTTCTACAACTAGTCTTGTGTGAGTCATATATTGTAATCCTCCAATCATGGATATGTATTTCTTCTTCTCAAATGTAGGTCTCTCATCTTTTCCAAATAACTTGTGACCAGATATCATAGGTGTACCAACAGGTTTATAGCTCTCTAATCTGAATCTCTTCAACAAGTCTTTCAAGTACTTAGCTTGTGAAATGAAAATACCATCATTGTTTTACATAATCTAAAATCCCAAGAAAAACTTCATTTCTCATATCATACTCATTTCAAACTCATTCTTCATCTCTTTGGAAAACCTATCACTTTATTCATCATTACCTCCAAATATTATGTCATCTATGAATATTACTTTGATAAAAAAATCATTATCAACTTCTCTCAAATACAAATTGCCATCTGTTGTTCTTTTAACAAATCCAAGCTTTGTCAAATAATTATCCAACCTTGCATACTAGGTTCTAGGTGCTTGCTTCAAACCATATAGGGTTTTCTTTAGCATCTACACCATCTATTTTTCTTCTATCAAAGGGAAGCCTTCAGGCTGCTCAATGTATACCTCTTCTTCAAGTTCTCCATATAGGAAAGTTGACTTGACATCCATCTGATATACTTTGAACTTCTTATATGTTGCATAAGCCAAGAACATTCTTGTTTCTTACATTCTAGCTACAAGGGCATATGTCTCCTCATAATCTATGCCTTCTTGTTGTGAGTAACCTTTGCATAGAAGTCTAGCCTTGTTTCTCACAATTTCACCTTGTTCATTCATCTTGTTTCTAAATACCCATTTGGTTCCCATCACATTCTTGTCTTTAGGTCTAGGAACTAACTCTCATGTCTCATTCTTCACAATATGATCTAGTTCTTCCTTCATTGCTTGAATCCAGTTATCATCTTTACATGACTTATTTGCATGTTTAGGTTCAACTTGAGAAATGAAACATAATTCCACATTAACTTTGTTCCTTGTCATCACACCTTTGTCTTTACTTCTAATTATCTACTCTAGAGGGTGATTCTTTGTCATGTTCTTGTTACAGGTAGGAGTTGTCATCTCAACTCTTATCTCATCTCTTTGTTCAAATATATGTTCTCCTCTTTGCTCAATAGATAGCATATCTCAAAGAAAACTTCAACATCTTTCCTAACAATTCCAGAATTATAATCTACCATCATTTCCTTAGTACTAAACTTCTCATCAAATTTTACATTTGTGCATTCAACTATAGTCTTGGTTATGTGATTAAAACATCTATATGTCTTAATTTTCAATGAATAGCCAAGGAACATACCTTCATCACTTCTAGGATAAAATTTACAAATGTCATCATCTCCCTTAATGTAACACTTGCTCCCAAATATTTTGAAACAATTAACTGATGGTGAATGAACAAACCATAATTGATAAGGATTATTTCTCATACCTTTTTTGATTTGTACTTTTTTCATAGTGTACACTACCATATTTACTACTTCTCTCCAAAATGTCTTGGATACATCATTCTCAAATACTATCACGCTTTCTGCCTCTAAAATTGACCTATTTCTTATTTCTACAATCCCATTTTTCTTAGGAGTTTTGAATGAAGATAATTGTCTTTTGATTCCATTCTCTTCAAAAAACATGTTAAACTCTCTAGAGGTGAATTCTCCTCCTCTATCAGATCTCAAACACTTAATCTTAACATCAGATTCATTCTCAACTCTATTCTTAAATATCTTAAACTTCTTAAAAGCTTCATACTTCTCTTTAAGAAATGATACCTACATCATTCTAGCGAAATCATCAACAAAAATCATGAAATACCTTTCACCATAGAATCCTCTAGTTCTTATAGGACCACTCAAATCTATGTGAATAATTTCCAACATCCCTATCGTAGTGAACTTCTTGCTGGGAAAAGATACTTTCTTCTACTTAGCCATAATACACTCTTTGCAAAAAATATTAGTAGGCTTTGTTATCTTAGGCAAGTCTCTAACTATAATGTGCTAGTAAATTTCACAATATTATCAAAGTTTATATGACAAAATATCCTATTCCATAACCAACTATTATTAACTTTTACAACCAAACATGTCATTTTAGTAGGTTTCAACTTAAATACATTACCTCTGGACCTAGTTCTAGTTCCAATCATCTTACCATTCTTATTTTTGATAATGCAAGTCTTTTACGTGAATTACAATTGATATCCCTTGTCCACCAATTGTCCAACACAACAAATTATGCTTCAATCCATGAACAAAATAAACATTGTCAGTGTTAGTCCTTCCATCTAAAGTAATGGATCCAGTCCCTGTAATATGATAGGATGCATTGCTACCAACCCTCACAATACCTCCATCATAGTTCTTGAACTTAACAAACTTATTCATATCACCAGTCGTGATGTGAACAATCGCTATAAATTATCCAATCTAATATCTTTTCAACTTGAGAAACTAGAGCTTTTTCTTCTCTAATTTCTCTATCAAGGTCATCTTCCTTAATAGCCACAAATCCTAATTCATCATCACTTTCACTTTGTACTCTTCCATTAGATTCTTTATCATCATTAGCATACAAATAATTTCTATCTCCCTAGGCTTGAACTTTCCCTTATACTTTTTTTCTCTTTTTGGATATTTAGATACATAATGACCAAACTCATTACATGTCCAAAATTTAAAGATATTCTTACCATCTTTTTCTTTTCTCACAAGAAGGGCTATACCTTCCTCAATCTTCTTTTCTTCATCAAATCTAGTGTTACTAGAAAAATCTCCATATGTACTCGCACTCCTTAACAAACTTGGTTGAACATTAAGTGTACTAAAAGATGTCTCTAGTCTTGTTAGATCTCTAGACTATCTTAGATCAACTTTTGTTTCTTCCAATCTACCAAGCAACATTTCTTTGTTGAAATCATTAGTGTAGGGTATAAATAGCCGAATTATCTAAGCCACTTTCTTGAATGGTGGTGTCAAAATTTTCAAGATCTTCCATATAACCTCATCTTATTTTTTAGTTCAACCATGAGTCTTGATACTTGGAAAAATATATGATATCCTACCAATATAATTTCTTAAAGATTCATCTTTCATCATTTTAACATCTTGAAATGCACATATCCAATTCTACAATCTTACTCTCTTTACATGTGTATCACCTTCAAAAGTAGCTTCTAATGCTTTCCAAATTTCATAAGATGTTTGAAGTGTCTTTACTTGACTATATTTGTTCTCAAGAAGAGTTAACAATAATGCTTCTCTTGCTCTCATGTTACATATGAACAGATCTATTTTTGTCTCACTGTATTCTTCAATCTTTTCTTCTTTTACAATGTCCTTCTTTCCTTTCGTCAAAAGTCAATAGCTTGGACCCATGCATAGTAGATGAATTTTCATCTTCTCCTTCCAACTGTCATAGTTGGCCCCATCAAATATAGGACTATCCTTTTTGAAAAGATTTACCATTGATCTCCCAAAGCTATTAAGATCACCTTGCAAGGGCTTGATGCTCTAATACCAATTATTACAATATATTGTCCAACAATATAACTGAGAGGGTGCGGGGTGTGAATTATTTATCGAACTAATATCATAATTATTAACCTTATTAAACTTTAACCATATGAGAAATATAATCTAATGCCATAAGAAGATAATTATGCATAATTAACACTAGATATGTTAACTAGGGAAACCCTTGATCAAAAGGAAAAACCTAGCGAGAATGATACCCACAAGATGATGTACTAATATTAATATTTCTTGTTAGAGGATGGACCCTATTAAGAGTCTATAACAAAATTTAGTACATATCATTCCTTGTTAGTAGACTTTGAATCTCTGTTAGGAGATTCCAACCGTATTAGGAGTTGTACCAACCTTATTAGGAGTTGTGGTAGATAGTTGGACCCACTGCCCAAACAACTTCAAGATTAAGATCAATGAACCCACTATCCAAATGATCTCTATATTATTCCTTGAAAAATAATAAAAATGAATTCTCCTTCCTTCCTCTATCTTTGTCCTATCAACCAAAATTCTACTCCTTCAGATCTTGTAACCAAATCACATAATTCACATCCAATAATCCCTTTGATCACTTACTCAGATTCAATGAATACTCTACTCCTTTTCGCAATTTTCACTTAATAAAATAATTGATACACATTACAAACAAGGAATTTTTTTTTCCTTTATACCATATTTTCAATATAATTCCTTGAGTTAGGCTTGAGGCTTTCGTAATTAATTATAATAAGATAATTAATTAATTACAATTACAATAGCACTGTCAGGTCACTGTCTATACAACTCTTCACATGTGCAATACTAAGTCTTGCCCACTCACTGACATCACCACCTAACTGTCATCTTTCACTGGATGACTATGCATCTTCTCATTACATCTTAGATGAAAGATATCAAAAAAACATCAAAGTGTTGTTCTCAAGTACCCTGTTTCTATACCACTCTTAGTAAATCAGTTACAACTTCCATATGTCTTTGACGTAGACTCTATGCACTTAACCACATCATCATGACATAGTCTACAACATGTCCTTATATGCACATCCCCTGACAATCAAACCATTCTCCATGCTACTAAGATCTATGTCTACTACTCTGCTAGTCTTCAGAAACTTATTGTTTTGTTGACATCAATGAAAAACATAGTCATGAATTGTCATGCCATATTTCTATGAGGAAAAACACAACCAATTTTTTTTTAAAAAAAAATTATAGAAAACTTGAAGGTAAGATAAAGACTTAGTCTACTGATAACCCAGATTTGAAGAAGTAAAATAAAGGAATGAAGCTATCATACTCAAAATATGGATTTAAGATTCTCATGAGGAAATACACAGTTGCTAACTTCAAGGAAACAAAACTAAGTTGAGATGTTATGAATGCAAGACCCTAAGGTGAAGCACTGTGATGTGTGAGTGCAACCCATATTGCCAAGGTAAAGGTGAAGACCTAAAGATTGAATTGAGAGATGCGAAAGGGTTTATCACTTATCCATTTTAACTCCATGCCTTAATTCAACAATATCATTCTTATTAATGTTCAATTAATATTATTATTATTATTTTAGAGACCACCCATACCTACTACTTTAATATACACTCTTAATTTCATAATCAACTTTACTATTTCGTAATATGAGCTAGCATTACTCCAATGCATATAACCCTCGATTAACCTTCCATTAAAACTATCATCAAATTCGATGCTAACTATGCTACTCTTAGAAAACACTTTAAAAACATTACATACATAATTAATACTTTTCTAGAGTATCTAAATATCCTAAAATTAATGAGTATACATTTGATTTCCTTTAAATTGTCAACCAATCCTATACTCTATCTCAACTTAAACTTATCAATAAATTTTTTATTTTAATTTTATTTATTAATTATTATAATTATTATGTTTAAAGCACCTATAATTATTACACATATTATATCTTAATTGCTAACAATATCTTATTTTAATATTAAAGTTAATACTACTACACTTGAATTTATTGTGCGAATAATGATCAAATCATTTTATACAAATACCAAATATCTTCAAAGAATGATAAAAATATAGTCTACCCTAGGCTTCCCAATAGCTATATTCAACTAAAAATAAATTTTAAAAAAACACTAATTATGACTTGCTGGTTTTAAATCAGATTATAATCAACATAATAAAATAAACTAAACCATTGTATAACTATTACCCATATTACTATTATTAAACTATATTGAAAATATACCCAAATCTCTAGAACCTAATTTACATTTATCTATTATCCATGCATAATACTCTTAACATTAAACAACACCCACTACCTACTACTTCTAGCCATAAACATTAAATAATGCTTCACATGTGGCCCACCTTACTCATAATTATTAATTTCTATCCTACCCACCCTTTTTCCTAACAAATCTGCACATGCCCAATTTAAATAATTTTATTCCCTACACTTCAAAAATATGGAAGACTCCCTTTAGACATTGTGGTTGGAGAGTTTAAGGCATAATCAATACTTCCTATGCCTAAAACTCTCCTAGCCTAGCTGCCTATTCTTCCTTGCAGCCCACGTATTGACTAAGCATGGTGGTTAAGGAGATGGGAGGGTAGTTTGACAAGATTTCCACCCTTTCACATTTAATATGCCTTGCTGATGTGGATGGCTAGGAGTCCATTTAAGTCTTAAGAAATGATTTAATTATGTTTTTTGACTTTCTCCCCTAAAAGTAGGCACTATGATGGTACTTGCTGACTTGGATCAGAATCATAGCATTAATTTTTTTAAATGTAACTTGACACATAAGAGAAATCATGTGGGTGGAAGAGGGGATAGGCTGATATCCTTCCTTCTTCCATATTAAAGGTAAGGCTGTCATGTTGACTTGTGTGTATTTTATTTTATTTTATTTTATTTTTTTGCATCTTGTCTTCATAATTATGTAGGTCACGTCCACTTTTCTTTTTTTTGTTATTATTTTATTATTTTCTCCTTGAGTCATAAGTTAATATGTATTGACTTATACCCCCTTTTTTTTTATATTGTTCTTCCTTCCACTAGATGATGCTATCCTATTATATCTTATATTCATAATTACTTTAATGGCATGTCTAGTTAAAGATACTAAGGGATATTCTAGTTGAATATTATATTAGTCTGTAATAGGCATGAGTATAATTCTCTCACTTCCATACACTTTCCAAAGAATAATATGCACCTACAGCCAATTATATCCTAAACTTTGTATGTTCTATGTCCACTATTTGCTCTATTTTTTTCTTTTCTTTTCTACCTCTATATCTAAGGTATCTTCTTACATATTGTTGCTACAATCTTTGAAATTATTAACATATTATGTATAGTCTAAATGAATTCTTTTAATATATGAACATTTACTCAATACAAATATATATATATATATATATATATATATATATATATATATTTCACTACAGAACATGCATGAAACTAACTGTTTAATCTTGCTGATGGATAATGAATCTTGGAACAAATTATAGAAAACTAATAATGTATTCCCATGCAAGATTCATCTATTATACATTAGAACTGAAATGATAATATCTTCTATAAATATGCTCTTCTTACAACTATACATGCTTCCTACAATAATTCTTACATTACACAAAAAGTGGCAATATCTCATTGTAAGCTAACATAATGAGAATTCTTTTCACTAAACATAGATGTTTCATAAAGTCTCCTTGTCAATGAGAAGCAAAACACTAAAATTTAGGTAATGGTAAGACAACAACAATACAATAGCAAACCATAATAGGGTGGTAGTTCCATCACTCATGATACAAAATGGAAGATCTCACAAACAAGACATCTCACAATCTCTCTAGCAAGTAATTACATAAGTCCATTAGCAACATGCTACAATACAATGAACTCTCATAATAATATGGAGTTCCTTTCTCTATTCCAACACAACAATAAAGGGGTCTTCTCCTATGCAAGAAGGTACCTCATGAACATCAAGCTTCCAAACTCTTCAAGTGAAAACCTGCAAAAGAGAGACAAAATGGGAACCATGGAGGCTCACCTCTCAACCTAGGCCTCAAGGAGACCACCCCTGTGCTAGGGGAAACAAGGCTCAACCGGGATACCTTCAAACAACATCACAGTCACAAGAACTAACAAGATCACAACATTTTGGAACACATTTACAACCCCTACCAAGGTTTATACAATGATTCACAAATGGAATCATAAACATTGGGTGAAGGTGGACTTTCAACTAGGAGACTTGCCATATCATACCATATCTGTAACAATAATTTTTTATGCCCTTTCGGGGCTTCCACAAATCAATTAATTTTATGCCCTTTTGGGGCTTTCACAACAACAATTTTCATGCCCTTTCGGGGCTGATCACAACATCTTCCAAAAATACTACCATCAACTATAGCATCCTCAAAATCCCATACTTCATAAACTTCCTTCCCACACCATCTTTTTCCTTTTCACCCCAAGCAATCTATGGATGCATATGGCATACAGTGGAGCCCATACTCCAAGGTTCTCAACTATATTTCAAGCCCAACTAACCCCTTCACCCAAGGGTGAGTGAAGCCTTCACACCCATGAACAAATTTCAACATTCAATCCAAACAAGGAAATCTAAAAGAAACCCCAAGAAAATTCATGAAACAATAGACACAATCACAACACAACACAAGGATTTCAATGACAATACATGAATCCATATCACTCACATAAACTTACAAGAAGCACTCTTACACTTTCCAACTTCAACTTCATGAAATTAAGAAAGTATGGCATGAAGCACTAACCTCCCTACAAGCTATGGCTATGTAATGGTGATGAAGGTCTTTTCCTTCTTGGCTTCCAAGCTTTTCCTCCATAACCCTATTTGTCTCTACAATTAGAGAGTGGGTGCACCACCCCTAAGTTGGCACAAGCTCCCTAAAAAGACTTCCACTTCCATTCCCACCTACCCTCATTACACCCTTGTGCCTTTCTACCAATAGGAAATTAACCAAGTGGTGGAATGAGGAAAAAGGTCATATGTCACTCTGATTTTCGAATTGTCTTGAAAATGACAAATTTAGAGGGTCTCCCAAGTCCCCTAGGCCAACTTATGGTTATATTTAGACCCCTAACCCATACTATTACTATGTGGGTAACTTATTTTTACAAAAATAATACTTGGGAAAACATGTTAAGGCTCTCTAAGATTCCTAACAAGTTCTCATTTGAATTCCATCACAAGGGTTACTCATCCTAACACTCTCCAAGGTGGGCTAATTTAATTTCATAATGGGGATAAATTTAGGTTAAGTGACATCATGCCCAAAATCCTATATGATATGTCATTTACACATAGACATCACAAGTGTCAAGTGGCACACAACATTAAAGCACTTACACATCACGATGACATGTCTCTAATTAAATATGATCTTTAAATTAAAACACCCATTCTTAGTCACATTATGAAATAAACACAATACAACGGGGTTTTGAATCTTTCAAAGATTCACCTTGGCTTAACTATGTTCACATAGGATTGAACCTTGTTTCCTCCAATAATCTCCATGGTTCACTTTCCTGCACACTCAACTTAAACATCAGTATCTCAATGAAATAATACAAAAATAAATACAAATAAATACAAAATAACCCAATATCACATAATTTGTACAACATATACAATTAAATTTCATCTAATCATTCTCATAAAATATTCAAAACATTGAATATTTGTATCAACAATAATCTTTCTTAATATAACTTGTTATCATTCCGTATATTATCTCAACTCTTTCTAACATAACAATGAAACTCTAGTTCTCTTTAGTAAATCATGAAAACATATAAAATGAATCTTAACATATATGCCCTAAATGAAAATCACTAATGTGTAGACTAGTTAACTAGTACCTTTAAGACAAGTTAAATATCATGGTGTTCCTAGGAATACCCCTTTATCACATTATGAGGGGTTTGTGTGATTTTCTAGGGTTAACTCCTCAGACTATTAGAATGTTTCAATAGTTATGTCATAATAATTTCAAACCAATTTCAAAACATATCCATATGTCTTATTGTCATCATAACCTATGCTCATAGTTGTTCTTAGTAGAATGAATGTTATTTTATCTTTCCTAATTACCTGGTAGATCATCCCTAGTATCTCGTGGCTAGGTTCTTAGCTTGAACATCTTGAATCTCATTTTCATGTGGCATTAGCTTATTGACCTAATGTTATTAGATAGGTTATCAGTCTTATAATAATCAAAATCTACATTAGCCTCTAATAGGGTCTCATAAATCATTATCACTAGCAAAAATTTCCATCATAACCTAATTAACTCCTATTCGTATTTATTTCATCAAGATCTATGATAGGGTATTAGCGTGGGCCTTACATGAATACAAAATGTCAATACTATCCAATTATTAGGATACTCCCCCAATGTAGTATCATCAAAATTCATGCTAACACATACACCCTTGTAATTGGGAGATGGATTCCTAATGAGTTTGTACAAATGAGTTGATGTGAAATGGAAGTGGGCATAGGTCACCAAGAAAAAAATAAGAGAGACAACATTGGAACAAGATATGCAAAATTTGGGAAAGACAAATATGTCTATATCCCTTAAGGATTTTGTAAAGAAGTTTATGATGAGAGATAAGACATAAAATTTTGAAGAATAAAGCTCATGAAGTTTAGCAAGATAGTATTTGGATATGGAAAGAAATATTTGGATTGCCTACTCCATTTTTAGAAGTGAGGGAAGGAAGAGATGCAATAGAGTTTGAATATTATTACAAGAAAAAAGTTACTAAGTTAACTAAAGAAATTCAGCAAGTAGTTAGTTAGTGTAAACAAGAAAGAGATTGTCACAATAGAAGATGACACTAACACCCCTCCACCAAATCTAAATATATTGACAAAAGAGGATATTGAAATTTTAACGTCGGATCCAAATGATCCCTGTACTAACTCAATTTTGTTACAAATTTAAGATAATCCAGATCTTGACAATAAGAAGAATGATGATTTTTATGTGACATCAGTTACAGAGGATACAAGTGCCAAGAAACTTGGTAAGGCTTTAATTGTGTTTACACAACTTTTATGCCTATTTTACAAGCATAGGAAATTTTTTTAAAGGAAACATGCACAAAGTTGGCAATAGAAGTGATACAAAAAGAGCAAGATGATACTCAAGCTCTTATTTAATTAGTAAGTGAAAATAATGCAAAACCCACAGCTGAGACACCTATACAATAGGTGATTCCTACACAAGAGTAGAAGTAAAGATCAAGATCAAGTGACAAGGGGAAATGACTACAACTATTACTGCCAAGTGATCCACCCCCATGGTCTCAAGATGTGACACAATTAGGTGAAGTAGATGTGTTAGTAAGTCTTGATTAGGTAATAATATTACCTATGTATGATTTGAAAAATTTGACTTTTGGGAAAATGTAGGAGCTACAAACTTTTTTGATCCACAAGGAAAAGAAAGAACAATTGAGACGAGAATAGAAATAGGTATTACACACTATGAAAGACATTTTTGTAGATGCATTTGATATTACAAATTTGACTAATTAGCAACTAATTTTTAATTAGCTAGTGCATTTAGTTGATGATATTCAAACAAAAGATATAGAGACCAATAATAAATTGTCACAATAGTCTAAAAGAAGAGTTGAGCATAAAGTATTAGAAAATGTCTCACAAGAACTTATACATAGACAAGCTAATCTTTCTACACTGGTCATACAATTGGAAACAATTTTGCAAACCATTCATTCATTGTATATGAAATTGTGTAATATAGATTCATTTACAGTTGATACTCAATGTTCATTAGAAATGCTACATGCAGACATGAGAGAAAGGGTATTTACATTGGGAAAGAATGCAAGTTCAAGCTCATCCTCATATAATGAATTGACATTTGGTCAAAAGATAGCCAAGATCATGTCTAAAGATATAGAAATCAGAAATAAGTTGACATTGATTCAACTTTAGTTACTACCATATATAGAGATTATTCAAACTTGGAGATATCTATTACTAAGAATATTTTGAAGAAAAATACACATTTTTCACATATTGCAGGATTTATTGTGTTGAAATTCTTTTAGAATAACTGGGTGGGTGGGGGGGGGGTGGTGGTGAATTAGTTATCTAGGGTTTAGATGTAAAAATAAAACTTTTCACAACTTAGTGAACCCATATCCATAAAACATTTTCATCATTCATGCATCCATTAGATCATACAATCACTTAAACTTGTAGGTTATTGTCAAATCAACTTTGCATAAATGTAAGCATGAAACATAACATATTCAATAACACATTTGACACAATGATTTAATGTGGAAACCCAATTTGGTAAAAACCACTAGAAACACGCCACTCATTATCACTCTTTTGAAGTGATGCCCTATGAAAGGCCAACCCTATTAAAAGTTGTAATGCACACTATTAAATGTGACCTAGTTAGAGGATTTCAATCACCCTATTAGGAGTGAGCCTTGTTAGAAGACTTTAGATCATTCACTTGGAATGTTGCCTAATTAAAGGATTTACAAATGATTGTCAAGTCAACCTTAATCCAAAGATTTTACCCTAGACTGGTAACACTACTACATTTAACCTCATTTTTCGACCAAAATTTTTGACCATTCACTAAATAAGTTTAATTTGGTCAGAATGTTAAGGCAAAAAATTTCTTTTTTTTACATGTAAGCCTTGTGTTGGTCAAAATTTTGACCAACACAGGGCTTATGCATAAAAAAAACAAAAAAAAATTTGTAACTTTCACTTTGTCTTTCCTGCGCGCGAGTTTTTTGTGATGATGACCGCTACTCCCACCCACATGGGAGATTCTTGGGGCTCAAAATTGAGGAGGAGGGGAGTCCTCTTCCCGTTACCATTGTCAAATTGCAGCATTGCCGAGGCCAAGGGTTCGGACATGGACTTCATCAATGGCCTACAACAACCTCATTCATGCCCACTGGGATTTTTTCTCTCAAATTGCCTCTGTGCTTACCCCGTTATGAGTAAGCCATGTTTTGCTCAAGACCCATAGAGACCACGTACTCACCCAAAAATTCTTCAACTGGGTTGGGCAGTAGAATGGCTTCACCCACAACATTGAGATGCACTTCTTGATGTTTTACATTCTGGTCAGGGTTAACAAGTTCAAAGCTGCAGTGGCTTATACATTCGTGTGGGTTTTCCTAGCTTTTGATGCTGGAGCATTGTTTGGAACACAAGAAAGATTTGTCCTTAATGTCTAGTAGTTGCAGCATGTTGGTTTTTGTCATCTTTTTCATGGGTCAAGTGAAGATTAATCTGTTGAGTGAGTCTAGAATATGGCAACAGAAGGTAAGCCATTTGTGAAATACCATTGGCTTTCAACTAGTTTTTTGACATCAGTGCCGGTGTGAAGTAAAAAACACAAAATTTTAGTGCAAAGCAATTCCTATACATTGCATAATTACTGCCTCTCATGTTTGGGTAATATAGGTGATGTGCTTTCTACAAGGCACATTGTGTCAAGTCCAAGAACCCTCACTTGCTCAATATCTACATCTGTAATAGAAACTTTCTCAGGGAGTTTGGGATTGTATTTTGATGCTCAAGAGAATAGCTAATCTGATAAATCTAATGGTCGTCTATTCAATATCATTGTCAATAATAGCTGGAAGGTTGATTCATTCCTATCTAGGCAAGAAAAAGTTGATGCCATGGAGTTGTTTGGGGTTCACTTTACAGGAGGTGAGAGACTGTATCTAATTTTAGGTTTAGATGATCATATAGCCAAGGTACTCTTTACAAATTCCTTCCTGGTTGACATTTGTTACTTTTTGTATGGATCTTTTTGAATAATAGTCCACTGCTCATTTTATTTGGTGTACTTGTATCAGGTGTGGGATTACTAGACAAAAAGTTGAATCCAGACTCTTGATGAACATACCCATAATGTATCAGCAGTTTTCTTTCATCCCAGACTTCCTATCATTATCACTAGTTTTGAAGATGGTACTGTATGCATTTGGCATTCAACAACATACAGGCAAGTTTATTGAATTATTTTTTTCACTGGATTTTTTAAAGCACGATGTAATTTTGCATATCATTTTATTTTATAGTCATCGAATCATTTGTAATAATAAGGGCCAATACAAATTTATTAGATGATTATTATATACCCATTTTTTTTGTATGGGGCCTACATTACGTAGATTAATTTTGTCTTGGTTGAAGGTCTATTTACATCCCATTTTGAATACTATGTCCTATTTTTGCAATTGCTTCCTAAACACAAGGCTTGCTTCTTGAGTAAATCCCTCTAAAATTTTTGAACAATAGGTAGTATCATGCCTTGAGGCTAGCTGGCCATTTTAATGCAGAATTTTGTACCCCTGCCCTAATCTACAAAAGACCATTATGCCATGAATATTTATACATACTAAAATTAGCTAAAAATACCTTATATAATGTCTTAGTGAAGTTGTGATAAGATGGTTGATGACTATTTTTACTTGGTATGATGGGAATATACCTTGTGGAGCATGTTGTTTTGTTTGTATTCAATTTTTTCTCATCTTTTATCACTTGCAAATCTTATTGTTCTTTTATGATATTCTAAAATATTGGAGCTTGTTACTAGATAAATTCATGGGGCAGGTACAAACATTTTTTTTTCTTTTTTGGCATTTCTTAGCTCATGATTTTGACTACTTGTTATGTAACTTCAGTTGATGCAACACAAATCCTAATACATGTTATAACTATTAGAAGAATTATATATCTAGTGGATTATTACTATGCATCTCATATATTGTTTAGTATTACATTAAAAAAATTCATATTCTTTTAGGTTATTCAAGATTTTTTCGTTTAGTTATATTTTAAAATGGAAATTTTGAGTTTTTTTAATATATTTTTTAAATATGAAATAGTCATTTCCTATATCTTGTACTAAACTTTTACCTTATCCCAAATTGTGCCCCAATCTCCAAAACCGAGAGAGCTTTTCATACCCAATCCCCTAGGTTCTCTACTAATTGAATGAAAGATAATTCTACCCTTCAAACAATAGAATTAAACCCTTTGATTTCTCAATAAGAGTGGCTCCCTGATGAGGCCTATCTATTTCAAAGAGTTGTTGGGATTGCTAAGTAGTTGTAACCTATTACTAAATGGTGTGTTGGATACCACTGAATCTTCTTTTGTTTGTACAAAGTTTTCTATGTTTCATAGGTTTTCTAACTATTATTCATTAGGATAGTGATTAACCATAGCCACCATTCCATCATTTTAACTAAGTAAATTGATTAAATTGGCCCTAGCTTTATGTTTTGTGCCTATAGGACCATAAAATGGGTTAAATGCATAACATACTATGAGAAAATCAGAAAACTCAATCAACATATGTTAGCACCCACTAGTCTACCATGAAAGCCAAACTAATAAAGAAAGCAATAGAAACCCCCTTTTTTGCTTGTAGCTCCCATGTCCTTCTTTCTTCTCCAAATGATTGTAGCTCCAAAGTTGCCTATAGTGCACACAAAATTGAATCAAAAGTCTATGATGTGGATAATGCCATGAGAATACTTGAAGTTGTGATTTGAATGTGAGAGATGGAGTGAGAAATCTAAAAGAAATTAGGACCTAAAGGCTTCCAAGACTTCCAAAGGACCCAAAATGAGAGAAAGAGTGTCCATTTTATAATCAACACTCAAAGTGAGGGCATTGGATTTGTCACCCATAGATGTGCGATGTGGCAAGAGATTCATTTGAGAATCCATGACACATATGACAAAATATGCCAATTGTAAGATTCTATGACACACGAAAGTCAAACATGGCTAAATGTGGAAGAGAATCTATGATGCGTCATAAGACACCTCAACCCACTTAAAGCCAAGAATCTATGACAAAGAAGCCAAATAGAGACATGCATAAGAGAATAGAATATTTGATTATGACAAGTCTTAGCCAAGTGTCGAAGGAGAATCCATGATGTTTCATATCCAAGTGTCATGATGATGCAATATTTTATGGAATATTTGAATTAAAAATCCTCTTATTCCACAAAATAAGAATTAGTAGAAAATGGAATTAATAATGGAAAATGGAACTTAGGAAATTAAGAATTTCCATGCTTTGCAGATGATGAACCAATTAATTAATAAAATTAATTAATTGAGGGTGATAATTAGGAAGAATAATTAGAAAGAATAGGATTAAATTATGGATTATTTAATCCTATAGAGAAAATTAGTAAATGTTTGGCGAAATTGATTAAATGAATGCGACTTTACCCTTTGATGAAAATGTAATGATGATGGATATGGAATAAGATGATGACCAGTAGATCAAAGCCATGATCAGATTGATTGATTGAAGTTGATAACATGCCAAGGACACATGACATGAATTGGTACACATGTAACATTTAACCGACATTGTAAATGCTACAGGATTGAAATGGATTGATAAGGTTTGATCATAATAACATCGACGAAAATTGTCAATTTTATAAAAATGGTTGATGATGCCATGATCTAATATTGAAAGCCTCAACAATGTCAAAGATTGGATGATATGAATGATAGTTTGACCTAGTACTGAAAGCCATGACAGTACTAAGGTCAGATTGATAAGATTGATAGGTTGATAGATTTCCAAGGCACTGAAAGCCACAACAATACCTAGGAGTTGGATAAATGATGATTGATTTGGGATTTTTGATATGTTTCAGGTTGATTAGGACTAATTCTGAGTGATTCTAGGTTGATTTGGGGTGATTTTGAGTTGATTTGATATGATTCCAAGTTGATATGAAATTGATGTGAAAGGGGATACAAATGACGAAATATGGTCAATCTGGCCAAAAGATCAAAGTTAGTAGAATGAGAAAATGGGACAAATTAGTATGAAGAAGTGATGAGGTCATAGATGTGAACCATTTTTGAGTTTCTACATTTTTCCCCTCTTTGATACAATGTGATTTAGAGTGTTGTATCAAAGAATGCTAATGAAAAAGCCACAACATGCCCCAGTAGGGATGATATATATGGGTGCCCCCTTGAGAAATTGACTAAGATAAGCATATGATAAGTCAATTTATCAACAAAAATAATACAAAACCATAGCAATTGACGGATCGCAAATCAGAGCTAAGATGTGAAAGTTATGAGGTCTAGAGTGCAAAACAGGGTCAACCAGGAGCCCGAGAGTGATTGCATGGGTTACCACTCAAGAAAGAAACAAAATGATGAGAATTATAGTTCATGTTGTCCATAACAAAGATATGAATCCAATACAACTGATGGATTGCAAATCTGAGTTAAAATGCAAAAGTTATGGGCTTCGGAGTGCAACATAGGGGCTCCGGGAGCAGTTTTGGGTATCCTAGGTCCCCAACTGCGCCCAAAACTCAATCAAGTGCATCATTGACACACTTGGTAAGCCAAAGTGCACCATGACAGTACCAATTTCATCAATGACACACTTGGGAAGCCCAAGTGGTCTTAGAAAGTGCAAAAATGTGCCCGAGAAGGCTTTGGGGGCCAAAATCAACATGACGGGGGGCAACTAGGAGCCCAAGAGTAATTGCAAGGATTAATACTCCATACAATGAAAAAATAATGAAAATGATAGCTCATTTTTTTCACAAGAAAGATATGAGTCCAACACAACTGATGGTTCATAAATTAGAGTTGAAATGCAAAAGTTATGGCCTCCAGAGTGCAACCTAGGGGTTCCAGGAGCCATTCAGGATAACCTAGGTCCCTAAGTGCGCCCAAACTCTACCAAGTGCATCAATTACATAGTTGGCATGACCAAGTGCATAAATGATGTATTTGGGAACCCCAACTATGCCTTGAAAGAGCAGATTGTGCCCTAAAAGGCTCTGGGGCCTAGAATCAGCCCGATTGGACTTGGAATGACCTGAAACTGTGTGTGCATGCCCAAAATGATGGAAAAATGTCATAACATGAGGGAAATCATCAAAAATGGTCATATTTGGTCAAATATGGTGAGAAAAATATTAGAATGAGGTTGAACTTTCTAGAAAGCCATAGAAAGTTGATTGACAGTGCAGGATGATGCAGGAATGCATGAATGCAAGATGAAGATGATTTGGTGAATCAGAAGTCATGATCATGGTGATGGAGAATGAGATGAAGAAGAAAGATGAGATGAGGAGATGTTAGTATGATGGAAATAATTTTGCTTGTAGAAAATACACTATATGTCAAATGGAGCTTTATTTTGATATGGCAAATGGAATGCAATGCATCATGGCATAAAGGGCCAGAGCGCAAATGCAAGCCTTTTGCGTAAACAAGCACGATGTAGACAAAAAATGACCTTGTCCTTCCTAAGGAATATGTACATGCCCCAGACTCTCAAAGGTACATTTTAATAGACAAAAATGAAAAAAGATGACCATGAACCATCTTGGCCAGTCTCATAGATTAGTTTTATATCATCAAGTGGCATAGGAACATGATCAAAGAAAAACAAAGTAAAAAATAAATCACTCACTAAACAGCATGAGCCAACAGCTATCCTTGTCCATTATTACTTGATTTTTATTGTTTTAGGTGTTTAGATGGTGTTTGATAGGTTGATAATGTGATAGCACTGTATGTGGATTCAGTAGATAAGTTCATAGTGACTAGTTGGATTGATTGTTGGTTCATGTTGCTCGGATAGTGTGAATGGCATTGAAGTGTAGTGCTTTGATTTTTAGTCTGCAAAGTGCAAGTGTTTACACAAAAGGGGTGGTTATCCATAGTGAGTATGTACAAGGTTTATTGCATATTTTTGATAGGTTTTGTGATTTTTAGGGTTTTTTGAGGATATTTGATTTTTTTGTGTGACTAGTTTTTCTTCAGGTCATTTTATGATTTTTAGGGTTTATTTCAAGACATTGTATGATTTTTAGTGCTTTTTTCAGGACATGTTATGATTTTTAGTGATTTTTTTAGGATCATATTTGAATGTTTAGGATTTTTTCAGGACATTATGTGATTTTTATAGATTTTCTCAGGACATTTTATGATTTTTAGGGATTTTTAAAGGATCATATAAGCATAAACAAGTGTTAGCTCCAATCCATTATGTGATAGGTCTAATGGATAAAAAGAACTTAGGGATATGCCCCTAGTTCAAATTCAAACTCATGCACCACGTAGGTAATATGCCCCCAGACAAGACACAAACTATGTACAAAGGCCAATGGCAGAGTGCGTGTGCAGACTGGTAATGCTTAGGCAAGGTAACAAAGGACATTAACCAGTTTGTGAGCCATGATAAGGGACTAAGGATGTCTTGAAATATGAAGGATATGGTCAAGGAATGATGGAGGGGGAAAAGACCAGATGGAATCCTGATAGATGGAGGAGCAACACTGATTACACATGGTGCCTGTTTGCCAGGTTTTCACCATGGTACTTGCCCAAAGTGCCTGTTTGCCAAGTTTTCACTTTTGGACAAATTTTTTCTCTTGACTCAAATTTTTGTGCCAAGATGCTTGTTTGCCAAGTTTTCATCAAGGCATCCATTTTTTCATGACTTTTTTCACTTTTTTCTTTGCTTTTTTCATGACTTTTTACTATTTTTTTTGATATTTTTTCAGGACTTTTAGATGAAATCAAGAATGTCACTAAAAAATGCTGAGAAGATATCTGTTGTTGGTGCTGCTAGCTAATGAGCTCTGGATCCATGACTAACCATCATTATGGAGGATTTGTTCCAAGTCTGTAGCTAAAATCAAACCACTAGAAAGGCCTCGAGAGATACCATCGTGTACCATATGTAAGACAATGTCTATCTCTTGTGAATCAAGGAATCTAAGGATAATTGGGTCAATATAAATGTCATGTGGGATGTCATTGATGATGACATAGGAAAAGGCTTGTTGGATAAAGGACTGATTTTGGTTATAGGACAAATTAGGTAGCTGGATTGGGGGATAAACAAAGGGATATAAGGGAAGGTTGGAAGGGTTGAGACCAATGACCTTCTGCATGAATGCTGATTGAGAGAGCTCCAAAAGACTTTGTGGCATGTTGAACACTAGAACATTGATATTCATGGCATCATATTTTTCATTTTGTATCAGTGGGAGCTTCTTAGCTTTTGATTTTTTATGATCTAATGGTGCCTTTTGATTTTCACCAAGAGACCTATGCTTGCTATCTTTTTCTCTTTTTTCTTTGTAGCTAGAAAGTGGAGTTGGCTCCCCAAAATATGCCAATGTGTTCTCTTTAGGAGAAACTACTTTTTTATGATCTTCAATCATAATGCCTTCAAATTCTATTATAAGAGTGCCATCATTGTCGAATTGATCAAAAATTGGTTGTCCACATTGGTCCCAATCCAAAGGTTTAGGATAACTTGAGGAGATGTCATCATTAGTGTTGAATGGGCTTTGGTTGAAGGTAGATATATGGGTAACTGATTCAATTGGGTCATTGGGGTTATGCTCAGAGGCTAGGGGATTGTTGGTTTCAAGTGGGATATCCTCAGATGCCTTTTCATCATTTGAAACATCCATAGTCTTACATGTAGGTAGTGTGGTACTAGGAGGATCTATTCGTAATGGTTTAAATCCAAGCCCCAAACTAGGAGGTTGTCCTTCTATAGTGATAGGTTCAATGATTCCTTGTTTCTGAGATCCAAGACCACTATAGCCATCATAGCCTTGTTTCTACATGATGGTAAACCCAAGTCCATACTTTCTAGGAGACATCAAAGTGGGTTCTCGTTCTACTTTTTCTTTCTCAATACATACAGATGTATTCTCACTGATAGAAGTATAATTCTTTGTACTAATGGGAGAAAGTGGTGACTCCCTAATGCGAGAGACTTGAGACATAAAGTACTCTCCACACCCATTTTCTTTAATCTCCATCTTTTCCTTGGCTTTACTGAGCATTATATCAATATCCACATACTTAGAGGGATTTGTGGGTTGTGCTTCATTCTTTGTTGGGATTTAGAATGTAGTAGCATCTCTTAGTTTAGCACAAAACTGGAAAGGATCTGGATCGCCAGGGATGGTAACCTCCATGTTATTATAGGAAAACTTTAGATATTGATGATATGTAGAAGGGACTGCTTTCATAGCATGAAGCCAAGGGCGTCCTAGTATCATGTTGCAATTCATTTCTATATCTAGGACATGGAACAATGTATCTTCAATAGCTGGAACAACTTTGATAGGTAATGTGATGATGCCCTTGGATAAGCATTCACCATCATCATAAGCTTTTATTGTGATTCTTTGAGAGGGATCTACATCATCTTCAGAATAACCCAAATTGTTGACAACATTAAGAGTACATATGTTCAGTCCTGCTTCTCCATCTATTAAGACACGTCTGACTTTGGCATTATGGATGAAGACTTTGAGATAAAGGGAATCATTATGGTTAGGTTTGTCCTTAGGAATATCTTGAGGGGAAAAGGTGATATGCTATGAGGTGGATAGGTTCCCAATCATGGCTTGGAACTGGGCAACATCCATGTTATCTGGGACTATTGACTCTTTAAGGGCTTGCTCCAAGATCTTCTGGTGTTGGGGAGATGCATGTAGTAGGTCCAAAATGGATACTTGTGTAGGGGTTTTTTTGAGTTTTTCAACAAGGCTATAATTAGATGAAGTAGGAGCAATAGGTCTACTAGGGGGTGCAGGTCTAGTAGAAGCAGTAGGTCTAGATGGGGCTCCAGGTAGGGTGATCTTGCTACGACGTGTAGTGACAACACAATGAGGGTCTTTAGCCTTCAATGTGAATGTGGATATGTGGAAGTCAAACTCATTAAAGCAATTGATGGTGTAGTCATAGCCAGTGCATGTGTAATTCACATTACCTTGTGAGTTTGAGTTTGAACTTGAGGGTTTCTCTTTGTCATGATTACCCAAAAGATCTTTGAAAATAGTATGATCAAAGTTGGATGCTAACAGTGATGGATCAACTGTGATTACACCATCATCAATAAGGTCTTGTATTGCATGTTTCAATTGGAAGCACGATGAAGTCTTATGTCCTTTGGTACGATGGTAATCACAATACTTTTTTTCATCCCACCAATCTACTTTAGTTATTAGTTCATCTTTGATTGGGGGTAGCTATAGGAAGTTATTACTTAGTAACTGTTGTAATTCAGTCTCAAGTGGTATTCCCGATGGTGTGAATTTTCTATCCTTGGTTCTAGGATGTCTTTTGTCTTGTGTGGAAGTCTCAGTTTTCTATTGTTGAGGTGTTGTTTGATTAGGAGTTTGTGAATTTGTAGGGTTTACACCTTTCAAATTCAGTTGAGGTTTTGTTGTGCTAATCGTGCAAGCGTTCACAATGCCATCATTAGTCATATTCTTTTTTTTGGAGAAAAATTTTACCTTGTCATTAGACGAGCTGGTGTTTGTGTTTTCTTTGTTTATCTTGAGGATTCCCTTACGGATAAGGGCATCTTCAGTACTAGCCCCTTTTTTCATCAGTTTAGAAATGGTGCTTGGACTCTTGATTTTAGGTTCATACATTAATTTGGGGACTAAGTTTTCAATGCACAAGTTTACTTGTTGTTCTTTAGGAATGTCTAGTGAGCATTGACTAACTAAGCTTCTCCAATGGAGTAAGAATGTGATGAATGATTCTCCCATCTTCTGTTTAGTTGAGGACAAATCAGAAGGTGTCACCTCATTTGTAATGTTAAAGGCAAAGTGGGAGATAAACTTGTCTGCTAGCTCAGACCAAGATTTGATATTACCAGGAAGTTTAGAGTACCATTCAAGTGCAGGCCCACCTAGAGAATGAAGGAACAATCTCATAAGGTAAGTGGGCTCATCACTAAGTTTGATACATGAAGCACACAATTCTCAGATGTGATCAATAGGGTTTCCTTTTCCTCGGTATTTTTCAAACCTTGGAGCCTCAAAGTGTCTTGGGAATGGAGGCGTATACAAACTTTTATCAAATGGGTTAGGACGTAGGTCCCTTTCTGTATATAGAGCTTGTTTCTTTTGGACTCCCAATGCCTCGACTTGTTTGGAGAGTTTTTTGAATTGTTGTAATAGTTCTTCATTGGGGTTTTTTATGATGGTCTTTCCTTCAAGTCTTTTGTGTCTGTGAGTAGACCGTTTTCTATGATGAGAACTATGTCTACTTAGTTCTGACATTTTTGCGTTTGATGAGTCTGATGAAGTGTCACTAGGTGGTGGAGGTATGTTGGCACCTCGAAGATAGAAAGGTCCCTATTGTTGGGGAACTTGTTGTGGTATTTGATGCGGCACTTGTTGTGGTATTGACTACGATTGTTGTACCATGTGTTGTTGTTGTGCCATGTGTTGTGGTTGTTGTTGGGATACCTCTGTTGGTTGTATGTGAGACCATGTGCATACTTGTTGTTGTAGAGGTATTTGTTGAGATTGTTGTGGCACATGTTGTTGTTGTAACAAATGTTACTGGTATGCGATTTGTTTAGTAAACATTGCTTGTTGTTGTTGGAATTGCTGCTGAAATTGTTGTTGATAAATTGTGTGCAAGTCAAGTGGATTCACATGGGACTACGTATTAGGAATGTTGGATGTTTGCCCCACTTGAGGTTGTTGTTTTTGTGGTTGATGTTGTTGTTGATATGTGGATAACAATGTCAAAAAAATCCTATAAATGAAACTTCTTTGGTATGCATAGCTTGGAGGAAGGATTAATTATGTAGATTGTAAAGATAATCCAAAGCATAATTTGTGTATGAAAGAAGATATTTGTATCCATGGGTACATTCCCCTAGCACATGAGGATTAATTCATAAATTAATTTGCATTAACATAGAAATTTTTGCATGTCAAAAGATTTGGTGAGCTATAATTGTATGAAATCTTGTAGTAGTCAATGTTTAGTTTTGCAGCCTTATTTGTGAATATGATTGATAGTTCACTTGTGATAGAGTCCATTTTTTTCTGCCACTAAGAAGTAATATTTTTCCTCATGTTTGGTAATGCCTTCCTTTTTTCAGTCTTATTCAATTTGTCATATTTTTAAAAATGAATGTAAAATATTATAAACTATGGATATGTAAATATTAAGTAGACATTAACATATTTATGAAATATACAATTTTTTGTTCAAGAAGCAAACTATAATTTGTATGGTTTTTATTTTGGGAGATTTGTGAGGTATTATGACCATGTCAATTGGTGTTGAATTGTGGTAGAACTAAATTCTTTCAATTTATATCATTTCCTTTTTTGTAAGTTGTGCCAAACTATACCTACATTAAAAATAATTAAATTTCATTATAAATTTTGTCTTTGTAAACTTATAGTAGAAATTTAAGTGTAAATGATATAGCCCTCTTTTTTTGAAGGTATAAAGTAGATCTCCAGCATTTCCCTTTTTATTTGTAGGAGATTCAAATTAGTAGATGATTAACAGTAGTAACTATTAGGTAATAAAGAAAGCCAAAAATATACAAGTTTGTCAATATGAATACTACAAAAATATTTCTCCATACATGTGCAACCATTGTTATGCTACTTTTGTCTCCCTTGACATGTTGTATTTGAAATGAGTAGACTATAGTAAACATGGGATCATTTCATTTGGTAACTTGTCATTCTCAAGAACACCCTTTTGTACTATTGGCTATTGTCTTACTTTTCCTAGTCACCTAAAAAATGTTTCTTTTGAAAATCATTCTAACAATTTTGAAATAATGTGTTTGTAAATTTTGAAGAGGTATTAGCTTAGTGTGGTAGGATGCCTTTAATATTTTTGAAATGCCTAGTAAACCTTGTACTCCTACCTGTCTTGCTCTGTATAGTGGTGAAATGAGTAATGTGGCCAAATTTGAGAGTGTATGATGACCTAATCTAGAAGATCTTGTACTTAGTATTTTATTTTCAATTGTCACTATTAGGTAATAGAGAATAATATGTAATGTACCATCTTGTCAATATGAATATTTTTGAACTAATTTCATATAAATGGCTTACCTTGTTTGGTATGATAATTGTAGGTGAGATTCTATCTTTGTAGATGTGTTATTTTGGCCATTTACTAGTTTGAATTCTCATTTGACTTTAACCATATTGCTTATGAGCCAATCACCTTTAGAATATGTCAAGAATGTTACTCTGACCATCCTAGAAGACATACAATGGTGAGAAATCAAGGTTCTTTAACTTTTTCATATTCCATTTGTAATGTAAGTAATTTCTATTTTTCTTTTAGTGAAAATCAATGTAACAAGTCAAAAAGTATTTATTTATAAATATTTAATAAATTTTGTAAATTATTTCCTACATTAAATTTGAAATTGAAAAATGATGAATTCATATTTTTGAAAGAATTAAATATAGAATAGAGTGTAAAGGAAATAAACCTTTTATGGGGAAGGAGGAATGTAAATCTTCATTTTCCCCTATTCTTCTTGTTTGAGAGTAGATCCAAATATAATAAAATGTAGAATTTATCAAATTGTAGTGAGTAATAGGTATGAATTAAGTATTAATTATGACTTTATTAATGTGAACATTGTAGATGTTGTTTGTCATACCTTTCCTTGTTGTTTTGAGAGCAATTAAATATGAGCCTCTTCTTTTTTCCTTATAATGTTTTATGTATTCTTTTTTATTTTGCAATAATGATCAAAAGAGAATGGTGGTTGTATCCAAACACCTTGTATGTTTTTTACCTGAGATACTATAGTAAAGGTGATGCCTTAGTGTTCAACTTTACCAATATTAGTTGTTCCATTCTTGAGTATCAAGCCTTGTGATTTGTATACAATGATATCCCATGCCATTCATGGATAAATTTTCCTGTAGTTCTCTCATGTTATTAGTCATATTGGTATTGGTTTTTGGTTTTTTTCATCCCATGGTGGACCATTATAGTTGTTGCAACATTTTTCTATTGTGTATTTTTACAAGTTAATTTGTTGGAAATAAGTGTATGGATAGGTCAAAATCTTCTTGTTTAGTTTTTTTAAGGTTCTTATTTGTGCATATCATTAATAATTCCCAATCTAGTCATTTTTTTTTCCATTGCACACATTTTGTAAGGTTTCATAAAATTATACTTGAATTCAATCACCACCCTCTTGTTTATAATTTTATTACAATGTTACAACTATATTAAATTTGTGCCATAGACCTTTTAAAGTTGTATGAGATTCATAGATAGGCTTGTCCAACATAGGTGGTAGTTGTGCAAAGTCACCTACGAGTATGATACTAATTCCTCTGGAGCAAAGATGTTGATTTTGGGATATTGCTTCATATTGTAGACACCTAAATTTGATTACACCGCTTTGGTAATTTAATTTAGCCATCTCTAAAGGCATCATTAATTAAATTCTTATTTAATTAATCTTTGGTCATCCCCTAGCTGATTAATTTAATTAATCATCTATAGTCCTAATTGATAAATCAAATAATCTATCATTTATCAATTAAATCCTATTCTCCTATCTAATTCCAAAATCCTGATTTATTAAATAAATCTATTTGATAAATAAATCCCTCAAATCTAAAAACCCCTAACTTATCCCTAATCTTCCATTTAGCCTAATCCACCCCATCCACCCATACTAACCAAGCTTAGCCACTAACTCACCCAACCTCATTAATGCCATCCATTTGCACATCTCTAACATCCCTAATCTAATCCTAAACCCAAGCCTAATCCACCCCATAATGTTGTCACATTCCCTAAACAAGTTTAAGACTTTCCTAAACCAAACCAAAGTCTCCCCTCAAAATTACCCAACCACAAACTTGATGAAGCCCACAAACCCTTAAATCCTCTTACAAGCCCACTGATGACTCTTACATCCCTCTTACATACTCAACTTCCCTCATCAAGCCTTTAACCAACCCCTTATCCTATCCTCTCACACTCATACTCCTTGTGACAAGTGTCACCTTCCCATTGGTGCTAAACAAGCACAATCCATGTGCTCTCCTTTGAGTGCATCCTAGCCCTCCTTAAGCTTTCATCTCTCCTTGCATCTAAGCCATCCATCCCTCTACCCCTTAGCCTATAAATTGAATCCCCTCCCAAGCCATTTCATCACAATCCTTTTAGTAAAGTCATAATGCTATTTTGAGAGCCAAATCCATACACCATACCCTTATAATGCCAAATTGAGAGCTCACAAAGCTACCAATTTGCCATTACCCATCTCCACCATTGAAGCAATTGAGCAACATATTGAGCATACATCCACATCAAAGGACACATCTACCAAATCAAGGAAGCATGGGGTGTTTCCTCTCTTAGGTTTGTATTCCTTAGTTTGCTTTCTTTGTCTAAACTTATATGTGAATTTAGTTTTAGTTTGTGAATGTTTCTCTTATTGATAATGTTATTTGCACACTAAATCTTGTTCTACATTTTGGCACGCTCGGTGGGACCCCACATTTGGGTCTATCTAATCATGTTTTGATTTTTTTTTTGTTATGACAAACTAACCAAGTCTAATATGGTTTTCTTGTGTGTTCTTGCAAAAGGTTTGCTATTATTTTTGTAGGTACGCAGGTTCCTCCTTCAAAATCGTGCTCCCGGCCATATAAGCGGTTTTGACCCAGTCAACATTTTTTTTGCATCCCCACGACTCCAGGAACATGATCCCGCGACACGAGAACACTGCTATTTCACCGACGAGAATGCAACCCTGTGACAACGAGTTTGTAGTTTAATACCAGACAACAGCCACATGCCTTAAAAATCTTCTCTGCATCCCCGCCAGCTAATATCTCAGCAGGACCATCATTCTCATTCGTGGGATCGCTCCTCCTTCTTGCGAGATTGTCATTTCTACTTGCGGGAATGCTCCTCCTTCCTGTGGGATTGTC
This sequence comes from Cupressus sempervirens, assembly GCA_028749045.1. Lineage (NCBI taxonomy): Eukaryota > Viridiplantae > Streptophyta > Pinopsida > Cupressales > Cupressaceae > Cupressus > Cupressus sempervirens. Next base: position 145,908,264 of record CM053788.1, read on the forward strand.
ATTCTCACTTGTGGGAATGCTCATGTGTCTAAAACTATTGTTTATAAAATTGTAAAAACTTATCATTCGCGGGACTGTCATTCTCGCATTGTAGGAATTTTGTAAGATTGTAAACCAGCAGGATTGCTCTGTTCAAAATGAGCTCCCTGGTTTTTATTTTTTATTATTTTTTACCAATTTTTTTCAGCATTCCCGTGGCTTGGTCAACCTGCAGGAATGCATCCCCGCAAAGAAAACTCCAGTGGGATCGCATTTTTCCTATGGGATCATTGCTTAGACTCGCGAATTTGCTGTGCTAAGTGCTTGGTTCAAATTTTTGATGTTTTCTAGTGCATGTTTTTATTCTAACTAGTTTTATGACCATTCTAAGCATTTTTACACATATCAAAAATAACAAAAAAAAGTTTTAAAAAAAATTTCTCCCATAGTTAAGCTTTGATTTTGACATTTTTTGGGTGACTAATCAAATTGCTTTTTGTCACATTGTAGGTTGGAGCAAACAAAACTAATCATGTTTTTCCTTTGAATGAATGTTGCTCAAACATAATCTTGAATGCCATAGATTAAAATCAACCTTTCTTGGAATGCATGCTTAAAACAAACAAACTCAATCTTGAATGCAAAGGATCAATGAATCAATACAATATCTCACACTTCAATTTTTAGGCATAAAAAGAATCCACATTTTAGAAATCTTCTAAGATACAAAAACTAATTAAAAATGCTTTAAGTGAGTTTGTAGTTGGACTCACCCCCTTTAATCACCCATCAATTTAACCATTGGTTGCAATCTCAGCGCCATCTATGGGGATGGGTCCACCTAAGAGGGTGTTAAGTGCTCCACAAAGATCAAACTTCACTTACTTGTGTTTTTCTTAGTTTTTCTAACTTAGAAAATTCTTTGAATGCACATTAGGCTTGCTAACACTTCATTTGGGCATTAAAAATTGAACAAATCAATTGACATGGAGGGCCTCCGGGCGCGTGCTTGAAATCGAGTTTCACACATCTTTGTTTTGGGCTTAAAACAAACTCACACTCAATCTTGAATGTCTTAAAGAAAATCAATCAGAACTTGACATGGAGGACCTCTGGGCACGTGAGTTTGCTTTTTGTTGACCCTAACTCTTCTTCTTGCTTGCATTCTTCAATCGATTTTACTTTTGTTGGCACATTTCAAGTTGGAATTGAATATTTGCATCTTAAACATGAGTGCTTGCAAAGTCTAGATCAAAAAACTTAAGCATCAGTTGGAAAAGAATTATGTCTTTTAGCCCAAGATCATCCAAGTCTTCTCTCCCCTTGTCATCTTTCGAGGCCATCTTGGGTGCATAAGATTAGGATCCAAAATCTTGTTTAAATTTTTAGGAGGCCTGCTTGGGGATTTCATCACCCCTTGGGATGACCTCAACTCCAGCGTTTCGGTGGAGTATAAGAATTGGGAGGTGAATCGAAAGACACCTCTCTTGGGATCAAGATTTTGTCACTCGGGCTAAGCCTCAAGGAACTTTATACCCTTGAAAAGTGAAAGAGGAGAAGTGGGTTACTGCTCCTCTTGGCTGTGTGACATCTTTTTGGTTTCATCTACGGATTTGGGCCTCATGTACCTTGGGTATATCGAGGACTCCCTAGCTAAACCAACTTTCAGCCTTACAAACAACCATCTAGGATGTTAATGTGTTTGAAGTGACTGATCGAAACATTTGTAGAACATACACACTCCTTGGCACAAGTATCAAATTTTGAGAATCACAAACTTCTATATGGTTGTTCCTATCTATTGCTTGATTTTTTTTACTTGTTAAAATAAATGTTTGCAAAACTTGGTCAATCCTAGCTTAGGGCACACTTAGCATAGTCACTAGCTATTTTAGAGTTGAACAAGTTGAAGCAAAACAACCAAAATCTCCCCAAAGCCAAGTAGATTCAAAAATTTATGTCGGAACAACCCAAACCCAAACAGAAGTTTCACAAAGTCAAACTCAAGCCATCTCAAGTATACCAAGAAATTTTGGCCAAGAGAAAGGAAATAACACCAATCCCTCGAATTGCCAAACTCCACAAAGTAGAAGACAAAGCTGCCGACGAAGCCCTTCAAGAAGCTTGGTTGGATCGCACTATCAAATTTAGCCAACACCCAGGAGTTAACCCTGGTTATGCCTTACCAACTAGGCATGATTTCTATGATTAGACCCCTTTATTTTTCCACATCTTCTTGCATAAGTTGCACTTTAGAGTCATCTTTGTAGGAAAGCCAGCCATTCTAGGTCATCCCCTTAAGCATTTTAGCTCATCCATCTTATTTAGAACCAAACCATCTAGCCAGCAATAAAAAAAAACATTCACATACAAGCCTTCAAAATTGTTGTCACATTGCCAGAACTTTCTTTTCCTACCATCTTTCAAACCACCAATCTCACCAAGATTATCCCTTTGACAGAGCTTTTTCTAGGGTAATCTAGCTTTGTCACTTGTTATCCCTCATCACCTTGAGCTAAAGGTTGGGATCCACAAGTGGTCAATCTCATATTCCTCCTAAAGGATCACCAGTCTATCCTTAAGTTGACACAATCACCACCAAGCTTGCACATTGGAAAGTAGACCTTTCATGCTTTGGCAACATATCTTTGAAGTTAGAATCCCCAACCCAATCCTCCATAGGTTTTGTCATATAGCTTTGCCTCAACCTAGGAAATCATTTGTATAGAAAAGCCTTCCCCTTTTTTTTTCATCCACCAGCATTGTTGCATCTCATCCCTAGGAGCATTTTCATGCCACCTATCACTCGCTTAGCCAAGAAGAAGAAGGAAACAATGGAGCCCTATCATTTGGATCAAACAACATCGCTCCCCTTGAGCACTCAACCATCCTCCAGCCTAGAGAATGCTATACCATCACCTACTAACATTGAAGCTTTCATGAACCAACTAGGAAATGTAGTATTGGTGAATGCCATTATAGACAAGAATAAAGAAACAATCATGGCTAACTTTCTAAGGGACAATATAGGAGCCTTCAACTTTGGAAGACCTCCTCCATTATTAGATCCATCTCACCCATTGTTTGGGCAGCTGCCAGCACCCATAGGCTCTTATGATTCAAATTATCCTCAATATGTGCCAAAAGAAGATCCTCAAGCCAATCCTTTTGATCCAACAAACCCAAACATACCATCCTCCACCCAAGTTGAAATCTCCATTTCGCAAGCCAACCTAGCCACCACCACTCCATCGTTGGTTCATACCTCTCCACTCCAAACTATCTTTGCCCAAAACACCTCACCATTCACTCCCTTCACTATTGCTACTGCTTCTCTCCAACCGAGCCTTCCAAATCTACGCATCTCCCAAATCAGTGCTAGCATCTTTGGCCAACGTTAGCAATACACAACTGAGATGCCACCTATGGGGCCAAGCAATCAACCTTTCATCACCCCCAACTTGTTCACCATAGTCCAAAGCACAATTCCATCATTTCCATTAGGTCCTTGGAGCTCAGTGCCATCAGCCACAAATCCACAAGCTACTACCCTCACTCCATAAAGCTATCAAACCCCACAAGCTACCACCAATGTTTTGCCAAGCTCTCAAGTGACCCAAGCTCCTGCCACCACTCTACCAAGCTTTCAAATCTAGCCACCAAGCTATCAAACCCCATCAGTTCCATTCCCAAGCTTTCAATTCCTGCCACCTCCACCACCAAGTAATCCATTACCTCCTATTACCAACTACTTTTCAATGCCACTTCTAGGAGGTAATCCACCACCCTATCCAAACACCAATTATTTGTAGATACCATCCCAAATGGGGGCACAACCCACATATTTTGGTCAAACTCCTCAAATCCAAAGTCACATTCCACAAGCTCCCCAATCCTTTCCCCAAGATTCACAACCATCTTATACCTTACCTCCATAAAGCAATCCATTTATCCCATAGCCAGCTTATGTTCCTCAATCCCAACCTCAAATCTAATATCAACAGCAAGCCTCGCAGCACATGTAGCAATATGTGCCACCTCCACCTCAGCAACCCGTCATCCACCATGCAGCTGCCCAAACAATTTATAATCCCTATCAAAAAATCCCTCATAGCCATCCATATTCAGTGGCCCCATCTAGCGCATACCTACCTCAAGGCACTCCTACACTGGGGGCACCCCAGCCATCACCTATCAATTTAGAATGGGAACAAATGAAGACAGCTCTGAAAGCCATCCAAGAAGGGAATGATCCAAAGACATTCAAGTTTGAGATTTTGTGTCCTTATCCATTTGATAGAGCCATTACTATGACTCTATTCCCCAAGCATTTTGAGATACCTAAATTTGACAAATTTAGAGGAAAAGGAGACCCAGTCACCCACATCAAAGAATTTTACATGCACTGCCAAGAAGTGACATACAGTGATGTCTTCCTCTTATGCCTCTTTCCCAAAAGCTTGGTCGGGCTAGCTCTTGAATGGTTTTATAGAATCCCATATGGCACAATTAAAAACTTTGCTGAATTGTCTGAGGCATTTGTAGCCCAATATGCCCATCTTGTTGAAACAGAGTTGTCAATAGTTGACCTTGTCCACACTAAGAAAAAAGGTGGAGAAAGCCTTGTTGAATACCTATAGAGATGGCAAACCCTTACCACTCGCATATCCTGCACCTTTCCAGAGTGCCATGTGGTGAAAATGTTTATTGATAATGCCCATCCTAACTTGGATCACCACATGACCATGAACTATTTGCAGACCTATAAAGATATCAAAGAGAAAGGAATGATCCTTGAGCAAGGACTCATTAAAGATGGTGTGGTCAAGATTTACAAGGAGGCCAACCAAAATCAATCACATTCCAATGACAAGTCTAGGTATTGGAACAAAAACAAGCACATTGCAATAGATGGGGTTACTAATATGAGACATGTGAATATTGTTGGGCCTTCCCAAAATCAACCCAACCCACCGTATCAACCAAACAATCAACAAGCTATCAACTACCAACAAAAAAATCACCAGAGCTATCAAAGCCACAATCTAGGACCCAACTTTCAAGGGTCTAGCAATCAAGCTAATGCCATCAATGTCGCTGCAGGACCAAAGCCCAAGTTCCAACCTGCACCTAGAAACTATACACCCCTTGGTGAGCCATTGGATGTCATTTTTGAAAAATTGACTAAGGAAAACCTCATCAAATTTCCTCCTACCTAGAAAACTGATCCAGGCCAATCCAAAGCTGCATGGTACAAAGACAATGAGTACTCCAAATTTCATAGGGTAAAAGGTCACACCACCCTCAGATGCATGAAACTAAAAGATTATGTGCAGGACCTCATTGATCAGAAAGAAATCACAGTTGGAGCACAAACCTCTCCCAATGCAAGCTTGCAGATCTATCAAAATATATTTTCTCCTCACAATAACCAAAATCCTAGAAAAGCACCTATCTAAAACAACAACAACAACACCAACAACCACCAGCCAAACCAACAGCATGGGAAGGACACTGACCACACTTCATCCTATATAGACTATGGTAGCCTTATAGGTTGTATATTCAAGAAAGAGCCTTTTGTCAATGTTATCAATATCCAAGGACTAGACAATGAGTGTGCAATCACCACTCAAAGAGCGCGATTTAACATCATAGGCCCACCAGTTTCATCAGCACCATCAGCTCCATCAAAAAGTCAGTAAAATATCTTGGAACACCTTGGGAACATGCCAGCTCAAATCTCCATTTTAGACCTTCTTCGCACTAGTCATGTGTACAAAAACATCCTTGACAGTGCTCTCATAGAATCCCATATCCCTTCAGATATCAACGCTACTAATTTTTGTAATCTTGTTGGACACCTTTCATCCTCATGTGCACTATCATTCAAACCCACCGACATACCCTTGGTCGAGCCAGATCACACCCTCCCACTTCGCATAGCCATCATGGTATCCAATTTTGCTGTAAAAAGAGTAATGATAGATAATGGATCAGCCTTGAATATTTGCACCCTAAAATTCATAAAACAAGCTGGGTATACTGAGGCAATATCATCAATGAGGTTATCACCATCAAAGCTTATGACAACTTGGAAAGAACCACAGAAGGAATTATTTTGCTGCCAATCAATGTTGGGCCAGTCATCCAAGAAACACTCTGCCATTTTATTGATCTATACCTACCATTTAACATCCTCCTTGGTCACCCATGGATTCATGCCATGAAAGTTGTTCCATCCACTTACCATCAGTGCATCAAATTTTTGCATCAGGGCACTGAGGTAACCATCCATGCTGATCCAGAACCCTTTTCTTACTGCAATGTGGTTGAAGCTTCATATACAAACCATTGCCCTGGAATTGATATTGGCAAAGCCATCACCAGCTCATCCCACACTTGTAATGACCCAGAAACCATCCTCACCTCCACCCTATCTACCATGAAGATCAATAACAAAGGCTGTGGAGAGTATATTCTGTCAGATGCATTTGTTGTCAGGGCACTCCCACTTGATCCACATGCCCATGGACAATTGACATATCACAAAGCTAAGGAGATTCCACCTCCTCAATACAAACAGTTTGGCCCAACAACCTTTGTATCCTCAAAAATCCCTCTTCATGAGGAGCTCACTCCAAATATCAACAATTGGTTACATAAGGATGCACCTCCAAGAAATCAAGCACAGCTTGATTACTTCAGTTAGAAGTATCCCCAAGAACATAAGCTCATCACTAACAAATGGAACTATCAAGGTGGTGGTCTAGGACTAGAAGAAAGAGGCATGCAGTGCCCCATCGAAGCACGAAAGTGGGAAATGAAGTCAAGTCTTGGCTTTGGCATACCCACAAATGGGGGCGCCAATATAGATGGTCACAATTTTCCAAACATTCATCACGACCTTGTCAAAATTGAAGACATTCTTGAGGAAGTTGAAAAGAGAGCATACGACGATATCCCAAACCAAATCTTCCTCAAAGACTCTGTTTTCCAAGAACTATCCATCCATTTCATTGACCTACCACTCACCCATCCACAACTCATAGATTGGGACCAACCAAGCATCATAGACATTGATGAGTTCACATTAGAGGAGGCACTTCTAAGATTTATGGGAGTTGAAACACCTCACAAGAAAAAAAAGCCAGATTCTGCCTATATCTATAAGCTAGATCCTAAGGGGTATTTTGGAGAAAATCCCCAACCTAGTTCTGATACACCCAAAACTAGAACTAAGGTGAATCCAAGACTAACTAAGGCAGTGAAGAGAACCCCTCAACAAGAAAATCCAGAATCATAAGCAGAACATGAAGATTTAGCATTGCCTCCTCAAGATAATCGACTAGAGGTGTCTTCTATTCTAATTGAGGATACTAGAGAAGTCAACATCGGTTCTTTATAGATCCCCAGACTTGTTCACATTGTTGCATCCCTATCACAAGCCTAAGCTAACCTCCTCTTTGAGGTCTTAAGAGAGAACACTGGCTGATTTTCATGGTCATATCAGGACATGCCAGGACTTGATCCAAAGCTTGTAGTTCATCATCTTGCAGTCAATCCAAAGATCAAGCCCGTCATACAAAATCTTAGAAAAATGCACCCCAAGGTGGCATTACTGGTCAAAGCTGAATTAGAAAGAATGTTTAGCTACTAAGGTTATCTGACCTATTGACTACTTAGAGTGGATCTCCAACATGGTTCCTATCACTAAGCCTTCCGGTGACATCAGAATCTGCACTGATTTCAGAGATCTTAACAAAGCTTGTCCAAAAGATGATTTTCCCTTGCCCAACATAGATATGATTGTAGATCTTACAGCTGGACATAAAATTTTGTCCCTCATGGATGGATTTTTTGGGTATAGTCAAATCAAGATTGTAGAAGAGGATCAACATAAGACAACATTCACTACCCCTTGGGGAACCTTTTGCTACAACATGATGCCTTTTGGCCTAAAGAATGCAGGGGCTACCTATCAAAGAGCTATGACTACCATTTTTCATGATCTCATCCATAGAATTTTGGAGGATTATGTGGATGATATCTTGGTCAAATCTCATACCTTCATGAATCATCTTGCTGACTTGGAGAAAGTCTTTGATAGGTTAGCCAAATATTATCTCATGCTGAATCCCAAGAAGTGTGTCTTTGGGGTCACATCTGGCAAGCTTCTAGGCTTTATAGTTTCTAAACGAGGTATAGAGATTGACCCCAAGAAGGTCAAAGCTATCTTAGACATGCCTCCTCCCTAGACATTGTGACAGCTCTACTCTCTTTAGGGAAAGCTTCAATCCATTCGACACTTCATCTCCTAGCTTGCAAATGAGTGTACACCATTTGCACATTTACTAAAGAAGGATGAGAACTTCAAGTGGGATCCTTTATGTCACCGTAGCTTTGATTAGCTCAAGCAGTATCTCACCAATCCCCCTATCTTGGTTCCACCAGTTCTTGGTTATCCCTTGATCTTGTACATATCAACAATGCCTACTACTCTAGGGGCACTTCTAGCACAGCTCAATGACTATGGCAGAGAGAGAGCCATCTACTATATTAGTAGAACCCTAGTTGGCTATGAACTCAATTACACGCCTATGGAAAAAGCTTGTTTGGCAGTTGTTTTCTCAACTCAAAAGCTTCACCACTACATGCTGAGTCATACCATCCAACTAGTATAAAAAATTGATCCCCTCAAGTATATGCTCTCTAGAACAGCACTTACAGGCCATTTGGCCAAATGGGTTATGCTCCTTAGCAAATTTGACATCTAGTATGTGGACAGAAAGGCAATCAAAGGGCAAGCTATAGTAGATCATCTAGCTGATGCGCCTCTAGTAGATACATATCCTTTGATCACAGAATTTTTAGATGAGCATATCTGCCTAATTGAAGAACAACCCCCATGGAAACTTTATTTTGATGGCTCATACACATCTCATGGATCAGGGGCAGGAATATTGTTGGTTACACCTCAGGGAGATTACATTCCAAAAGCCTTCAAGCTAAAATTCCCTAGCACCAACAATATAGCAGAATATGAAGCTCTCATAGCAGGATTAAAGATAGTTGTAGAATGGAACATCACTAAGTTACAAATCTTTGGCGATTCTCAGCTCATCATCAAGCAAGCCCTAAATGAATATCAAACCAAAGATGAAAAGCTATTACCCTACAAAGAGCTAGTTGATCAGCTAACCCAACATTTTACAAAGATTCAGTTTACACAAGTGCCTCGAATGCAGAACAAAGCAACAGATGTTATGGCTACTATCAACTCACTCTTAGAAATTCCCCAAGCAGCGATACAGTATGATTTTTTAGTAGAAAAACTCCTCACACCCACTTATACGAATGAGGATTCAAACTATGTTTGTATCTTGGTTGGTCCCCAATCCCCTTGGTACCATGAGATTCATGCTTACCTTAACAATGGTATCATATCCCCTCACCTCACATGCACCCAACTCCAAAACCTCATTCAAAAATCATCCCGCTATGTTATCATAGCCAATACCCTTTATCATCGGGGTTATCACGATACTCTCTCTCGATGTTTAGACCAAAATGAGGCCATGATGGTGTTAAAAGAAGTACACTCTAGAATTTGTGGTGCCCACATGAGTGGTATTGTCCTAGCATGACAAATCTGTAGAGCAGGCTACTATTGGCCTACCATTGAAGAAGACTCCTATGAATTTGTTAGAAAGTGTCTTCCATGTCAACAGCACACAAATCTTGTGCACAATCTAGCATAGGATCTATAGCCTATTGCACCACCTTGGCCTTTTGCTTGTTGGGGCCTTGATCTAGTTGGAACTATCACACTCCTCTCATCTGATGGACTTAAATGGATAATAACTACTATAGACTATTTCACTAAGTGGGTGGAAATAGTCCCCCTAGTCTCAGCTATAGGAGTTTAGGTCTGCAAGTTCATCTTGTATCACATTGTTTGTCGCTTTGGCATCCCATCCACCATCTTCACCAACCCTGGAGGTAACTTTGAAAATCTCAACATGGAAGAATTATACACTTCCCTCTACATCCATCACCACTTTTATAGCCCATATTTCCCACAAGGTAATGGCCAGGCAGAGGCAACTAACAAAACCCTCCTCAAAATCTTAAAGAAAGTTGTCAATGATTCTGACCGCGATTGGCACCTACAAATAAATCTAGCCCTATGGGCCTATTGAACCTCCTTTCATACATCCATAGGCACAAATCCATACTCCCTGGTCTATGGTGCCAAAGTGGTACTACCCATAGAGGTTGAACTTCCCTCATTGTGCATATCTTTGTGAAGGAAAATATCAGATGAAGAATACAGAATAGCTCGGCTCACCCAGCTAGATCTCTTAGATGAGAAGCGAAAACAAGCTAATGATGATCTCACAGTCTATCAAACTCGTCTCAAAAGGAATTTCAACAAGAAGGTGCTTCCACGACACTTTCAGCCAGGCGACATGGTCCTCAAAGAAAACATGAAAGTCCAAGCAGATCGAGAAAAGAAAGGCAAGTTTGAACCTACTTGGCTTGGTCCTTATGTTGTCATTGCATCCTTTGGCTCCAGAGCCTATCAGATATCTACATCAGAAGGAGAACTCTTGAATGATCCTACTAACATCATTCATCTCAAGAAGTTCTATGCTTGAAGATCCTTGGTATACCCAGCTTTTGAAAAATACAAAAAAAAAAAAAAAATAGTAAAGAGAAATAAATGTCCAATGGTGAAAACTTGGCAATTCAAGCACCTTGGATAGGTACCTTGGTGAAAACCTAGTAATTCAGGTGCCTCATGTACTGAGACTAATCCATTATCTATCACTATCCTATCCCTCATCCATCCATTCACCATCCCATAAAACACATGCTTGTTCCCCTGGTGTTCCAACCAAATATCCAAAATCTAATGAAGCTTGTAAATACCTCCTATACAACTTATAAATCTTGTACCTCAGCTTGTAAATCTTGTACCATACCTTGTATATCCTAATCTTGTCCAAAGCTTGTACCATGTTCCAGCTTGTAAATAATCTTGTATCCTAGCTTGTATCCTATCACATGCACACAAAGAATTCCATTTTCCTTAAGCTTTTTGCAAACCATCTACCTATCCACCTAGCAACTATTGAAGACATCTCACCTTTCATGAACATTTCCATCTGACAAAAACTAAAACATGAACAACCTTGTAAATTTGTAACATATTTTGGTCTGTCAGCTTGTACATCCTCTTTAGCTTAGTACCATTGTATCAATCCATCTTTCATGTCAGTTCCTCCTTGATCAGCATCTTGCACACATCACACAACCCTTGGTTAGTTATTCCAATGCATCCTTTAGCTAGATCTCCTATCACCAAAGTGTTGTCCTTCTTAGTTCAGCTTGCCAGACGCATCACTCATTCAAATCCATCAGCATAGGTGCTCTTCGATAGATCCTTTCAGGATATAGCTTTCCTCATGTCTGATCTTGGTCCGTTAGTACCTCATCCTACCCATCTCATTGGCAAATGACTCTCTTTTGGATTTTCACTTTCTTTTGATTTGGAATCTTCCCTTTTGGGTTTTGAAGTATCTTTTCCAAGCAATCTTTGTGTTCCCTCCTCAAGGTTGCCACGATCTCCCATATCATGTTATACTATGAATGGGGCAATCTGAGTGTTAGGTCTTGATCATGTCTTTTGCTTGTTTTTTTTCTGCTTGTGGGTTACCCAGTGTTGTTTCCATACTGCTTCCTCTTGGATTCATGTGTGATACTGGGGCAATCCTTGTGTGTTTGTTTTGAGTCATTTTGTCAGTCCTCTAGATGGTTGGTGAAAAGGCCTTGATGTTCTTGGTAACCTTAGAAATTAACCAACAATCCTATAGCAAATCTAGTGCTTAACTACATGGTGGTACTTCTCTTTGAAGTATCCCCCCACTCAAAAAAGCTTCAATGGATTCCCTTCATCTCCATTATCCACCATCCATCTCTAGCATCTATCACTCCTCCCCTAGCTTATGCATTAGTATCTCTTTGAATCACTCCTCACCTTTAGCTTTAGGGATCCACAATCCTAGTCTTAGGGATCCACCAATCTAATCAATCCACCAAGCCTCATCTTTCGAGATCCACAATCCTAGTCCTAGGGATCTCCGAAACCCATCTTCTGCCAATCTGACTCTTTCAAATCCTGTTGCATCATCTTTATCATCCCATCATCCATCTCCCTATCCTAGATTCCTCTTTTATAGCGCTCTACTCCTTCATCTCCCCCCCCCCCCAATCCTAGAAAGTCTTAAGCTTGTGCATCTAATTTCTCTTTATCATTCTCCCATAGTGAGAGTTTGAGCTAATTTAGTCCCTTCTCTTTGCCAACGTGAGTCTCCTTGCACATCTCAGATTCTTGTATTTTTTCAAGAAACTGTCGAGCCTCAATTTCTCTCCCTGCCACCTTTTTGAGGGGGCATCTCTAAGTGTAGTCTCTCCTCTTCTTATCCAAGATTGGGGCAACTTTGTTGCTAAAAACATCTTCCTCGTGTCGTCTCCATTCGAACTTCATTGATATAGTTTTGTCTCAACACTATGTCAAAGAGGGGCAAAATGTAGACACGTAAATTTGATTACACTGCTTTGGTAATCTAATTTAGCCATCTCTAAAGGCATCATTAATTAAATTCTTATTTAATTAATCTTTGGCCATCCTCTAGCTGATTAATTTAATTAATCATCTATAGTCCTAATTGATAAATCAAATAACCTATCATTTATCAATTAAATCCTATTCTCCTATCTAATTCCAAAATCCCAATTCATTAAATAAATCTATTTGATAAATAAATCCCTCAAATCTAAAAACCCCTAACTTATCCCTAATCCTCCATTTAGCCTAATCCACCCCATCAACCCATACTAACCAAGCTTAGCCACTAACTCACCCAACCTCATTAATGCCATCCACTTGCACATATCTAACATCCCTAATCTAATCCTAAACCCAAGCCTAATCCACCCCCTAATGTTGTCACATTCCCTAAACAAGTTTAAGACTTTCTGAAACCAAACCAAAGTCTCCCCTCAAAATATCCCAACCACAAACTTGATGAAGCCCACAAACCCTTAAATGCTCTTACAAGCCCACTCATGACTCTTACACCTCTCCCACTCATGACTCTTACATCCCTCTTACATACTCAACCTCCCTCATCAAGCCTTTAACCAACCCCTTATCCTATCCTCTCACACTCATCCTCCTTGTGACAAGTGTCACCTTCCCATTGGTGCTAAACAAGCACAATCCATGTGCTCTCCTTTGAGTGCATCCTAGCCCTCCTTAAGCTTTCATCTCTCCTTGCATCTAAGCCATCCATCCCTCTACCCCTTGGCCTATAAATTGAATCCCCTCCCAAGCCATTTCATCACAATCCTTTTAGTAAAGTCATAATGCTATCTTGAGAGCCAAATCCATACACCATACCCTTATAATGCCAAATTGAGAGCTCACAAAGCTACCAATTTTCCATTACCCATCTCCACCATTGAAGCAATTGAGCAAGCATATTGAGCATACATCCACATAAAAGGACACATCTACCAAATCAAGGAAGCATGGGTTGTTTCCTCTCTTAGGTTTGCATTCCTTAGTTTGCTTTCTTTGTCTCAACTTATATGTGAATTTAGTTTTAGTTTATGAATGTTTCTCTTATTGATAATGTTCTTTGCACACTAAATCTTGTTCTACACATATAACCTACTATCAATTCTTAGAAGCATCTTTGGCCTAATGAAGCTCATCTCATCGATGATAACACATCTTATATTTTTTATCTCTTCTTGGAGAGTGTTAGGATTAACCTTAGACAGAAATAATAGTTACATGCAAATATAACCAATACCAGAAAATAGTAGATTGCATAAAAGAAAACAAAAGACACCAAGATTTAATGTGGTTCACCCAATCCCTAGGTTACGTCCACCAACAAAAAGTCCAATATTATTATTATCTAATGATTACAACCATATGACAATCCATAATCCCTTATAGCTCAATACTGCCACAAGAACCAATTTTTGCATCACATAGAAAATCTCTAACCCTAAGCCTTTTTATACAATCTTTTGTTTCTTACAACATTAGGGCTAGAATAATAGAAAAAATAGTAGTCAACACCTTTTACAATATAAGGTAAATTTTTGGATTCAAGGACACTACCCCTTGACCCCACCCTATACTGCAATAGGGAGTGCACCTGGGATGCTACCCTAGGAGCCTGTAGGGGCACTGCCCCTTGATCCTATCTTGGGGGTGCTTTCCCCAAACCCCCATAGAAATAATTTGGAGGGAAACCATGTTGAATAAACCTATGAGTTTTATTAGGCTCCACATCACAATAGAGAGATGTTAATGGTTGTGCTTCAAGAGGTCACATGTCTCTAATTGGAATCTTTAGGGTTGCATGTATTATTGAGGCTTGTATGTTATATGAAATTATTATTGTTGGAGAAAGAGAAAGGAGTGGGCTTGCTTCTTTATGTCCTTGTCTTTGTAGTGTATTTCTAATGCAATTGATGAGATATTATTTCCCTATTCATATTATTCCTTTGATGACCATATATAATGGTTGGTTGGAAGAGATAGCTAGTGAATGATTTCTAATGATAGGTAGTGCATTTTCTTTTTCTAAAGATAAGGCGTTGTTCTAAATGTGCACATCTATGATCATTTGTGTATGTTATTCATAAGTCTTGTTTGTGCCTACAAAGTTAGGTGCAATTCATGCAAAGGTAGGGGACATTGTGGTTTTCTAAATTTTTGTTATTATCAAAATCACATCAACCTAGCATTACAAGATCATTTAAGTTAACAGTACTAGTAAGTCCAATTTGGGATAGTAGTTCTCATTTTTCCATTTGTATGGTACATCATCTTAATTGTTCATTTTTTCATCAGTTGAGGTATTATCATCTATATCTTCTTAAATTTCATCTAATTAATGAACATTTCATGTGATGTATTTTCATTGTTTCATTTACTTCTAACTGTTGATGATTTCTTCTTTTTCTTTCTCAATTTCTTCATCAATTTTTTGAATTTTTTTATACAATAGTAACTTAGGGTATGTGCAGGATGATGGTCAACTAAATTATGGTCTTAAGTGGCAGTGAAAAACAAGCAAATTAGGGTTATGTCAACTTGACACATAATTTTAAAGTAGTTATGGACGTTATATCAAAAATTTGTAAGAACAAATTCTATAGGAAATTGGATGTAGTTCCTAAAATTCTAGGGTTTATCTAGAGAAAAAATTATTTAGTTGGTCAAAATTTTGGATTTTAGTGCAGTGCTACAAAAACTTTAGGGCAAAAATAAAAAGTAGGTGTATGTCTAACCACCTTAATCAAAATCAACTAATAATATTCTTTTAATATAATTATAGATATAAAAAGTAGACCCATGCCTAAATCTGATGCAACTTTTGGATTTCAAAATTTTTATACCATTTGAAAGTTATAGTTATTTTTCAATCACTATGTCAATCAACACTTTACAAACATCTTCATTATAAATATGATTAGATAACATATTATTATTATATAATATTCTATATCATATGTAGTATTATAAATATTATCTATATATTATTATATATAATATTAAAATATATTATTAAATATACTACTATAATATATATTTTAACATAGTATTACAAATAATTATATAGTATTGTATAGTTTATTACATAACAATATGTCCCTACAGGTCATAGGACCCCAAGAGACACATGTTGTGATGAAATGGATCGGAGGGGGTTGCAGATTAGCCAACAATCTCATTCGACATATATGATCGATTACAATATGTCCGTAGGGCTCCTAGGACCCCTACAGACACATGTCATGATGAAATGAGTCAAAGGGGTTCATAGGTTATCCTATGACCCCCTTTAATCCATATGATTGATTACAATATATCCCTAGGGGTCCTAGGGCTCCTAGGGACACATGTCATGATGAAAAGATTCAAAGGGGTCGTAGGTTAGCTCGTGACCCCATTCAACCCATACGATCAATTATAATATGTCCCTAGGGATCCTAGGACCCCTAGAGACACATGTCATGATGAAATAGGTTGATGGGGGTAGTAGCTTAGCCTACGACCCCATTCAACCCATGAAATTGATTACAATATGTCACTATGGATCCTAGGACCCCTAAGGACACATGTTACGATGAAATGGGTAAAAGGGGGTTGTAGGTTAGCTTATGAGCCCATTTGACCCATATTATTGATTATAATATGTCTCTAGGAGTCCTAGGACCCCTAGGGACATGTTTCATGATTAAATGGGTCAAGGGGGTTGTAGGTTAGCTTACGACCCCCTTCCACCCATATGATCAATTGCAATCTATCTCTAGGGGTATGTCATGATGAAATGGGTCAAAGGGGGTTGTAGGTTAGCCTATGACCCCATTCAAACCATAAAACTAATTATTTGGGATACATGTCATGATAAAATGAGTCAAAGGGGTTGTAGGATACAGTATGTACCAAGGCTTGTCTCAAGAGTTTTTGATGTAGGACCAAAGTGATATGCATTCATCTAAGATGAAATAAGGTATCTCTACTAGAGAAGTGGTAGGCTCCTCTACTATGTCATTCTCATATATCTCTAAGATGGTGTAGTTCATATTGATGAGATTAGGAGTGTAGGGCTTAATATAGTAGAGGGCTAGAGGCTCTACTTTGATTGAAGCCTTGGTTCCATATCTTGTTCTTAAAAAAATATATGGCCAATAGGAAGATATGTAACCATCTATTTGGGTAGTGAAGTCTCTTGAAAGACAAATGGAAAAGTGTGGCTTGACCTCAACAACTAATATATCTTGAGTCATGGTACAACTAGGGCATGCATGTAGGTCCATTTAAACATTCCTAAGGATTCCTATAGTCTTGATAGTACTACCATCTAACTGCAATACATCCTTAACAATGGGCTCATATTTCATTTCTAAAGCATCAACAACACACTTAGGTGTCACTAAAGTACTATCCCCTAAATCAATCATGCAATTATGGACTAGTTTATCCCCATAATTAGAGAAACATAAAATGGAGGAAGTATAAGCTTTTTACTCATTTCTCCTTCCTTTTATGGTTTTGCAAGACTTGTGGCACTCTCCATGATAGGTGGTTCATCCTTTGGTTCAATGCTCTTCAATTCTAGTTGTAGCAACCTCTTTTGCATAAGTATAGTAGCAACAACATCCCACATAGAAATTTTCACACTTGTCTTCCTCATCTACTCTACCACACTAAATGAGGTATTAGGTGCTTTGGTAGGAGCCTTAGGAGCTAACTGTGTAGGAGGTCAAGATGGAATAGCTTGGGGGTCATTCACTTCTCCTCTGCTATTATTTTGTCTTTGTCATTGAGGGGAACTAGCTTAATCATTCATCGCTTGTACATGAGATACTACATTTGATGTTGAAGCTTGATTAGGAGGAGGAGGGGGAGCATCTTCAATAGCCCTTCTTTTTCTCCTAGTATTGTGAGCAATGAAGTCTTGGTTTATATTACAATGTCCCTTCACCTAAGGATTCCTGAAGGAGTAATCACCCTATCTTTCCATATGTGAGGCATCTTTGGGTGGGCTCTCATTATATGGCTATCATGTTATAGGACCTTGAGTGGTAAAAACTAAATAAGATTTAGCCTTTTGAAACATACAATAGGCATAGGAGTAAGTGCAGGAGGGGCAAAAATCTAGATCTTGAGCCATATTGTTTTGAGGGACTATGGCCCTACTTTGATTTGCACTTAAAGTAGAGGCATGACTATTCTTTCTACTATGATCAAAAGAAACATTTCCATGATTCTAATTTGGAGGCCTGCCATTGTTTGGAATTTGATATTATAGTTGATGAGCCTTATTACCCTAAGCTTTCTGTCACTCCAAAGTCACCACTTTGTTACTCACTTTCTACATCACAAAGAAACTATCTTCCAACTTCTTCTCTTGACCTTGCAATATTTTATCTATGTTCAACATCATAGACTACATCATTTCCTTTATTTCAACCATTCCATTTGAAAACATGGAAGCTTGAGGGGCTAGAGCAAGGGGTTGTCATATGGAAGGTGTGGGAATAGGTGCTATTGTTGGTTGATGATTTGGGATATCAGGGAAGAAAGACATAGGAGGCTTTGGAGCTAACTTTCCTTCATGCATTAATATGTTTTCTATCCTTATTGTTGTTTCATAAGCATTGCGTTATGTGTCTCCTCCCATGGTTTAGATTGTAGTGGTAATATCACTATTAAAAGCTTTGAGGTAATGTAAGAAGGCATTACTAGGGGTGGGCTTCACTAAAGTAGGTATTCTATCCCATGTCTTTTAGAATTTGTAGTTGAAATCAATCATATATTCATGGGGGGATATTTTTATAGTAGTTTTTTATTCTAGAAGTGACAAATACTCACTTTTTCCCTCAAAATGTTTACATGGTCCTACTCCTAACCCATCCCAATCTATTATAGGACCATGTGATAGACCCCTATACCATTCTTCTTCAAATTCACAAGTGGGAAGAATACTTCTGGGGGGGTGAATCAAAAGTAACAATATTTTGAGCTATAAAACTTTTTAACTAAAATCAATACATCCATCTAACATCTCTAATTAACATGAAAGTAAAGGAATGTATAAAAATAGACAACACAAGATTTGATCACCCAGAAACCCTCCAAAATGAGAAAGTAAAACTAGGGTGGGGATGACACCCACAACTTATCACTACAACAATATGTAACTGGTTAAAGTTACAAAGTTTGACCACCATTAATGGTTTTCCCTGTTAAAGGCTCTAACACCCTATTAAAAGTGCCCTATTTAAAGGATTTACAAACACTTGCTTGGAATGTCACCATGTTAAGGGATTTAACACCTTGTTAAAGGTTTTATAAAATGGATGTCAAACCAACCTATCTTCATATGATTTTCATTCTCCTAATACAATGGCTAGAAAGTATAGTAGAATGTGTTGACTTGATAACTTATAATCCTTAATTGCTGATTTCATATCCTTGTTTTGTCCAATCTGATCTGATCCTTCTTGATCGAATATAACTTTGTTCATAGTGTTGATGCTCTATTTTGATAACTTGATTCTGTAATGTTGTTCTTCTTCTAAGTCTTTGGACCCCTTTAAACTTCACTAGCATTCTCTCCTTGCTTTCCAAACAATCCACATTACAATGAATTATGAGGTTTCATCCTCCTTAAAAAGGTTTCGAGACTTAGGGTTACGTATGAATCTATGATTGAGATTCATCCATTTTTCCTGCTCAATTCTTTCCATTTTTTTGATTGGTTGCATTCTAATTTCATAGGGAATGTAATAGATTTGATCTTATCTTTTATATCCTTCAAGATTCATCTTGAGTTAGCTCAAAAATGGTTTACATCTGAGTTTGTGAGGGTACAAACTCTTATGTTGATTCTGTGTTACTCAACACTTATTGATTGCTGATGCTCGACACATATAGGAATTTTGTCTTTCTTAGCTCCTATGGTTTACTTGGCACATATATTGGCTTGGCATCTATTATCACTCGGCACTTGAAACATTCTTATCACCAAAATAACTTGGCACCTATTGAATTTCTAGCTCAACACATACTGTAGCTCAGCATCTATATTATACTTGGCATCAACTTAGACATTTCTTAAGGGTGTTGACACTCGATTGTCAAAACCAATCTGAGACCAACAATCTCCCCCTTTGACATGAGTGTCAAAAACACTTAAATATACATTATGAATCTGATCTCTATGAGTTTAATATACATCTTGTTTGGTATATTTACAAAACTTCAAAAATGTTCAAAATTTTGTGAAGATACCTCAAAATTGTAGCTCCCCCTAAGCTAATATGCCATTCTTGTATCCAAAACTCCTTATGTTGGATTTTTCTCATGCTGATTATTCTAATACTCTTTATCTTTGCCTTTTCATTCCTTACTTTGTCTACCCTATTTCTATTTGCTCTATTTTTACTCCCCCTTTTGCACATCTTCCCTTGTAGTTTTTGCAACCTTTTAGCTTTATCTCCTTGTCTCTCCCTTAGTTTTATCTTCTCAAAACTCAAAATTTTATTATCTTTCCCAATTTATTATATCTCCCCTTTTGGGTCTCCTAATTTATTATCTCCCCCTTTTTGACACTTATGTCAAAGGGTTCTATGCATTAATTGAATACTTAGCCAAAAAGGATTTTTTTACCTCCATTATGATCTTCAAACCAGAATCCCAATTATCTAGTGCAATTTCCAGTGCTTCAAGTTGGATTTTTGTCTCTACTGCAAGGTGAACTAGTCCTTCTAGTGTATAAAGATTGGGGTCTTTCTTTAAAACATTCTCAGCATAGGCCAGTTCCTTTTGCAAAACTTCCATGTGAGGGGGGATAGCAGATTGTGGATGTATCAATTTAGCCTTTATGTTTGCCTCATATGATGTTAGCATAGCTAGTTCCTTTTGAGTATGAAGCATAGTAGCAAAATTCTTCTCACTCTGAGTTGGATTCTTGGGTAGTTGCATGCTTGATATTTTCAAGTTCCTCTCGAAGCTCATTATCTTTTAGTTGGACTCTTGTGTGAAAATTGATGGATCACATGATTTGGAGTACAATGAGAATATGATCTCATGTACTTATTTTACCTTTTCAACCTTCTTTGTTAGCTCCTCTTGAGACAATGCTATCTCACTTGATATTCATTCATTTACTTTCATTTGGAACTTTTTTCTAGACAATTCTAGCAATTTTGCATTTGTGTCTAGGTCTTCATTTTGTACCTAGTCCATTATATTGGCTAATTTCTCCATTATGGGCTTGGTTTCATCAAGTACTTTCAAGCTAAATGCATCTAAAAATATATCTTTAATTTCAATCAAATCTTGCCTTTGTTTATACTCATTTCTAAGTATCTCTTGTTTCTTCTTCTTCTCTAGTGCCTCTTGCACTTCATTAATTTGGTCTATGTTCATAGTTTTATAGTCATACCTTGGAATGACTATCTCCTCATCAAGAGCAAGGTCTCCATAGTGAAATACCCTTGCAACCTTGGTAGACCTCAATCTTGGAGTAGATATTTGAAGTTACTACATCAATGCTCGGTTGTTGAGTTGTTCCTCTAGGAGTCCCTATTGTAGTCAAGTTCATCAATGTTTGGATTACCTCTTCTTCTTTCTCCTTAGGTCTCTCCGTGTCCTGTTTAGTTCTACCTTGATCAATAATTGTGATTCAAGGGGTTGCACCTTGTTCTTGTTATAATGGTAGAGGTATCCTTCTATCCTATTTGATCCTTTCCTTGCTACTCAACAATATTTGATCCTTCTTTGTCAATGGGTTGATGTTCTGACCTGAGGTGTTAGGAACATCTTTTACAATTACTGTTTCTACAGGTGTGGGAATTATAGGTGGAGGACTTGGTGGTGGAAATTGTGTGTCTTGAGCACTTTTTTATTGTTGTTGCTCCTTAGTAGTTTCCATATCAATCTTTTGTGTTTCCTTCTCCACCGTAACATTTTCCTTTTCTTTTTCTCCTTCTTCTTCCTTATCATTTTCCACTTCTTCATCATTGTTTCTTCCCTCAAAGGGATCTTCTTGTCCCTCCTTTATAGTTGTGAGGCCATAAATTACTTTCCACATTAAAGTATACTTCTTCACAACATTTTTAATTTTATTCTACAATATGTTGAAGGCTCTATACTTGGGTGCAAATTTGCTTCCATGCTTCTTATTATCCTTTCTTATTTGGCCTTTTGCGAGTTTAGGCATTACACAAGCCAATGTTGACTCCCTTATTTCTTTCTCCATATTGAAGAAATAATTCCATTTATTCTCTACAATGGAATATAACTCCTTAGGCATAGTATTATCTAGTTCAAGTGGAGTATTCTTAAACTTTGTCATCATAGTGTAAATTGAGTCTTCCACTATGATTCATTCTTCTCTATTCAACTTATTAAAATCAATACTTTTCAACCTAGACAAGTCTATATTATCTCTTATATTGTCATATGTATTCTCTAGATTAGACTTAGTGGTGTGACTTACCACTCTAAATTGTCCATTCTCATCAAACTCTATCCTCTCCTCATCTTATTCAAGAGGTGCCACATACTTTCTCTGTTGGTCCTCCCTACTCTATGGATTTCTTCTTTTCTTGTTCCTTGGCCACCTTTGTTGTAGCCCTTGTATTTTCCCTAGTGGTAGGTTTTGTTAGGTTTTTCTTAGCTTTCTTCTTGCCTTTAGGCTGAGCAACAGGCTATTTCTATGCTTTCCTCTTCTTAGCCTCTAACTTAGGTGCTTCCTCTTCTTCCTCGACACCTTCTTGTTATTTAGCATCTTCACTTATGCCTTGGGTTAGTGCTAGTGGCTCCTAGCCCTGTTCTTCTTCTTCTTCATCATCATCTTCTTCTTCCTCTACTTCTACAACCCCTTCTCCAAATTTGGCCTTAAGCTTCTTCACTAATTTGTCATTTTTCTTTAGTTTTGAAGTAGTTTTCAATTCCATATCCACCTTAGATCTAACAATATCATATGTGCCAAAGTGTTGGGAACATTTATCTACTTCTTCTGTAAGCAATGATGTAATTATTGTAGATGCCTCATCAATAATTATCTCATAACCAAGTGGCCTAAGCCATCTTACCCTTGGTATGGATGATTGGATGTAGGTGTAATCAATATCAATAAGAAAACAAATATCATTTATATGCTACTCCACAAGTGACACTGGAATCGTAAGTCTCTATTTCATTGATTTCTTGAAATCTTCAAAATAACTAGTCATGATAGTCTCAAAATTGGCTCCCATTTGTTCTATGTATTCATTCACCTAGACTACTATAGACTTGTTTGTCTTCCAGCTTGCCTTTCCAAAAGAAGGGAATTCATTCTGTACATAGAAAAATATGCATATCAAAATTGTTCCGAGTTTGCATTGGGCTCCTTTTGTTCTTCTTATAGCTCCCAAATTTTCCATAGTCTGTCGTATTTGCAGTTTAGCTAGATCACAAGTATGATCCTTTTTGACAAGTTTGTAACCAACATCTATTGCAATACAAGGAACACTATTGAGTAGGCTTGATTGGTAAAATTTGTGGGAAATGACTTTGGCTGCAAATTCAACAAGAGGATCCTTAATGGTATCAATGGCCATGCCTCTCTTGTTCCACTTAGCTCAAGTATTCTTCTCAACTACTTCTTTTGAATCACTCCTTAGTGTTTTGGGCCATTCTAGGGTTAGATACTCAGTCACCCTATGAATAATTATTTTTGAGATTTTGACTGGTCCATCTTCCAACCACAAACTAGCATCATGTATCCTACTTAACACAATTCTAATCCATTCGGTCTTAAACACTGTAGGGAAATCTAGGTCATGGGTTAAGCCATTCTTTTCAATGATTTGGAACTCTTCTTTCAAGACCCCATTTTCATACAATTTATTGTATGCCTCCCTAATTTCCATGTCTCCAATAGCACCAATCTTACAGTTATAGCATCTCCTAACATCTTGAACCATTAATCTTAGGATGAATTATGAATAAAGCTTCGATAGGGTAATTTTTGTATGCAACTTTAGGAATAGGTTGAAAATTAGGCTATTTGACTTCATTTGATACTAACTCAACTTCAAACAACTCTTTTTTATGGGTTTTTCTAGAGCTAGAGGCTATTTCATCAAACTAGGGTTTAAACACGAAGAAATTTCGTAACTATGTAGCTCAACACAAGTATAAATACCTTGAATTCAAAGAAATTGTGTTGAATTTGTGTTGAGATCTACTCAAATGCTTGAAATTTTTCTTGGAAATCATTCTGCACTCTTCTCATCTTTTCTCTTTGCTCATGATGGTGAAAAATCATAAAAAAAACTTAATTATATACCCTCTATTTCATAGCATTTAATTCTTATTGCTTGTACAACTATCCACTCAACTCCTTAAGCAATTCTACTTTACTTGGTTTCCATTGTCTTTCCAACACTTGGAATACACTAGAGTTTCACTTACTTAGCTTCAATAAAAATTTCCCCTCGCTCAGTATCCACTACAAACTTGGCTACAACTAATCACTCAACTTCTACTAACTTTGGTAGATAATTTGACATTTGAGGACAGCTTTTCTTACTCGAAAACACTTGTGAAAACTTGAAGTTTTAACTTTGCATCTCTATTCATGCTGATATATTCTTTTCCATACATACTTGTCTTGGAACTAATGTATGATAAAGCTTTTTAAATATTACTCTCACATACCTTCTTTTGCTTAGTTGGATGAAGTATGACCACTTGACCTTTTAGGTGAAGTGATCCCTCCATTGGATGTGTTACTTCCATCTTTCTTCTTCCATGTTTTATTCATTTCTACTCTGATGTGTTCAACATCTACCTTCCCTTTTCCCTTGTTGAACTCTGAGTTGGGTGCCTTTGACCTTGTTGGGAAATTCTTGCTAATGTGTTCAATCTTCAAACAACTAAAGCATGTATTTTGGCTCAACCATCTACTATAACTTCCACTAAAATGTGTTCTTATGCAATTTTCAGGGATGTGTCCATACTCTTGACAATAGTGACAACTTTTCCTAGTGTTGTAATCCTAATTGTAATGATGTCCATGACTTTTGGTATTTTCTGGTAGGTCTAGTTTCCACATAGGCTTTGATTTGCATTCAAAAGCTCTATGTGCATACTTCTTGCAATTGTAATAATGACCTTCAAATCTTGGTGTTCTAATGGTCTTAGCCCTGTAGTCATGTGGTTGATGCCCTTGCTTTTTGTACTTGTGACAGTGACCCATGTTTTTAGGTTTTTCATGTTGATTAGAATTTTTTCTCCTACACATATTAGAGGTATGCCCCTTTTTACGACAAAAATGACAAGTGGGTTTAGTGGTCTTACCTTTGTCACTTCTTTCTTCTGTAGTCTTAGATGACTCTCCTTTTTTAGTGCTAGTGTATCCTAATCTTGAAGTGTCATTACTAGATCTTGGTGATTTTAGAAGTTGTTCAAAGTACTTGATGGATTTTTTAGGTTTGTTAAAGCTCTTTGCAATTTCCTTCTCTCTTTTCAAGTCATTTTGCAGTTGTTCATTTTGCATCTTTAGTGTGGAGATCTCAATGGCCTTATCATTTAGCTCATGATGGGCATTCATCATCTAGCTTAAGGTGTCTAGTTGCATGTTGGAAATTCTTGCAAGCTCAATTAACTTTTCCTCCAATCTATTGGCAAGGTTTCTCTTGTCATCTTCTATCATAGCCTTATCTTCAATGGCTCTTTTCTTCTATTTAGTCACTTCACAAAGCATCATGGCTTGAGATTCTTGTTCAATCTTGAGAGTTCTAATCTCTTCTACTTGAGCTCTATTCTTCTCCATTAGGTATACTATTGCTGCATCAAACTCCTTGGAATCTCCATTTGCAAACACTTTTGAGGTGTCCATCTCCTTGTATGATGTATCATTCTTAGCTATGGCAATCTCTCTTCTTCTCTTTACGGATTTCCTCAATTCTTTCGTAGCTTCTTCCAAAGAATTTAGAATGAGATGTATCTCAATCTCCTAGTTTTCTATGATGTTTCTAAGTTTGTAGACTTCCATTTCTAGATCTTTTTTTCCAAGCTATAAGGCTTCTCCTTGTGAGAACTTAGATCTGATACCAATTGTTAAAATTCACAAGTGGAAAGAATACTTTTGAGGGGGGGGTGGGGGGTGGGGGGTGAATAAGAAGCAAAAATATTTTGAGCTATAAAACTTTTTAACTGAAATCAATACATGCATCTAACATCTCTAATTAACATGAAAGTAAAGGCATGCATGAAAATAGATAACCCAAGATTTGATCACCTAGAAACCTTCCAAAATGAGAAGGTAAAACTAGGGTGGGGAAGACACCCACAACTTATCACTGTAGAAATATGTAACTAGTCAAGGTTATAGAGTTTGACCACCATCAATGTTCTACCCTATAAAAGGCTCTAACACCCTATTAAAAGTGACATATTTAAAGGATTTACAAACACTTACTTGGAATGTCATTAAAGGATTTAACATCTTGTTAAAGGTTTTACAAAATGGTTGTTAAACCAGCCTATCTTCATAGGGATTTCATTCTCCTAATACAATGGCTAGAAAGTATAGTACAATGTGTTGACCTAATAACTTACAATCCTCAATTGTTGATTTCGGATCCTTGTTCTATCCAATCTGATCTAATCCTTCTTGATCTAATATAAATCTATTTGTAGTGTTGATGCTCTATTCTAATAACTATTTCTCCAATGTTGTTCTTTTCTAAGTCTTTACACCCCTTTAAACTTCACTAGCATTCTCTCCTTACATTCCAAACAATCCACATGACATTGAATTATGGGGTTTCACCCTCGTTAAAGAGGTTTTGAGACTTAGGGTTAGGTATGAATCTAAGATTGAGATTCATCCATCTTTCCCTCTCAATTCTTTCCATTATTTGATTTGTTGCATGCTCTTTCCATTTTTTTGATTGGTTGCATTCTGATTGCATAGGGAATGTAATAGATTCAATCTTATCTTTTAGATCCTTCAAGATTCATCTTGAGTTGGCTAAAAAATAGTTTACATTTGAGTTTTTGAGGGCACAAACTCTTATGTTGATTCTATGTTACTTGACACTTACTGATTGCTGATACTCGACACATATAGGAATTATGTCTTGCTCAGCTCCTATAGTTTACTCAGCACATATACTGGCTCAACATCTATTGTCACTTGGCACTTGAAACTTGCTCAGCACCAGAATAACTTGGCACCTATTAAATTTTTGGCTCAGCACAAATTGTAGCTTGATATCTATATTATACTTGGCATCAACTTAGAAATTTCTTAAGTGTGTTGACACTCAATTGTCAAAACCAATGTATAACCAACACATTGTATTCCTTTCCCTTCTAAAGATGAAGCTAGGAGTCTAATAGCCACATCATCTTTTGGGATAGCATGGATATTGTAGACATTTACAACCTCTTGAATGAGTTCAAAGGGAGAGATGAAATTTTCACAAATAAATTTAGGTATACTTTTAAGTACAACTATTGGTATGTCATGTCTCTGGGCTAACAAATGAGGACTTCCACCATTAAAGGTGGAAAAAGCATGATCTCTAGCCATATAAGAAAGTGGTCTATTTATATATTCTAGTGGCTTTCTAGGTTGAGATCTCATAGCAGTAATAGTGGAGATTGATCTTGTAGGGGTATGTATTCCCTCTGTACTCCTAACTGGTGATAAAGATACTCTAGTCTTTTTTCTTCCAGGAATTGAAAATGAAAGCTCTTAGTACTAAAATTTATCTTTAGAAGATGCCCTTGTTTTGGGAATCAACCACAACAACTATGGTCTGAAACTAGATTTGAATGATGTAGAGTCAACAAGTTCTTTGTGGAAATGAACCTCTTGAAGTCTTGGAATACTAGGAGCACACTATCTTCTTAGCATCATCTTGAACTTCTTCTTTTTTGACACCAATAGGCTTTGAAATATTTTGAATATTGGTCCCACTGGGCATGCCAAAAAATTTTGTCACAAATTTTTGTAACCTTGTCCAAATTTTTTACCTAAGGACAACCTTGTGAAACATGGAAACAACCTCCAACTTGTGAGACTTAAACTATGAGGTTGAATCTCCAAAGAAGGTCAGCTTCCTTTACTATCAAGATGCACCTAACTACTATTGGAGAGGAAAAGAGAGAAGGAATGCCTAGAAGAAAACTACCTAATCTAATCTAAGGAGGCGATGCACCAAATAGAGTATTTGATCTTATCTCTACCCATAACTGCATAGTTAACCAGTTATAACCTCAAAGAATATAGATTTAGACCTTGCTTAATCTAACAACCACATGTAGATTAGACAACAAAATAATGGTATAGGAAGAAGCTTCACTTATTATCATTCAAATGCCAAAATAGATACAATCATGCAAATTGTAGAATATAGCAAAGAACATTAACTAGAAGCAAAGAAGTCTTGCACATTGTGTTAATGGCTGAAAGAGATATAGAAGAGAATTACAATGGTGCAAGGGCACAAGAAATTACAATAGTATGCATGGAAAGAAATCCTAGAGAATCATAGGAAGATCAACAACAACCCTCTAAAAGGGTAAAAAAATTTCTTTTATAGTTCAAACATAACTGAGAAACTTCTATAGGAAGCCAAGAGATCAACCACTATTATCATGTTGTAGGGAGACATTAATGATGATATAGAAGGATTTTCTTAGGTGCACATGCATATGCAAAGGATTTGATATCGACGTGCATATTAAACTCTGGAAGGGACAAAAATAATGGCCATAACTAAAGATTGGGTAAATGTATAACCTACAATCTTAAGAAGATAGAAAATTCATTCATCAAGCTTAGAGAAAGCAAAAGGTAGTTACAGATGATCAAAAGATTGATAAGATCATTAAGAGCCATCATTTTTGTTCTTGACACTTTCCAAATTAGATATATTGGTAAGTCAAACATTTTCAACCTTCATCCTATACCCTTCATGTAATTTTATTAATCGAAGATCCCTTACCTTTTTGGCCTAGACAAGTAAAGCGCCTTCATGGTCAACTCAAATTCCTATGATCCTATGATTGTCTAATAAGGTAAAAACCCTTGGATCATCTTCAACTTAGAGCCTAGCCCTTATGATATTATGATCATCAACCTATCTTAACATTGGGCCCCTCTTGAAACTCCTTTATGATCTTACAACACACCCATATTTTGTAGCATTGGGAGCCTAACAATCTACCCTTATGATCCTATGATCTGCCTTGTCGTGACAATGAAAATACTTCTTCATAGCTTCAGAGGAACCTTTAAAACTTCCTAAAATCTTAAAACATGGTTATTATAAGATCATGCCCATTTTTTAATCTTTTCATGATCATCCATTGTTATGATGTTAAGATAACCACATATCATAACATCGACAGCTTAATTTTTTCTTCCTGCAATGTCATGAACATAGTCTACATTGTAGGATTGTGTGATTCCTTCACTAGCCTGGACACATGTCAAAACCTTATTATTTCACTATGGATATCCTTCATGCAACTTTCATTAGTGACAAGGCAGAAACCACTTGATTATAATTCATCTAACGGTCTTGAAAACACACCAATTCATGTCAGAACTTGACCAATGAGAACACTACTTTTTTGCCAATTGTTTGACACTGATCGACCTAGTCTAACAAGTCTTTAATTATGTGACCTACCAAGGGGAATGATGTTAGAAGGTCCATGCATCTCAATGTCACTTTTTCACTTTCCATAAAACCCTTGCAACTTCATAAAGCAATAAATCAACAACTGTAGATCTGGGAGGATCTGATGATAGGGAAAGTTGTGGCCCTGCACAAATAAAATAAAATTCATATGGAAATAAAATAAAGATTTTTGTTCAATTATTTTGTATTTCCATTAGCATTTAATATTCAAATTTGTAAGTGACCATTGGGTGGGCTCTGGCATTTAAATTAATTTTTTTGGCGGGAAGGCATTTTTGGTTAACAATTCTGGCAACTCAAAGGGGATGCTAGCCTGCTATGCATATGACCAATGGCCTACACATCCATTGGGATATAGAGTCACTAAATTTTAGAACATATCCACTTCATCACCTTTGACACATTCTGAGCCATAAAACTTGCCCTTCTACCTTTGCAACTTTGCAAACCTGGAACCAAAACTCTTTGAAAGAAAACATGTGGTCAACACTTCTTGGAAAATAGGAACAAATGGAAAGAAAAATATTCTAATTATATAAACAAAAGCCCTAACCTTTATTAGAAACAAGGTTTAAGATATATTCCATTGACTAGAATAGGCAATATTTCACCATCAAGCCTACTTAACTGAAAAGTATTGCCATGTTTGCAATGGATAACCACATAGGGACCACTCTATAATGTATCAAATTTTGAGTGTCTCCCTAGTTTCACCCTATCTGCATCCCATTTTAACATAATATCACCCTCTCTAAAAATTTGGACCTTAGCTTTCCCATCAAAGGACTTCTTGACTTTATGTTGATGTGTGTCTAGGGTCTGTATGCCCTGATTTCTTTTCTCTTCTAGCTCCACTAGTTCTACCATTCTTATAGACAACATCATTTTTAATTATCTAAAACTGATGAGCCAACTCAAGAGTAGGAAATTCTAATGAGATAGGAAGTCTATCTTCTCTACCATATACCAATGTGAAAGTGGAATTTCCTATGGATCTCTTAGGTGTTATTCTGTCAGCCTATAGTGTTGTTTTCAACTTTTGATGCCAACACTTCTACTTATCCTCTATAGTCCTTTTCATAGTCTTGATTATGTTCTTGTTAGATTAATAAACCAATCCATTTCCCTAAGGATAGTAGTTTGAGGATGTATGTAAGTAGATATTATGATCAACCACCCATACACAAATTTGAGCTCCTACAAAAGATCTTGCATTATCTAAAATAATGGTTAAAGGGCACCAAAAATGGTTATAATTCCATCAAGGAATTCAACAACTAAAGATTTTGTGCATCCTTTAATGCAATTGTTTGTGTTCATCTGGTAAAGTAACTTCTAGTAGCTAGAATCCATTTGTGACTAGAGCTAGAAGGTGGATTGATAGGGCCTAGGAAATCCAATCCCCATTGACAAAAAGGGTCATCCACCTGAATGGGATGAAAGGAAAGAGTTTCAAGTCTTTGCCTACCAAAAAAGAAAGTTCATTTTTCACACTTCCTCACATGTCTATGATAGCCATGGAATAAGGATGGCTAGTAATAACCAACTCTCATAATCTTAATTGCATTTATCCTTGCCAAAAAGTGGCTACCATCATGACCATAATAGAGCTCCTTGATCACTCTATTAACTTGATTTGCATCAATACATCTTAGCAAAGCTCCATTGAAGTCTCTCCTAAATATAATACCATCAACTATATCACAAGGGATTGACTACAATTTGAACTATCTTCCTTTATCCTTTATCCAACCCTTGAGGATATCCATTTCCTTCTAATAAGGTCTTCATGTCATCTATCCAACTCCTTGGACTATCATTTCTTGCTTCTTGTTGTTCTATTAATACCATAACAACTTCCAAACTTGATTCTTGAGATGAGATCATATATTTTCATAATCCATTTCCTCTTACCAACTTGGTAATCTAAATGTCCACATCATATTCTATCACCTTAGTGACCCATCTAGCACTCTTCTTTCTAATATCTTTACTCAAATGAAAATCCTTCACACTTGTATGGGGCATTAGCAAATAGATCTTGTTGTGTGATAGAAGGTGTATGAACTTCTTTAGTGATCTTATGACTGTAAGGGCTTGCTTCTCTACATAGTTGTACTTGTCTTCATATTCCTTAAACCCTTCACTAAAGAAGGCAATGGATTGCTCTTCATTCTTACCATTTGATTGAATCAAAACAACAGAGATACTTGACTCACCACCTAAGGTATAAAGAATGAAATCCTTTTCAAAATTTGGATTGATGAGAGTAGGAGTTGAGGCTATGGTTGCTTTGATCTCTTCAAAACTTTTTTTCCCTTGCTGAGTCCATGTAAAGACTATATTCTTCTTAAGAATAGCTATAAGGGGTTTCACCATGGTAGCTAAATTAGGAGTAAATCTCCTCACAAAAGTTATTCTACCAAGAAAAATTTTCAGCCCTTTCTTGTGGATAGGAAGAGAGAGAGCAAGCATTGCCTCTATTCTCTTTGGATCAATGGTTAGACCATCCTTAGATACAATATGTCCTAAAAAATTTCCTTGACTAGTAGAAAAGACACACTTGCTTGGGTTCAAAGATAATCCATACTCTCTACATTTTATGAACACTTGTTTGAGATGGCCCAAATGGTCTGCCACATTTTTTGAATATTCTATGATATCATCAAGGTAGACCAATACAAACCTTTCAATCATATTTTTGAAGGTTGTCTCCATCACCTTTTGAAATGTGGCACCTGTATTTGTTAGTCCAAAAGACATTTTACTATAAGCATATGTGCCCCACTTAGTTGTGAATATAGTCTTATATCTATTGACCTCTTTGACCAGCACTTGGTTATAACCCAAGAATCCATCCAAGAAAGAGAAACTTTCTAAACTAGTAACCTTAGACAAAAAAAATTCCATGGAAGGGAAAGGATGATGATCTTCGAGGGAAGCTTGGTTAAGATCCCTAAAATCTACACATAATCTAATTTCTCGATTCTTCTTCCTAATAGAGACAAGGTTTTCTACCCATGATGAGTGCTTGATAGGGGAAATTATATTATCCTCAATCAACTTAGATAGCTCTTTTCTCATTAATGGTTCAATCTTGGGATTCATTGGCCTCTATTTCTATCTTACAAGTTTGACATTATCAATTAAATCTATGGTATGCTAAAACAAACTAGGGTAAAAACTCTTTAAATCATCATAATTCCAATAAAATACATCATTAAATTATTGGCATAGATTAATGAAATTATCTTTCTTAGTTTTAGAGCATAACTTTCCCATGTTTAAGGTCTTTCCATTACCAACCTTGATTGGTGTGTGATCATCCTTTCTTGCAATAGCTAGGTTCATGCCTCTATCTCTTGCTTGGTAATTAGGGTTGAAGACACTCTCTAAGGTAATGAGACCCTTAGGAAACTTATTGGAACTTATATTAATGATCTAATCACCATATTGGCCATGTAATGTTGACCAATTTCTTTCAAATAATTCTGCCTCATTTTGCAAGAAACTTACAATTTGTGCATTAGATTTGAACACTTGCCAATTGGTGTTGTTGTCAGGAATAGGAGACCTCACTACCACTTTAATCTATTTCTTCCTTTCAACTTCAATGTTCTTTGGCACATCATAAGATGCACCCACTACTGCAAATCTATCAACATGTCTATTCCTCATTCTAGGGATGCTTTGAATATTAGATGCATTGAAACTTTCAAGAAAATCCCATACTCTATGTTTATAAGACTTGAGCAAACCATTCTTAGTGACATTTTGATTCCTCACTTGATTATCCACCAACTTGCTATCTCCATATACATTTAAGGCTTGGATTCCTCTTTTTTGAGCAAGTAGGAGACCTTGAATCAAGCATTCATACTTGGGTGCTACATTATTGGTACAACTAAACTGGAGCCTAAGGAAGAAGTAATACATTACTAGTGTAGGAGAAATCAACATCATGCTAGCCCCCAACCCATTCTTATTTATTGATCCATCAAAGTACATATGCAATATCCCACTCATATCTTCTTTGGTCTTCATAAGGTTGGGGATAAGAGCATCCTTTTTTGATACATAGTATGTACCAAGGCTTGTCTTAAGAGTTTCTAATATAGAATCAAACTAATATGCATTAGCCCATTCATCTAAGAGGAAATAAGATATCTCTACTAGAGAAGTGGTAGGTTCATCTGCTATATCATTCTCATTTATCTCTAAGATGGTGCAGTTCATATTGATGAGATTAGGGCTGTAGAGTTCAATATGATGGAGGGATAGAGGCTCTACTTTGATTGAAGTCTTGGTTCCATATCTTGTTCTAAAAAACATATATGACCAATCAGAAGATATGTAGCCACCTATTTGGGTAGTGAAGTCTCTTGAAAGACAAATGGAAAAGTGTGGCTTGACCTTAGCAACTGATATATCTTGAGTCATGGTACAATGAGGGCATGCATGTAGGGCCATTTCAACATTCCTAAGGATTCCTATAGTCTTGATAGAACTACCATATAATTACAATACATCCTTAACAATGGGTTCATATTTTATTTCTAAAGCATCCACAACAAATTTAGTCATCATTGAACTACTAGCCCCTAAATAAATCATGCAATTATGGACTGGTTTATCCCCCATAATTAGAGAAACATAAAATGGAGGAGGTCTAACCTTTTTACTCATTTATCCTTCCTTTGATGGTTGTACAAGACTTATGGTACTCTCCATGATAGGTAGTTGATCCTTTGGTTCAATGCTCTCCAATTCTTGTTACAACAACCTCTTTTGTATACGTATAGTAGTAACAACATCCCACATAGAAAATTTCACATTTTCTTCTTTATTTTATCTACCACACTAAATGAGGTATTAGGTGCTTTGGTAGGAGCCTTAAGAGATAGTTGTGTAAGAGTTTGAGATGGAATAGCTTGGGGGTCATTCACATATCCTCTGCTATTATTCTGTCTTTATTGTTTAGAGGCATTGGCTTGATCATTCACTGCTTGTACATGAGATACTACATTTGATGTTGAAGCTTAATTAGGAGAAGGAGGGCCAACATATTCAATAGCCCTTCTTTTTCTCCTAGTATTATGAGTAATGAAGTAATGGTTTACATTACAATGTTGCTTCACTTGATGATTCATGAAGGAGAAATCACCCTCTTTTCGC
This sequence comes from Cupressus sempervirens, assembly GCA_028749045.1. Taxonomy (NCBI): domain Eukaryota; kingdom Viridiplantae; phylum Streptophyta; class Pinopsida; order Cupressales; family Cupressaceae; genus Cupressus; species Cupressus sempervirens. The sequence goes on from CM053788.1 coordinate 145,942,740, forward strand.
ATATGCGATGCAACTTTGGGTTGGTTCTCATTATATTACTATCCTACTATAGGCTCTTGAGTTGTCAAAACAAAATAATATTCAGCCTTTTAACACATATAATAGACACAGGAATAATTGTAGGAGGGGCAAAAATCTAGATCTTGAGCCATATTGATTTGAGGGACTATGGCCTTGTTTTGATTTGCACTTGAAGTAGAGGCATGATTCTTCTTCCTACTATGATCAAAAGAAATGTTTCCATGATTTTGATTTGGAGGCCTACCATTTTTTGGAGTTTGATATTGCAGTTGAGGAGCCTTATTACCTGAGCTTGCTATCTCTTCAAAGTCACCACTTTGTTGCTCACTTTTTACATCACAGAGAAGCTATCTTCCAACTTCTTTTCTTCACCTTGTAATATTTTATCTATGTTCAACATCATAGACTACATCATCTCCTTGATTTCATCTATTCCATTTGAAAATATGGAAGCTTGAGGAGCTAGATCAATGGTTTGTGATATGGAAGGTGTGGGAATAGGTGCTATTGTTGGCTAATGATTTAAGATATTAGGGAAGAAAGGCATAGGAGGCCTTGGAGCTGACTTTACCCCTTGTATTAATATGTTTTCTACCTTTTTTACTATTTCATAAGCATTAGGTAATGTGTCTCCTCCCATGGTTTGGATTGTAGTGGAAATATCATTGTTAAAATCTCTAAGGTAATGTATGAAGGCATTACTAGGGGTGGGCTTCATTGAAGTAGGTATTTTGTCCCATGTCTTTTGGAATTTGTAGTTGAAATCAGTCACACATTCATGGGGGGCTCTTTTTTAGTAGGTAGTTTTTCTATAAGTGAGAAATAGTCACTTTTCGCATCAAAATGTTTACATAGTCCTACTCCTAACCCATCTCAATCTATTATAGAACCCTTTGATGGACCCTTGTACCCTTGTAGGGCTTTCCCTTCTAAAGATGAAGCTAGGAATCTAATAGCCACATCATCTTCTATAATACCATGGATACTATAAAAATTTTCAATCTCTTGAACATGGTCTAAGGGAGAGATGGAAGTTTCACCAACAAATTTAGGTATACTTTTAGGTGTAGCTACTGGTACATCATTTCTTTGGGTTAACAAAAGAGGACTTCCACCATTAATGGTGGAAAAAGAATGAGCTTTAGCCATATAATAAAGTGGTCTATTGATATGAGCTAATGGCTTTCTATGTTGAGATCTCATAGCAAGAGGAGTGGAGATTGATCTTAGGGGTATGTATTTCCTCTATACTCCTAACTAGTGATAAACATACTCTAGTCTTTTTTCTTCTAGGAATTGAAAATGAAAGCTCTTGGTACTAAAATTTATCTTTAGAAGATGCCCTTGTTTCAGCTTTGGGAATGAATCACAACAATTATGGTTTGAAACTAGATGTGAATGATGTAGACTCACCAAGTGCTTTGTGGAAATGAGCCTCTTGAAGGCTTGGAATACTAGAAGCACACTTTCTTCTCAGCATCATCTTGAACTTCTTCTTTTTTACACTAGTAGGTTTTGAAATCTTTTGAATATTGGTCCCATTGGGCATGCCAAAAAATGTTGTCACAAAATTTTGCACCCTTGTCCAAATTTTTTACCTAAGGAAAACCTTGTGAAACATGGAAGCAACCTCCAAGTTGTTGGACTTAAACTATGAGGCTGAGTCTCTAGAGAAGGTTAGCTTCCTTTACTATCAAGATGAACCTAACTACTATTGGAGAGGAAAAGAGATAAGGAATGCATAGAATAAAACTACCTAATCTAATCTTAGGAGGTGATGCACCAACATAGAGTGTTTGATCTTATCTCTAGCCATAAATGCATAGTTAACTAGTTCTAACCTCAAAGAATAGTGATTCAGACCTAGCTTAATCTAGCAACCACATGTAAATCAGAGAACAAAAGAATGGTATAGGAAGAAGCTTCACTTAATATCATTCAAATGCCAAAATAGATAAAATTATGCAAATTGAAGAATATAGACAAGAACATTAACCAGTGACAAAGAAGTCTTGCATAGTGTGTTAATGGCTAAAAGAGATACATCAAAGAATTACAATGGCTTAGGGACACAAGAAATTATAGTTGTATGCATGGAAAGAAATACTAGAGAGTCAAAGAAAGATAAATAATAACCCTTTGAAAGGGTGCAAAACTTACTTTTATAGTTCAAGCTTAACTGAGAAAGTTCTAATGAAAGCTAAGAGATCAATCACTATTATCAAGTTGCAAGGAGAAATTAATGCTGACACAAAAGGATTTTCTCAAGTGCATGCCCATATGTAAAGGGTCTAATATCCACATGCATATTCAACTCTAGAAGGGAGAAAAATGATAACCATAACTGAAGATTGGGTAGATGGATAACCCACAACCTTAAGAAGACAAAAAATTCATTCATCAGGCTTGGAGAAAGAAAAAGGTAGTTGTAGATGATCAAAAAGGTTGATATAATCATTAAGAGCCATCTTTTCTATTCTCAATGCTTGCCAATTCAGATCTATGAGTAAGTCAAACATTTTCAACCTTCATTCTGTACCCTTCCTATAATTTCATTGGTCGAAGATCCCTTAAATTTCTAGCCTAGAAAAGTGAAGTGCCTTCATGGTCAACTCAAATTCCTACAATCTTACATTCATCAAACAAGGTCAAAACCGTTGTATCATCTTCAACTTGGAGCCTAGCCCTTATGATCTCATGATTGTTAACCTATCTTAACATCAAGCCCCTCTTGAAACTCCTTTATGATCTTATGACACACCCATATTTTGTAGCATCAAGAGCCTAATAATCTGCCCTTATGATCCTATGATCTACCTTGTTGTGACAAAACAATGCTTCTTCATAGCTTTAGAGGACCCTTTGACACTACCTATGATCTTACAACATGGTTATCATAAGATCACATCCATTTTTTTAACTTTTTCATGATCACTTGTTGTTATGATGTTACGATAGATAGATATCATAACATTGATAACTTAAACTTTTCTTCCTATGATCTCATGAAAATAGTCTACATCGTAAGATTGCATTACTCCTTCACCAGCCTAGACACGTGTCAAAACCTTGTTATGTCACTATGGGTATCCTTTATGCAACTTTCATTAGTGACAAGGTGACAACAACTTGATTATAATCCATCTAATAGTTCCAAAAAACACACCAATTCATGTTAGAACTTGACCAATGAGAATGCTACTTTTTGGCCAATTGTCTAACACTAATCCACCTAGTCTAACAAGTCTTTACTTTATTGGCCCACCAAGGGGAATGAAGTCACAAGGTCCACATGTCACAACATCACTTTGTCACTTTCCATAAAACCCTTGTGACTTCATAAAGAAACAAAGCAATGGTCATAGATCTAGGAAGATCTAACAGTAGGGAAAGTTGTGGCCCCATAGAAATAAAATTATATTCATATGGAAATAAAATAATGTTTTTGTTTGGTTATTTTGTATTTCCATTGGTATTCAATATTCAAATGTGGAAGTGACCGTTGGGTGGGCTCTGGCATTTAAATTCAATGTTTTGGTGAGAAGGCATTTTTTGTTAACAATTAGCCTACAACCCCATTTGACCTATACAATCAATTGTAATATGTGCCTAGGGTTCCTAAGACCCCTAGGGATACATGTCGCAATGAAATGGGTTGAAGGGGATTTTAGGTTATCCTACAACCCTATTCAACCCATATGATCAATTATAATATGTTCCTAGGGGTCCGAGGACCCCTAGGGACACATGTCTTGATGAAATGGGTTGAAGGAGGTCATAGAATAGCTTGTAGCCTTGTTCAACCCATAAAATTGATTACAATATGTCCTATGGGTCCTAAGACCCTCAGGAACACATGTTGTGATGAAATGGATCATGTGATGAAATAGGTTGAAAGGGATCATAGGTTATCTTATGACCCCCTTTGACCCATATGATCAATTACAATATATCCCTAGGGGTTCTAAGACCCCTAGGGACACATGTCATGATGAAATAGGTCAAAGGGGGTCATAGGTTAGCCTACAACCCCCTTCGACCCATACGATCAATTACAATTATAATGCCTGCCCCTAGATAATTTTTCTGATTTTATTGTTGAACTCTTTTAGGCCAGCTTTATGTTTATGCTTGATGATTAATGACATTTTTTTTCCAGATTGTTGGATATTACTTCATATTTAGTTTATATATATATATATATATATAGAGAGAGAGAGAGAGAGAGAGAGAGAGAGAGAGAGAGAGATTTTAGTTATCTCATGATTGTTTGATGATGATACATATGTTCATGTAGTGACTTTCAGAAATTTGATGATGTTAGTTAGATGAATGATTTTTATGTGGTTTCTATGGATACTTACCCCATACTTGCATGTGTATGGTGTACATGTATGTTTTCTTTATGTTTGATGTTTCTGAAGTGGTTGAGGAAGGGATTCGCAATCACCTGGTAGTTGGGATCTACATGATGTCCCACTTCCTACCATTGCTTGTTTAGTTTAGAATATACGTGTTTGTGCAAGTGTGGTTTTTATGCAATTTGTAGGTACCGAGTATCGACTTCCCTGAATTGCCAAGATGAGCATACCCTATTGCAATATCTCAATGGTAAGAGAGGGGAGATAACTTTTGAGTCTGAATCAAATCCTTAAACCATTTTTCCTAAAAAGTAGGGCAAGAGTCTAAGTTTTCTACCTCAGAATTTGTCAAGTGACGTAAATTCTTAATTATAACCCTTGAGTTCGATCCAGTTTCTGTACTTTATTATTGGTTTTCATTTTTAGTGTTTTGGTTCTGTGATTATTTTCTCTTATAATTAAATCAAATTAAAAGAATATTTAATGATTAAATTTAATGGGAATTTTATTTAAAAAGTTCAATAGTTAATTACACTTAATTAATAGAGAAATTAATTCAATAAAAAAAAAAAATTAAAGGTAAAGTTATAGTTATAATGTTGGAGCGTATTAATATTATTTAATTTAATAATAATATATTTAGGAGATCATTTTTAAATAAATGCTAAGTATAATTATTACTTAAGTTAATAAATATTTTAATCAAAAACACTTACAAAATTAATTAAAGAGAGAAAGCAAATTATTTAAATAAAGATATTTTGTAATTAAATAGCTAAAAGGTTGTACATGAAAATTGAATTATAATTAAATAATAAAGATCAATGAGTCTTCTCATGTGATTGCACAATCAGAGCCCCAAATTTAGGGGAGAACTCTTTATTAGAATCTAGAGCTCATTTTTGTAATAACTAGGATTTACAGAAGCGATTTTCAGAGAAGGAAGTTTTTAGAAGAAAGGGGTTTTCTCATGTTCTTCTTGGGATTGTGTATTTGTGTGTTAGCATTAGATTTAGGTAGAATTGTGTGATTAATTTACGCAAAAATATTTCCATCTTTCCAATCTTCTGTATGCTTTGTGTCTGGATAAATTTGCTCTTGAAAATTTGTAGATTGTTTGATATCATTGATAAATTCATGTTGTGAATCTTAGTTTATTTTTGTTTCAAGGTTATCTGTGTTTGCGAAATGAAGTCTCTTTGAAACTCTTGTGCTTTTAAATTTTAATTAGATGGGTTTTGGTTTAAAAATTGAATTTTAGAATATAAATTTGAATGCTTTTTTCTAGTTTCCCTATCAAAGTATTGCTCATAATTTTATCATATATATATATATATATATATACAAACAATTAAAATATTGGGCATACTATTTTTTTAAATGTAAATAAAATAAAATAAAATATGCTTTTGGTGGGCAGGGCCACCAACCCTTGACCCAACCCATTTTCTCCCTACCCCCACCTTGGTAGTGAGAGTGTTGTCAATGGCCATTGATGGCTGTGCATGGCACACCCTACTGCTATGATAGCACAAGACTGTCGTAGGTAGTACTCTAGTATCATGACAGTAGAGCTGCTGCAATAGGGACCTAGCCTATGACCTTTAAAAGTTTTATGGTAAGTTTTATTTTTAGTTTTTAAAAAATAAATTTAAATTTATTAAATTAAATTAATTTAATAGTATTTGTATTAAATGTTATTTTTTAAAATAAATGTTAAATTATTAAATGTTGGTTTTAAATTTTATAAATGTTTATTATTATTAAATGATATAACATAACAATATTATTATTATTTTCTTTTAATAGTTATTATTTTATTATTAGATCAATAATTACTTTAATAATAATTTAATTTATGTTATTTTATTAATAAATTAGTGATTATCATCTTTAGTAATCTAATGTCTATTGATTAAAATTAATAATATTTAATTATCATTTGGAATTAATGGATTATTATATTGTATGTGAAAAGTAAATTTGGAAATTTGTAAACTTTAACAAACTAAAAACTAGCAATGAAATATAAGACGCAAACCTTACTATAAATTCAAACAATGTGTTTTCAAAACCAAACGAAACTACAAAATTACATTGTCTATTGTATGTTTACTTCTATGTTGGTTTTTGAGTTGACTTAGTACTTTGACAAAATTAGGATGTTACCAGAGGCTTGGGAGTTTGTTCTGTGATGTCATGATGATGTTTTTGAATCCAATCTTTTATACCTAACCTTGGTAATGTGTTGTGTGTTTTTATGAGGAGTTTGATCTATTGGTGGTTATTGCTTAAAAGTATTCTTATGTGAAACTAACGTGAATGATGCATCTCTTTTGATATAACCTTTGAGTCTTCGATCAGTTATTTTTGGTTGATTTCTAATTTCCTATAAAGGATTGAGGTATTATTGTGAATTGTCTTTTGATGCTTTCCAGTCACTTGTATAGGGATGAGGTGAAAACTGTGATTCTTTGAGTTGTAATTTTATGAGCCTAGGGTAGGTAATCTGTATGTGATCTTGGGAAGTAGCTTGCAATGGAGGTCAGAGCTTTAATTAGTTTTCTGGGTAACCCATTGTAAGTTGTTTAATAAGTGAAAACACTACATTAAATGAGAGTAAAATGAATTAACAAGAGTCATTGATTTTTTCCTCGCCCATGCCTCGAGTGCTAGTATAGGCTAGGATGGGAGTAGAGAGGACACTTGGTTGTGATCTTGCATTTTTAGTACACCTTGTCACTACAAAAAGATATTAGTGTTGCATAGAGTCACTAGGGCGGTGGAGGATTAAAAGACTAGTCGAGTAACCTTAGAGTTCGCTCATGCGATGACACTAGTCCACTTGCATAATAGATTTCCTACATGTCATTGTTGCCTCTAGGTTTATATGTTGTTTTTATCTGGGTACCTTTGAGTTAGATTACTTAGATGTTGGATTTGACTTTTGGGTTTGTTATCTTGTTTGGGACTTGAGACTATCTCCTTAGCCTTGTGGGAGTGGATATTTTTGGGTTACTACAAGGTTAGGTGGTAGTACTTTTACCATTGAGATCTAGTAGTTTGATTGTCATGGCTAGAGTTCTCTATTATGCATCTCTTTCATTCTATTCTTGTGTACTATAATGGATGGTTATACTTGTTGTATTATATTTAATTTTGTGAATCTTATGAGATGTTGTTGTAATCTATTTTTATGTTGTATATTCTTTCAGCCCTTCATACCCTGTGACCTGTATAGTGGATGATGGTGCATTATGATTATTAACAAGTGTCATTCGAGATAACTCTATATTATTTAAATGGAATCATACTTGTACAATATTCTTTGATTTGGATTGATTATATATTGGATTTACTGTTAATTAAACTTAAATGTGATTCAATGTCATGGGACCCCTAAGAATTGTAATTTGTTTTGTGGTATGTGTTTATGTGTATGTTATTGCTTCCACTATTTTATATATGTTTTTTTTATGTTATTATCTTTAAAATTTTTTTTTGGCAAACTTAGTGAAACCTTAGGTTAATTTCTTTTGGGTTCCTTGGTGGGGCATTACATCTAGTATTAGAGCCTAAGTTTCTATATTGGGAGCTCTAGGTATATTGGAATGCCACTAGTTGCTAACTAGTTGAATTAAAACAAAATTTGAACTATTATATATACATACATACATACATACATACATACATACATATATATATATATATATTATAAACTTGAACTTCAAACTGAAACCAGACTTAAACTGTTATGTATCTATTACAAACTTTAAACACTTGAACTTCAAATTGAAATGTACTTAAACATAGAAGTAGATAAACTGAATTGAAATATTGTACCGTATTAAAAACATGTTCCTTATGTGTAAGCTTTATAGTATTATGTTCTTATGGTTATTTTAGCATCTCATTGTTCTTGGATATTATTGTACGATGGTACTTGGGATGAGATTGATAGTTAGAGGTCGTGGGCAAGGTACGGATGTTAGTGTGCATGAATCTACCCATGAAGGTCTCGTCCAAGAGGAGAACATGGAAGTGCACCATAGTGAGTATTAGGTCAATTCAAAAGAACTTGACTTGCAACAGATGATGAGGATCATCATGCATCACTTGCCTCCTCCTTTTGGTGCTAATCATCAGGAGTCACACCATGCGAGGAATGAGAAAAGGAATAGGTCTAGGAGTCATCAAAGGGACCTTCACTTTGTTAGAAAGAGGTTAGTCATAGTTGAGTAGATGAAGGACCTTCAAAGGTCCAAGATCAAATCTTTCAATGGGCTAGGTTTAGGTTATGTAGTCGAGAAATGGCTTAAGGCTCTAGATAGTTGTTTTTCTATTTAGGACTCTTACTATAATGTCAAAGCAAGGTTTTCCATTACCAACCTCAAAATTATTTGGGGCAACTTAGTGGGACATCAAAGAGAAGAAGTAGGGTATAAACATGAGCACCATTACATGGGATTTATTCCTCAAGAACTTTCTTGAACGTTTCCTACCAAAGGAATGGCACCTACAAAGGGATGATGAAATTCATAGCCTATGACAGTTTACTTTGACCATAATAGAGTATGAGTAGAAATTCTATGAGATCATGCCTTATTCCAGAGCTAGTGGGAATTCACCAGTGATGGCTCATCACTTCATTTGAGGTCTAAAGAACCATCTTATTTGGGGTGTAAAAGTTTTCAAACCTAAAACCCTGAAGGATGCAGTACATCAAGCTATCCTAGTAGAGTAGAGCATTACCTTTGGATATGGTGGCTTTGTAGGAGCACTTGTAACCTCAGGGTCCAAATTTAATTAGGGAGTGGGTAGTGGTAGGAAGCCTCTTTCTTCTAGAGGTAATCAATAGAAGCATCAAGGAGGATCATATCCTTCAGTGCAAAGAGGTGGAGATGGTCATTATTTTAGGAATGCTAAGGATAAAAAATGCAACCAGTTTGACCATTCATCATAGAGTACTTAACCTTTTGCTAATGGGAGTAGTTATCACTAGTTTGACACACCTAGAGACATGTGTAGGTCATAGAGAGTGTTCTTAGATGAGTCATATCCTCCTATTGGGGGGAAGGGTCCAATGGGACTTGTATAGTGAGTTCTTTTGTTCTATCTTTTGTATAGGCTTGTAGGAGTAAGCCTAAGTCTAGGGGGGTGGATGTAATGCCTACCACTAGATAACCTTTTTGATTTTATTGCCAAACTTTTTCAGGCTAGCTTTATGTTTATGCTTGATGATCAATGACATTTATTTTCTAGATTGGTGGATATTACTTCATATTCAGTTGATAAATATATATTGAGTTGGTATGTTATTTAAGTTATCTCATGATTGTTCGATGATGATATATATGTTCATGTAGTGATTTTTAGTTATTTAATGATGTTAGTTAGATGAATGATTTTTATGTGGTTTCTATGGATACTTACCTCATACTTGCAAGTGTATGGTGTGTGTGTGTGTGCATGCGTGCGTGCGCACGCGCGCGTGTGTGTGTTTTTTTTATGTTTGACATTTTTGATGTGGTTGAGGAAGGGAGTCATAGTCACATGCTAGTCAGGATCTACACGATGTACCACTTCCTACCATTTCCTATTTAATTTAGAATATATATGTTTGTACATATGTGGTTTTTATGCAGATTGGAGGTACTAGGTATTGACTTCCTTGAATTGCCAGGATGAACGTACCCTATTGTAATATCTCAATGGTAAGAGAGGGGAGATAACTCTTGAGTCTGAATCATATCCTTAAACCATTTTTCCTAAATAGTAGGGCAAGAATCTAAGTTTTCTACCTTCAAAATTTATCAAGTGACGTAAATTCTTGATTATAACCCTTAAGTTTGATCTAGTTTCTGTACTTTATTATGGGTTTTCATTTTTATTGTTTTGGGTCTATGATTATTTTCTATTATAATCAAATCGAACTAAAAGAATATTTAATGATTAAATTTAATGGGAATTTTATTAAGAAAATTAAATAGTTAATTATATTTAATTAATTGAAAAATTAATTAAATAAATGAATTAAATTTAAAGATAAAGTTATAGTTCTAATGTTGGAGTGTATTAATAGTTATTTAATTTAATAATAATATATTTAGAAGATCATTTTTAAATAAATGTTAAATATAATTGTTACTTAAGTTAATAACTATTTTTATCAAAAATGCTTCAAAAATCAAGTAAAGAGAGAACGCTAATTATTTAAATAAAGATATTTTGTAATTAAATATCTAAAAGGTTGTGCAAGAATATTAAATTTTAATTAATTAATAAAGATCAATGTGTCTTCTTATGTGATTGCACAATCGAAGCCCAAAATTTAGGGGAGAACTCTTTATTAGAGATCTAGAGCTCATTTTTGCAATAACCGAGATTTGGAGAAGCAATTTTCAGAGAAGGAAGTTTTTAGAAGAAAGGGGTTTTCTTGTGTTCTTTGTGGGATTTTGTATTTGTGTGTTAGCATAAGATTCAAGTAGAATCTTCTAATTAATTTATGCAAAAAAATTTCCATCTTGCTAATCTTCTATCCGCTTTGTGTCTAGATAATCCACTCTCAAAAATTTGTAGATTGTTTGATATCATTGATAAATTCTTGTTGTGAATCTTAGTTTATTTTTGTTTTGAGGTTATTTGTGTTTGAGGAATGAAGTTTTTTTGAAACCCTCATTCTTTTAAATTTTAATCAAATGAGTTTTGGTTTTAAAATCAAATTTTAGAATGTAAATTCGAATGCTTTTTTTCCAGGTTTCCCTATCAAAGTATTGCTCACAGTTTTATTAAAAAAAATATATATAAACTATTAAAATGGGGGGCGCACTATTTTTTAAAGTAAATAAAATAAAATAAAATATGTTTTTGGTGGGCGGGGCCACCAACCCTCCACCCACCTCATTTTCTCCCTACCCTAGCCACAGAAGCAAGAGTGTTGTTGATGCAACCAAAATTCCTCAAATAATTTAAAAAAAATAAGAGAGAAAGAACATAAAAATAAATAATAAAACTCCAAATTATTCTTTATTCATATTCCCAATTCTCTTCCTCCTACAGTAAGAGAACTTATAGTTTGAAATAGAAATCCAAAATTACCATTTTTTGTAATTTTTTCATAAAACTATTTTTTGCCATTTTTGGTATTTTTTAAAACAACTCAAAAAAAGCTAATTTTTTTTGTGAAGCTTCCTAAAACTGAGATAAGATGAACTGGCAACTAACATTCAAAATTAGAATTAATATTTGAAGGTTATTAATAAAAACCAACTTTCTAAAAATTGAAAAAAACATTAAAAGCTTTTAAAAACTACTAAAAGCTCATGTATAGAAAGCCACTAAGAGCTCCTACATAATTCTCCTTTGGTTGAAAGAACACAACTTCTGCAAGTTGTTTTTTAATGTGTGTAGTTTCTTTTTAGAATTTTTCCTTCCTTGTACCAAACATTGATTTTATTGACTGAGAGGAATGCAAGTTTGTTCCTTTTTCTTGGTCTTCCAATTTTTTTTGGCATTTTATCATTCACCTTTGCAACTGTCACAAGATCCCTCTTCCTCTTATTTTTCTTAAACCATATTCTGCTCAACATCTTCCCAGCCTTTAAAATCCAAAATTCCATTTCTTCTATATAAACCTTTGCATCATAATCATTTATGTCTTCAACACATAATATATCAACATATTCTCCATTGCCACAATTTTCACAATATTCTTGAAAATATATATATTCCATATCAAAAAAAAATTTTGAAACATCATTATTAGAAACCTTCTTATAAACATGCACTTCCACTTTCTCATTCTGAACATAAGATTCAAATATTTGAGAATGATAGGAAGACTCTTCTATGACTATATTTACCATGTCTTCTTCAGTGCTTGATGTCGAGAAAATCATAGGTATAATTTTCATTTCATTTTCTACCTCTTCCTCCTGCAATACTTTATTTTTTCTTTCCTGCATTTTCCTCTTCTAAAAAATCTTTTTAACAGGCCATGTGATCTTCTTCTTGACTAGTAGGTACCATTTTTACATTTCTAATTCCATTGGCTTTCTTAATTGTTGCCAACTTTCTTGTAATTTTCTTAACATTTCTTTCAACTCTAATCACCTCATCTCTTCCTCCTTCCTCTTCCTCTCTTTCTCTTTTATTTTATTTTCTTCTCTCCTCTTATGCAAATACTTCATCAATAAATTTAGTTCTTCAAACGAGTCCATTAACCTTGCTTCTTCTTTTCCTTTGCCTCAACCTAGGTATTTTATCTTCTCTATCTAGTCTTCAAGAAACTAGCTCCTCTTCTCAACCTACATAAACATAAACTCAAAACCACACAACCACAAAAATCTCCATTTCTTAGAACTTTTGTGCTCTGATACTAGATGATGCAACCAAAATTCCTCAAATAATTAAAAAAAACATAAGAGAGGAAGAACATAAAAATAAATAATAAAACTCCAAATTATTCTTTATTTATCTTCCCAATTCTCTTCCTCCTACAGTGTGAGAAATTACAGTTTTAAATACAAATCCAAAATTAGCATTTTTGGTAATTTTTAAAACAACTTGAAAAAAGCTGATTTTTTTCATGAAGCTTCCTAAAACTGAGATAAGATGAACTGCCAACTAACATTCAAAATTGGAATTAATATTTTGAGGTTATTAATAAAAACCAACTTTCTAAAAAATAAAAAAATTTAAAAGCTTTTAAAAACTACTAAAAGCTCCTACATCAGTTGTCGGTGGCCATTGATGGCTACGTATGGTAGACCCTGCTGACATGACACCAAAGGTACTATCATAGGCAATACTCTACTATCGCGACACTAGAGTTGCCATGATAAGGACCTAGCCTATGAGCTTTAAAAGTTTTATGGTAAGTTTTGTTTTTAATTTTTTAAATTTAAATTTATTAAATTAATATAATTTAATAGTATTTGTATAAAATGTGATTTAAAAAAAAATTATTAAATTAATAAATGTTAGTTTTAAATTTTATAAATGTTTATAATTATTAAATGATATAACATAACAATATTATTATTATTTTCTTTTAATAGTTATTATTTTATTATTAGATCAATAACTACTTTATTAATAATTTAATTTATGTTATTTTATTAATAAATTATTGATTATCATCTTTAGTAATCTAATGACTATTGATTAAAAATTAATAATATTTAATTATGATTTGGAATAAATGGATTATGATATTGTATGTGAAAAGTAAATTTGGAAATTTCTAAAATTTAGCAAATTGAAAACTAGCAACAAAATATAAGACACAAACCTTACTGTAAATTCAAATTGTGTGTTTTCAAAACTAAACAGAACTACAAAACAACACTATCAAAACTACTTTTACTTTGGGTTTTAGGTTGACTTAGTGCTTTGACCAAATCAAGATGTTACCAAAGGCTTGGGAGTTTGTTCTGAGATGTCATGATGGTGCTTTTGAATCTTATCTTTTATACCCAACCTTGGTAATGTGTCATGTGTTTCTATGAGGAGTTTGATCTATTGATGGTTATTGTTTTCCAATGATCTTATGTGAAACTAAGGTGAATGGTGTATCTCTTCTAATATAACCTTTGATTCCTCAATTCATTATTTTTGGATGCTTTCCAGTTTCTTGTAAAGGACTGAGGTGTTATTGTGAATTGTCTTTTGATGCTTTTTAGTCACTTGTTTAGGGCTAAGGTGAAAACTGTTATTCTTTAAGTTGTACTTTTTATGATCCTAGGATACATAATTTGTATGTGATGTCAGGAAGTGGCTTGCAATGGAGGCTAGAGCCCCACATGGTTGTGTGGGTAGCCCATTGTACAAGTTGTTTAATAAGTGAAAATACTACATTAAATGAGAGTAAAATGAATTAAAAAGAGCCATTATTATTTTTTCTCACCCATGCCTCTAGTGCTAGTATAGGCTAGGATGGGACTAAAAAGGATGCTTGGTTGTGACCTTGCATCATTAGTATGCCTTGTCAATACAAACGAATACTAGTGCCACATAGAGTCACTAGGGGGCTAGAGGATTAAAAGACTAGTCAGCTAACCTTAGATTTGGCTCGTGTGATGATGCTTTCCCACTTGCATAATAGATTTCCTACATGTCATTGTTTCCTCTAGGTTTAAATGTCGTTTGTATCTTAGTACCTTTGAGTTAGATTGCTTTTAGGTTTTTCTTTACTTAGATGTTGAATTTGACTTTTGAGTTTGTTATCCTATTTAGGACTTGAGACTATCTCCTAAGTGTGGTGGGAGTAGACCTTTTTGGGTTACCACAAGGTCAAGTGGTAGTGCTATTTACTTTTACCATTGAGATCTAATAGTTTGATTGTCATGGCTCAAGTTCCCTATTTGGTATCTCTTTCATTCTTTTCTTGTGTACTATGATGGATGGTTATTCTTGTTGTATTATATTTGATTTTGTGAATCTTATAAGATGTTGTTCTAATCTATTTTTATGTTGTATATTCTTTCATCCCTTCATACCTTATGACCTGTATAGTGGATGATGGCACATTATGATTATTGCCAAGTGACATTCAAGATAATTCTATATTATTTAAATGGACTCATATTTGTACATAATTCATTGATGTGGATTTATTATATATTGGATTTAGTGTTAATTAAACTTAAATGTGATTAAATTTTGTGGGACCCCTAAGAATTGTAATTTGTTTTGTGGTATGTGTTTATGTGTATGTTATCGCTTTCACTATTTTATATCTATTATTATGTTATTATCTTAAAAAAATGTTTGCCAAACCTAGTGAAACTTTAGGTTGATTTCTTTTGGGTTCCTTGGTAGGGCATTATAGATGTCATTATCAAATTAACCTATGACCCCCTTCAACCCATATGATTGATTATAATATATCCCTAGGGGTCTTAGGACCCTAGGGATACATTTCATGATGAAATGAGTCAAAGGGGGTTGTAGGTTAGCCTACAACCCCCCTCGACTAATACGATCAATTACAATATGTTCCTAGGGGTCCTAGGACTCCCATGGATACATGTCATGATGAGATAAGTTTAAGGGGGTTGTAGGTTAGCCTATGAACCCATTAAACCCATACAATCAATTATAATATGTTTCTAGGGGTTCTAGACCCCCAAGGACACATGTCATGATGAAATGGGTCAAAGGGGGTGGTAGGTTAGCCTACAACCCCCATCAACCCATACAATTGATTAAAATATGTCCCTAGGGGTCTCAGGACCCCTAGGGATGCATTTCATGATGAAATTGGTCAAAGGGGGTCATAGGTTAGCCTATGACCCCCTTCGATCCACATGATCAATTACAATATGTACCTAGGAATCCTAGGACCCCAAGGGACACATGTAATTATGAGATGGTTCAAAGGGGGTTGGTGGTTAGCCTACAAACTCCTTCAAACTATATGCTTGATTATACTATGTCCCTAGGGTTCCTTAGACCCCCATTGACACATTTCATGATACAATAGGTCAAAGGGGGTCATAGGTTATCCTATGACCCCCTTTGCCCTATATGATTGATTAGAATATGTCCTTAGGGGTCCTAGGGCCCCTAGAGACATATGTCAAGATGAAATGGGTCGAAGGGAGTCATAGGTTAGCCTACAACCCCTTTTGACCTATACAATTGATTACAATATGTCCCTAGGTGTCCTAGGACCCCCAATGCCACATGTCATAATGAAATGGATCGAAAGAGGATTGTAGGCTAGCCTTTGACCCTATTCAACCCATATGATAGATTACAATATGTCCCTCGAAGGGGGTCATAGGTTAGCCTACAACCCCATTTGACCCATACGATCAATTACAATATGTCCCTAGGGGTCCTACAACCCCTATAGACACATGTCGTGATGGAATAAATTGAAGGGGGTGGTAGGTTAGCCTATCACCCCATTCAACTCATATGATCAATTACAATTTGTCCCTTGGGGTCCTAGAATCCCCAGGGAGACATATCATGATGAAATGGGTTGAAGGGGGTCGTAGGTTAGCCTATGATCCCATTCAACCCATATTATCAATGACAATATTTCTCTAAGAGTCCTAGGACCTCTAGGGATACATGTCATGAAAAAATGGGTCGAAGGGGGTCATAGGTTAGCCTATGGCCCCCTTTGACCCATACAATCAATAATTATATAATCATAATTAATACTTATATATAACACAATATGTGATTATAATGCATATATACATACATACATACATACATACATACATAAATACATACATACATGTATGTATGTATGTATGTATGTATGTATATGTGTATGATTAAAAATACATATAAATATGTGATTATATACATTTACATGAATTAATAAATACTAATATATATGATATTAGTATTCTATTATATAATATATACATAATAATTTATAATAAATGCATATAATAATTTATAATATATAATAACTATACTATATAATAATTTATAATAAGTAAATTATATATATTTATATAATTGTTCCCACATGATTTACCCCCAAATGAAATAATATAGAATAAGTAATTATAGATACTTATATAATTGTTCCCACTTGATTTCACTCTAAATTTTGGGCATGAATTTCGGTACATGATATAAGATTGGGTATCTGATTTGGGATTGGATACCCAAAATGGGAGTGGGTACCCAAATCAATTTACTAGAAGAATTTTACCAAAATATTCTCTATCACTGTAGACCCATCAATCACATTTTTTTGGCTTTTTCACAGGGTTCAACTATGTTTTTATAGATAAAACTTTGTTTGAGGCCCATTATTTGAAAATGTGGCTACAAAACTTGATAAGGTGTCTAGTATTATTTTCTAAATGGGGAGTAGTAGTTGTCAAAAGGCTAAACAGAAAAGGAAGGTATCAAATGAAGACATAGAAACATATAGGCAAGAGATACGATAAATCACAAAAGGAAGAGACAAGGTATGTTAAATGTCAATCAAGTTGATGATGTATTGATCGAAGGTGAAATTATAAAGTTAGAAAATGAATACATTTAGTTGGGGAATGAAAATGTAACAATTGATAATGACAATATTGAGATTGAAAATTTGGAGGATGAAAATTTACTAGTTCATAATATCATGTATACCAAGATTGACCATGTCAAAAATTAAAATGCATAGGAATGTTACATATCTCCTAATTATAATCAAAATGATTATTTGAAATTGATGAAATGATTATTCATAATTTGGAAGGAAAAAAATCACAAAGAACCATTCGATTATGGGCTTCAATACTATATAAGATGTTTCATGAAAATAAGATAGTGGTTGAGCAATGTCAACTTTTTATGCAATTATTAAAGATGAAAACATGAGACCTATGCTTTCCAAATAGAAGGTTTGTGTCAATAAGAAAATGGAAAGAAATTCCATTATTGTGAAGAATCTTTTCAGTGCTCTTAATAGAATTAGGAAAAATAGCAGGGAGAAGGATAAGAGAGATAATCGAAGGGTTATTATAACCTCTTTGGTAAGTCATCATTTGAAAAAGGGTAGATATATGAGCGAAACTTGTATTGACTTGAACCTAAATCATACTACTTTGAGAAGAGAACTTACTAGAAAATAAATAATTGATGATCCTCTTCAAAATGATACATGGGTTTTTGGTGTGAGACTTCCATGTTTTGATAACAAGCTAACCGATGATGCAAAGCAACACTCTAGCTAAAGAGTCTCACCAAATGCTAAAGACATGTTAAAGTTGAAAATTGGCATTAGAGATTTCACACCACATCCTAAACATTATTTGGAGGTGATTCAAACTATGGTGTTCAAAAAATTTAGAGAGAGTCATCCAAGATTTCATGTATCACAAAGGACTTTTGAATCCTTGAAGCCATTTTATTGTGTGCCAATTAAGTTTTGAAATACATGTTGTTGCAAATACATGTGGATTTTCCTACATAACAAAAACTAATATGCTCCATCCATTCCACTTTTCATAGTAATGAAATGTTGGAGAATTGTGGTGCTGGTGGAGTTCCAACATATACAAGAGACTTGATAGATCAATTTTTTATGTCCTAGAGTTGATGGTTGTTTCTTTTATAGAAGTGTTTTCTTAAATGAGAAGTGTTTAGAATGTGGTGGCTTATCCAAGTTTGAGACATGTTTCCATGAGGGGTGCAAACAAGATCTTGGGAGGACAATAGTAAACAAGAGGTATATGAAATGGTGAAATACACATTAAAGAGTGGATGTGAGGACTCTAGATGTGATCTGATTGCAAAAGAAATCAATGTGGCTAATTTTATTTCATATTTCAAGACAAATATTTTCTATAAGTATGCAAGGCATAGTCACAGGTCTTAGTGGTTGGATCATCAATTTAGAATGTGTAAAGAGACTTTTCCCATTGGAACTATTACATTAGTTGTTGACTTTGTAGAGAACTGCACATTGTAGCCCCAAAATGAGACACAATCTCAGTATTACAACTCTATTCATATTTCTCTTTTTTTTCACATAACATATAGACATGCCCCTAATAGTGTGGAAGATAATCGGTAGATTATTAAAGAGTATCATTTTTACATGAGTGATGATAGATCTCACTCTCACAATTTTGTGCAATATTAATTTGAGAATTATTTTGATTTCTTGTAGGATCATGATATTGCTATGGATAGACATACCATTTGGTTAGATAATTGCACAAGTCAATTCAAGAATGATCTTATGTTTATTGGTTGTGTAGGATGCACATAGAGAGGGGGGTGCCTCATATTTGGAGTTTTTCTTAGTCTAGCCATGGGAAAGTGGAACATCATGGAGTAGGGACATGTGTGAAGAGAGCTCTATTTAAGGAGCAATTGAAGATTTCAAGAGCAAAGCTTCTTAGCACTCATAGCATTATTGATTGGTGTAGCTCAACATTATCACAAGGAGGACTCTTCATTTAGTAGTACACAAGTTATTTTGGTTGGTTGAGGAGGGTTCCATAGGTGATAGATAAGATTTTAGAGATTCATAAAAAAAACCATTCATTCTAGAGCTTTGATTCTAATACATGGACCATTTTGACATGATAGTTAGCTTTCTTTTGTCCTAGTTGTTTTTAGTCTGATTGGGATCACTATGAGTCAAGTGAGTAGGTGGACACATGGGATCCACATTATATTACTCCATTATCTATCATACCCTCTGTCATAAATGATGACATGGAAATTTTAGTTGAGCATAACCATCTATTAGATTTTCTTCAGCCGAGACAGGTCTTTACATTGGTTGCACCATAAGGGAATGATGAGAAATCGGATTATTGGTTAGTACATTGTATAAGAGGTAAACAAAATCTTGCACAACCAATTATAGATGATGATGGATTCATATATCCTATTGGTTTAGTTGTTTTGGTTGGAACATGGCTGTGGACATACATACTTAGAAAGAGTGGAATTCTCGCATTTGAAGACTATCATAAGCACAAAACAATTCTCATATATTCACATCTTATTATAGTAGAAATTTTTTTGTTGAAGTATCAATGAAGACCAAAAGTAAAAGTAATTTTTACTATTAGTAATGCTGATCATGAAGCCCTATTGGAGACCCTAAAACATAGAAAGGACCCTACATGAACACTTGACTAGGTATATTTACTTCTTATGCTATTTTGTTCATAATGATTCGGTGAACCGATGATTATCTTGTTTAAACTCAATTAAATTATTATTATGTAATCATAATAATGATATTTTTGTGATATTGGAATGTAGGTACATCATGAAGAGTAGTTGTGCATGAAGACAAAAGCCAAATAAGGAGCAAAATGAACAAAAATCTATTCTATTTTTGAAATTGTTGGCTCCTAATTTGACAAGATTTAAATTACCTCTTAATATCCAAGGGAAAAACTAGGAGTTATCCAAAAGAAATCATAGTGGGTTTTCCAATACAAATATTAAAAGGACCAACTAACAAAACTGCTCTAATCTTCTTCTCTTTGATCTTTGCAAAATTCACTTGGATACACCTAGGACTATATAAATCTTCATAGTCAATATTTTACAATAAAAATTCTATTTTAGGAGATGAATATGCCCTATCTTCTTCTAATTCAAAAACCTAATGAGGGAAAATTAGAGATGGCTAATTACCACTACCTCTAAATTATGAATCAAGTGTGATCTTATACATTTAACTCATAATATTGAAAAGTAAAATGATTTGATTAATTACTTTTTCACTGTATAAATTTATCCCCAAGATCCACTAACTCTTGAAAATAACCAATGCTTCATCCATTGGGCTATTTCTCACCAAAAAGCACACAAATGACTAGATCTATCCTATCACTTTGTGAAGAAGGAGAATGAGACTCAATGTAGATCTCATTCTTATGAAAATATTCTTAAACAAATTCATATCAATCATTTAAATAACCATTAGATTATCAGCAAAATAGGAAAAAGAATATAACTCGAATGAATTATAACTAAAGCTTAAAAGACATTATCATCAAGTTCTAGCAAATTGAGAGTAACTCAAGAAGAGATAAGATCTAAATTAAGTAATTATAATGTGAATACTTCTTGTATTATTTCCCTTGAAAATATACAATTAGATGTCAGGATCCATAAAAAAAGAATCAATAATGAGTAACAATGTGACTTCATATATTCTATTAATGGCTTCTCTGAGACAAAAATACAAAAATATAGTTCTAGAATGAATAAAAGTATGTGTTCATCATATAAATAAAAATTCAAACCCTCCTCTAGCCTTGGGAACTCATTTATATAGAATGATTTGCAAAAAGCTTCATGCATAGAGGGAGAATGACAATTGTCCTTTTGACAAAAAGGTTACAAAAGGACAAAACATCACCATCCACACAACACAGGAAACTAAAAGAAAATATGTGGCATCCTTTACTTGATATTAAAGTATTTTCTTGAGTTTTTATGAAGGTATACCCATGTGAGTATCTTGTTATGATAATTTATTTTGTTTGATAGCCACTTATGAGGTGCTTTGTGGTGGGACAGGGGTTTCTTCTATTTTTTCTCTATCTTGTCCTTCAACAACTTCTGATGATTTGTCTTAATCATTTTGTGCCAATTGTGGACCACCCTCTCTATTTCTTAAATTATGACATGTGTACCTTTTCAAATCAATTGTTTCTCTTCAGTGGTTGTAACTTTGTCTACTAATTCATTCTTGAATGCCAACTATAAAACTCTCAAAGCTGAACAATATTCTTCCATCCACTTATTGAAAACTATGTTATCACCTACCAATTGAAATTAATAATTTTTTTTCTCTATATTCACAACATCTCTTCCAAGCTTCTTTACTTCTTTAAAATCTTGGTGGAAAGAATAAAAAATATTTGAATGTTAACCACTTCTTCTACAATTGTTGTAAACTAGATGTCATTTTCTTTGTTGATAACATCATTCATCCTTACACTTATTATCTCTTTTAACTCTTTTCCCCATTCCTTTTTTCTATTAATAGTACTAAGGTCTCTTATCATATGGGGAAAAAGATCAAAGCTTCTACTAAGATACCTGGAAAGACATGTTTTCAACCTTTTCTACAACATTCCCCTCTTGAGATCAAAATCCAATAGATTGGTAGCTTGATCATATGTCTTTTCAATATGGTCATCAATTTTTTCAGTAACAATATTACATAAAGTAGTAATATCATTTTCTCTACTAATCCATTTGTCCAAAATTTGCTTCAAGGTAGTTTCATTATTCTTCAACTCATTCCAAATCTCCACTAGCTTTGACATTTCTATATGGAACAAAGGCCAATTTATTCTATCAACTAAGAATAAAATTGTATTCCTAACCCCTATCCTTGATCTTAGATTTCAACTATACTTCTATCTGAGCTACCTTGAGTTTATCCTTTTCTTCACTCAATTCATCTGCAGTGTAGAGCTCTTGATACTGAGGTGTATTTGGAATATCAATGATAGGTCCAACAAGAGGAAGTGGAGTAGGGGATGCTGCAATCATGAGTTGGCTAGACTTCACCATTTTCCTCTTTCCTTGTTGTTTCTCCAATTTTTCAATAATTCTTTCCATCTCATATATTTTCCTTCCCCTTTCATCATAGGATTCTAGCACTTTCTCAAGCCTAGTGTTCAAATCAATGAATTATTTTTATCCTTTCTATCAACAAGTAGGTTGAAATCAATTACTTATTTATTCATGAGTGCAAATTTTTCACTATCTATATCAAGTACTCTATATAGTATAAGACTCCTTGTATGTTTTGATTTGGAAGCTTCCTAGAGTCTAGATTCATCTATATAGTATCAATCTAAATTGCCAACTAGAAATCAACAATGAATGAATTGAGAATCAAAACATGGCCAGGAGGTTTGGAGTGGCAAGTGACATAACATATGAGAACGTAGAGATAGAAAATGTGAGAAACCCAATAATAATTGAAAAAAAACCCATTAGGGTTGGCTGGAGATCTACAAAAGCTTCTTAACATTCACTCAACAATATTTTATTCTAGGGTGATTTTGGGGATGGGCGGAAGAGTAGCCAAGCAAATAAACTATAAGCCCATTATTTTTTGTACAGTAGTTTTAAGAAAATAAACTATAAGCCCTATATTTTTTCATTTTTTAAAGTGTGTTTTCTCTGCATTATTTTTCCTTGCATTCTATGTTTTCTGTCTATGTTATTACGCTGCCTTGTGAGCTCTTGCATGAGTCTCTTATTACATTGTTTTAACTAATTTTATTGTTCACTCCTCCTTTACATGTGGGGATTATGACACTTGTTATGCACACACTTATGAATGTGGCAATCATTCACTTGGGAGTTACAAATAACTCCTCTTCTCATCTCTTTATAAGAGATGTTTCTCTCTCATTCTTAACACACAATCACTATGTAGTTCTTGTAATGAGCCTATGGCTCCATTTTCTCTCCTCTCTCTCTTTCTTTCATTCTTTAGGCATTTACCTCATTCATATTATTCACAAGGGGTTTTCTTTACTTTTCCCTTTCAAAATCCTTATATCCTCTTTTGTGTTGATCTTGGAAAGCTCTTATAAATGATGGTAATTATGTTCTCACAAAATCTCTTGGATTAAATTATAATTCTTTATTCTTTAGTTCATTTCAATTTTATTATTTCTAACAAAGATCCATCTCCCTCCCCTTATAATCCTTTACTATGAGGTCTAAGAGAGGCATTGGGGGTTCTTGAGGTGTTCCTTCTTCTATGTATGATGTTCTTATTAAAACATCTTCTTGGCCTCCCATTTGTTTTAATTGATGCCTTAATGTATCCTCATTATCAAAATGTATGGGAGTCTAGGAAGATGGATACTCCTCTATCCTTGAAAAATATCCCCCTTCTAATTTTTTCTTCTTAGTTGATGGTTCTAAAAGTGGGATCTAAGAGTATTTCCTCTGATAAGATGGCATAGGATGTGCTTCCACATTTCTTGCAATTACATATCTAGCCTTTCTTTGGAGGGTGTATTGTCCTAAACTAATGACAATTCTTCTTACTAGTCTTGTTTCCACCTCCTTGGCTTGATCTAGATATGTCTTTGTTAATACCTCCTTTTTCTCATTTAATATTTTCATAATTCCAGCAAAATGTATCATCAATTTATTTATTTTGTATCCCCAAAATTTTATGTCCCCAAAAGGATCATCCTGACTATCTAAAGCATTAACAAATTCAAGAACTCTAATAAAAACTCGCCAATTTTTCTTCCTTACTTCCTATTCTTGTAAAGAAAACTCATTTCTAATTATATTCTCATGATTGTAATTTCTACCTTAGTTCTTTCCTTAAACATTTCATAAAATCTTTCTAGGTCTATAAACCTAGGATGAGATTAAGCCATTCAATACTTGTCTAGGAACTTACCTAGATGTCTCCATCCTCTCTTTGTTATCACAAAATGTGAGTCATTGTGAAGTTCAAAAAAATTGTTCCTTTAGATCTTCCCACCAACTCTCTTTCTTCAAACCCTTCAATTTTCCATAAAAATTCAGCAACACCCACCTTTAATGGTACTTGTTAAGGTAGGACATGAGGCTTCCCTTGAAACCATATATTTTGAAATTAGTGTAAATAAAGCATGGGATAATATCTCCCCAATTGTGGCTAACCTTTAAACCCTTAGCATGATCCCTAGGTCTTATCAACTCCAGCAAATGTTTGGGGATTTGAGAGTTATCTTGGACCAATAATGCCTTCATCTTTAATGTAAAATACTGATCAAATCAAACAAAGCAAGATCGGTGCCTTTCCAAGTCATATAAAAACTCTATAATTGGGCTAGTATCATTTCACCATCTCTTTCTCATTTCAATTTCATGTCTTTCCAAAGATAGAAGCACCTTTGAATATACACATGTACATAAGAAAGTAATACTAGCCAAAGAGTTTATCTACCTTACCCTTGCTTATGACAATCAACCTCCTATGTATCTCTTTAGCCAGATAGGAAAAAAAATAAAAAATGGAGCTCATCCCATACTGCAAAACTTGAGCTATCACTAGGACATGCTCATATTTATCCATAGCAAAAATTCTCTAGATAGACAAATATAAAGCCTATGCCTTGGGGCTAAAATATTTCTTCAACAATGGCACCTGGGTTGACAGTGTGACAAGTGTCAATTTCCCCACATACTTTATGTGCCTTGTAGCTTGATTGAAACTTATCAAGGTTTGTTTTCTCAAGAAATGTAGTATTGTGGTTTAGCATGAACACCTCCCTAAATTATTTGGCTATAAATTTAAAAAGGCCATCTCTTAAACAATTTTTCATGACCTATAGCACAGGGTCATACCTCTTATCCAACATAGTTAGCATATCAATATCCATAAATAAATGTAGGACAAAAAGCTTACCAACATCAAAATCCCAAACATTGTTAAATGGTGTGTCCTAGTTTCTCTATGAAAACAACCTCTTAAATAATTCCAAACTACCACTTGATGTCTTTGCATCCCTCAACCAGTTTCTTCTATCATATAAATCTTCATTAATCTTCGATCTAGGGTTTTTTGGAACCAATTCCCTACCCTTGGCAGTTTCATTTTTTGAAGTGGCCAATTGCTCTAGGAAGTTATCATGGACATTCCTGTGTTGTATTTTGTCTTCCCAGAGAAATCCCTTTGGGGAGGAATCTTTACTAACTTAAAGTGCTTAACATAAATTCTTCTACAACAACATTCAAGTACTCACTGACAATCCTTGCACAACTCTGATCACAACAAATACCATCTTAATCAAAGCAATTTATAATCTAAATACTCAAAAACTCAAGCTCTATCCACATTGTCTTTCTCTAACACACATTGTAAGAAATGAGGAACACTCTATACATTTAATTTTAAAATCATTCACATGAGGAATGTCTTAATTCATCATTAATGTCTACAACATTTGGATTGTGCATGCAATGCAAAAGAGTTTAAAACTAGTCATTAATCTAAAATATTTTCAACTGTTGTGATTCAAAATTGTCACTAATTCATCTTTCTAGTGGTGGGACATGTGAGAACCTCCTACATTTGCACAAAACTTAAAACTTATGCACCTTAAATCAGTGATATAGCGACAACCATTGATCACTTATTGATCATAAAATTAGGAATAACTGTGATTATTTTTGTATTTCTTTATAAAGCAGGCCTATTGGGAACACGTGTCATTTAATCAGTTTCTTTCTTCTATTGAACATCCTCCATGTTCCTTTTTCTATTATGCAACTACTATTGATCTAATGGATGTTGGAAGGTCCAGTTCTAATCATTGATGTATCATATCACTGGCCCACAAGGACATGCATCACAAGCTCACATAGTCACTATGACTAAAATCCACATAACTTTGGGTAACGACATAATGACAATCATTGATCTATCTTTGACTAACGAAAAAAAAAATTAATTTTAGGATGAGGCTCACCAAGGACACATGGCTTGTCCTCACATTTTCAAATGTTGTATCTTTTGAGCATCATTTTATTTAGATAAAGTGACTACCCTAGATTTTCTTTGATTGGACAGGTCATAAGTCTTTGGTTTTGTTCCCTTTTGTGTGGCCCACAAGGACACATATCACCATTTCTCTTACTCACTTTTGTTAAAGGTCATACACTTTCCTTAGGCAATTATAAGACTATCATAGATTTGGCCTCCATCCAATAATTGATACTCAACACTAACATCATTGCACTTATGTGGACCCACTGGACACATGCCAAATAGTCACTCTATCACACTAGTTAAATAACATGCAGCTTGAATTTATGATCATACGACTATCATTGATCTTCATTTATATCAATGGCTAATAAAATGGCATACTTTACTATCTCTTGGGGACCCACTAGACACGTGACAATTTATTAATGCATTATCAAATTTCTTAAAGCCTGGGTAGTTTTCCATGGCAATAACATGACATATGTGGATCTTCATCTTGATCAACGATCATGGAGTCATCCTAAAATTGCTTGGCTTGAGTTGTGAACCAACTGCAATGTGATAACTACCCTATGATGATGTGACATCCTTAGAGATTTATGAACCCACCATATCCACATATCATCATGTCACTGTTGGAAATATTCAGGACTAACAAAGTTACTGAGAGGGGAGGGGTGAATCAGTAAGCTTTAAAATTTAAACCAATTCAACATAATAACAAATTCACCATTCATTAATCTACTTTACTGTATGCATGAAAAAGATTAACACACTGATTTGGTGACCCAGAAACCTTTCAAATTGAAAGTAAAACTGGGGTGGGGATGATGCCCACGAAACTTCAATACTGCAGTACAAAGTTGGCCGGTTAAGGCTTACAGTGATCACTTCTGGCGATCTGCCCTGTTAGGAGCAAGTAGGACTGCTAGATCCACCTTGTTAGAGGATTTACAAACATACAATGAAGTATGCACTCTGTTAGGAGATTTACAAAAGACTATTAAGTCTACCCTGTTAAAGGATTTACAAAACTGATTCACCTGTTAGGATGAAGCAGTGGATCTGCTTGCAACTGGTTTGCTGATTAGATCTTATGTACTGATCACTTGATGTGATGGATATATCTTTGCTGCTCCTTGATAACCTTGTTGAATACTCCGCTGCTGATTCTCTTTCAATTCGCTCTTACTTCACTGTTACTTCTCTTCATCATATCTATTTTCTTATATTGCAAATGGCACAATACATTACATATATACCATTCCAATATTTACAGCAACAAGTTCGGCCAAACACAAGTGGACAAAACATTACTGAGTCAGCCAGATAGTAGAAAACTCAGGTTCCTCAAACTCACTCGGTGACCTTCTGACACTCGGCATCCACTACATTACATGGCATCGTCATGCACTTGGTAGAGGTAGGGGCTCGGTCCATACTAATCACTCTGAGTAGCTTGGAACTTGGTAACCACTGGTGACTCGATAAACATTGTGTCACTCGGTAGAAACTAACTCCTTCGATTCACTTGGTAAGCACTGAATACTTCTTTTACCTTTCTGTCTTGGTAATCACTGAAACCTTTATTTACCTTCCTGACTTGGTAAATACTAAATCCTTCATTTACCTTTCTGACTCGGTAAACATTAAAACCTTCGTTTACCTTCTTGAATCGGTAAACACCAAAAACCTTCATTTACCTTTCTGACTCGGTAAATACCAAAAACCTTTGTTTACCTTTTTGACTCGGTAAACACTAAAACCTTTGTTTACCTTTCTGACTTGGTAAACACTGCTGAACATATTTGGTAACCAACGAATGCTTGGTATGAACTATAAACTGAGTGATGAACTCGGTAAGCATTCAAAATCAAATAAGTATTGTAACTAATGACGAATGTATCATTATTCCAACAATCTCCCCCTTTGGCATTAGTGACAAAAACACTTATGAGCCAAAATTTATATACAAGATCTGACAAACTGATTTGATTCTGCTGTGCTGAATATACATGGGCTACCTTACATATAACTCCCCCATACAATATACACAAGGTTTTTACATGAGTTATATGACTTTATTCTTTATTACTTTATTACCTTCTCCCCTTTTGTGTCTGATTTTCTTCTATATATTACTTTCTCCCCCTTTTTGACAATAATGCCAAAGAATAAAGAATGTATTTACATGGAGACACCAAAATGTGTGATAAAATCAGAATGTACCTGAAGAATTAGTTGTAGAGTTTTATCCCAATTGTCTTGCAGGATTTTACATGTGGAGAGAGCTACTTGAACTTCTACAAAAAGTTCAATCACATGGTCTACAACAGAGAAATTATTGTCATGGATCAATGTTTTTGAATATGCAATGTGCTTCTGCATTGTGTTCATGACAGGAATGATCATATTCTGGATGTCAATCAAAGTAGACCTGATCCTTGCTTCCTCTCTCAGTAATTCTACCTATTTCTCTGACAAAAATTTGATTCTCAGATGATGGGATGAACTTGCACTGTGGTCAGATTGCAGCATTTGGACACTGACCTTCATATCCGCATCAATTTTATTCAACTTTTCTTTTACTTCCTTTGTATACTCGGTAACATCACAAAGTTTTGCAAAAAGTGAGGTTACATTATTAAAAGAATTTTCAATGTCAAACAAAATTGAGTTTAATTCAACCTATTTTAATGCAATATGCTGAGCAATGTGCTCAAGCACCTTATTGTCAAATTTCTTCTCTGCCTTCTCTATTAATTTTTCTTGTCCTGAGATATCCTCATTGAATTTATTCACCGCTTCTTCTAGTTGTAACAAAATGTATTGAGATGAATCCACATCAACACCTATAGCCTCTATTATTATATTTTTAGCACTTTCAATAATGCTATACTCCTGGTCTCTTTCATGCCTGAGTTGTTTTTGCCTGGCCTTCTACTCTAATAGCTGACTGATCATTCTCATTTCATCAACTGATGCAGTATCTAGATCTATCTTAGGAATGACAATGTCCTTATCCAGATCTATTTCTTCATCTACTTCCTTACTAGAAAACATGTATCTCTTTGGTTTTTCTGCAGTGACTGCACCTTTGCCCTTTGAAATTGAAACAATAGTTGATGATGTTGGATTGGCTATTAAAACTAGAATGGGACCAACTAAAGGTAAACTAAGAGAAGTTTTGGCTGTATCAAAACTTGATGTATTTCCCAAAAATGATGTACTACTCAAAAATGATGTACATACTAGTATATTTACAGTTGGAGAATTGACTGGAGCAAAAATTGGGGCCAATGTGGCTGAGGAAGATAAAATTGGTAAGAAACTGGGAAGACTTACTGTACAAGCTGTAGGTGGAAGAGATATACTCGGTGAAGTAGCTGCTGCAGTGGATGACTCAGTGGCTGATGATGTGCTTGGAAGCTCAGTAACTGAAGAAGTGATTGCTAGCTCGGTAGATGAAGTGCTTGGCACTTGCATTGCAGAAACTTGGAGCTAAGAGGAGACAGGTGGAGATTGATCAATTGATGACGCTATTGAGCTCACAATCTCACCAATAGAGGCTGCTTCTTCCTCCTTTTCTCTTTCAGCTTCTTCTTCCTCAATTTCTTTTCTAGCTTCTTCTTCAACTTCTAACATTATTGATTGCAGGTCTTCTGGTATTTCTTCAATGTCATCACCCTCATCATCATCATCATTATCATCACTGCTGTCATTGTCCGTGATTTCAACAGTATCCTCACTGGGTTTTTGTAGATGATAGATGTTTTTCCACATGTTTGTAGCATCATTTACCACATGCTCAATATCTTTGACAAGTATCAAACAAGTGTGGAATCTAGTCATCATATTGCCTTCCTAATCTTTCAGTGATTTCTTCACTTCAGCATTAGAGAGATTTGGTAGGAGATTCCTCAAGGTCTGCTCATAAATGTCTTTGACAGTTTTGGTTACAGCTTCCCATCTTGGTTGCAATCTTTCCAATAGCTCTTTGGAGATCTGAGAGGCTATCTGGTCCGGGGAGTATTTCCATTTTCCCATTTTTTTTAGTACCAGATCCTCAATCTGCATTTTCTCCTATTCTATTCTGGTTTCGAACTTTAATGCTTTGAAGTTTGTGAAGCTATCTCCTTCATCTAATTGCTTTAGTCTTGCTTCAAAGGTGACTGGAGGCTTAACAAATACAGGTTCCTTCTTTCCCTGTCTTGTTCTCCTAGAGAATACTATAGTGGTTTACTTTGTAGGTTTGGTGACAGTCACCTTACCTTTCTTTCGTTGAGGCTCTTCTTCTTCTTCTTCCTTTTCTTCATCTTCTCCTCTCCCTTCTATTATCATGAGAGGTCCAGTATCAGCTTTTAGCTTTTCTATCTTTCTCTTGCCTTTAGAGATTGCTTGAGGAAGCTTGATTTCAAGCTCTATTCTAATCTTTGCCTCTTCATAGGTTCCAAATGCAGGCAACTTGGGATCCACTCGTTCATTTACCAGTGCCTCAATGATATCTCTGGCATCATCAATATTTAGCTCATAGGGAAATGGTTTTATCCATGCCACTCGGGGTTTGACTTCCTAGATGTAGACTCTATCACAGTCAACCATGAAACAGACATCATCCTTATACTCTTCAACAAGTTTTGGAGGTATCCTGAACCTGTTGTTCATCCTTTCCTTGAAATCTTCAAAATAATTATCCATTACCTTATCAAAATTCATACCCATTTCTACTATGAATTTGTTTATTTGATACAAAATTGGAGTATCTTTCCTCCATACAACTGCACCCTTAGATGGAAAAAATTTATTTACATAGAAAAATAAACAAACTAGCAAAGAGCTAAATTTACAAGGGTTTGTCTTTGCAGTCCTTATGCTATCCATGTTTTTATTCAATTGTTTTAATAGCACATCAGCTAGGTCAAACTCCATATTTTTCTTTACAATCTTATATACCAAATCTACAGCCTCACAGGGTACACTATTCAGCCTGCTGGAACTATACAGTTTGTA
Source organism: Cupressus sempervirens (assembly GCA_028749045.1). Classification (NCBI taxonomy): domain Eukaryota; kingdom Viridiplantae; phylum Streptophyta; class Pinopsida; order Cupressales; family Cupressaceae; genus Cupressus; species Cupressus sempervirens. The sequence continues at coordinate 145,974,105 of CM053788.1, forward strand.
TGCAATAACACAAATACCAAATTTCAGTTCTATATCTGAAACATTATTGAGCTTTAAACCTCTGCCATCCCATTCAACTTGGGTTAATTTCTGGAGGTCATCTCGACCTAGGGTTTTGGTGGTTTTGGCTTTGGTCAACATTGGTAAGCCCGTGATCTTGTGGATCATCTTCTCTGTTATGAGGATGGGTTGTTCTAACCACAATTGTCCATTATGCACATGGCTTAAGATATACCTTACCCATTTTACTTGGAAACTCCTTGGCAGATGCGAGATATGGGTTAAACCTTTGGTTTCCAAATGTTGGAACTCGGGTTTTAGGGTTCCATCCATGCATAACTCGGCTAGGGTACTATCCATATCTAGTGTCCCTATTTCTTGCATAGTACACTTGAAATGAGTATGAATATCATTGATTAGAAGTACCTTTGGAGGGATCTGTGATTGAGCTCCATGCAGGTCGAGTGATTCAGCGATGACAGGAACAATTTTGAAATTGGGCGCCTTCCATTCGACTCCCTTCACAAGCATTTCAGAACCTTTCTTCGCCTTGCTGCCACTGGTGCTTGCGGATGCCATTGCTACTCGGTGAGAGAATGATTTTATAACACAATTTCTTTGCTGGAAAATCACTTCAAATCACTTGAACTCACTTGGATGCACTTGAAAATATATTTTCTCTGTGAACTCTGAATTCACGGTGAAAAATGAGATCAAATTTTGCCTTTTTGATCGAAATCTTGTAATTAATGCTCAGGTATGAATGTAGCTGAGAATTAGGGTTTTATAAATGGTCACTGACTTACTTGGTAAACCTTGCAACTCGGTGAACACACAAAACTTTCTTATCTTCCCGACCAAGCTCGGTAAAGTCTAAAAATCAACCTTACTCGGTAGATGCAACACTGTGAATTATGACTTGTATCTGTGATACTGATTTATCATTTCCACTCCTTCTTTCTGGAACTACTTAGGATATGGCTTGAAGATGCAGTCCCTTATCCTTCTTGATAAGTCTAATTAGGAATGGTGGAGTCACCCATTCTTAGAGTGACATTTCCATCATTTTAATTTTCTTGCTCGGTAGACTTAGGAATCCACTGTTGTTTCATTTGCTTTCGAATATTATCAGCTCTAGTTTTCTTTTCATCTTCAACCTTTCCTATATTCATCCAATTCTTGGCTATATGACCAATTTCAATACAAGTATAGCATCTTATGGTTGTATCTTTCTTCCTTAGGTGATGCCTTCTATAGTTTGTTCCTATGTGTCCATATTCTCCACAATAGTGACATCTACACCAAGTATTGTAATCCCAACCAAATATTGCTTTGACAATTTGTTTTGCTAGATTGAGTGATTTTGATCTACATTCAGATGCCTTATGTCCTTGTTTCTTGCATTTGTGACACTTGCCTTCAAACTTTGGTTTCTCCTTGCATTCATTGGCTTTGTGACCATGCTGATTGCAATTGAAACATTTGCCATTGAATTTACCTTTACCATTACTCCAACATTTGTTAGATGTATGACCTATCTTGCCACAATGATTACAAGTGGGTCTTTGATTCCTTTGGGTACCTTGTTCAGAAGATTCACCTTCTTCCTTGTATCCAAGACCAGCTTTACCTTTTTGCTTATAGAAATTCTACTCATTTTGTTGATTTAATTGATTCATGTCTGCTTGAGATTTCATCATCCTTTCATTGACTTGTTTTTCAATATTTAGATCATTTTCCAAGCTTTCATTGATTTGTCTCTCAGTTCTTAAGTCATTCTGTAGACTTTCATTTTGTGCTCTGAGAATCCTGATTTCTTCATTTGCATTGGATAGTTGATCTGCTAGATCTTCATGTTCAAGGGATTGATTTTGAGTTTCATGACTTCTATCTTCCAATTCTTCTTGTGCTTTGTTTCTTTGTTCCAAAACTTCACATAGCCTGATTGATTGTATTTCTTGCTCTCTTTTAAGCTTTCTTACCTCTTCTTGCAGTGATCCATTCTTTTCTAGAAGGTCTTTGATTGCTTTGTCAACTTCTTCTGTATTACTTGACGGTAACAAATCTTCAATCCTTTCTTCAACATAAAAATGGTCATTTATTTGTCTTGCAAGTTCCTTTCTTCTTTTTAGGGATTGAGAAAGATGTTCCTTTGCTTCTTTGAGTTGAACCATGGCCATCTCCAAATCTAGCTTCTCATTCTCAATAGTTTTGTCAAGTTTGAATATCTCCATTGTCCTTGATCTTTGCTCAAGCTGTCAAGCTCTGTCCTGAGAACCACAAAGCTCTGATACCAATTGTTGGAAATATTCAGGACTAACAAAGTTACTGAGAGGGGAGGGGTGAATCAGTAAGCTTTAAAATTTAAACCAATTCAACATAATAACAAATTCACCATTCATTCATCTACTTTACTGTATGCATGAAAAAGATTAACACACTAATTTGGTGACCCAGAAACCTTTCAAATTGAAAGTAAAACTGGGGTGGGGATGATGCCCACGAAACTTCAATACTACAGTATAAAGTTGGCTAGTTAAGGCTTACAGTGATCACTTCTGGTGATCTACCCTATGAGGAGCAAGTAGGACTGCTAGATCCACCTTGTTAGAGGATTTACAAACATACAATGAAGTATGAACTCTATTAGGAGATTTACAAAAGACTGTTAAGTCTACCCTGTTAAAGGATTTACAAAACTGATTCACCTATTAGGATGAAGTAGTGGATCTGCTTGCAACTGGTTTGCTGATTAGATCTTATGTATTAATCACTTGATGTGATGGATATATCTTTGCTGCTCCTTGATAACCTTGTTGAATACTCCGCTGCTGATTCTCTTTCAATTCGCTCTTACTTCACTGTTACTTCTCTTCATCATATCTATTTTCTTCTTTTGCAAATGGCACAATACATTACATATATACCATTCCAATATTTACAGCAACAAGGTCGGCCAAACATAAGTGGACAAAACATTACTGAGTCAGCCAGATAGTAGAAAACTCAGGTTCCTCAAACTCACTCGGTGACCTTCTGACACTCGGCATCCACTACATTACACGGCATCGTCATGCACTTGGTAGAGGTAGGAGCTCGGTCCATACTAATCACTCTGAGTAGCTTGGAACTTGGTAACCACTGGTGACTCGGTAAACATTGTGTCACTCGGTAGAAACTAACTCCTTCGATTCACTTGGTAAGCACTGAATACTTCTTTTACCTTTCTGTCTTGGTAATCACAGAAACCTTTATTTACCTTCCTGACTTGGTAAATACTAAATCCTTCATTTACCTTTCTGACTCGGTAAACATTAAAACCTTCGTTTACCTTCTTGAATCAGTAAACACCAAAAACCTTCGTTTACCTTTCTGACTCGGTAAACACCAAAAAACTTTGTTTACCTTTCTGACTCGGTAAACACTAAAACCTTTGTTTACCTTTCTGTCTTAGTAAACACTGCTGAACATACTTGGTAACCAACGAATGCTCGGTATGAACTGTAAACTGAGTGATGAACTTGGTAAGCATTCAGAATCAAATAAGTGTTGTAACTAATGACAAATGTATCATTATTCCAACAATCTCCCCCTTTGGCATTAGTGACAAAAACACTTATGAGCCAAAATTTATATACAAGATCTGACAAACTGATTTGATTCTGTTGTGCTGAATATACATGGGCTACCTTACATATAACTCCCCCATACAATATACACAAGGTTTTTACATGAGTTATATGACTTTATTCTTTATTACTTTATTACCTTCTCCCCTTTTGTGTCTGATTTTCTTCTATATATTACTTTCTCCCCCTTTTTGACAATAATGCCAAAGAATAAAGAATGTATTTACATGGAGACACCAAAATGTGTGATAAACTCAGAATGTACCTGAAGAATTAGTTGCAGAGTTTTAACCCAATTGTCTTGTAGGATTTTACATGTGGAGAGAGATACTTGAACTTCTGCAAAAAGTTCAATCACATGGTCTACAATAGAGAAATTATTGTCATGGATCAATGTTTTTGAATATGCAATGTGCTTCTGCATTGTGTTCATGATAGGAAGGATCATATTCTGGATGTCAATCAGAGTAGACCTGATCCTTGCTTCCTCTCTCAATAATTCTGCCTATTTCTCTGACAAAAATTTGATTCTCAGATGATGGGATAAACTTGCACTGTGGTCAGATTGCAGCATTTGGACACTGACCTTCATATCTGCATCAATTTTATTCAACTTTTCTTTTACTTCCTTTGTATACTCGGTAACATCACAAAGTTTTGTAAAAAATGAGGTTACATTATTAAAAGAATTTTCAATGTCAAACAAAATTGAGGTTAATTCAACCTATTTTAATGCAATATGCTGAGCAATGTGCTCAAGCACCTTATTGTCAAATTTCTTCTCTGCCTTCTCTATTAATTTTTCTTGTCCTGAGATATCCTCATTGAATTTATTCACCGCTTCTTCTAGTTGTAACAAAATTTATTGAGATGAATCCACATCAACACCTATAGCCTTTGTTATTATATTTTTAGCACTTTCAATAATGCTATACTCCTGGTCTCTTTCATGCCTGAGTTGTTTTTGCCTAGCCTTCTACTCTAATAGCTGACTGATCATTCTCATTTCATCAACTGATGCAATATCTAGATCTATCTTAGGAATGGCAATGTCCTTATCCAGATCTATTTCTTCATCTACTTCCTTACTGGAAAACATGTATCTCTTTGGTTTTTCTGTAGTGACTGCACCTTTGCCCTTTGAAATTGAAACAATAGTTGATGATGCTGGACTGGCTGTTAAAACTAGAATGGGACCAACTAAAGGTAAACTAAGAGAAGTGCTAGCTATATCAAAACTTGATGTACTTCCCAAAAATGATGTACTACTCAAAAATGATGTACATATTGGTATATTTACAGTTGGAGAACTGACTGGAGCAAAAATTGGGGCCAATGTGACTGAGGAAGATAAAATTGGTAAGAAACTAGGAAGACTTACTGTACAAGCTGCAGGTGGAAGAGATATACTTAGTGAAGTAGCTGCTGCAGTGGATGACTTGGTGGCTGATGATGTGCTTGGAAGCTCGGTAACTGAAGAAGTGACTGCTAGCTCGGTAGATGAAGTGCTTGGCACCTGCATTGCAGAAACCTGGAGCTAAGAGGAGACAGGTGGAAATTGATCAATTGATGAGGCTATTGAGCTCACAATCTCACCAGTAGAGGCTGCTTCTTCCTCCATTTCTCTTTTAGCTTCTTCTTTCTCAATTTCTTTTCTAGCTTCTTCTTCAACTTCTAACATTATTGATTGCAGGTCTTCTGGTATTTCTTCAATGTCATCACCCTCATCATCATCATCATTATCATCACTGCAGTCATTGTCCGTGATTTCAACAGTATCCTCATTGGGTTTGTGTAGATGATAGATGTTTTTCCACATGTTTGTAGCATCATTTACCACATGCTCAATATCTTTGACGAGTATCAAACAAGTGTGGAATCTAGTCATCATATTGCCTTCCTGATCTTTCAGTGATTTCTTCACTTCAGCATTAGAGAGATTTGGCAGGAGATTCCTCAGGGTCTGCTCATAAATGTCTTTGACAGTTTTGGTTACAGCTTCCCATCTTGGTTGCAATCTTTCCAATAGATCTTTGGAGATTAGAGAGGTTGTCTGGTCCGGGGAGTATTTCCATTTTCCCATTTTGTTCAGTACCAGATCCTCAATCTGCATTTTCTCCTGATCTATTCTGGTTTCGAACTTTAATGCTTTGAAGTTTGTGAAGCTACCTCCTTCATCTAATTGCTTTAGTCTTGCTTCAAAGGTGAGTGGAGGCTTAACAAATATAGGTTCCTTGTTTCCCTGTCTTGTTCTCCTGGAGAATACTACAGTGATTTGCTTTGTAGGTTTGGTGACAGTCACCTTACCTTTCTTTCGTTGAGGCTCTTCTTCTTCTTCTTCCTTTTCTTCATCTTCTCCTCTCCCTTCTATTATCATGAGAGGTCCAGTATCGGCTTTTAGCTTTTCTATCTTTCTCCTGCCTTTAGATATTGCTTGAGGAAGCTTGATTTCAAGCTCTATTCTAATCTTTGCCTCTTCATAGGTTCCAAATGTAGGCAGCTTGGGATCCACTAGTTCATTTACCAGTGCCTCAATGATATCTCTGGCATCATCAATATTTAGCTCATAGGGAAATGGTTTTACCCATGCCACTCGGGGTTTGACTACCTAGATGTAGACTCTGTCACAGTCAACCATGAAACAAACATCATCCTTATACTCTTCAACAAGTTTTGGAGGTATCCTGAACCTGTTGTTCATCCTTTCCTTGAAATCTTAAAAATAATTATCCATTACCTTATAAAAATTCATACCCATTTCTGCTATGAATTCGTTTATTTGATACAAAATTGGAGTATCTTTCCTCCATACAACTGCACCCTTAGATGGAAAGAATTTCTGTACATAGAAAAATAAACAAACTAGCAAAGAGCCAAATTTACAAGGGTTTGTCTTTGCAGTCCTTACGCTATCCTTGTTTTTATTCAATTATTTTAATAGCACATCAGCTAGGTCAAACTCCATATTTTTCTTTACAATCTTATATGCCAAATCTATAGCCTCACAGGGTGCACTATTCAGCCTACTAGAACTATACAGTTTGTATGCAATAACACAAATACCAAATTTTAGTTCTATATTTGAAACATTGTTGAGCTTTAAACCTCTTCCATCCCATTCAACTTGGGTTAATTTCTGGAGGTCATCTCGACCTAGGGTTTTGTTGGTTTTGGCTTTGGTCAACATTGATAAGCCTTTGATCTTGTGGATCATCTTCTTTGTTATGAGGATGGGTTGTTCTAACCACAATTGTCCATTATGCACATGGCTTAAGATATACCTTACCCATTTTACTTGGAAACTCCTTGGCAGATGCGGGATATGGGTTAAACCTTTGGTTTTCAAATGTTTGAACTCGGGTTTTAGGGTTCCATCCATGCATAACTCGGCTAGGGTACTATCCATATCTAGTGTCCCTATTTCTTGCACAGTACACTTGAAATGAGTATGAATATCATTTATTAGAAGTACCTTTGGAGGGATCTGTGATTGAGCTCCATGCAGGTCGAGTGATTCAGCGATGGCAGGAACAATTTTGAAATTGGGCGCCTTCCATTCGACTCCCTTCACAAGCATTTCAGAACCTTTCTTCGCCTTGCTGCCACTGGTGCTTGCGGATGCCATTGCTACTCGGTGAGAGAATGATTTTGTAACACAATTTGTTTGCTGGAAAATCACTTCAAATCACTTGAACTCGCTTGGATGCACTTGAAAATATATTTTCTCTGTGAACTCTGAATTCGCGGTGAAAAATGAGATCAAATTCTGCCTTTTTGATCAAAATCCTGTCATTAATGCTCAGGTATGAAGGTAGCTGAGAATTAGGGTTTTATAAATGGTCACCGACTTACTCGGTAAACCTTGCAACTTGGTGAACACACAAAACTTTCTTATCTTCCCGACCAAGCTCGGTAAAGTCTGAAAATCAACCTTACTCGGTAGATGCAACACTGTGAATTATGACTTGTATCTGCAATACTGATTTATCATTTCCACTCCTTCTTTTTGGAACTACTTAGGATATGGCTTGAAGATGTAGTCCCTTATCCTTCTTGATAAGTCTAATTAGGAATGGTGGAGTCACCCATTCTTATAGTGACATTTCCATCATTTTAATTTTCTTGCTCGGTAGACTTAGGAATCCACTGTTGTTTCATTTGCTTTTGAATATTATCAGCTCTAGTTTTCTTTTCATCTTCAACCTTTCCTATATTCATTCAATTCTTGGCTATATGACCAAGTTCAATACAAGTATAACATCTTATGGTTGTATCTTTCTTCCTTAGGTGATGCCTTCTACAGTTTGTTCCTATGTGTCCATATTCTCCACAATAGTGACATCTACACCAAGTATTGTAATCCCAACCAAATATTGCTTTGACAATTTGTTTTGCTAGATTGAGTGATTTTGATCTACATTCAGATGCCTTATGTCCTTGTTTCTTGCATTTGTGACACTTGCCTTCAAACTTTGGTTTCTCCTTGCATTCATTGGCTTTGTGACCATGCTGATTGCAATTGAAACATTTGCCATTGAATTTACCTTTACCATTACTCCAACATTTGTTAGATGTATGACCTATCTTGCCACAATGATTACAAGTGGGTCTTTGATTCCTTTGGGTACCTTGTTCAGAAGATTCACCTTCTTCCTTGTATCCAAGACCAGCTTTATCTTTTTGCTTATAGAAATTCTGCTCATTTTGCTGATTTAATTGATTCATGTCTGCTTGAGATTTCATCATCCTTTCATTGACTTGTTTTTCAATATTTAGATCATTTTCCAAGCTTTCATTGATTTGTCTCTCATTTCTTAAGTCATTCTGTAGACTTTCATTTTGTGCTTTGAGAATCCTGATTTCTTCATTTGCATTGGATAGTTGATCTGCTAGATCTTCATGTTCAAGGGATTGATTTTGAGTTTCATGACTTCTATCTTCCAACTCTTCTTTTGCTTTGTTTCTTTGTTCCAAAACTTCACATAGCCTAATTGACTGTATTTCTTGCTCTCTTTTAAGCTTTCTTACCTCTTCTTATAGTGATCCATTCTTTTCTAGAAGTTCTTTGATTGCTTTGTCAACTTCTTCTGTATTACTTGATTGTAACAAATCTTCAATCCTTTCTTCAACATAAAAATGGTCATTTATTTGTCTTGCAAGTTCCTTTCTTCTTTTTAGAGATTGAGAAAGATGTTCCTTTGCTTCTTTGAGTTGAACCATGGCCATCTCCAAATCTAGCTTCTCATTCTCAATAGTTTTGTCAAGTCTGAATATCTCCATTGTCCTTGATCTTTGCTCAAGCTATCAAGCTCTATCCTGAGAACCACAAAGCTCTGATACCAATTGTTGGAAATATTTAGGACTAACAAAGTTACTGAGAGGGGAGGGGTGAATCAGTAAGCTTTAAAATTTAAACCAATTCAGCATAATAACAAATTCACCATGCATTCATCTACTTTACTGTATGCATGAAAAAGATTAACACACTGATTTGGTGACCCAGAAACCTTTCAAATTGAAAGTAAAACTGGGGTGGGGATGATGCCCATGAAACTTCAATACTGCAGTATAAAGTTGGCCGGTTAAGGCTTACAGTGATCACTTCTGGTGATCTGCCCTGTTAGGAGCAAGTAGGACTGCTAGATCCACCTTGTTAGAGGATTTACAAACATACAATGAAGTATGCACTCTGTTAGGAGATTTACAAAAGACTATTAAGTCTACCCTATTAAAGGATTTACAAAATTGATTCAGCTGTTAGGATGAAGCAGTGGATCTACTTGCAACTGGTTTGCTGATTAGATCTTATGTACTGATCACTTGATGTGATGGATATATCTTTGCTGCTCCTTCATAACCTTGTTGAATACTCCGCTGCTGATTCTCTTTCAATTCGCTCTTACTTCACTATTACTTCTCTTCATCATATCTATTTTCTTATATTGCAAATGGCACAATACATTACATATATACCATTCCAATATTTACAGCAACAAGGTCGGCCAAACACAAGTGGACAAAACATTACTAAGTCGGCCAGATAGTAGAAAACTTAGGTTCCTCAAACTCACTCAGTGACCTTCTGACACTTGGCATCTACTACATTACATGGCATCGTCATGCACTTGGTAGAGGTAGGGGCTCGGTCCATACTAATCACTTTGAGTAGCTTGGAACTTGGTAACCACTGGTGACTCGGTAAACATTGTGTCACTCTGTAGAAACTAACTCCTTTGATTCACTTGGTAAGCACTGAATACTTCTTTTACCTTTCTGTCTTGGTAATCACTGAAACCTTTATTTACCTTCCTGACTCGGTAAATACTAAATCCTCCGTTTACCTTTCTGAATCGGTAAAAATTAAAACCTTCGTTTACCTTCTTGACTCGGTAAACACCAAAAACCTTCGTTTACCTTTCTGACTCGGTAAACACCAAAAACCTTCATTTACCTTTCTGACTCGGTAAACACTAAAACCTTTGTTTACCTTTCTGACTTGGTAAACACTGCTGAACATACTTGGTAACCAACGAATGCTCGATATGAACTGTAAACTGAGTGATGAACTCGGTAAGAATTCAGAATCAAATAAGTGTTGTAACTAATGACAAATGTATCATTATTCCAACAGTCACTACATCACTATGCTCAAAACAAGCACAAGTTTTCATGATGAAAAAGTGACAAGCATTGATTTATTTGGCATCTAAGGGCTGATATTGATCATTAGGGTTGCTGTATTTCTTTAGTCCCACTGGACAAGTGTCAAAAGCTCATTTTTTCATATAAAATAAAGAAATAACACCTTTGCATAGTGATAAAACAAAAACCATAGATCTAGGATAAATTGAAAGGTTGTAAAACAACCCATCCCTTGGGTTAACCAAGCATAATTAAATAACACACAAATAAATCAGGACATGACCACAGGTAAAATAAAACCAATTATTTAAAAAGAACTAACCACTTGCTTCGAAAAATAAAGACTAAGAAAAGTAACAACCTTAACAAAGGATTAAAATATTAAGAGGGGTTTAAAAAAAAATATTACACCTAGGGTTTATTGTAACCTTCTTGCCTTGAATGATAAAAACAAGATTGTTGAAATTCAAAATTCAAAAATCATTTTGAAACAAAGGGACTCAAAGAGTAGATAATAGTGGATCTATTTGGAGATGATGAAAAATTCTCATTTATAAAAAAGGTTCAGAAACTCTAAACAAAGCATACCACATATGTGAAAAGAATATACTACAAAGAGCAACACACACGCACACACACACACACACACACACACACACACACACACACACACACACACACACACACACACACACACACACACACACACACACACACACACACACACACACACACACACACACAAACACAATAGAAAAAGTCCATACCTATATGCATAGGAAATAATATGTAAAATACCTAACTATTGTTCATGGAAAAAGGAGTACCTTTTATGAGAAGTACTTTTTGAAGAAATGTCCATGAAATGTAAGTTCAAGAATATCTCCACTAAGGTCTTTCAAGATGTACGAATCTTCCCCCCACCTAGAGTCTATTAAATAAGTGTCAAGCCATATAGGGTCAAACTTTCCATTTGTCCCCTTATCCTCTAGTCTTTTGTTCCACATTAACACTAGGTTTTTAGGCTCAAATTTTCCCTTAATTGCCTTTCTATCAAACAAGTGTTTCATCAACAACTGTAGTTTAACATTCTTGGTAGAGGCTTCTCTTCTATGCTCATTTAAACCAATAAGTTCATCCATCCTTTCTTGCATATCATCTAAAAAATCCTCATCATGCTTTTAGAAAAAGTTATATAAACCAATCAAATTGTTCTAAGGCATTCTTTCCTAGATTTTGTATACCAAATCAAAAGGTGACACTCCTATTTTTTTCTTTATGTTACTCTATCAATCCAAACTACTAGAGGTAACCTAGAATCCCATGCTTTTTTATTTTAATCTAGAGTCCTTTTAATGATCATCAAAAAGCTCTTGTTTTTGGATTCAACCTACCCATTTCCTTGTGGATGATATGGAGATGACATTGATCTAGTGATGTTAGATTTATCACAGAACTATATGAACTAATATGATATTAAGCACATGGAATTATCAGTTACAATTCTTTCTGGGCATCCAAATCCAGTGATTATATTATTCAGCATGAAATTTGTTACAACCTTGCTAGTTTCTTTTCTGATGGGGATGGCTTCTACTCGCTTTGTGAAACATTTAGTTTCTACAAGGATCTATGAATAGCTAGTGCTAGATTTGTTTTCTATCTCTCCTATGAAATCCATTCCCCACTATTGAAAAGGTGCTTGAACTTCTACTAGTCTCAATGAGGTGTTTCAATAAAATTTCAAATTTCCAACAAATCTCTGACAAGGGTCACATTTTCTAACTAAACAATGAGCATCCTTAAATAATCCTAGCCACAAAAAACCAATTCTCATCACCTTGTTTATGGTTGTCTTGGCCATGCAATGTCACCCACAGACTCTTGAGTGTATTTTAGTTAATATATAATTTGATTCCTCATAGTTCACACATTTCAACAATATCCTTTCAAGTTTCTCTGCCAGAGCTTCCCATGAATAAAGATATATATAATTGTCTGCAACTTTATAGATTTTTTTTTTAGTCAAATTAGGTGGAGTTTCCATATGTTGTAGATAGTAGATGATATTGTTATACCACTCACAATATTCCATACCAAACATATAGGGTTAGTGGTCTTCATCAGAAAGATTTATTTGGTCAGTATCCAAGTTTGATTGAGCCATTAACTTTTCTAATCCTTGATCTCTAACCAATTTTGTAATTTGGACATCTATGTTAAACTCTTGAATCTTGTTTATCCATCAACATCTTCTACTAGATACTTATTTTTGATAAAATATGTCTTTCTTAGTAGCACCGGGAACAAAAGCTACAACAATAGTACCAACCAAATAACATTTGGAATCTTTGACTAATTTTACCAAAGCATAAGCTCTCTTCTCATTTATATCATATTTTAGCTATGCAGCTTGCAATGATTTTCTAAAGAATGCAATAGGTTGTTCAAAACCCTCTTTATATTTTTAGAGAAAAACTGATGCAATCATGTGAAAAGATGTAAATGAAAATATATGCATTGGATTGGTATAATATGGAGCCCTACATACAAGGGCATCCTTGATTACATTATGTATTTCTTGATAGGAAATTGAAGGTTCTCCATCCCATTTGATCATTGCTTCTTTTTTTAGCATATTGGAAATTGGCCTACTAATATCTACAAAATTTATTATAAATCTCCTTAAGAAATTCATTTGGCCAAAAAATGATTGGATACCTTTGAAATTTTCTAATTTGAGGACTTTGTCAATAGTGACAACCATTTTCGGATCAACATTTACTCCATCCTTACACACTATGTGGCCTAATAGATTCCTCTCTATAACTCCAAAAACACATTTCCTTGGATTCAAGGAAACCCCATATTAAAGAATTTCAAGAAGATTTTCTCCAAGGGTTTGCAGTGATCCTCTGCTTTCTTAGAATATGTTGTTAAATCATCTTGGTTAACCACCATGAACTTTTCTATGTATTATGTAAAGGTTAAATCCATGGCTCTTTGTCAATTTTCCCCTACATTACTTAACCCAAGATGCATTCTAAAATATACATAGATTCCCCATGGTGTAGTTAAAGCAATTTTGTATTTTTCTACTTCATCCACTTGTACTTGGTTGTAACCAAAAAATTCATCCATCATAAACATTAGTTCCAAGCTAGTAACATGTTTCAACATAGCCTCTATGTTGGGAAAACCATAATTATCCTTTAGGGAGGCAATATTAAGGTTTCTAAAATACACACATAGTCTGATATCACCATTTTTATTTTTCACTAGCACTAAATTGGATACCCAAGTGGAATGTCTTTATAGGCTTGATGACTCCCCCATCCCTAATCTTCATTAACTCTTCTTGCATCTTTGGAGCTAGAATGGAATTAACATGCCTCCATTTCTTCCTAAATGGTTTGACATTCTCTTTCAATAGAATAACATGTTTGAGCCAATCTTCCCTATAAGCCTTTAGATCATCATAAGACCATGCAAATACATTTCTAGACTTACTCAATAGATCAACTAAGGATTTTCTTATAGTAAGGGATAGAGTCTTACCTATGTACACCTTTTTAGGGGATTCATTTTTTTCAAGATTAATTTCTTCCAACTCTTCTGGTTTCTTAGCTTTGACTTCTAGCTAGATCCTGTCTTGATTATCAAAAACACTCTCCAATACTAAACCCTTAGGCACTTTTTTTTTTTAACTACAAAATTTATTGACCAAAAATGTTGTCCTTCCCATTTATGTTTTCAACAAGGGTACTACAATCTAATTCATGACAATTTTATTTTTCTTCATTTAGAAGAAAATTGAGAATGCCTTTATCATCTTCAAATACTTGCCAATTCTCTATGTTATTAGGAATTTAAGGCCCATTTTGCACTTCAATCTTTGAGACCCCAGCAAAAGATATATCATCAAGCTTGATAGCCACATTGGCAAGAAGATCAACCATTTTATTGTTTTTTCTATCCATCCAAGTTATCCCAAAAGCATCAAATGCTTCAATCTCATCCCATATAGCATTCTCGTATTGCTTCAATCTCTTATTCCTGGATGCATAAGTTGTTATCTTAGATTAATTTTGACAAGTGAGTGTCTATACACTTAAGTCATTTACTTAGCTCATGCACACAATTAGCATATGTTGAGCACAACATGTAAGCTAGAGCATGCCGAGTAAATAGTGAGTGTTGAGTCACTCATGTGCCAAGTCATTTAGATGCCAAGTGATAGTATTGAAATCATAGTTAGTACTGACCACCAAGGACTTAAGATGCTGAGTAACACAATTTTGATAGAGTTGTTTGTATTGGCACAAGCTACTATGTAAAGCATTTTTGAGCTGACTTAAAGATTGATTTACAATCTTTTGTTGATAAGTATGAATCTTAAGTGGGAATCCCTATGTTTTACATGCATCCAATCAGGTAAAGGGAAGGTTTAAGCGATGATACGGGTGAATCATAGCCATTGATTCATACCCAACCCTAAATTACCTGAGTCTTCTTAAAGAGGACAAACTCTAAATTTTTTATGAATGATCAAGAAAAATTGAAGGAGTTTGCATTGGTAGACATGACATTCATGGTGACCAAGGTATTATGATTTGAGATAAATTGCAAAATTAGGTGAAAGGAGAACATAGGAAGCAAATAGTGAACAATAGAGAGAAATATGATAAAAAAGGATCAAGTACACATCAATATAGAGGTGATCTAACATCAAGAAATAGAGTACTAATCACATGATTATTATTGAGACATTCCAATAGGTGAATCAGTTAAATATCTTAACAAAGTAGTCCTAATAAGCTATATTGAAATCCTCTAACAATTTACTTACCTAATTGTGAGTTGAAGTCCTTTTACTAGGCACACTTCTAATAGGGTGTTGAAATCCTTTAATAGGGTGAGACCTAATAGTCTTTGTAAGCTTTTAACAAGGTAGACCTTTCATAGGGTAGATCATGTTCCATGATCAAACATCATAACCTTCATTGGATACACTTTATTACTGCAATAGTGAAGATTTGTGGATGTCATCCCCACCTCAATTTTACCTTCTCATTGGAGGGTTTCTGGGTAATCATATCTTGTGTCATACATGTGTGAGTGCTTACTTGTTTACATACTTTAGATATTTATGCTTTATATGGTATTTCAATTTACTTTTTAAATTGTGAGATGGATGTATGGTGAATATTTTTGACAAAATTTTGAAGCACTGATTCACCCCCCCGCTCTTAGAGTTTACCTTTCCTATTGTAATTGCAACAATTAGTATCAATGCTTTGTCCTTTGAAAACAAAGCATTAAATCTTTGAGGAAAGATCTTGGAAATGGAAGTCTACAAGTTGGGAAATATTATTGAGAACCAAGAGATTGAAATACAACTCATTCTACATCAGCTGAATGAAGCAAGAGAAGATCTAAAGAAATCATTGAGAAGAAGGAAGAAAAATGCTATTGAGGAGAATGACACACAATACCAAGAGATGGACACTAATAAGCTATTTACAAATGGAAACTCCAATGAATTTGATGTAGTAGTTGTAGATCTAATGGAAAAGAACAGAACCCTAGCTGAAGAGATCAGAAATCTTAAGATAGAGCAAGAATCACAAGCCATATTACTATGTGAGGTGACTAAACAAAAAAAATAAAGCTATGGAAGACAAAATCATGATTGAAGATGAAAAAAGAGTTTTGAACTATAGATTGGAAGGGAAATCATTAGAAATAAATAACATTGCTCACGTGCAATTAGAAACAATGAATCAAGTCATGATTGCTAATCATGAGATATATAGTAAAGATATTGAGATCAAAAAATTGAAGTTGCATAATGAATAGTTGAGAAATGATCTAAAAAGGGAAAGGAGTTTGCTAAAAGTTCCAATAAACCTAGTGAATCCATCAAGTACTTCAAACAATTGATAAGATCCCCTAGATCTAATAATGATACATCTGGATCAGGATACACTAGTCCTAAAGAAGGAGAACCATCCAAAAGTGCTGAAGAAAGAAGTAACAAAGGTAAGAAATCCCAACCTACTTGTCATAATTGTCATAAGAAAAGAAATACTTCTAATGTTTTTAGGAGCAAGACTAGAAATTAGAATGTTAAGAAGAAGAACATGGATCACTGTCATAAGTGCAAAAAACAAGGTCATCAAGCACATGAATGCAAAACCAAGACCATGCACACTCAAAGATTTAAATGATACTTTTATAACTATTAGAAGTATGGACATAGAGCTTTTGAATGCAGATCCAAACCCAAGTGGTCATCAAACAAGCAAACAAAGGTAAAAAATAATGGAAACTCTTATAATTGGGATTATAATACAAGGTATAATTGTCACTACTATTAAGAGTATGGGCATGTTCCTAAAAATTGTATTAGAAATCATTTTAGAAGTGATTATAAAAGGTGGTTGAGTCAAACCACATGTTTTAGCTATTTAAAGACTGGTCACATAAGTAGATATTATCCAACAAGGTCAAAGGCACCAAGTTGTGAGTTCAATAAAGGCAAGGTAGATGTTGATAATGTTAGATATGAGATGAACAAGACATGGAAAAGAAAGGAAGATTGTGGCACACCAAGTGTAGATGGGATCACTTCACCCAATAGGTCAGGTGATCACACCTCATCAAATTAAGAAATCAAGAGGAATGTGGGACAAATATTTAAAAGGATATACCATACATCAATTCCAAGGATTTAGTTTTGAAAAGAATAAATATGCATGAATAAAGATACAAAGTGTTGTTAGGAATCAAGAATAAATCTTTAAGTTTTGTCAGTTTTCATGTTAATTTCAAGCATGAAAAGTTTCATATGGTTGCCGAGTGAAATGTTAGTAGATGTCAAGCTAAAAAAATTTGTTATTAAAGGCTAAGCTTGTAGTAGTTTTTGATTGAGCCAAAAATTCAATTGACATTGAGCTTACAACTGTGTAAGCACTTAGCATTAAATGTAGTGTTAGAAGGGCTATTTGATCAATTTATGCTCATTCAACATCATTTGAATTTGAAGAAGAGCACAAAGAGTAAAAGGAGATCTAGAGAATTTTATCTAAGTATTTGCAAGAGATTCAAAAGGTTGGTCAACATTATTTCAGCAGGATTCACAAGGTATTTATCATGTGCCAAGCTATGCAGTTTGAATTTTACAAACCCTAGTTTCATGTAATGTAATCTAGTTCTTTAGTAGACAAAGGTGTAGAGGGAAAAGAGGCCTTAAATGTTCAATTGATAAGTAAAGATATTAAACAACCTAATTTTAGGGCTATCCTAGATATAGCTTATAAACAGGATTCCTCCAGTGCATTATCCATGATACCACTGCAAGTTTTAGTGATTCAGGATGTTAGGAATTGTTACACATGCAAAATTGGAAGCATAGGTGACATGGAAATCAAGGAAACATATGAAAAACTATGTGAAAATGGAGCATTGAAGGAATATTTTAAAGTTTTTGAGAAGAAAGGGTTAACTCATGCCCTAGGTTTCCCCAATGTATGCAAGACATAGTGGAATAAAACTGTTTTGAGTATAATTCATGATAACTATGTATGGTTAGAAAATGGGCCAGTAAAAATCACTAAGAATATTGTTCACAGAGTAAAAGGGTATCCAACCTAGATTGACCAAAGACCATGAGAAGTGAATCAAAGGAAATAATTGAATAGAAAATATGGGCTATGTGGAATAAAAGAGGAATGACAATTGATAGAATCATAGATCCTCTGATAGTTTTTGTAGTAAGGGTTATAGCACACAAGTTTTATCAATCTAGCAGATTAAATAGTGTACCCTACATTGGAGTTGATATGGGATACAAAATTGTGAAGAAGGATCATACTTATGATTTTGCTGAGTTGAAGTTGCAACAATTTATTGAGAATTTGGGAGCTATAAGGAAGACCAAGAGTGCACGGTGTAAATTCAGATCTATTTTTGTATGTATTTTCTTTTATGTTCATAATACATTTCCTACATTTGGTAAGGTTGCATGCAAGGTGAATAGACCTATTTAAGTTCAAATAGGTGAATTTATTGAGAAATTAGGTGATAACCTTGAATCTGTAATGACAAGTTATTTTGAAGATTTTAAACAAACAATGAAGAAAATATTAAGGATACCAGTCTCACTAGTGGAGAAACATTTTAATGATGTTTGCTTCCTAGTTGATACTAATTTCACATATGTACAAGCAACAATTCCTAGAGAAAGATGGCTAAGGCCATTAGGATATGAAATAAATGTTAATGAGGCCTCTACAGTAATCACAACATTACTTGTAGATGGACAAAGAAGCAACAAAATTTGGAAATTGTAACTTGGCCAAATCAAATATTACTATGGAATTGAAGACTACTTCAATGATGAGGAAGAAGAACAAACTAGTAAAGAAATTGAAAGAAAGATTTGGTGAAGGATTTGAGGAAGGAGAAGAGAAAGATGATGAAGAAGAAGAGGATACTCAAGCTCAAGCACCATTGGCATTGACACAAGGTTAGGGAGAAGACCAATAAGAAGAGGAAGTAGAAATTGTAGAAGGTGCTGAGGAAGAAGAAGCCAATGAAGCACATAAGAAGGTTGCTAAACCTAATAAGCCCAAACCTAAATCACCTACCACAAGGGATAGCACTAGAGTCATGACAAATAAGGCTAAAGAAGTAGCCAAGCCTAAGGAAAGAAAGCCAAAACTTAGAAGAAATCAAGGAGGAAGTATGTGGCACAAGTTAAGTTTGATGAAGAGAAGACTGAATTAGATGACAATAGCCAATTTCAAGTGGTGAGTCATAGTCCCTCTTTAGATTTAGATCATTTATGTGAGAACATTAGGAACAATATTGATTTATCAGGTTTCTCTCACATTGAGTTTGACAATCCGAGAAAAACCAAGTTGAAGAGGCAATATATGCCATGATGGTTGTATTAAAAAAGGTTCCTCTAGAACTTACCAACTCCATACCTAAAATTTTATATGATAGAGTTGATAAAAAATGGCATTATTGTTTAAACATTAAAGGACAAATTAGGGAGACATCCCTTGCACAAGTTATGCCAGAACTTAGTAATGTTGAAATGTCTAAAGCCATTAGGAAATATGCTATAAGATTTCTGCCAAAATATAGGGAATTCAATATATTACAAAAAACATAAAGGATGTTGTATAGAAGTCCAAACAATTGTAGAAGTTAACATATGGATTGTTGACATCAAGAGAAGCTGACCAAACACCTATTGAGGTAGGAGATGATGAAGAAGATAATACTAAACAAGGCACAGTTGAGGGAGGCACATATATGAATATAGACAACCAAGCAATAATAGAGGAAGAGCAACAAATAGAATAAAGTGTATAAGATACACAAATGTTGAGTGCTATCCCTCCATAGGAGACAAGTGTAAATACTAAAATTATCAAATTAAAGGATGTTTCTAAAACTATTGCTCAAAACATCAATCCCCTTATAGAGGATGATTTGAAAAGGATACTTGTCTAGTACACTCTCCAAGAAAGACTATGTGACAACCCTGTACTAGTGAGAGTAGATGAAATTTAGGAGAAAGAAATAATAACTATAGGGGAGGAAGTGAAAACACAAGAAACATGTATAATCACTCCTTAAGTCACAAATGTACAACCTTCACAACCTTTAGTGGTATACCAAAGGAAGGAGACAACAAGTTTCACTAGTAGTACACTTGTACAAGACACTCTAGTTTGAGTGAATGTACCAAAAATTGAAAAAGAAAAGGAGGAGATAGTTGGAGAAGACAAGATAGAAACACCATACAATGATGATACTCAAGGCCAAACACGTTAGGTAGATGCACTTGCACCTCTAGCACAAAATCAAGGTGCAATTGGAACTATAGAGGAAGAAAAGGACAAGACCAAAAAGACAAGTTCGACACCCAAGCCAAAGGAGCTACTAGCTTTTCAAGCACTGGTGACATTATCAAAATCTAAAACTCCTTCTAGTCAAGCTCTTTAGAGGTAGAGCATAGATGCTACACCATTTCAATTCTCAAGGTCGGGTACTAGCTCATTTAAGGCAGAAGAGGTAACTACTTATGGAAATGTTAGCCTAGATGAAGAGATTATATTGCCTTAATTTGATTATGCAACAATCACAATTGAGTAGATGCACATATTACAAGAGGCCCTAGCAAAGAAGGAAAAACAAGAATTTCTTAGAAGGGAGCATAGGTAGAAGTAAGCTTTGATTGACATCAAAGATATTTTCGTAGATGCATTCAATCTGCTAACTCTAGATGAAACCAAGATCATCATTGAACAATTAACCAATATAGTGGAAAGGGTTAGTGACACAAACCTAGATACTAATGTAAAATTATTAGAATGGTTTGAAAGGAAGTTTCAAAGCAAGATAAATGAGAAGATATCAAGTGATATTGTACTAAAATAGGTTAAGCTAGCAATAGTGTGAAGAAGGTTCTAGAGAATATTTTCTTTTTGTACACCAAACTGTGTAATCCTACACTCTTCACACAAGAAGTAAGGAATCACATCCTGAGTTTGGAGACCAATATTTAGTCATTCAGTACAACTTTTCCCAAGTCTCTGGCTCAAGGTGAGAAACATTTCAAATACATATTTCAATCCTAGAGGCAATTAGCCTCATTACAAGTAGATGAAGCCAACATAAGGGCTAAATTGATCAACATCCAGTCAACACTAACTCCTCACATGGAGATCTTACACAAGGAACTAGGCTATGTAGAAACACTTATGAAGAAAAACCCCAATCTTTCTACATTGGATGGCCTAGTACACCTTGTTTTTGAGCTAGCCATCCAAATCAAGTCTTTGGATGTAGCTTACGGTAATTGGGATGTCGCTCTTAAGATTATACTTGAGGTCCATAAATTTTTTTTCACAAATACACTATTCATCTCTAAACCAATTGACATCGATGTCGAAAAGGGGGAGTAAGAGCAATAGGGGTGCAAGCAAGCTGAGAAAAGAAGATATTTATACTCAAGAGGGAGTAAGAGAACAACAAAATGCACAACAAACTGAAAACATTAGTTTAGATAGGAATAGAGAAAGAGTATCAGTTGATACAACATAAATAATAGAATTGAACATTCAACTCAGGGGGAGTTATAAAATTTTGAGTTATAGGTCATGTATTTCAAAATTTTGATATTTTTAAATTTTTTATAGAAGCCAAATAAATATCTATGTTAGGCTCATAAGGATAAGATCATTAATGCATGATCAAGTGTTTTTGAAACTCATATCAAGAGGGGAGATTGTTAATGTTAGATTGGCTTTAACAAGTGAGTATCTATACACTTAAGTCATTTACTTAGTTCATGCCAAACAAGTAACATATACTAAGCACAACATGTAAGTTAGAGCATGCCGAGTAAATAGTGAGTTCCTAGTCACTCATGTGCTAAGTCATTCAAATGCTGAGTGATAGTATGGAAGTCATAGTTAGTGTTGAGCACTGAGGATTTCAGATGCTGAGTAACTTAGTTTTGACATAGTTGTTTGTATTGGCACAAACTACTATGTAAACCATTTTTGAGCTGACTTAAGGATTGATTTAAGATCTTTTGTTGATAAGGATGAATCTTAAGTGGGAATACCTATCTCTTACATGTATCTAATTAGGAAAAGGGAAGGTTTAAGCGGTAATATGGGAGAATCATAGCCATTGATTCATACCTAACCCTAAGTCACCTAAATCTTCTTAAGCAGGACAAAGCCTAAAATTTTTATGAATGATCAAGAAGAACTAAAGGAGTTTGCATGCACAAATAGGAAATTCATGGTGACCAAGGTATTATGATTTGAGCTACATTGTAGAATTAGTTAAAAGGAGAAAAAAGGAAGGAAATAGTGAACAATAGAGAGACATTTGATTAGAGAGGATCAAGTATACATTAGTATAGAGGTAATCTGACATCAAGTAATAGAGTGCTAATTGCAGGATCATTGTTGAGACATTCTAAAAGGTAAATCAGTTAAATCTCTTAACAAAATAGTCCTAACAGGCTATATTGAAATCCTCTAACAAAGTGCTTACTTAATTGTGAGTTGGCATCCTTTTACCAGGCATACTTCTAATAAGGTATTGAAATCCTCTAACAAGGTAAGACCTAATAGTCTTTGTAGCTTTTAACAGGGCATAACTTTCATAGGGTGGATCATGTTTCATGATCAAACATTGTGACCTTCATTGGATACACTTTATTATATTAGTAGTGAAGATTTGTGGTTGTCATCCCCACCCCAATTTTACTTTCTCATTGGATGGTTTCTTGGTAATCATATCTTGTGTCATACATGTGTGAATTCTTACTTGTTTACATATTTTAAATGTATATGCTTTATATGGTATTTTAATTTACTTGTTAAATTGTGAGATGGATTTATGGTGAATGTTTTTGATAAAATTTTGATGCAATGATTTACCCCCACCCCCTATAGAGTTTACCTCTCCTATTGTAATTCCAACATAAGCCTATCTAATCTGAGATACTACTAAGTCACAATCACCAATAACATGCAATTTTTAAAAACCATGTCTAGAAGCTACTTTTAATCCAAGTAAAATTGTTTCATATTCTACTATATTGTTGGTGCAAGTGAAGTTCAAGGTAAAAGAGTATTTGAATGTGTTCTTTTTTGGTGAGATAAAAACTACTCTATCCCTTGACCCTTCTCTAGAACTAGCCCCATCAAAATACATTGTCCTGAATCAATAAATCTTGTTTCTTCTTACGAATTCATTGGGATTTTTCTTCACTATTCGAGAAGGAATATCAACTACTAAGACACTTATGGTTAAATCAACATTAGGATAAGTAGGTAACCTATATGGTAATGCATTTATAGTACCTATAAAAGGGACCTCCCTTGCATCCATGTCCCAACATATACCCTATTTTATATCTACTTCTAAACCAAGGGATTTCATGATTTTAAAGGGCATGATAGTACTTGAGGCTATTGAATCAATCAAACAATTCTTTAGAGCTTTTCCATTTATGACTAGGTTGAGGAAGAAAGGGTCAATATTTTCTATGTATGTTGTTGATGAACTATCCAAGTATATTTGGGGTATCTAAGATATCAATCCTTCATCTTCCTTTTCTTTTGGTGTGACTTGTACCACTTTTCCTAATGATAATTCTTCTTTAATAATCTTATTGTTCCCAATTACTCCTAACCAAGAGAGGGCTTTAGTTTTATTTTTCTATCCTAAACATTTCAAACAAAGGAACGTTCACAATAATTTGTGACAACATAGCTATCATATCAGCAGACTCATACACAAAGTGTTTACATGAATTACATTTAATTTATTGCACTTGAGTAGTGGGATGTTCAATGTGTTTGACAACATCAAGTCTTAGCTTTCTTTCTTCTACATTTATCTTGACTGCATCTGCATTTTGAGTTGGCACCTTCTCCTTGGGTTCCCATTTCTTAATTTTAGTATATTTGATCTTGACAACCATGGGATCCTTTTCTTTGTTGTCATTATTTATTTTATGGTTTCTATATTTAATGAATATTCCTGAAGCTTTGCCAATAGTGTTATTTACTGCTCTATTTCTCAGGTTATAAGTACTCTAAACCTAAGCAACCATCTCATCAGTTATCTTATCAATTTCCTCCTTGGAAGGTTGTCTCAAATTCATGTGTTCAACTCTTCACTATTATATTATTCACAATCATCACAAGAATTAATCATGTTGTAAGCCACATCATCATGACTCTTTTTTTCCTCCCCCTCTTTGGGTTTTATCTGCAAATATGTAGAGAATGATTAAGAAACTACATAGTAGTCAGAAGAATGGGGAGATTGAAAAACCATGCACCAAGGTATCTCTTCTATCACATTTACATAATTTCTCTATAGTGGATCTATTGTATTCTTGTCATTTTACCTTGTATGGGATTATTTATGGGCTTTCCATCTTTCCACTATGTTGTAGGGGTAATTCTGCAATTTGGTTTGCTTGTTATAGTTTTTATTGAAGTAGTATTAGCATTGTTTACATTGTTAACTGGAGGTTTTAAGTTCTTTAGAAAATTCAACACTTGATCCATTTTATCTTCTTGAGGCCTTTTGTCTATGACAAGCTTATCTCCTTCTTTCTTGTTCCCCCCAAGATTAAACAACTTAGGATCATCTCTCCTCCCAAGCTTCCCAGATGGTCTCCTATTATTTTCAATGTTGATAGATATCTTAAAAGAATCCCTTAGTGTCTTAAGATCCTTGTCTCTTAAAATATAATCCATTTTACAATCAAAAGCATTGAAATAATTAGTCAAGCATACATTCTCATCTGATCTCATGACTTGGAATAACTTATACATTCCCTTTTGGAACCTAACATTAAAATCAAAAGTAGATTCATTTTGGATTTTCTTAATATTTTAAAATTTGTTCAACACAAAACTGGCATTAGTGTTATCTCCATATTTTTCCTTGAGACATTTCTCCAAATCATCCCATGAACCAATGATCTCAGCAAGGAGTCTCCCAAATCAATACCTAGCATCTTCTATGAGTGAATGCACAAATAACTTCATGACAAAATCTTCATGTTCAACCTAATAATCATTGAACATATCAATAAATTTTATAAGATTTTCTTCACTATGAATGGCATTGTTTCACTACAATGTTTGGGGTCAAACTATGACAATAATTTGCGATGAGAGTGCAACTTGTATGTAATTTTTATGATTCTTTTGCAAATTTTCCTGATGCCATCATAATATCAATGATGTTTTCATAATTGTAATGCTTGTATGCTATTAACATAAAAAGAAAAAGAATGGCTCATTTGTTATATGTCAAGATAGGGTGAAGAGCTAGGGTGAATTATTGGCATCGACTACCCCAACATTCACACATACCCCATTTTTTGGGATCGTAGTAGGAATGTTGTAGTAAATATTGTGCAATCTTGGCCTTGCATGTGAAATGTAATATAGAATGCCAAGCATTTATTGACAATGGAGCAAGCTCAAATTACATGGAAATATATTCGAAGATATTTGGTGATTCTTTCAAGTATACCCTCTACCTTATGCACTAATTGATGAATGTGATGATCACAAATAGATAGGAAAATGTTGAGCCCATGGGAGAGAGTGCAGATGAAATTTGATAGTTGCACAACCTTACCATGACCTCTACAAAAGAAGAATCTTCAAAATGGGAAGTTCATGACTTGTTCAACAAAATGCTTTGTCTCATCACTATGACAAAGGAAGTGTATACAAAAAATAGTATGAGCAATGAAAATGCATCAAACACTATTCAGAGGGTGAGGTGATCTAGAAGGCATGCGTTCAAAATATAAAAGAAACATGACAAATGCAATGAATTCCTGAAATGTGCAAGAAGAAATCATCAAATTAATATATTTTGAATCTCTTAAGTGAACGAGATTGAAGGTGTATAAAAAATATTCATAGATATTATCACCAACATTTTCCCTACCTATAGGTTTCTATAAAGATGTGGAACTTATGGACTATTGTAACTGAGAATTGATGTTGTAGATGTCATGATTGCATGGTGTGTACCATGCACTTGCAATGAAAGAAATATTTTCAAAACTTAATGTGCTTGTAGCATTGACGAGCCTAAATGATAAATCACAACAAGTATATCAAATAAAAGGAAGTCACGACACTGTGATTTGAAAAACTTGGCAAATGAAGCATCAAGATGTTTGAAATAATCTCATGAAATTAGGTAAGGTGATGACCGCATATGAGAAAGGTGGGTCACAAAACATTCACGTCATCCAATGTTGAATCTCCTTACTAAATCTCCCTACTACTAGAGGATATGTTGAATGAATCTCCCTAGTGAATCTTCCTACTCCTTTCCTTATTGTAAAGTAAAAATAAGACCCACAAAATTCTCACGTTGTTGGATTTGAAGAGGAGGAAAAGCATTTGGATTTGGTTGCCAATAGATTTGTGGGTAGAGAAAAAGGAAAAGGCACACATGGCATTCACATAAATGAGCTTACTATAGCTCCAAAACTCCTACTCATCACCTTCCAAGCAAAGAAAAACATAGAGTAGTAGTGGTGGGTATATAAGAAAAAATAAAATGTTATCATCTGAGATAATGTCAACTTTTTGTTCCTTCCTACATCACTTCAAGAGCCAAACATAACATAGCTTAATTAGATTGAGTAAATTTTTTTTTTTTAAAGTTGTTTATTGTTGTTAAGTTACAAATTCAATGGTATTTTTTCATGCAAATTCTTTGTTAATGTGGAAATAGGTTGATAATATCTAAAAATATTTTAACTTGATAATTGAATGAATTAATATTAATTTTAGAACTATGATTGAGTTTTGTATGAGTTCTACATCAGAGTTATGATTGTTTTCTATGGAAGAATATGTCAAAGATGTAGAACTATGGTCAAGTTTTATATGAAATATATGTGAAATCTAGGTTTGGTTGCATTGGAAGAATATGCC
Organism: Cupressus sempervirens; assembly: GCA_028749045.1. Lineage (NCBI taxonomy): Eukaryota > Viridiplantae > Streptophyta > Pinopsida > Cupressales > Cupressaceae > Cupressus > Cupressus sempervirens. The sequence goes on from CM053788.1 coordinate 146,000,908, forward strand.
AAAAATATTAAAATAGATCAAGTTAATAAAATTGTAAACATGCCAATTCTAATTTTTATGTGTTTTAATTTTAAATAATAAATTCAATCATTGAACATTAGCCTTCTTGTTATGGCAAAAATATTACAAAAATGTTTTTCTAGATTTATGAATGTAAAAATGGTGAATTGATAAAATCGGGACTTATATAATGTTAAATGTGCTAGTTTTGTCTTAGTACATTTTTTTTTCATGCCTAACATTAACAAGTAAAATAAGAAAAAATAATGATTTGTGGGCCTAACTATTAGTTTCTCCTTACTTACCAATTTTGTAAATTGGGTAGCTACTTTATTAAGCAAGGTGAGCAATAGGATCACCATTATCAAAACATAGGCAAGCACAATAATAGGGTTTAATAGTTGTGAATTCAAGGCCCAAAATTGATTTATAGTTTAGCATGACTTGAAAAGTTATTTTCAGATACTATGGAGCACTATCTATTTTTTATTAATGAAATCCAAGTCTTAATTGCTTGGATGAAATCTTATTTGGTGTATGTAATTAGGCAACATAGTTTGGTGAGTTCATAACTAGTTAGTAAGTTGTTAAGATCAAGTAGAATTCCACAATCCATGAGATCATTTGCAATATTGTTTTTGGATTTGATTGTGTGACTATATTTTAATCAACATTTTGGATCACACTATATGATCCATCATCAAGATGAGCATAATAAAGAGCATAAGGAGTAAGTGAATAAATAGTCACACAAGGTCTTGTTAATTTATTCACTTACTCCTTATGCTCTATGTTATGCTCATCCTGATGATGGATCACAAAGAATTATTTGAAATTTTGATGCAAAAATAATGACACAATTGAATCTAGAGAAAATATTACAAAAAGGAACTTGTTACCACTATATTATACTAAGTGGCTAAAAAGTTGATATTGAAGCTAATCATCTTGTTGATCATTCAATTCTTCCATTAGCCACTTTTTTTTGTAGGATCTTCATTCCTTATGCCAGTTAGATAATTTTGATTGAAGTTTATTTTTTCTCAAGTATAGTTAAGAAGATTTATTTTTCCATTTCCTCTACCAAAAAATAATTATTGACAACATATTTGTTTTTAATGCATAGTAAGTTCTTTTTTAATACTATCACTTATTCCTTTGATTGTTCTTTGTATTCAAGTTGAGCATAGTTATAATCAACCTAAAATTAAAAATTGATGTGTATGAAAATGTTCTAGTGGTAAAAATAGAGGATACTACTTTTGATAATGTTTGTCTCTAATTTGCAGAGGATATAGTTTCTATATATTTCAATAAGGTTCTAGTTTCTAATTACTAAACTCAACAAGAGACAAGTCCATCTCTGTAGAGCTGAAAAAAGCTATGTATATATGAGGTCATGAAATATGTACTTCACAAATTCTGCCTTACTAAAATTCTAGTTTTACATGCTAGTTTTCTTCTTCGATTATAATTTTTAATGATTAAAGGAATTTTACCTTTGGATCAATTTTAATTAATATCTCTACCTCTCTCGACATGTTTGTAACATATTTGGTGCCAAAATTAGAAAATACCCTTGAGAGTTACCCACAATCTCTATGGTTTCAAAGTGAAGATATTATGTCAGAAGTTGTCCCATCTTTACCCATTTTGGGAATTTTACTAGTTCATAAGCTTTTGTATTAAAATTTGGTTGCAACTCTATTCAATGGAAACTATATGATTTATAAACTGGTGATTTCCCATTTAAAATATTTTTTCAACCAATCAGTAAAAAACTGCTAGCTAGGGTTAGTTTTGTTAATGTTTTGAACTAGAATGAAAGAATGTAGTAAACAAAAACTCTATAACAAATGACATAGTACATTGTCCTGGGAAAACCTTCCACTCGAGGGTGAAAAATTGAAAGGCAGATTGGATGAACCAACCACTGGCTCATGCTCCTAGTCTTCCTAAAGACTTCTAGGGTATTTTGTCTCCTATCCTAGCACCTATAGGACCCGTTATTCACTAGGATCCTCTAGTCTCCTTAAGCCAACCTACCTACCAATAAGTTTTATATGCTCATTCTACTTATTGTTTCATTCTTGTTCACTTGCCATAACCCTTAAACCATCTTCAAAGGCCTAAATCCTCTATATGTTTTAGCCAACATTGCAAAGGTGTGGAGATATCCTAAGGAAATCCAATGCAATCAACTAGTGGTGTTAGATTTCCCTCCTAAGTTTCTTATCCAATCTCAGCAAATTCTCCTATTAGGTCTATTAGCCCTATTAGGTCTCCTACTCTGAGAAAATAGGACTTTTATACTATGACTTCAAAAGGAACCCTACAATATTTTAAAGTTTTCTTGGTTCATTAGTCATCCCCTTAAATATTTTTGGGGACTTGAGGTCATATTGTTCCACCCATTGCCCTAAACCAAATAAGGTGAAAATTAGGCTTTTTAGGCTTCACAAGTTGCTCCAACAATCAAGATTATTGTAGGCTTGTTTGAGGAATGGTATGATCTTCTCCACTTCATGGAATTTTGGAAAGACTTCCTTCTTCCATTTCCAAAAGGAATTTGGACTCTAGCTTTTCTCCTCTACTAGTAATGTTAATCACCTTACGGTCTTCCCTAGTTGGACTCACCATAGGCCTGCTTAGGGAAAGACCTTTAAAAATACTTTTTCTTCATTTTTGGGCCCTTTATTTTGTATGCATTATGTAAATGGAGCCTACTCACTATTCCCAAGAGGTTGTATAGAATGGATGGTGGGAACGTGAGTTAAAACTCCATCTTTGGCAACTTCTTGGACAAAACCAATGACAATTTGTAAAACCAAAATAATTTCACAAAAGGAAAACAAAATGATTAAAATCTCTATCTACCAAAATAGTGAATCAATAAAACATATAATCCAAAGGATACATGATTTCTAGAATGGATCTTGATCTTGTAACTACCTATTGTCATCAATAACAAAGGAACTACATGCAATTGCTTCCAAATGCTGATTGCAAAAACACTCAATCTGTACAATGAGCATCCAACCTTGTTCACAAGTATAGGGTGGTTATTTTACCCTTAGGTCTCTTCTCTATCAAATTGCAACTTTCTTGTCAATGTTTCTCAAGAAAATTTTCAATGTTGTAAGGTTGCATAATGCAACTTTTACATCTTTTTAGCAACTTTTCCCAACTTTAGCCAAATGACCTCCATTGCTTTTGAAACTCAACTAAGAACCTCAACTAAAGTAAAAAAAACATCACAATCCATCCCATACTCTACTAACCTCATGATGACATCATTGCCATTCTTAGAGGGCTCTACAACATGCTAGCCCCTAATTGCACCTAGCCAAAAGGTTTAAGACCCTATGAACAATATCCCACTTATACTACTACTATGATCAACATGACCTTATATCCAACACATCAAAAAGTTCCCTAAGGCTAACACCCACACCACAAAAACCATGAAAAATTGGATTGCTTAGGAAATTTCTAAGTGCTCCTACACTAAAAACCTAGCCCCCCAAAGATATATCCTTTATTGAATTCTTTAAAAAAATATAATGTTCTCTTGCTTATGATTCAAGAATCTAACAATTAATCAATAATTTTTTTAACAAAGCATGTTTAATATAAAAAATTAATAAGTATCACACAATGCTTCTCACAATAGATTTTTCTTACAATAGTCAATTAGTCATACATTGGTCAAATATTCAAAGACCATGCTGCTCTAGAGCATATATTGAAACCTTAAGAAGAATATGCTTTTCACATCTGAAATTACATAATGGACCTCCAACACAAAAATCTCTAATGATCTTGTGAATGATCTACACATTAAAAGTATCCACACATTGTGTTGGAAATCTGATTGAAAAGCTCATTGTTGAAGATCAAAGAAGGAGATTGTTGCAAAGAAGAAAGATTGTTGTAAAAGAATGTTTTCAATCATTGTTTTGTCATTGATGTCAAACCTACTATTGGTAGGTATGATATTTTCTTATAAGATCCAAGTACTATCACTTAGTTGATTGATGAAGAGGATTTGATCAACAAGATGTAACAAGAGCACCTAATAGAAAGGTTGAGTTATGATGTTGTAATGAAGTGCTAGGATCAATTAAGACAATGGTTAAATGATGTATTGATAACATACTTAAGGATACAGAGGTTGGTCACACTTAGAAATATTGAAGGAAGAAGTTGTAAAAAGGTAGAATGCAAAGATTAAACTAAGATCATTAGTGGGTACCAAGCAAGTTAGTTGAAGCTAGGAAAATTTTCAGTTGGAGTCGAGTAACAAGTAATTCTAGTGTTCCAAGTGATCTTTAGGTGTCGAGTGAAGATCATGTATCTATTGGAAAATTTTGTCCTTGATGTCACACAAATGTCATATCAGTCATTAGTCTCAAGTTCACCGAGCTCAGACAGTCTGCTATGCAATTTACAGTGCCAACCGAGCTCACTTGGTCATCGAAGGAAATGTGGAAGACAATGTTAACCGAGTTAACTCGGTCAATGAAGAAAATGTGAAAAGCCAGTGTTAACTGAGATTCACTCGGTCTCCAAAGGTTAGTTTCCACCGAGCTCACCCGGTCAGCAAATGAATTATGGAAAAGTCAGTTTTAACCAAGCTTCACTCAGTCTCCAAAGGTTAATTTCCATCAAGCTCACCCAGTCATCAAATGAATTATGCAAAAGTCAGTGTTAACCGAGCTTCACTCGGTCTCCAAAGGTTAGTTTCCATCGAGCTCACTCGGTTATCTCAGGAAACTCAGTAATTATCGAGTTCTGTCGGCGATTGATGGTTTGTCACGAAGTTCGCTGTATCAACTGAGCTCAGTCGGTTAACATAGGAATTATTTTCTGAACAAAGTTCACTGTGTAGGGTTGGCTAGTATAGGGATTTGCTAATTAATTACTTTTAGCCGCCTGTTGTAATTTTTTGTTTTAGTCAGTGATTTGAGTCGACTAAGATAATTTGAAAGGTATATATGGTCATTCAAGTTATGAATTAAAGTGTGTGATTATGAAAAAAAGTTATGAATGCAAATTATAGTATGAAGAGGCGAATGTTGAGAAAAGTCTAATGAAGGATCAGATGTGTTAAAGGAGCTGCAAAGTTGTATTTGATCAGTAAGGATCCAGTCAAGCATAACAGAGATCTGCAATCAACAAAGATAAGTTGCACATTATATCAGGTCATTTCATTGTTGCTTTCTAACCATTGTAACAGTGTATTCAAAATCTCTTAACAGAGTTGGTTTAACAGCCATTCAATAAATCCTCTAACAAGGTGACCGTTCAGTTGAATTATTCTAAAGACCTCTAGCAAGGCCACTCCTAATAGGGTGATTAAATCCTTTAACAAGGTCACACCTAACAGTGTATTTTTGTAACCTTTAACAGGGTTGGCTCCTAACAGGGCTCACTTCAAAAGAGTGAAAAAGTTACATTGGTGGTTTTTCCCATATTGGGTTTCCACGTCAAATCTAGTGTCGCTTGTGTTCTTAATTGCTAAATTACTTTGTGCATGATATCATATCAGTTCTTAATATTTATCATTTGCTGCATTATCAAGTTTCAACATTTTATTAATCAGATCAAGGGTATATTCAGACATCTTAGGGATTGTGAAAAGTTTTTGTAGTAACTGATTCACCCCCTCCCCCTCTCAGTTACTCTATTCTCATTTCCAACAATTGGTATCAGAGCTTTTGGTGCTTGCAAGAAAAGATTTCAAGGATCTAAGCCTAAGATCAAGATGTCTTACAAAAGAGAAATTCCAAAACTCAACAGAGATAACTTCTCCGCATGGAAAGAATTGATGAGACTTCATCTGGCTACTGTTGGTGATACTGGACTAAAATACCTTGAAGAAAAATATGAAGAACCTCCTAGCACATTGTCTGTCAATGACATTGTTGAAAAGAAGACTCACAATAATATGGTGATAGACATAGCATCTGCTCTCAGTTATGAAGAATTTGATGACATTAAGGACTGCACAACTGCCTTTGAGATGTGGAACAAGCTAAAAGAGATCTATGGAGGAGATGATAATGTAAGAAGAGCAAAAGCAGAAAGTCTAAGAGGACAATTTGATCACATGAGGATGAAAGAGGATGAAAATATTGCAAAGTATGTTGAAAGAGTTAAAGCATGTGTGAGTGCAATCAGAGCATCTGGAGGTGATATCAAAGGAGAAATAGTTATAAGCAAAGTTTTCAGAACCTTGCTTCCCATTTATGCAATCAGAGTTTCTGCAATTCAGGAAAGAAGGTGTGAAGCAAATCATCAGATAAATCTTGAAGCCATAGTTGGAAGACTAACTACATTTGAACTAGATAACTTTGATAACTATGTTCCAGCCTCCAAAAACATTGAATCAACATTTCAAGCCAAGCTCTCACTCAAAGGGGAAAAAAAAAAAAAGGAGAAGGAATCTTAGTCAGAAAGTGAAGATGAATCAAGCCAAAGTTCAGACAGTGATCTCGAAGTGATTGAAGCTCTACTAGCAAGAAAATACTCTAGAGGCAGAGGAAAATACAAAGGTAAAGTTCCTCTAATCTGTTTTTCTTGTGAAGAAATTGGTCATATTGCAACAAGGTGTCCAAACAAGCAAAACAATGATGAAAAGAAAGATTACAAATGGAATGGCAAGAAAGACTTCAAAACATTCAAGAACAAATGTAAGAAATCATGCTTCATGGCTGAAAATTCTAAAGACTCTGATAATAGTGAGGATGAAATTGTTTATATTGCCGTTAAAGATGATTCTGATAGTGATGAGGAAGATAAAATGACACTTGTCTCTCATATAAGTAAGAATGATACATGGATTATAGACAGTGGTTGCTCACATCATATGACTGGTGATAAAACTAAGTTTGATCAATTTGAAGACTATGATGGTGGCAATGTAAGGTTTGGTAATAATGAACCTTGTTTCATAAAAGGAAGAGGAAGAATCTGTCTAACCAAAGAACTTGTATGTAATAATGCCTATTGGGTTGAAGGTCTTAAACATAATTTGTTAAGCGTGGCACAGTTACTCAATACTGGATTCAAGGTGGAATTCATGCATGGAAAAGCAAGACTGTTGAATGAGCAAGGAAAGCTGATAGGATTTGGCACCCAAACTAAAGGTAACTTGTTCTATCTAGAACTTGGTAAATGCTCATGTTTTATTGCTCAAATTGAAGAAAGTTGGTTATGGCATAAAAGGTTGTGTCATGTCAATTTTGATAACCTGGTAAAAATAAGCAAATTCAAGAAAGTAAGAGGCATTCCTAACATTAAGAAACCTGAGGTTGGACTATGCAAGAATTATCAGATTGGTAAAATGGGAAGACTAGTTTTAAAAGTAAGAACTATCGGTCTGAAGATATATTGGAAATTGTGCATACTGATTTATGTGGACCCATTGGAATAGAAAGCTATACTGTAGAAAAGTTTTTCATTCTTTTTGTTGATGACTACTCAAGAATGATGACTGTCATGTATCTAAGGAATAAATCAGAAGCATTTGAGAAATTCAAATGGTATTTAGCAAGAGTAGAAAAAGAAACAAGAAAAAGACTAAAATTCTTAAGGTCAAATAGAGGTGGTGAATTCATCTCACATGAATTCAACAACTTCTGCATTGAAAAAGGTATTAAAAGATAGGTCTCAGCACCAGGAACTCCTAAACAAAATGGAATAGCTGAAAGAAAAAATAGATCCATCATGGATTGTGCAAGAACCCTGATGATAGAAAAGAAGGTTGCTATCAAATACTAGAAGGAAGCCATCAGCACTGCAATTCATACCTTAAATCGAGTACAGTTGAAGAAGGACTCATTCAAAACTCCCTATGAATTATGGTATGGCTACAAACCCAATGTAAGTTATCTAAAAGTATTTGGAAGCAAATGTTATATTTTGAAAGAATCTAGAAAAGGAAAATTTGATGTAAAAGGTGATGAAGGAATATTTTTAGGATATTCTTGCAAAAGAAAAGCATATAGATGTTTAAATCTATCCACTCACAAAGTTATAGAAAGTGTACATGTGAAAGTTGATGAGTTTTCAGACAAATCTGAAAAAGAAAACAAAAAGGTACCTAAAGATTATAGAAGATTTGTTTACATTGAACCAGATACTATACCAAGCATACCGTTCACTCAAGAATCCTCAACTCTTGAGTCATCAGTAATCGAGTTGCAAAAAGTTCAAACTAAGCCACAGAAACATTCAGACACTACCGAGCAAGTATCTACCGAGTCTGAAGCACTTGAGCCAATTCTTACCAAACCAAAATAGCCTGAACATGAAATTGAAGCACAAGGAGATAGCAATGAAACTCATTCAAGAGGAAAAGAACCTATATTAGCTAAATATGTTAAAAGACATCATGCACCAGATCAGATCATTGGAGACAAGTCTGAAGGAACTTTGACAAGAAGCAAACTGAAAAATACTTGTTTACTTGCTGATTTTGAACCTAGAAGCATTAAAGATGCATTGACAAATGATAGTTGGATTGAGGCAATGAATGAGCAAATAGAACAGATAGAGAAGAACAAGACATGGACTCTAGTACCTAGGCCTAAAAATAAGAATGTAATTGGAACCAAGTGGGTATTCAGAAACAAGTTGACTGAAGATGGTAAAGTATCCAGAAACAAAGCCAAATTAGTATGCAAAGGATACTCTCAAGAAGAAGGCATAGATTATGGAGAAACCTTTGCTCCTATTGCAACATTGGAAGGAGTCAGAACCTTACTTGCATATACTGCTCACAAAGGATTCAGGGTTTATCAGATGGATGTCAAGTTAGCATTCCTCAATGGAATATTGGATGAAGAGGTTTACATTGAACAACTTGAAGGCTTTGTTGATCTAGATAAAAAGGACATGGTCTGCAAATTACACAAGGCACTTTATGGTCTGAAACAAGCCCCTAGAGCATGGTATGAAAGATTGCATAACTATCTTATTCAGATTGGTTTTCAAAGAACTAATGATAATAGTAGCTTGTATATAAAGGAAGGACCAGATAATAAGATTGTCTTGGAAAAAATATTTGTAGATGATACTGTTTTCACAAGGCATGATGATCTTTGCAAAGAATTTTCAGAACAAATGAACAAGGAATTTGAAATGTCTATGTTTGGTGAAATAAAATTCTTTTTTGGTCTTCAAATTCAACAAAATAAGAATGGCATCTACATCACTCAATCAAAATACATCAAGGAGATATTGAAAAAGTTTGGTATGGAGGACTGTAAACTTGTTGGAACTCCTATGTGTACTGGATTGAAACTTACCAAAGATGATGAATCCAAAGAGGTAGATCAAACATTGTATAGATCTATGATTGGAAAATTGCAATACATAGTTCATACCAGGCCAGATATTTCCCTTGCAGTTAATATTGTTGCAAGATTTTCAGCAAAGCCAAGAGAAACTCATCTAATGACAATCAAAAGAATAATGAGATATTTGAAAGGAACTAAAGATTATGGCTTATGGTACAAATTTGGAGGTAATTTGGATTTGAAAGTGTTTACTGATGCTGATTGGGCAGGAAACCTTGATGACAGAAAAAACACAAGTGGAGGAGCATTCTTTCTTGGAAAAAGATTAGTTTCCTGGACAAGCAAAAAGCAGAATTGTACATCCCAATCTACAGCAGAGGTAGAGTATGTTGTTGCAGCAATAAACTGTTCAAATATTGTTTGGTTTAAAGAGTTATTGCAAGGAATGAAGATGAAAATCAAAGAACCAATTGTCATGTTCTGTGACAATACTAGTGCAATCAACATATCTAAGAATCCAGTGATGCATTCCAAGACCAAGCATATAGCAATAAAATATCATTTTGTTAGAGAATTAGTGCAAGGCAAGGAGATTAGATTGGAATATGTCCATACAAAAGAACAAATTGCTAACATATTCACAAAGCCTTTACCTAAGGATGCATTTTTGTATCTCAGAGGTAAGTTAGGGGTCATTCCTCTATCTGAAGTTCACTAAAAATAAGTTCTAGTGATGCATCAACGCATACAGGATTGAAGATCTATATGTTGATGCAGTTTAATCAAAAATCATTGCATATGAATCAGTACTAAAGGTACATTATAATTCACTTAACTTTTGTTGTCTTTGGCATGTGTTGTCAAAGAGGGAGAGATTTTACTATCATATCCTTCTGAAACTTCTGAAATTTGTGAAGATTTGAAAAGTTTTCCATGAAGTCCCTTAACAGAGGGAGACTATTGAAAGAGGGAGAAGTCTATTATCTTGTTGAACTTGTTTTCAAATTTTCATTTTTGTTATGACATGTTGTGTTGCCATCAATACCAAAGAGGGAGATTGTTGGATAATGTTGTCCTTGATGTCACACAAATGTCATATCAGTCATTAGTCTCAAGTTCATCGAGCTCAGATAGTCTGCAATGCAATTCACAGTGCCAACCGAGCTCACTCGATCATCGAAGGAAATGTGGAAGACAGTGTTAACCGAGCTAACTCGATCAACGAAGGAAATGTGAAAATCCAGTGTTAACCGAGATTCACTCGGTCTCCAAAGGTTAGTTTCCACCGAGCTCACCTGGTCATCAAATGAATTATGGAAAAGTCAGTGTTAACCGAGCTTCACTCAGTCTCCAAAGGTTAGTTTCCACCGAGCTCACCCAATCATCAAATGAATTATGGAAAAGTCAGTGTTAACCGAGCTTCACTCGGTCTCCAAAGGTTAGTTTCCACCGAGCTCACTCAGTTATCTCAGGAAACTCAGTAATTACCGAGTTCTCTCAGCGATTGATGGTTTGTCACGAAGTTCGCTATATCAACCAAGCTCAGTTGATTAACACAGGAATTATTTTTTGAACAAAGTTCACTGTGCAGGGTCGGCCAGTATAGGGATTTGCTAATTAATTACTTTTAGCTGACTGTTGTAATTTTTTGTTTTAGTCAGTGATTTGAGCTGACTAAGATAATTTGAAAGGTATATATGGTCATTCAAGTTATGAATTAAAGTGTGTGATTATGAAAAAAAAGTTATGAATGCGAATTATAGTATGAAGAGGCGAATGTTGAGAAAAGTTTGATGAAGGATTAGATGTGTTAAAGGAGATACAAAGTTGTCTTTGATTAGTAAGGATCCAGTCAAGCATAACAGAGATCTGCAATTAGCAAAGATAAGTTGCACATTATATTAGAACATTTCATTGTTGCTTTCTAACCATTGTAACAATGTATTCAAAATCTCTTAACAGAGTTGGTTTAACAACCATTCAATAAATCCTCTAACAAGGTGATAGTTCAGTTGAATTGTTCTAAAGACCTCTAGCAAGGTCACTCCTAACAAGGTGATTAAATCCTTTAACAGGGTCACACCTAATAGTCTATTTTTGTAACCTTTAATAGGGTTGGCTCCTAACAGGGCTCACTTCAGAAGAGTGAAAAAGTTACATTGGTGGTTTTTCCCATATTGGGTTTCTACATTAAATCTGGTGTCTCTTGTGTTCTTAATTGCTAAATTACTTTGTGCATGATATCATATCAGTTCTTAATATTTATCATTTGCTGCATTATCAAGTTTCAACATTTTATTAATCAGATCAAGGGTATATTCAGACATCTTAGTGACTGTGGAAAGTTTTTGTAGTAACTAATTCACCCCCTCCCCCTCTCAGTTACTCTATTCTCATTTCCAATAGTATCGAGGAATAGAAAAATTTTAGTTGGTGTCGAGTGATCTTTAGGTGCCGAGCATCAAGAAAAACACAATGGGTGTCGAGTAACACAGTATGTGCCGAGCACTAGTATTTCAATAGTATTGAGTTGCTAAATTATTTCAAATGATGAAGATTCGACAAATCTGTGCTAACATAATGGTTACATTGAATTTTGTGAATGAGTTGGAAGATAAGGATGATGAGCTGGTGGCATAAAATCCTATGTAAACCATTTTTGGGTGAATTCTAAAGGATTATTCAAGAAGTTTCTAGAGGAAACAAAATATGGGTTAGATGCAATGAATCCTACCTAATCCATGCAAATTGAACATAAAGAATGGAAGAATCAAGCGAGAAAAGGAACTGCAAGACTTTTATTTAAGGAGTCATAGACCAAGAAGCAAAGATTTGTTGATATTGTTGTTACTGAAGAGCCAAATCTAGGAAGTAGGTAGAAGAGTGTCAAGGGGGAGACATCTAGGAGAAGGAAGAGCACAGAGGCTCTGCTTCTAAGAGTGGTCATAAAGAGATGATTGCACTAGTACATTGAGTATAGAGACTCAAGGAGACTAAGCTTGAAAGGAGGCCAAGCTATTAGAGTTGTAGAGATTGAAGGATAGGAAAGGGTATGAGCTGAGAAGTGATATGAGATCTGCAAGATAAGTTGTATTTTGTAGTCAAGTCAAGATTTTCTAATACTCTCTAGCAATTGTATTAGATCTGAAAATCATATGGACTTAGGTTGGCCTAATGGCCATTTGTAAATCCTTTAACAGGGTGGCATTCCAAGTGAATGTTCCAAAGTCCTTTAACTAGGCCCACTTCTAATAGGGTGGTTAAAGCCTCTAACAAGGTCATATTTGACAGTCTATTGTAAGCCCTTAATAGGGCAGGCCTTTCATAGGGCATCATTTCAAAAGAGTGAGAATTGAGTAGTATGTGTTAGAGTAAATAATTATTTATTTATTTATTAATTTTTTATTCTATTACTTAAGCTTACTTAGGTAAATGCATGTAGTTAATAGTTTTAGAGATAAGTTATTGACAACACGGGAGTTTGTTCCCTTCTAACATGTTCCACCCTTTTGTGGAAAGTGTGCTTAGTTGTCAAACTTATCTTCTACCACCTTCCAAGATTGTTCTAAAAGCTTCCTTGAGGTCTTTATAAGTGACCTCTCTCTCATTGTAAATTCATTCCATTCACATAGCAATTCTAATTTTCTATTGTGAAATATTCTCTTGTGTAGTATTTGCTTCAAGCTCTTTGCTCCCTAGGTTTCTCTTCAACAATCTATTTGCATTGTAGGTGATCTTGGTGTATTTCTAGAGTTGGATTCTCAACTCCTACATGGTATCAGAGCCTCCCTGTTGCTTCTTGTTCAAAAGATTTTTGAAGCTGTAATTTGGAGTCACAAACCCTAGTTTGTTTGTGCATTTTTCTTCAAATTGGGGGTAGAGCAACTTTTCAAAGAACTTTGGGGTCAAATAGACATTGCCATTGGATCCTGAAGGCCGTTTGCAATCAAGTTTCATATAAAAAAAAAAAAAAATTTGCTACAAGCATTTTTTTGAAAAAAATTTAGCCCCCTTGGTCGCAGTCATACGGCTGTATAGACGTGCAGACCAAAAAAAAATTAAAAAAAATTTAGAAATTTTTTTAAAAAAAAAAAATTAAAAAAAAAAAAAAAATATATATATATATATATATATATATATATATATCAAATTACACGCCACCATAGCAATGCCAATGCGCAGCCACCCACTAACCACCCGCAACCCCGCTTTGCTAGAAAAAGACACCTCTTTATGGTTGCAGCACCACCCGGAGCCCACTCCACCCAACTGGCACCTTCACTCTGCCTACGATAGTTGCACCACCGGGTTCTCCTCCTGGGTCCCACTGCCATCGGTGGTTTTCTCTATTATGCTGCCCTGCAGCCAATCTGCCTTGCTGATGTCATTTTCAGACCTGGTTACATCATTTCATGACATCTATACGTCACTGATGTCATCTTCTCAGATGATTATGTCATATTTTTGATGACCCATGCTGACATCATTTTTTTATGAGGTGATGTCATCATTTTGATTGCTGATGTTAGCAAATTGAAAATCAAATTTTTCCCTGTGACATCTATACGACCGTCAAATTTGAGACAATCTTTTTAATTTTCCAGCAAGGTGCAATTTTGGAGTAGCTGTTAGTTTTTTGCCATAACTTGAGCATACAGAGGTATTTTTCCAATCTAAAAGAAACGTCAAAAAGCTAACTCAGAGATAGAGACATTGGTGCTAGTTTCATAAGATTCAAAGTTCATTTAGGCTCCCATTTTTGGCATCAAAGTAGAGGCTTGTGTTTCCTCCTATTCTACATCAACAAATCCAAGTTCTTTTCCAATTTTTTTTTGTGGTATTTGAGGGATATACTTGTACATTTGTGGGGGGGTGTCTTTATTTTCTATAATTTACTTTAGTTAAGACCCTTCTACTTCTATCTTCTTCTTTTTCTTAATGGAGGATCCATCTGTGACCTGTCTTACTCTGCACAACTATCACACCTGGAAGGTACAAATAACTAGGCTTCTCATGTTAAGAAGTCTATGGTCTTGTTTGGATGAGAATCAACCTATTCTTACGTGACCTCTTGAGATTCTATAGCACAGGAACAAAATGGATGAAGCCATGGGACTGATTGCACTCAACATTTTAGATAGTCTGCTATTTCATCTGGATGGTTTGACTACTCCACGGGCTTATTGGAAAAAAATTTAGACTTTGTTTGGACAAGTGAATGAGTTATAGGCACTTTAGTTGGATATACAATTGACTTATTTGTCACCAAGAAACTTTCCCACCATTGAGGACTTTTTGATGAAGTTCAAATCCCTAGGTGTAGTTTTACAAGGATGTGGGAAGAACAAAATTGATGATGAGTACATATTCTTGATACTCTCAAAGCTGAATGGGTAATATCAATTTTTTTCTTCTACTTTCTACTCCACCATGGATGCCCTTCGAGATAGACATAGGATGCCTACATTCAAGACATCTTGTGACAGGTTGACTAAGGAACAGGCAAAGATCCAATAGGTGGATGCCTCTGGCTCTTCTAGCCAAGCATTGGTTGCTCAAAATTCTAAGAAGAAATAAAAGAAGGAAAATTGAAGAAAGATACATCACAATCTTATCCTAAGCCTCTAGCTAATCCTCCAACAAACCCTCCCAAGGGTAAATATTCTTCAAAGTCAGGCGAGTCTACCTCCAAGACCAAGAAGAAATCGAGTGAGAACTACAATTTTTTTGGGAAAGATGGACATTCAGTTTCTAGGTGTTGGAAATGATTGGAAACTTTAGAGGAAGCCATGAAGGAGTATCACATTTCAGCTCCTCAATCTTCATCTCCACCTACATGGAAAGGTCATGCTCTTTCTGCACGAGCTACAACTTTAGTGCCTTTATCGATTCTTGATTCTGGGGCTTCTCACCACATCACAAACACTCTTAAGTTTCTTACTTCACTTGATCCTTGTGTCACCACATAGATTTCAATTGGGAACTCTTCACAACTTTCAATTTTAGGTTTTGGTACTATTGCTTTGGCCGAGGGCTCTCTACAGGATGTACTTTGTGTTCTTGATATTTTGATGAACCTTCTGTCTATCTATCAGATTTGCCACCCTGGCTCTAGTAAGACTGTTGAGTTCTCACCACATGATGTGGTTATTCATGACTTGCATGATCTAGAGATGATCGTGGCCATTGGAAGTGTTGACTTTGCATCTCACCTCTACAGATTTGATGGATTTGAGTCTTCTGATGACATAAGTTCATCCTTAGTTGCACATGTAGATTTAGTAAGTAGAATTTGGCATGAATTTTTTGGGCATGTCAATTATAGATATCTTCAGTAGATGAGTACATAGGCACTTATTCTTGGGCCTCCCTAGATTTCTTGTCCAGATGGTGTTTGTCAGGGATGTGCACTTGGCAAGCAACATAGGGATTCTTTTCCACATGGATGAGCCACTCGTGCTTTAGCACCTTTAGAGTTGATTCATAGTTACCTCATGTCATTTCCTACTCCTTCTTTTTTAGGTGCTATATATGTGCTTACATTCATTGATCACTTCTCTAGATGCATGTGAGTGTACTTTCTTAAGTACAAGTCTAGTGTCTTTGACTCATTTCAAGTTTTCAAGGCATTTGTAGAGAAGTAGTCTGGGCTTTCTATTCAGTGCATATGCATAGATAATGGGGGGGAGTATGTGAACTAGGCTTTTGGAGATTTTTGTTCTAAGCATAGTCTTTAGCATCAGCTTTCAGTGCCCTACACTCCTCAGCAGAATGGTGTGGCCAAGAGGAAGAATAGAACCCTTTGGGAGATGGAAAATTGCATGATTTAGTCTAGGTCCATGGATTCATGTTTTTGGTTAGAGGTAGTCAATTGTGCCAACTACATTCAGAATCGGATGCCTCATAATGCTCTTCAACATATGACTCCTATGGAGGCTTGGTCCCATGTCAAGCCTGATGTGTCATCATTCAATATTTTTGGGAGTATGGCATATGCATATGTACCTAATGCTCAGAGGAAAGAAATGGAACCAAAGAGCCAACCATTGATTTTTCTTGGCTATTGCTAGGATGTAAAGGCTTATAGGTTATTTGATCCTGATTCCAAATAGGTCCTATTTCTACAAGATGTCCAGTTTGATGAGAGGATTCCAGCAGTACATTCCTCACCTCCAATGACTCCTTCAACTCCCACTACTCCCTCTTCAACTCCACTTTGTTTCACAGATGATGAGGATGATGATCATGGTGATCTTGATATACCTCCACCATAGGATCCTCCCCAAATTCCTAAATGAGATTGAGCTACCATTGAGGCTATAGGATCTCTATCTGGTGACCCATCCACTTCTCATCACACCCGTTCTCACACTGCAAGCTCCAGTCTTCTCGGCCATGTTATTAGTGTTGATCCTCAGACACTTGTAGAAGTGAAAGGACATTTTGAATGGGATAGTGCAATGGAGGAGGAATATTCTTCTTTGATGAAGAATCACACATGAGATCTTTGTCCTCTTCCCAAGGGGAGAAACCTAGTGCGTTATAAGTGGATTTATTGCACTAAGTATGCTGTTGATGGTTCTATTGATAAGAATAAGGATCATCTTATTGTGAAGATTTTTTCACAAGTTGAGAGTGTTGATTATTCTAAGACATTTTCCCTTGTCACCAAGATGAATTCCATATGCCTTGTCTTAACCCTCGTAGCTTCACAGGGATGGCAAGTTTATCAGATGGATGTGAAAAGTGCCTTCCTGCATGGTGATATCACTGAGGAGATTTATATAAAATAGCCTCCAACTTTTGTGCAAGATCCTACCTTGGTTTTTTGGCTTTGAGATTCATTATATGGTCTCAAGCAAGCCCCCAGGGCTTGGTATGAGAAGATGGACTCATTTCTACTATCTACAGGCTTCACTCATTGCCATTCCAATCCCACAGTGTACATTCAGTGTCTTGGTGATGATATTATGATTCTTTTTTTGTATGTTGATGATCTTATCCTTATAGGTAGTTCATCATCCATGCTCTAGGATGTTAAGCATGCACTAATGGACCAATTTGAGATGACTAATCTTGGTTTACTGCACTACTTTCTTGGTCTTTAGATTCATCAGTCTCCTACTGACAGTTTTGTGTATCAGCAGAAGTATGCTCTTGACATGCTTCTTCAATTTCACATGCTTGATTGTAAGGCTACTCCTACACCATTTCAATCAGGTGTCATTTTGTCTACCTCCTGCTCCTCACCTTCAATGGATGCTACTTTGTATCGGCAGTTGGTTGGCAGCCTATTGTACTTGACACACATGTGCCCTGATCTTTCTTTTGTGGTTGGTCTAGTCTCTTATTTTTCTCAGGACCCTCATGAGAGTCATTGACAAGCTATCAAGTGTATTCTTCACTACATTCAGGGCACACTCATGTATGGAATTCACTACACTTCGAGGACTCCACACATTGTTGGCTACACTGACTCAAATTGGGCCAGTGATGTTGATGATCAGAAGTCTACTTCTAGCTTTGTGTTTTTCCTTGGCTCAAGTCCTATCACATGGTAATGCAAGAAGCAGCATGCTCGAGCACTTTCATCTATAGAGGTTAAGTACAGGGCCACAGTTCTTACTAGTCAGGAGGCTTTATGGCATCGTCAGTTGATGACTAAGTTTGGCTTTCCTCCCAATCATCCCACTATTTTGTGGTGCAATAATCAAAGTGCCATTCATATTTCTTGCAACTTGATGGAGCATCAGCATACCAAACACATTGAATTGCATATGCATTTCATCCATCAATTGATCCAAGATGGTGTTATTGTATTGGAGTACATTCCTACCACTGATCAAGTTGTAGACATCTTCACTAAACCTTTTGCATCGCCATGCTATCTTTAGTTGTAGTCTATGCTCGGGGTTACAAAAGTTGTCCTTAGGGGGACTGGTTGAGTCCTTCCTTCCTTCACTTCATATTTTTTTTTAGCATGTTGGTTTTACCTCTTTTTGGAGGAGGGTTTTTCCAATGGGGTTTTCCCTCTTTCTCTATTTTTAGAGGTTGCATTTTCTTGCATTGAAAATGGGTACCTAACATGGCCTTGTTGATGGGACCCATCCTACATTTCATCTTAGTTTTTGTGAGCTTAAAGCATTCCCCTTAGTTGCATTTAAGGGGGGGTGTTAGAGTAAATAAGTATTTATTCTATTACTTAAGCTTACTTAGGTAAATACATGTAGTTAATAGTTGTAGAGATAAGTTGTTGACAACACGAGAGTTTGTTCCCTTCTAGAATGTTCCACCCTTTTGTGGGAAGTGCGCTTAGTTGTCAAACTTATCTTCTACCACCTTCCAAGCTTGTTCTACAAGCTTCCTTGAGGTCTTTATAAGAGACCTCTCTCTCATTATAAATTCATTCCATTCACATAGCAATTCTAATTTTCTATTGTGAAATATTCTCTTGTACGATATTTGCTTCAAGCTCTTTGCTCCCTAGGTTTCTCTTTAGCAAGCTATTTGCATTGCAGGTGATCTTGGCATATTTTTGGAGTTGGATTCTCAACTCCTATAGCATGTTACTGGTGGTTTTTCCCAAATTGAGTTTCCACATATATCACTATGTTATGTGTTGATTTCTTATGTGTTATACTTGCATGTTGATTTATAGTAACTTGTTGATTAGATAAGTTAAAGCTTGGATGAATGAATGGTTGAATGAGCTCACTATACTTAGTGAAAAGTTTGAATTGGACATTTTGGACCTTGAATAACTGATTCACCCACCCCACCCCCCCCCCCCCCCCCCCCCCCCCCCCACCCAATTATTCTAAAACATTTCTAACAATTGGTATCAGAGCCATCTATTGATTTAGTTTCAACGTACTAGAAGTAGGAAGATCAAGATGTCAAAGAGAGAAGTTCCCAAGCTCAAAAATTACTACTTTGCTGCATGGTAGAGTCTAATGAAATTACACCTTGGATCAATAGGTGACTATGCACAAACCTCAATTGGAACAAAACATATAACTCTAGCAGGACCTCTTACTACAGATGATTTGAACAAAAAGAAGGAGCACAATCAAGCAATGCTAGAGATTGCCTCTGAACTTAATTATGCAGAATATGATGACATCAAAGAGTATGAAAATGCATTCAAGATGTGAAAAGCCTTATAAAAATTATATCCAAGAGATTAGAATGTCTAAAGAGAAAAGAGAGAAAACCTAAGAGGAAAGTTTGATGACATGAAGATGGAGGAAGGTGAAAACACTACTCACTATGCTGCAAGAATGAAAGAAGTGGTAAGTGCAATAAGAAGTCTAGGCAGTCAATTAGAAGAATAAATAGTCATCAAAAAATACCTAAGAACTCTACTCCCTATCTATCCCATAAGAGTTTCAACCATCTAAGATCTAAGGTGTGTACAAGGAAACCCACTAACCTTTGAAGGAATAGTAGGAAGACTTACTGCATTTGAGCTATCCAATTTTGACAATTATAGACCTGAGAACCTTGAATCTACCTTCAAGGCCAAGATGACAATAAAAGACATCAAGGAAGACACATCAAACAAGAAAAGAAGAAAAGGAAAACATGCATCCAGTGATAGCAGCACAAATGAGGAAGATGTGGAACAATTGGAAGCACTACTAGCTAGGAGATTCCATAGAGGCAAAGGTAAGCTCCCTATTATATGTTTCAATTGCAATGAAGTAGGTCATATTGCTGCAAGATGTCCATAGAAGAAGAACTAAAAAGAATGAAACAAGCATAGGAACAAGAGAGAAGATGACAACAAAGATTACAAAGAAAAAGGCAAAAGATGCTACTTTGTTGAAGAAGATTCTGATGGGAATGATGATGAAGTAGTCTATGTAGCCATGAAGGATGAATCAGACAAATATGAAGATGAAGCAACAACATTGGTTACCTATGTGAATAAGAATGACAAGTGGATGCTCACATCACATGACAAGAGATAAAAGTAAGTTCATTACCTTTACTCAATATGATGGAAATAGTGTTAGATTTGGTAATGATGCCCCATGTTAAATCAAAGGAAAACATTCTATTAAGATCACATAGAATATTTCATGTGATAATGCATACTATGTTGAAGGACTAAAATACAACTTGTTGAGTGTATCATAGTTAGGAAATGTAGGTTGCAAAGTTGAATTTCGAAACAAAACTACAAAGATCTATGACATAGATGGAAATCTAATAGCAAAGGGTGAACTAACTAGGAGTAATCTATTTTACCTAGATATGGAAGATGCAACATGTCTTGTTGTTAGACTTGATGATGTTTGGTTGTGGCATAAAAGGTTGTGTCATATTAAGTTTGATAATCTGATTTGCATAAGCCAGAAGAAGAAAGTTAGAGGGTTGCCCAAGTTAAAGAAACTTGAAAACACAATGTGCAAACAATGTCAACTAGGGAAGATGACTAAGTCTAGCTTCAAAAGAAAAACATACACTTCTAGTGAAGTACTAGAACTAGTACATACAGACTTATGTCATCCAATAGAAGTACAAAGCTACCTAGGAGATATATACATAGTGCTATTTGTAGATGACTATTCCAGGATGATGACCGCTATGTTTTTAAAGAAAAAATATAATGCATTTCAAATATTTAAGTGGTATTTGGCCAGAGTTGAGAAGGAAATGGGAAAGAACCTAAAATACCTAAGGTCAGATCGAGGAGGTGAGTTCACATCAAGAGAGTCTGAAATATTTTGCAATGACAAAGGTATCAAAAGGAAAACATCAGCACCAAGAACTTCACCATAGAATGATATTGCTGAAAGGAGGAATAGGTCAGTGGTTGATTATGCTAGAACCTTGATGATGGAGAAAAATGTTGCACTAAAGTACTAGAGAGAAGCTATAAGTACTACAGTCTATACACTAAATAGAGTTCAAGTCAAGAAAGGTACAAATGCAACACCTTTTGAACTATGGTATGGTCACTCACCTAATAGTAAAAATTTAAAATTATTTGGTTTTAAATTCTATATTATAAAAGATACTAGAAATGGAAAATTTGATGCTAAAAGTGATAAAGGCATATTCCTTAGATACTCCACTAGAAGTAAAGCATATAAGTGTTTGAATACTAACACTAACAAGATTGTGGAGAGTGCAAATGTAAATTTTGATGAGCATGCAGAAGTTTAGGTTGATGAGTCCAAGCAATTAGAGGATTATAGATCCTTTGTATACTTTAATGAAGGAATGATAATTGAAGAAAATGCTGCAAATCAAGTTGGGAATCAGCAACAAACTTCAGTATTTGCCGAGTTGCATTCCAAAACCAAGTTGCAGAATGTAGAAAATGCACATTTTGATCCTAAAAATTGTACACATGAAAGGAATGATGAAATGCCTGATGAAGAAGAACTAAATGACTCTAAAGCTGAAGGATCAAACATGGAAAGAAGGATAGAACCAATATTAGCCAAGTATGTGAGAAGACATCACCTTGCAGATCAAATCATTGGTGACAAGAATTTTAGACCAATGACAAGAGATAGACTGAGGAATGAATCATGTCTGTTAAGAAAGGTTAAACCTAAGACAATGAAAGATGCACTACAATATGATGACTAGTATAAAGCCATGGAAGAGGAAATAGATCAGATTGAGAAGAACAAAACATGGTCTCTAGTTCCTAGACCAGCTGATGAGAATGTGATTAGTACCAAATGGGTGTTTAGAAACAAACTTGATTAGAATGGAAAGATAACAAGAAACAAAGCCAGACTAGTTTACAATGGCTATGCACAAGAAGAAAGATTGGAGTATGGAGAAACATTTGAACATTGCTTGCATATGCTACATACAAAGGTTTCAAAGTGTACCAAATGGATGCGAAGTATACTTTTCTGAATGGTATATTAGAAGAGGAAGTCTACATAGAACAACTAGAGGGATTTGTATATGAGAAGAACAAGAACATGGTCTTTAAACTACATAAAGCACTTTATGGATTGAAGCAAGTACCTAGAGCATGGTATGAGAGACTACATAAATATCTTGTGAAGATTGGATTTGAGAGAATAGATGACAACAGGAACTTGTACATAAAAGCTAAAGAAGGTAAAGACATTTTGATATCAAAAATCTTTGTTGATGACATAATATTTGGAGGAAAAGATGTTCTTTGCAAAGCTTTTGCTGACCAAATGAAACATGAATTTGAGATGTCAATTTTTGGAGAAATCAAATTGTTTGTTGGATTACAAGTACATTGATTGAAGCATGGAATATTTGTGACCAAATCTAAATACATCAATGAGGTATTCAAAACATTTGGGTTGGAAGAATCAAAACTAATTAGGACACTAATGGCAACAGGCCATGAGCTATCCAAGAATGATGAATCTGCTAAAGTAAATTAGACATTGTACAAATGAATGATTGGAAAGTTGCAATATGTTGTACATAGTAGACCATACATTGCATTAGCTGCTGGAATAGTGGCAAGATTTTTTGCAAATCCAAGAGAAAATCACTTAATGGAAATAAAGAGAATACTAAGATACCTAAAAGGAACTGATGACTTTGGTTTGTACTACAAAAGGAGTGAGAAATTTGAATTGAAAGCCTAAACTGATGCAGATTGAGGAGGTAACATTGATGATAGAAAAAGCACCAATGGAGGAGCACCTTTCTTGTGAAAAAGGTTGATTACATGGACTAGCATAAGACAAAGCTACACCTCACAATCCACTACTGAAGTTGAATATGTGGTAGCTTCTATAAACTGCACCAATATTGTATGGATTAAACATTTGTTGCAAGGTATGAAGGAAGAGGTAACTAAGCCTATGATACTTTATTTTGATAATATAAGTGTTATCAATATATCAAAGAACCCTGTAATGCATGCTAAAACCAAGCATATTGCAATCAAGTATCACTATGTAAGAGAGTTGGTGGAAGAAAAGTAAGTGAAGATGGAATATGTTAGCTCAAAGGAATAGATTACTAATATCTTCACAAGAGAACTACCTAAAGATGCTTTTGAGTATCTTAGAGGTAACTTAGGGGTGATACCCCTAACCAAGGCTATTTGAAGCACAAGCAAGTATGCCCTACATCAAATGAGCTGAATATAGAAGATTTCACACATTGATGTAGAGGATATTTACTTTGGGATTAATGCCTAAATTATTTGATGTGCCAAGACTCCAAATCAATCATAAGCAAGGTGACAGAGGGAGACATTGAATGAAATTGCAAAAGCTAGACTTGCATATTAAGATGTTAATATGTCTTTGGCATTATTGTCAAAGAGAGAGAACATGTTTGAAACTGATCAACGGGAGAAGGATCAATAGGGAGAGATAGCAAAAAACTAATAAAATGAAAAGAGAGGGAGAAATTGACAAAAATAATTAGAGGTTGATCAAAACAGCAGAAGATGAGCCAT
Organism: Cupressus sempervirens; assembly: GCA_028749045.1. Lineage (NCBI taxonomy): Eukaryota > Viridiplantae > Streptophyta > Pinopsida > Cupressales > Cupressaceae > Cupressus > Cupressus sempervirens. The sequence goes on from CM053788.1 coordinate 146,024,644, forward strand.
ATAGAGGGAGAAAGACAAAGAAAAAGGATACAATAGCAAAGAGGGAGAAGTAGAAATGAAGCAATCAGAATAGTAGAAGGAAAAGTGAAGTTACAGTTTACTTTTTGGCATTTGACTTAATGTTCTAACCTAGTAAGCTTATGGTTGAATAGTTTAGTCTGATGGTTGATTAGTTTGGTTTGCCATCAATGCCAAAGAGGGAGATTATTGAAAATCTGATTGAAAAGCTCATTGTTGAAGATCAAAGAAGGAGATTGTTGCAAAGAAGAAAGATTGTTGTAAAAGAATGTTTTCAACCATTTTTTTTTCATTGATGTCAAACCTACTATTTGTAGGTATGATATTTTCTTATAAGATCCAAGTACTATCACTTAGTTGATTGGTGAAGAGGATTTGATCAACAAGATGTAACAAGAGCACCTAAGAGAAATGTTGAGTTATGATGTTGTAATGAAGTGCAAGGATCAGTTAAGACAATGGTTAAATGATGTATTGATAACATAAGGATACAGAGGTTGGTCACACTTAGAAACATTGAAGGAAGAAGTTGTAAAAAGGTAGAATGCAAAGCTTAAACTAAGATCATTAGTGGTTCCAAGCAAGTTAGTTGAGGTAGAGAAAATTTTCAATTGGAACCAAGTAATAGGAAATTCTAGTGTGTTCCAAGTGATCTTTAGGTGTTGAGTGAAGATTAGGTGTTGGGCATCAAAAAATTCTTAGTTGGTATCGAGTGATCTTCAGGTGTTGAGCATTAGGAAAAACATAGTGGGTGTTGAGTAACACAGTATGTGCTGAGCACCAGTATTTCAATAGTGCCAAGCTACTAAATTATTTCAAATGATGAAGATTCACCAAATTTGAGCTGACATAATGGTTACATTGAATTTTGTGAAAGAGTTGGAAGATAAGGATGATGAGCTGGTGGCATAAAATCCTATGTAAACCATTTTTGGGCAAATTCTAAAGGATTATTCAAGAAGTTTCTAAAGGAAACATAATATGGGTTAGATGCAATGAATCCTACCTAATCCATGCAAATTGAAAATAAAGTATGGAAGAATCGAGTGAGAAAAGGAACTCTGAGACTTCTATTTAAGGAGTCATAGACCAAGAAGCAAAGAGTTGTTGATATTGTTGTTGCTGAAGAGAAAAATCTACAAAGTAGTTAGAAGGGTGTCAAGGGGGAGACATCTAGGAGAAGGAAGAGCATAGAGGCTCTGCTTCTATGAGTGGTCATGAAGAGATGATTGCACTGGTATATTGAGTATAGAGACTCAAGGAGACTAAGCTTGAAAGGAGGGAAAGCTGGCAGAGTTGTAGAGATTGAAGGCCAAGCAAGGGTATGAGTTGAGAAGTGATCTAAGATCTGCAAGATAAGTTGTATTTTGTAGTCAGGTCAAGATTTTCTAATACTCTCTAGCAATTGTATTAGATCTAAAAATCCTATGGACTTAGGTTAGCCTAATAGCCACTTATAAATCATTTAATAGGGTGGCATTCCAAGTGAATGTTCTAAAGTCCTTTAACCAGGCCCACTTCTAACAAGGTGGTTATATCCTCTAACAAGGTCACATTTGATAGTGTGTTGTAAGCCTTTAATAGGGTAGGCCCTTCATAGGGCATCACTTCAGAAGAGTGAGAATTGAGTAGCATGTTACTGGTGGCTTTTCCCAAATTGGGTCTCCATGTAAATCATTGTGTTATGTGTTATACTTGCATGTTGATTTACAGTAACTTGATGATTAGATAAGTTAAAGCTTGGATGAATGAATGGTTGAATGAGCTCACTATACTTAGTGAAAAGTTTAAATAAGACATTTTGGACCTTGAATAACTGATTCACCCCCCTCCCCCACCCCCTTAATTATTCTAAAACATTTCTAACACATTATTCATAAAGAAACATAATCAAATAGGACCTTCCTCGAGAATACAAGAGGCACTACTATATTTGGGCCTGAATTGCAATGATAGACCATCACAATTATGATAGCCACTCATTGCCCAAGTGACACCATCATGATTTGGCTCTCGTCGAATGGGTGTTGGATTTTTGTTGTTGCAAATTGTGATGAAAAGGGAGTCCATTACAATTGTGATAGATAAAGTTTTCATAACTTGGAACAAGATGATGGTTAGAGTTCATCTTTACATTGCCACAATTACAATAGCTAGTCATCGTGACCATTGTTGCACATGCAACATGAAAGTCACATCAATATTGTGGTAGTGATAGCCAGCTATCAGAATATTCTGTCGCAATAGCGATGAGTATGTGACATCACTTCTGTGGGAGCAATAGGTATCCATCAGAATAAGCCATCACAATTGTGATAACTTACTGTATTAATAAAAAAAATTGGCTCAAAGTCAATCATGATGCTTTCATAGCTCATAGTAGATTCACATAGTTAGCTATCATGCAATCATAGATTCACATAGTTAGTTGTCATGCAATCATAGGTTAATATTGAGCTTCACTTGGTTTTGAGAATAGTTTAATATTCTCAACTAATCAAGGCCAACCACATGAAGGTGGAAGCTCATTTTGTCCCACCCCACCCCCTTAACATATAAAATCCTTGTTAACATCTAAAATCTTAAAGAAATGATCAATCATTAAAGTACAAAAAAGGTTCCAGACCTTAAAAAGTGACATCATTTTCCCATCTTCTAGTGCTTGTCATTTTTCCATCACATCCAAAATAAGATACTACCACTTTGAATCAAGAATGCATGTGCAATTGCATTCTGTATGCATGGACAATAAGAAAATCTAAAAAAACCCAACACATTTACATTTATTTAATAGGTCTATGCAAAACTTTAACAAAAATGCAAACCTATTGGGTTTTTTCAGCTCCACATGATGTTGTATGCATATGAATTGATATTTTATATTGAACTATGGCGTCCTTCAACATTACCTGAAACCAAGAGATTCACACAGTTAGTTGCCATGCAATCATAGGTAAATGTTGAGCTTTACTTGGTTTCGAGAATAGCTTAATATTTATAGTACTAATCAAGGCCAACCACATGAAGTTGGAAGCTTATTTGGACCCACCCCGGAACATCTAAATTCCCCATTAACATCTAAAATCTTTAAGAAATGATCAATCTTTAAAGTACAAAAAAAAGTTCCAAACGTACGAAAGTGACATCATTTCCATCTTCTAGTGCATTTCATTTTTCCATCACAACCAAAATAAGATTCTGCTAATTTGAATCGAGAATGCACATGTAGCTACAATCAAATGCATGGACAATAGGTAGAGCTTCAAAATACAACATGATTACATTTATTTAATAGGTCTATTAAGTTTTTAAAATCATAGACCATCATGAACAATGTTCATGATGGTCTATAACTTTAAATACTTAATTAAAGAGCTCTAATAAAAATGCAAACCTATTGCATTTTTCAACCCCACCTAATATCGTATGCATATGAATTGAGATTTCTTATTGAACTATGGCATCCTTTTGCATTGCCTCAAACCAAGAGATTCACACAATTAGTTGTCATGCAATCATGTGTTGATGTTGAGCTTCACTTAGTTTCGAGAATAGTTTAATATTCTCTACTAATCAGGGCCAACCACATGAAGGTGGAAGCTCATTTGGCCCCATCCCCCCCCCCCGACAACATCTAAATTCCATGTTAACATCTAAATTTTTTAAGAAAGAATCAATCTTTAAAGTGTTTGGAATTTTCTCATCACCTCCTACTACTCTGAGGGGAAGTCCATCTTCATTTCTCATGAGCAATTCATCACATGGGTACATCCAAGAATGTCCTCATTGCATACTCCTTAAAATCAATCTAATATTATAAAATACTTATTAAGAAATAATAGTTCAAGTGAAATAAACACATGAAAAATGAGAGAGAAAAAGAGGAATATACTTACCAATAGGTGTTGCAATCTCATTTATGGCCATGCTACATGTTGAATAACAATTATTGTTTTTTTGTTGTGCCAAGGTCTCTTTGTTTATATACATACATGCATACATAGACACACACATATGTGTGTGTATGTATATATACACATACATATACATATACATATGTATATATGTGTATATGCATACATACATACATATATAGATATCACAAGGGCATGGCAATAAAATTTTGGATCTCCATTGATCTCCACAATCCACAAGATCTCTTTTTATACATACATACATACATATATATACATACATACATATATATACATATATAGATACATAAATACACATACACACATACATGCTTTGCATGGTTTAGAGGTAATGCCACTATGGAAGAGGCTTTTGCAAGGGAATGATCCTCATGATTATGGCATTTACACAGAAGTAGAGGCTTCTTCTTCAACTCCTTACACTCAACTCTTCACTGAAGTTATTCTTCCAGTAGTGAGAATAACTGCTACAAATTCCTAAGAGCCAAGGGACCCTAAACCTATGCTATATTTTCTAGAGACATTGGAATAGTTACTAAGTACTTCATAACATTTTGGATCATATAGTGATGCCAAATTAACAGTAACAGTAGATACTTGGGGTCCTCATAGGGAAAGAGTGCCAATACATGCATGGTTACATCCTTAGCTTCCATTGTTGGGCCAACATATGAAGCCTTTATATCCAACCATTCATTATAAATTGGGTAATGTGCTTCATGCCTAGCATTCAAGTGATGCATTTTCATATACAATTTTATCACCTTGGAAAATTGTATTTGATCTGGCTAGCTGGGAACAATTGATTGTTTATTTTACTGTATCTAATCTAATGAGAGTTCTATAGGAATTTGTAATCAACCCAGCTAATTAGCCACTTAACCCAATTAACTGGGTTATGGATTGTATATATATGTATATACATACATACATACATACATATATACATACATATAAGATAAAAGAGTCAAGCTATTGAGCAAGATTTTTAGGTACAAGTTTAACCATGGTTCAAGGGTTAACTTAGTACTAGCCAATTTTTTCCAATACAACATTAGTAATGGCAGTTGAGAGGAGAAAAGTGAACTTATGTGAGATAATTAGAGTATAGTTATTGGACAAAATTGTAAAACTAAAGAAGACCGAGAATGTAGTCTTTATATTTGAGTCCTTATTAACACTTTTTTTTCTATGCAAAAAAGAAGTTCCTAGGGATGACAAATTGGGAAAGTAATGAGTGCACAACAAAGTTGGCAACTCAATGCTACAGGGTAAAGCTGGAAAATGTTAGAGATAATGACATAGAGAGAATGATGAAGAGTTTTCAAGCTGAGATGAAATAGAGGTACAAAATACTTCCTTCCATGGTAGAGAAGTAAAAAGATGATTTATTCTTCATGGTGGAAATTGATAACATATGCATAGAAGTAGCATAATCCAAGGTGAAATTCATTGAGCTCATGGGATATAAGATGAGTACAGAGCTCATAGAAGGGTGTGAAAAAATCATACTCCAATCAGAAAAGGACATTGAATGCCCTATATGGGTTACTTATGAAGAGAAAGTGAGAGAAGTTCATTCTAAACATCACAGCAAGGAAAGCAAGAAGAAACTAGAGAAGGTGATAGAGAAGGTGTAACTATTGTTGAACCAAGTGCACAGGTACCTTATGCAGCAATTGTGCAAGTGCAACTAGTAACAGTTTAGCTTCCTAAAAGGTGATCAAAGGTTATCAAACCTATTGCACAACTTAGAAATATTAGTGAAAGTGGAACAAAAACCCACACCTCCTATAGAGAAAAGGGTCAAGAAAACTACCAGTGGACCCATAAAAAGAAGAAAAACTCTACAAGTCAGTGATTCTGAGGAATTTGAGGATGAATATGAGGATAGACTAGTAGAGTAAGTAGTGCAAGAAGGAAAAATGGTAGAAGGAAAGAAAGCATGGAACCCAAAGCTAGAAAACCTTATCATGAAAATTGTAAATGATGACAATTTTGTATAGTTAAACAAGTATTATAGCTTGGATAATAATATGGATAGAAGGCAACTAGAGAATGCCATAGTGTGGAATATGAATTTGAGGAACAAAAGATTTGATAACATTTAGAATACGATTCCAGAGGACCTATATAATAGGTTATTAAATAGTAAGAAAAGAGCGCCAGAAGAGGACACCAAGTTGAGAGAAATAATGATTAACAAGTTGTGTGAAGTTAACTCCAAGGAGGACATTGAAAGAATTTTGAAGGGTATTGAACCTTTACTAAGGAACAAAAGAAGAGAAATTATTTTGATGGGAAGAAATTATGAGGATGTAAGAAAGGAAACAAAGGAATCCATAGTAAAACATATGACCTCAGTACCTCTAGTATCAAAGGAGAGTGTGCAACCACAACCAAATAATCTAGTTTATTAGGAATCTAATACTCCTACTGATCATGAAGAAGAGGTTGAGGACACACAATAGGCACATATATTTTTGGCAATATCATAGCCTACACCAACTCTGATGAAGAAGATGAGGAAGAGAAAAATAAGAAATAGACAAAGGAGAAGAGGAAAGAAGAAGTAAAAAGGAAAGAGGTAGAAAAGAAGAAAGAAATAGGGAGGTTAGAATAGGAAAAGAAAAAGAAACAAGAAGAAGAGGAATGAAAAAAAAAAAAAAAGAGAAAGAGGAAAGAAAGAAGAAACAAGAGGAAGAGGAAAGGAAGAAAGATGTTGGGAGACTACGAGAAGAGAGGAAGAATGCTAAGGAAGAGAAGAAGATTGCAGAACAAAAAGAAATTACACTAATTCCAATAGTAACTCCAATAGCATTAGCAATACCATCTAATGATGATGATCAAAAGGTACTACTGAGTTCTTTGAGTAAATTGCTCCAAAAGAACAATTCTGTTAATTATTTAGAGAAAACATTATTAGAAGTCTTGGATAGGATGCAGAAGATAGTTACTACAATTGTAGCTAATCAAGAATTGAACTCGAAGGCTAAAGAATTGGTGAAATTCTTTGAAACTAAAGTAGCTTCAATAAAAGCACAAGAAAAGCATGATGCAACACTTTTTGACACAGTGTGCATAAATGTAAGAAATGATTTGGAGGCACTTGATGTATGCATCAAGGAGTTAAGGAAACATATTGATGAGGGAAAGGAGTTGCATGGATAGTGCACACTGTCATAAAAGTACTTAATAGATTTTGAGAATCAAATAAAGGATCAAATGAGTGAACTTCATGCACTCACTACAAAGCTACAACTCCCTAAGACTAGTATTGAAGACTATAAAATAGAAGTGGAGAAGATCCATAATACAATCATAGGCTTGGAGTTTGATAAGGAAAAGGTAGTAAAGAGTTTTTCTACTCTTAGAGAAATCATGTCATCTAAGATTAGCATTTTGTAGAGGTAGCTGGAGGAATGTCTTCCAAAAAAGACTTCCTATGATAAGTTTTCCTATACTAATTTGAGCACAATAGAAGTGGCATCCTATGCACTATGTGCACTAATCAGTATCTTTGATACAGTTAAGGAGAACTAGAAGAAGGAAGTGGAAAGACTGAAACTTGTATATGCAAACTATTTTTCCAAGATATCAAATTAATCAGCAATAGGCTACCCATTTTTTTATATTGTTTTTGACACGATTGTCATTGATGTCAAAGGGGGAGTAATATATGTAAAGAAAATTGTATGTATTAATGAGAAGAAATATTATATGTGAAGGAAATTGTATATGTATATGTAAGGGGGAGTACACTTATGTATCAATATAAGGAGTGATAAGAAATGTAATGATCCATCAAAACATGAATAGAATGATTATGTTTTGAAGGCAATTTTCTATATAGTTACATTTATTTGTTTTTGTTTTGTATGAAATCATTTTAAGGCTTATCCAATTTTCCCAAAATTTTCCATTAATTCCAAAGGGGGATATTGTTGGCAATGTGGTCAGTTAGATGTCTAGTGAGTTCTATAGAGATAGATGGGATGTGTGTAGATGACGCACTTTAAGTTAGCTCATGTGTAGTTAAGGATAGCTTTATGACATTGTCATGATGATGTAGGTAAGTGTGCATATGTGTATGAATAGTATGGCACAAGTTATGGACAAAATACTAGTTCAGGTATTGGATAGAATAGAATAGAGTATATAAGAAATATGAGCTGTATGACTCAAGGAATTATTTTGGTAACAATATGACTTAAGGAATTATTGTGGTAACAAAATAATTACTAAGGCATGATGAGTCGACTTTGTGGATATTAATCCATAAGTGATTTTATATTATGTCAAGCATGTGAAGACATGAAGGCCGACTGAGTAGAGAATTATTAATGTACAAGGTATAAGTGGAGCTTCTTTTGATAATAAATATTTTACAATTCCTAGATTGTTTCAAAAAGAAGAATCTACTATTTTAGCTACCTACCCAAATCAAAAGCTAGATCCATTTTATATTTCTTTGTTCATTAATAGAAATAGATTGAGTAATTGCATCATAGATTCAGGAGCCTCTAATAATATGATGCTTGCTTCTATTGCAAAAGCTTTAGGACTCCCATTGACTAAAACTTTTGGTAGATGTTACTCAATGGATGCCAAACAAGTGCCATTGCTAGGCTATATTAAAGATGCTCAAGTTGCCCTTACTTCTTACCACTCTAAGAGATTAAAACTTATCATTCTAGTAGAGTTCATCCCTACAAGCTATGAAATTCTCTTGAGTAGTATTTTTTGCAAAGACATGGGGGGAGATATAAAATTACATTGGTCTAGTGCCAATATACAAGTTGAAGACAAAAAGGTGAAGCTAGAACTAGAAGAGAAAGAAAAATTCACTATTTTGAAATTAGATGATCCTAGACCTCAAATCCTATATCACAAAATGTAATTTGGAAATTATATGTTGTTCTTTGATACACCTAAAATATTAGAAGAATCAGAACAAAATAAAGGTGATCAATTGTGGACCCCAAAATTTGATGGTAGTTGTGCAAATGTTGGTTCAAGTGTAGGTGTGGTGTTGATATCACCTGATGGAGAAATAACTTATTTTTCTTATATGTTGGATTTCAAAAAAACTAATAATACTATAGAATATGAAGCTCTCCTTCTTGGTATAATGGTAACAAAATAAAAGGAAGTCAAGATTCGTAAAGCACAAGGAGATGCAAAGTTAGTAGTAAGACAAGTTAGGAATCAATATGCAGTGAAGAATTCAAGATTGAGAAACTACTATAGTAAGGTGTGGGATGAAATTAAGCTTTTTGATGCCTTCTCAATTACATTAGTACTTAGAGAATACAATTCAAAAGCTAATTCTTTGGTAGTCTCTGCATCATTGCTCTTACCACAACCTAATTTCAAAGATCAAACCTATAATGTAGAAGTTCTATTCAAGCCTAATGTCCCTAATAATGAGGAGTAATGATAGGTATTTGAAAATGATAAAAAAAATACTCAAATTTATTAAAGGGGAAGATCCTTTTGAATATTTGTATTTTGAGTACTAATGCAAAAAGTGGTGATTCAATGGTAGGAGATGAAAAGAAGATAGGATCTAATGTGATTTAGTTGAAAGGTAATAAAATTCCACCTCATTTGATCTCTTTAGAGAAACTATTTGATAGGCATGATTCATATATAAAGAGAGAGAAAGAGACAAGAAGGGAAAGACCTGTGGTAAATATTATGGAGTCAACATAGGGATAGAAGTCAGCCCCAAGATGATAAATATAGGCAAGTGTTGCACACTAGAAGAGAGAGTAGAAATCAAGAAATTTCTCATTGAATTTCAAGATGTATTTTCTTGGAGTTATGAAGACCTAAAGAATTTCATGTGTGGGAAGTTCAAACATGAAATCCCTATTAAACTAGATACAACACCATTAAGGAAAAAGCAAAGAAATTATAATCCTATAGTTGGAGGGGCAATCTTCAAGGAGATTTACAAGATGCTACAAGCGAGGATTATATACCCTATTCATCATTCCACTTGGGTGGTTAATATTGTACCAATGAGGAAGAAGAATGAAGAGATAAGGATTTGTGTAGAATTTAGAAATCTAAATCAAGCCTCACTCAAAGATAATTTTTATCTTAATAATATGGACCATCTTTTGCAGACTATTTTAGGATAAAAAATGATGTCCATATTCGATGGATGTTAAGGATACAATCAAATTTAGGAAAATGAAGCAAACCAGTTCAAGACTGCATTTACCACACCATGGGGTACATTTGCATATAATAGAATGCTTTTTGGCTTAATCAATGTAGGAGGAACTTTTCAGCATGGAATAAATTTTTCTTTTGAAGGTTTGAAACATAGAATTATTGTCATATATCTTGATGATTTGATAGTATTTTTTAAGAAGAGAAAAGATCATATCAGGGATCTAGAAAAGGGGTTACAAAGATGTAAAGAGCATGTATCTCTCTAAACCCAAATAAATCATTATTTTGTGTTACAAAAGGAAAGTTTCTTGGTCATATTGTATCTCTAGAAGGAGTGAAGATTGATCCAAATAGGGTTAAAGATATTCAACAATTAAGTCTTCCATTGAGTAAAACTGGAGTGAAGTCCTTCTTTGGCCAAGTAAATTTCTTGAGAAGATTTGTTCCTAATTTCTCTGAAATGGTTAAATGTATAATGGATATGATGGAAGGCAATAAAACTTTCAAATAGAGTGATGTTGGGAAAAGGGTTTTTGAAGATATCAAGGATGCCATTACTAAAGCCCCTATGCTTGTCTATCCTGATTACACTAAGGAATTCATCATCTACTATTATGCCTTAGAACATACCATTTCATGCAAGAAAATAAGGATAAAATACAAGCTCCAATAGCTTTCATGAGTATACCATTGAAGAATCAAGAACTGAGATACTATCAAATGGAAAAACATGCATATGCATCAGCGAGAGCCCTCAAGAATTTTAGATTTTATGTATTGCATTCTCATTTAGTAATATATGTGCCAAATCATGTAGTAAAAAGTATTTTGACACAATAGGAAGTTGGTTGTAATAACAAAGGGGTATGGATAGAAAAGGTCCAAGAATATGATATCGAAATAAAACCAACCAAAACTGTAAGAGGAAATGCACTCTATAAAGCTTTGGTAGAGGATCAACAAAGAAAAGAAGAAGATACTCCAAAAGTTCTTATGGTAAGTTTGCAAGATCATTGGTTCTCAAACATTTCTTATTTTTAGACATATGGTGAATGCCCTAATGGATTGACTACTAAGAAAATGAGAGATCTAAAAACTAAAGCCTTGAACTATGTAATTCATGATGATGTCTTGTATAAGAGAGCTATTAATGGAACATTTTTAAGATGTATGGATAAGGAGCAGTAGGTAAAGTTATTAAGATCTTTTCCTGATGAAGCATGTAGGGGGCATTTTTCTAGCACTACCACCACATTCAAAATTTTTGAGACAATGTTATTACTAGCTTGGTATGTTTAAAGATGTAGATAAGTGGGTTGCTAATTGTAAGAAATGCAAGATATTTGTTGGTTAACCTCAGCTAGCTACTTTTCCTCTTAGGCCAATAGTAATTGAAGCTCCCTTCTATCAATGGGGTTTAGATTTTATAGGCCTAATTAATCCTCCCTCTAGTCAAGGACATTCAAACATACTCACTGCTACAAATTATTTTAGAAAATGGGTAGAGGGGAAGCCAATGAAGAAGACTTCCTCACAAGTGGTATGTGAATTTATCAAAGAACATATTATGGTCAAGTTCGAAGTCCGTATGAACTTAGTAATGGATAATGCATCTTACTTTTCCTCCTCAAAGATCATTGAATTTTTTTATGATCATGGTATTCAAGTTGGGCATTCTTTTGATTATTTCTCTGAAGGAAATGGGCAAGCAGAATCCAGTAATAAAAATGTGATTAGCATTTTGAAGAAATTATTCTCAGGCAATCAGAATGGTTGACATAAGAAAATTCATGTATTGGGATCTCACCTTTTGAATTGGTATATGGAGTAGAAGCTAATTTGACATTGTCATTAGAGCTAGCTACTGGTAAATTGAAAACTACAATTGAAGATGATGTCTTTCAAGATGGGTTAGAGAAAGGATATTGTATCTTACTAAACTGTAAGAAGAGAGAGAAGAGATGATGGTTGATAAGATTATTAAACATTAGAGAAGGATAAAGAAACTATTTGATAGAAGGGTAAGGCCTAGAAAGTTTATGGAAGGTGATTTGGTGTTATTATGGGATAAGAGACATGAGCCAAGAGGTATGCATTCTAAGTACCAATCTTTATAGAAAGGACCCTTTCAAATCACACAAGTAAATCAAAATAATTCTTTCAAATTGACATATCCCACTATATAAATCTTGTCATATTCTTATAATGGACTAGACTTGAAGTTGTTTCAAATGCAAAATTGAGAAGTAAGTAACCCCTGCATACTATTTAGATAGGTAGGTTTCCTTTTCTTGCATTTCCTTAGTTTAGTTACTTCTTTTCCTTAGGTAGTTCCTTGATACTTTCTTAGTTTAGCCCATTCTCTTTGTTTCCAAGTTTTCACCCTTTATATGAAACTAAAGATTTCTTGGATTCTTTAAAGCATTATCATGCTTAAATCCCTAGACAGAGCCAGTTGTTGCCCAAGTTTTAGTCATATCATTTTTCTTTAGGGTTTGAAGTTAGTCAAGTGTCAATGTTTTGAGTCTGAGTATAGATTGCCCTTAGGATGGCCTTTCTTCTCATCCTCCCTTTGAGATAACCTATTGCAGGAATCATATGAGCTATACATTAATTTGTGGCTAGGTGATTAGGGTTTCAAGGGTTTATTATGAGTTATACTAATGAGAAGAAGGTTTGGATGTTTCTAATGATTCATATTTTATTGTACCTTATGATGTTAAAGGCAAAGATTCATGTTGAGAAGAAACTCTTCATGAAAGAATTCCTACAAATATCTGAGAAACTGTAATTCTATAATCAAGTATATTATTAAAAGCATTGATGTAGGTAGAATGAAGAAATCATGATCACATACAGAAAAATTATAGTAGAGAACATCAAAGACTGAGGCTAAAGGTTGATATGCAGATCACAAGCATAGTTTAGAACCAAGCTTAGTTGAACTCAATATAGAATGGATGTTCAAAATGTAAAAATGGTGAAGGAAATAAGTGAAACGTCATACAAATTTTTATTAAAAAAATTGATGATTAATATTTTCTCTATACATCTATGTGGTGGAGAAAAGTAAAATTAATAAAAGAATGCACATCACTGGCCAATTGACAAGTCAAATAGTTTAAAGAAGGACTATAGGTCATGATGTTCTCAGCCACCTGATTAAAATAGATCTACAATACTCACTATGTCACTATAAAATTTTATCAATATTTAAGTAAAGTGACATAGAGAGGGAAAGACACGTGTCTGGTGGGCCATCATATTCCATGAAGCATAGCCAGAGTCTCATCAAGAGGTGCCAACAAAGAAAACTAGTCTAATGTTAAATCTTTGAAGAAGTGAAGTAATGCCACATGTACGCCATGATGTACCCAGTTGAAAAGGTGGACTTACACCACAAAAATAGCAAGAAAGTGATAGAAAGACATGTGTATTGAGTAGACCTATGGTGGAAACTATAAAGGAAAGTCTCAACATTTAAATCACAATCATTAATTTAACATCAATATTCATACAACAAGAAAGAAACCACTTTGCAACCACTTACCACTCAAGTTTTAAATTTTGAATTTCGAATTCATTCATGGTAGGCCCTAAGCCTCTAGATCCTCCACCCTGCCTAGACCTATAGATGGTGCTAGCCTTGCATAGGGATTTGGAAGACATTACAATGGGTGGTGGGTCATTGGGTGATGTTGGGAAGTCCTTCTCTAACACTGTAATTTTGAGTAGTGGGGGATCTTTTGGTTGTCCACTAGATGGAGGTTAAAAGTTGACAGATGGGACACTAAGAGGATGGAATAACCACTTGTCGGTTCTTCAATGGCTAATGTTTCAATGGAGGATCCCAATATTACTCATGGGAAAGATGGGCCAGTGATCTCCCTACCCAATACCCTAGTGGGCATCATTACTTCTGGTCTTAAACATTGTGTTGTGGGCAGATTTGTTGCCTTTAGACCTACAATCAAGATGGTCAAAAATGGGTAAGTCAAAAATGGAATATTAGGGGTAGTGTGGATGTTTTAGCAATGCCAAGTGGCCTATTTTATTTTAAGTTTACATCGAATAAAGATATCAATCTCATTCTCTTGGGAACTTGGTATTATGTGAAGCATTGTCTTGCCTTGACAAAGTGGCACCTGGGCTTTGATGCTAGTATTGAGCTAAATAAGCTAGCTCTGGTCTAGGTAACCCCTTGAATTTTGGGATGAGAAGATCCTAAGGTGGGTAGGGAATTCTTTTGGTCATTTTGTTACTATGGACAAAGTAACTATTTAGAAATCACGACTAGTATATGCCAAATTATGTGTGAATGTGGCTTTGAACCATACTCTCCTGACTGTGAACCAAATGAGGAAAGAAAGTTCAACCCATTGAATATGGGAATGTGAGCCTATTCTGTTAGAAATGTGGTCAATTTGGACACCTCGTAGTGGAGTATAAGGCTCAAGTGTCAAAGGATAAACAAAAGGAAGGCTCCCTAGGAATAGTTGTGGAAGAGGTGGGGGAACCCTCAGATACCCCAAGTTTGGTGGAGGAGACTGTCAATGTCAAAACCATGGATGATAGCATGGTACAAACCACCCAAGAAAAGGACCAAGGGGGGTTATTGTTCCTGGGGAAGGAGAAGCTTTAGTAGATAATGAGAAAATGGGTGAATATCCCTTTAGACGTGAGCTAGAGGAATTAGTGAGTCCACTAATGGGACAACTTAAGGAAGGAGAAATGATGGAGGAAGATGAAATAGTGGTTAACCACACTCTTCCTTGCACTCCATGAAAACAAGATAGAGAGGGACCCCAAGAACCTATGACAATAGAAGGTGTTGCCCAAGAATGGGTATGTACCCCCATAAGGATGATAAAAGCCTCTCTAATGGAGATTGCTGCTAAAGTGATTGAAAGCATTGAAAAGGTTGAAAAAGAACTAAGCCCCACATAGCCATAGGAGGGGGATAATGGAGAATGGGAGGTTTAGAAAAGGAAGAGAAGTGGGGGAAAAAACCAGATGTAGGGGCATGTGGGACAGTTGGAAGACTAACTAATAGAGCAACTAGGACCAAACAAGTAGCAAGGGAGATGGCTAGTGGTAAGCAACCTACACTGGAGACTGTAACTAGAGGTAAGAAATGAAATTCCTCTCTTGGAGTCTAAGGGAGTTAAACAATCCCTAGAAGTAGTATGCTCTAAAATAGTGCATATTTTAGGAAAAGGTAGATTGTGTGTTAATACAAGAAACTAAAATGTCTAATGCTAATTTTGATAAAATTGCTAGTCATATTTGGTCGAGTGCTGCTTACATGCATATGGATGCTGAAAGAGCCTTGGGGGACATCACTACTATGTGGAACCTATGCTCTATGACAAGGATTGAAGTTTGGAAGGGTAGAAATTTCATAATTACTAAATTACAAACTAGTATTCAACATTGGGGGCTTATAAATTTATATGCTTCTAATAGTAGGGCAGGGAGGAAGGAAACATGTGAAAAGCTGGTAAGGATCCTAGAAAATATGAAAGATAAACAATTAATGTGTATGTGAGATTTTAATACCCCCTTTATCATTCAAAGAAACTAGGGGGAAATAGGGACTACCCTGAAAGTTTGCAAGACCTTAACGACTTTATGAGCATAATGGATTTGAGAGGGAACCCATTTACTTGGACCAATAATAGGAAAGGGAATGATCTTATCTAGGTGAGATTGGATAGGTTGATGGTGATAGGGAATTGGAATAGCCTAAGTAATTCCCTACTAGAGAACCTTACTAGAACTACGTTAGATCATTCCCCTTTAATTTTTCAATGGGAGGATTGTTTAAAGGGTGGACCAAAACCTTTTAGGTATGAAATAGTGTGGCAATCTCACCTAGAATTTAAAGATAAAATTCAAGAATGGTGGAATATAAGGATAGATGGCACTACTATGTATAGACTGACTCAAAATCTTGGTAATATAAGGAGAAATGTCAAGGGTTGGGCTAAGAATTCCTGAGGAGACTTGTTCAAAATCAAAGGAGAAGTAGAGGAAAAGCTAAAAAAGCTCCAAGAGGAAATTACCGAAGAAAATAACCTTGAAAGTGCAACTACGAAAGAAGAGGAATATAGAAAAAAATGGAAGGTTATTATTTTAAGGGAGGAAATTTTTTGGAAACAAAGATCAAGAGTCCAATGGTTAACTAAGGGGGACAAAAACACTACTTTCTTTCATAGGTCAACCTCCAATCATAAAAGAAGAAACACAATTTGCAGATTGGAAGGGGAAGGAGGTAGAATACATAAGGACCAGGAGGAAATGGGAAGACGTGCGGTGGAATATTTTAGCAAGGCCTACATAAAGGATAATAATGTAGGAAATTAGGTTATTAGAAGAAGTTTGATTAATATGATCCCACAAGTGCTGGGTGAGGTGGAAAATAGCCACATTCTTGGAAACATTACGAAGGAGGAAATAAAATGTGTTGTATTATCTATGAAAGCTTATAAGGCCCCAGGTCTAGACAGTTTCCCTCCAACTTTCTTCCAACACTTCTAGGAGATTGTTAAATGTGAATTGGGTTAGGCTACCAGAGATTTCTTTAAAACTAGGAAGATGCTAAAAAGGATTAATATGACTTTTATTGCTTTAGTCCCCAAAACTCTGACACCCATAAGCCTATTGGATTTTAGGCCAATACGTATATGCAATACTATTTATAAGATCTTTTCCAAAGTTCTTGTCAATAGGATAAAACCATTTATGGAAAATATAATTGGTACTCCACAAAAGGGATTTGTTCTAGGAAAACAAATCTTGGATGTAGTGATAACCACACATGAGGTCATTCATTCTATGGAAAAAAATAAAAGACCTAGTATGGCCTTCAAGTTAGATATCTCTAAGGCCTATGATAAGGTAAAGTGGGACTTCCTCTATGAGGTGCTTAAAAGAGTGGGGTTCAATGACAAAGTGATAAACCTAATTAAGATGATGGTTGGATTGGTTTAGTTTTTGGTTATGTTAAATGGATCCCCCTAGGGAAATTTTGGAGTAGAGAAAGGTCTAAGACAAGGTGACCCACTATCACCCTACCTTTTTATTATGGTTACTGAGGTACTGGGAAGGTCTTTCACTAAATTGGTTAACAAAGGATGTGTTAAAGGGATTAAGCCTGCTACTACAATGGATATTGAAGTGTTGCAACAATTTGTTGATGATACTTTCCTCTTTATAGAATCTTTGGTTATGGAATCTAAAACATGGAAGACTATCCTTCATAATTATGAGGAAAGTTCAGGCCAACAAGTTAACTACTATAAAAGTAAGATCTATTTTTTTAATACCAATGCCTCATTACAAAGGAAGATAAGAAACATTTTAGGCTGTCAGTCTGCCAACCTTCCAGATACTTATCTTGGCCTACCATTAACAACCAAGGAGGTGACTAATTATTTCTAGAATACTATAGTGGAAAGAATTCAAAAAAAGTTAGCAGGATGGAAAAGGAAAATCTTAAGCAATGCCGGCAAACTACGATTGCTCTTGATGGCTCTACAGGGCATTCCAATTTACTTCCTATCCCTTTTTAAAATTAACCAAAATATGGTAGACATAATTGATAGAATACAGAGGAATTTCCTCTGGTTAGGGATGGAGGAGAAGAAAAAATTGAGCTTGGTCAATTGGGATGAGTTTTGTAAGCCGAAGGAGAAGGGGGGTTAGGAGTTAGAAGACTTCAGGATCTAAATAAAGAACTCCTTACCAACATAGGCTAGAGACTGGGGGAAGACAATATAGACTAGGGTAATATAATGAAAGCTAAATATTTGTCAAATTCTCCTTTCACTTGGAATCTCTTCAATAATGACCTTCTTAGAGGCTCCAAAATCTAGATGAATATTGTCATGAGTAGAAGCTTGCTAAGGGAAGTGACAAGGTGGATTATGGGGAATGGGAGTAGTATCAGATTCTGGGAGGATAATTGGATGGGGGGAAACCACTGGTTTATAGCAAATTTAAAAGATTAATAGAGTTAGTAAAAGAAGACATGGGAAGGAAGGTGGAAGACTATATGGATCAAGGGAGGAAATGGAAGAAACTATGTAAAGACACTTACACTCAGGAGGATATTTAACTTATTAAGGAATTGAAAATGATATTAGAAGCACAAAGACCCCCAATTAGGATCTAGGAGGATACTATAGTTTGGGACTTAACTTCTAGTGGTCAATTTATAGTCAAATGGGCTTATAAAATGCTTTTTAGTAAGGATTTTTTCCCACCATTATCAAGTAAAGTTTGGATTAGTAATCTCCTCCCTAAGATTTTTTTTTCTAGTGGATTGTTTAGCACAGTAAGATCTTAACTCTTAACAATCTAAAAAGAAGGGGATTTTTTTATCACAAACTGATGTTGTCTCTACAAAGAAAATGAGGAGAGTATCTCTCACCTATTCCTTGAATGTTAGTATACCTTGAAGATTTGGGTTATAGTGTGGGAGAAATTTGGACTAAATTGGGTTTTGAAGGACAACCTTGGTCAATTTGTGGAGAATTGGAGTTGTCCCTTCTACCACCCAAAATTGGTTTTTCTATGGAAAATTGTTCCACCATATATTTGCTAGAATATATGGAAAGAGAGAAATAAAAGAATATTTAGGGAGGTGGAAAAACATGGGGAGGTGGAAAAACCTAGGGAGGTGGTGATGAGAATCATGGAAAAATTATTGAAGGCAAATTTAAGGGTAGCCAAATGTAAGTTACCGAAGGAAGAACTAGGTAGGCTAGAAGGTCAGATTTTTGAAAATGGGGGGTTCAAGAGGACTTTTATCTTTTTGATAACTCAAAAGTGTTAAAGAGACAACAAACAAGATGGAAACCACCAACCCTAACCCAGTTCAAACTAAATTTTGATGGGGCTGCTAGAAGGGGTATAGGAGTAGCAGGTGGAGTGCTGAGAAATGGAAATGGTGATGCATTGGTAATCTACTCTAGTAAGGTGGAGGATGGAAGTAATAATTTGGCTGAAGCTATGGCTCTGCTTTGGGGTCTTCAGCTGATTAGTGAAATGCATGTTAAGGAAATAACTATAGAAGGGGACTCCAAATTAATTATTGATTTGGTTAATGGAGTGTCCCAACCAGGATGGAATATTCAAACTATCATCATGGACATTAGGCATAGTTTGGAAGGAATGGAAAAGGTCCACCTATAGCACATCTATAGAGAAGGAAATAAGGTGGCAAAGCAGTGGCAGCCATGGGTTTTGAATTAACAACAATCACGTGTTGGAGAAATATGAAAAATCTAGATGAGGACATTAAGTCTTTGATTTGCAAGGAATGAGGGGGGAGTATTAATTAATTATGAATACAAAATTTAAGGCCGGGGCCAAATTTGTCAATTTTACCCTTAGAAAGTTGAAATTTGCTAAATTTAATTGTTTTTTTAGGGACATGAGGAGAAGACATGGCTGTACAAATGGTAAATTGAATGGATACGAATTAAGGAGTGTGTCATTTCACCATTATGGTAACTTACTACAAAATTCAAATTACGTCCTCTTTGAAAGTACAAATAATATCATTAAATAGAGTGTCAAAGATTTGAGGGGTGTACAAATTATGATGTTAAACATGCACGATTCTCATAATGAATTCACATGGAATTTTGAAGTGTCTCAAAAATGGGCTTGTATAACCATTTCACTCTTCACACAGAGGCATAGAGCTAAATAAATTAACAGAGATATTGGAAAAAAAGAGGTTCAGATGCACATCACTAAGGTGAGGGATTCAAAAGAAAGTGAGGAAGAAATGGGTGGAGTGCACAAAAATTAAGAATTTCAAAGACAGAATTGTGACCTGGTTCCTATTAAAGGAAGGGGGAATTTTGTCTTACATGTAGGTGATGGTGGGGTATGATGAGAATTGTGCCCTCCAATTCGTTAATGTGTGGCATGAGTGAAACGTAACCATAAATGGCATTACTTTCCAAGTAAATGAGGAAGTAATAGCCATGGCCACTAGGCTATCTATGAAAGGAAGAAAATGGAGAAAGGTCACTAAAATGGTAGATGAAGCTAGTGTGAATAGTTTCTTTGCAGAGGGTGAGGAGCCAGTGCACTACAGAGGAGGATTTAAGAGGGGTAGGCTGCCAACTCTGTGGAACAATGTCTATCTGGTGCTCATGAAATATATCATGCTAGAGGGAAGGTTTGGTGTTTACTACTATTACCACTTTCCCATATTAAATCATTTTAGAAATAGGGATTTTATCTCTATCTCATTTTTTCTACTACATTCTCTAGAGGCTATGGTTAGTGATGTTAGGGAGAAGAGGAACAAGGGGTATAACTTCACCATTATTCACCAAGACCTAATTTTTTTCCTATACTAATTCCACCTTGATCTCTGCCCCCCTAGGGTGGTAGTGGTTGACAACCACCACCACCACCAAAGCTCCCCCCTGAGTACTAGTACTGGTACCAAAATTCATACCCTACAGCCTTCCCCTAGCCATGAAAATAAGAAAAAGAAGAAAGCTAAAGTGGTTGTTGAGCATAAGGCTAGTAAAAATATTAAAGTTGAAAAAATGGTGGAGGTGGAAGAGGAGGTCTTGGAGGAGGAGGGATGTAGAAAGGGTAGGAGAAGGTCTAGTAGACTTGCCAAATTCCAAGCAAGGCATAAACAAAAATCTAATAGATTTAGGGTTGAAGAGGTAGAGGAGGAGAACTCTGAGAATAATGAAAGGGAGAGGGAGGAGGAGAATAACTCTGAATCCAAGAGAGAAAAAGGGAAAGAGGAGGTAGAAAAGAGTGAGAATTATGCTGACAATTCTGTTGATGATGCCCAGATGTCTGTAGGGAACACTCAAGTGTTAGTTGGTAATGCCATCACTATAGAGACTTCTGTGAAGATAGTAACAAAGCTAATACCTCCCCCATTACCATTTCCTCCTCGATTAAGGAAAAACCAAGGTTTATACTAACCCAAAGGTCTTGCAGGATAATAACTAGGTGGAAAAATCCAAAGAGGAAGCCAAAAAGGTGGGAATTGAAAACAAAGAGAAGGTCAAGAAGAAAATAGAGGAGATTGCCTAGTTGAATCAAAGGGTTAATGTTTTAGAGGAAGGATTCTCTACCTTCACTAAATTCACCCTCAAGGTCACTCATGTTGCTGCCACCACCCTCCAATTGCTAGCAAAAGAGAAGGAAGACACAAGGATGGACATGGAGGATCATAAGCTTCTCTTCAAGTTTCTTGCTGATGATTGGGCCCAGGTTCTTTTTCCAGGAAAGGGAAAGGAGAAAATTGAATAATTATTATATAGTTTTAAAAGATTATTGGATCCTTGTTATTTTATGTTATTATGTTGCTACTTGGTTTGCTAGTTTTCAACTGTTACTCATACTTTGATTGGCCTGACTATGCCAATAGTTCTTTTGTGAACTTTAAGTAGTATTGCTATCTTTTTGAAATTCTACTATAGATTAGTTTTTTATAGTAGTTTTCTAATAAGAAGTTTGGATAGAAATACTTTGGTTAAATTACTTCTTAGTTTTCTTTCATTCTAGTAATGTTCTCCATTGGTTCTGGCTAGTGATGTGCTGCCTACCAGCATTTTGGATGTAAGGGTCGAACCCCTTGTTTTTGGTCACTTTTAACTTCAAAAACATCAATAATCAAAATTTGAAAAGGTAATGACTATTAAGATGTGAAATGCATGGGTTTGGTGTGAAATGATAGAACATGAAGAAAATAGTGATTTTCTACTGGATGTGTGGAATAACAAGAAGATGAATACCCATGGTGTGTTTTTAGGAATATTATAGATTCATAATCATCAATGGAAAGATGCCACATGCTCATATCATGATACAAATTGGATAATTTCATATTCTAATGTGGCTATTGCTCTACTAGAATTTCAAAAAGATAACAACAAACTATAAACGTAATCTCATTTAACATTACAAAGGTCGGCAAACTTGAGAGTGAATGGTTTTTTTATTCCATTATAGTATTTTCTTTTCATGTCTTGTGGTCCGTGTAATAGATTAGTTCTACATTAAGAGTTGAATGACAATTATATGTGATCATGTGATAATCAAGTGAATTGCATTTCATTTTGATATTTGCAGTTGAGGTGATTCCATTTACTTTCTTCATATATGATTCTGCTTCCTCTCTTGTTCATTTCATACATGTTAGATAATTCATTGGTAATTAAAGGATAATGTATGTGAATCTATTAGATACTGGTTGAATTCCATTTCAGCCAAGTCTAATAGCCAAAGCAATTCGACTTGCTCTCATATGTATAACCCTTTCTTTCCTACTTCTACATTTAGATGAGTAATTTGCATTTAGAATAGAATTAGAAGTCAAAAAATATCAAGATAATCTACTGAAATCATTAAATTAGGTGTAATATGTTATTCATATACCTCTTGCCTAAGTTGTTTTTACCTACAAACAATTTGGTTATCCTTTATTGTTCTCAGGTTAAGAGCTTATTATATCAAGACTTCTGATCTCACAAAAACATATTCATTGCATATCATTACAAATCATCGGAGTTGTACCTAATCAATTTAGAGGGGATTGGTAAAGTATATGCACTAACCTATTTTTTGGTAAATATCCTTTTGTTTCTCCAAGCATTGGGTATCAAAGAGTCAAGATTATCAAATCTAATAGGGGAACAAACTATTAACCAACATGCATATATACATATACATACATACATACATATAAATAAATGTATGTATGTATGTATAGAGAGAGAGATCATTTTTAAGGTGCTTATTACATCTTAGCACAATAGAAAAATTCATCTTGCTGCATACATATTCCAGAATCCAAATAAGAAAACAATAAAACTCACTCAACCTATGCTAAGTGACTTACCTCAAAATCTTGCACACAAATAATGCACAGTTAATGGGTAGTATGTATACACACACACACACAAACACACACACACACACACACACACACACACACACATATACACACATACATATACATACATGTATGTATATGTATGTATGTATATGTATATATATATATATATGTGTGTGTGTGTGTGTGTGTGTGTGTGTGTGTGTATGTATGTATAATATATATATATATATATATATATATATATATATGTATATATATATATATATATATATACATATATATATATATACATATATATATATATATGTATGTATACATATATGTACATATATATATATATATGTATGTATATGTATGTATGTATACATATATGTATATATATCTATCTATGTACATATATATATATATGTATACACACATATATATATATATAGATATATAGATGTATATATGTATACATATGTATGTATGTATGTATGTATGTATGTATACATATAGATACATATATGTAATATATGTATGTAGGGGAAATATAATGTTGATTAACAATGACATTAACTCTACCCATTTTTCTTGGTCTATATATATGTATATACATATATATACATGCATACATACCTATATATACATACATATATACATACATACATTTATACATACATTCATGTATATACATATACATAAATACATACATACATACATCTACATCATTTGCATGGTTTAGAGGTAATGTCACTATGGCAGAGGCTTCTACAAGGGAATGAGCCTCGTGATTATGGAATTTACACAAAATAAATGGGTAACAATTAATGTCGTAGTTTCTTTTCTTTTTTGTTTATTTTATTCAGCCCTCCATATGTCCTATAGTAATATATATTGTATCTACAGTAGCTACTTGGGATCCTCCCATGGTAGAGCATGCCAATACATGCATAGTTACATCCTCAGCTTCCATTGTTGGGCTAGCATATGGAGCCTTTATATTAAAACATTTTTTATAAATTGAGGAATGTGCTTCATGCCTATTATTCAAGAGATGCATCTACATATGCAATTTTATCACCATGGAAAACTATATTTGATCCTGCTAGCTGGGAACAACTAATTTTTCAATTTATTGTACCTAATCAGGTAACAGTTATATATATATATAGACACACACACACACACACATGCATGCATACATATATACATACATACATATACATAAATAATAGTAATATATGTATTGCATGTGCATTTTATTTTCCATTGCTTATAAGATTTTTTCAAGGTTGGGAACCACTTCAACATCCTTTGCATGGTTTAGAGGTAATATCATTATGGAAGAGGCTTCTCCAATGAAATGAGCCTCATGATCATGGTATTTACATAGAAGCAAAACTTGCTTCTTCAACTCCTTATGCTCAACTCTTCACTAAAGCTATTCTTCTAGCAGTGAGAATAGCTGCTACAAATTCCTTAGAGCCAAGGGACCCTAAACCTATGCTACATTTTCTAGAGACATGGGATTTTTTCATAACATTTTGGACCATATAATGATGCCCAAATTAACAACAATGGTAGATACTTGGGATCTTTGCAAGGAGAGTGTACCAATACATACATGCTTACATCCTTGGCTTCCATTGTTGGGCCAGTGTATGGAGCACTTATATCAAACCATTCATTATAACTTAGGGAATGATCTTCATGCCTGACATTCAAGTGATGCATCTACATATGCAATTTTCTCACCTTGGAAAATTGTATTTGATGCTGCTAGCTGGCAACAACTGATTGTTCATTTTAGTGTACCTAATCTAATGATAGTTCTACAAGAATTTGTAATCAACCCAACTAATCATCAACTAGACCCATTTAACTGGATTATGGCTTGTATATATATGTATATACATACATACATACATACATACATACATACATATACATAAATAATAGTAATATATGTATTGCATCTACATTTCCTTTTCCATTGCTTATAAGAGTGTTTTGAGGTTGGGAACCACTTTAACATCCTTTACATGTTTTAGAGGTAATTTCATTGTGGAAAAAGCTTTTGCAAGGGAATGAGCCTCGTGATTATGGAATTTACATAGAAGAAGAATTTGCTTCTTCAATTCCTTTAACTCAACTCTTCACTGAAGTTATTCTTCCAGTAGTGAGAATAGCTACTACAAATTCCTAGGAGCCAAGGGACCCTGAGCCTATGCTACATTTTCTAGAGACATGGAAAGAGTTTTCATAACATTCTAGATCATATAGTGACTCTCAAATTAATAGTAGCAGTAGATACTTGGGATCCTCATAGGGAGATCATGCCAATACATGCATGGTTACATCCTTGGCTTCCATTCTTGGGATAGAATATGGAGCCTTTATATCAAATCATTTGTTATAAATTGGGGAATGCACTTAATGCCTAGAATTCAAGTGAAGCATCTACATATGCAATTTTATCACCTTGGAAAATTGTATTTGATCCTACTAGCTGTGAACAACTTATTGTTCATTTTATTTTACCTAATTTGATGAGAATTCTACAAGAATTTGTAATCAACCCAACTAATCAGAAACTAGATAAATTTAACTAGGTTATGGCTTGGGCATGTGATATTCCCATTTATCATATAGTTTCAATGTTAGAGGCAATATTTTTTATTTGTACAGGATCTTGAGGAAGAGTAGTAGTGTGATTTAGAGTTTTTAATGCATATGATTCAAGACTAATTATAAAATTTGATAAATGAGGAAGAGCAGTGGTGTGATTTAGAGTTTTTAATGCATTGGATTATTTTTGAATATGTTGTCCAATACATATTTGGTGTAAAGTCTCTAGAATGATGTGTAAGATATGAAAATTGTAGAACTAAAAATGAAATAGGTGCTATGGATGAGATAGTATGCTATTGAATCATTCTAAAATCCCTTTAAATTCAAGTCAAAATTTACTTGGAAATGTATAATGTTTTTTAAGCTATCAAGTCCCTTAAATTCAATATATTGTTTGTGTAAATGGCCTTGATATTGGGCTTTTTCTCCCATTTTCTAAACATATAATCGTACCCATAGGTTTCATCACCTAATACAAAATACAATGGATTCTTATTATAAAATTGATAAACAAATGAGTGATAACAAACAAATTTATATAAAAATTTAATAATGGAATTTACCTTGAGGAACTTGTGTATGCTCTTGGCGAACATGTCATTGAAAATTTTCATGACCTTTTTTGCTTCTACATGTTTTACATGGAGCCTTCATACACCTAGTGCTCACAAATTTCTACTTAAGAATGTATGCGAACCTACAATGCACTTCTATTTGGTGCAATATGTAGAAAATCATATAATTCTTCATCACACAAGGTCTTTCACTTGGAGTGCTCATTCATTAAGTTAAGCACCCAAGTGTGGTGTCAAGTGCCCTCCTTCTGATTTGCACCTATGTTTATTTTTTACTTATAGCCCATTCTTTTTCCTATGAACAATTATAGGTAATTGGAAAGTGGGTACTTTTATGGTAGGTTCTTTTGGTAGCACTCTTAGAACAGTCTCATCTTTCAATTTGAATCTTGCAACCTCTTCAATTGAGGTACAACTTGTGATGGTTTGGAGAAAGGAAATTCATATTAGTAGATGACTCATGATGGGGTCAATCATCATTGATCATTCTCTAATTTGGTGATTCCAATTTCAAATTCTATATTGAGGTTGTAGTTTGGTGGTGCAAGATCCTCCCTAGTATGCTCTTTCTTAATTTGGAGAAGTTTCCTATGGAGACCAAATTGATTAGTGATTAAGGTCCAAGTGTTTTCAAGAATTATTCCCATTGACATATCTAGCAATGTCATCAACATTGGAACTGTGATCTTAGTTATCAAATATCATAAATTGGCTACAATTATATTGTTTAGGTGGTTGTAATCAGCATCTTGAGTATCATAGCAGTTTCATTAGCATTTTGTGTTAGGAATGATATCATTGTTTGAAAAAGATCTTATTTGATAGTGATTAGTTTGTTGGCTAAAAGCATTTTAGGCAATAGTCATACTATTTGATAGTGATCATCAAAGTCTTGACACTACTAGCCTTTTGTGTTGAGATTGATGAGTGGAAAGTGACAAGATTATAGTGGATTAGAAGAGAAGACATCACTCATTGGATAGAATAGGAGGTGCTCAGCCAAATATTCTAGCCATCTTGGGTAATTTGGAAAGAGGCTTCTACAAGGGAATGAGCCTCATGAGTTAGCATATAATTTCTTAAACTAGTTAAGTGCTACCTAACTATGTCCAAGGCATCTACACATTGGAGGCATACTCTGCCTACCAAGATGCCTACATACCCATATCCACAAGATCAAGACCCTTCAACTACTCACTCTAATGAACATTTAGTTCTAGTTTCTAATTATTTTGATGTAGTTGTATTCCTATAACCACTAGTGAGCTTTACTCACCTAATACAACTTTTCACCATCATAAACTCACTCAGGCTAATCAAGTGGTTTTCTATAATTACAATAGTGTAATACCCTAGTACAACCTTTGTGTTGTAGTTTACAATTAATGTAAGGTTAACCTATATATGTCCTAACTCACTCCTTATATAGTTATATTTAAAATCTTGTGACAATAATCAATGTATCTAAATAGACCAGTCAAGTTAATGCTGAAACTTAGAGTTTAGCTTTTTATTTTCAAAAGCCAAGTAGACTAGGTTGCATCTTTTTGAAATGTCTTAAGATATACCACAAGTAGATATTCTTCATTCTATAAGGGGACCCTTTATTGAAATGTAAAATTGGTTATGCACATGTGAATCTTTTGTTAATGCAAAGTTGGTTTTGAAGCACATATTCTTTTTATTAAATGTAAGGTTGATTACCTGAACATTTATATGTGTATAAGCATGGGTAGGTTACCTAAAATGTCATGAGATCAATATTTAAAGTACCTAGAATTTCCTCATCACCTTCTTCTACTCTTAGGGGAAGTCCATCTTCATTGCGCATAAGTAATTTATCACACGTGTACATCTAGGAATATCCTCATCACCTCCTGCATAGAATGAATCCAATATTACAAAATGCCCCCTAAGAAATAATAGTTCAAGTAAACTAAACACATGAAAAATGAGAGAGAAAAAGAGGAATCTACTTACTAATAGACGTTGCCATTGCATCTGTGACCATGCTACCTATTGAGTGAGTTTTGTTATTTTTGTGTTGTGCCAAGATCTCTCTGTTTATATACAGACATACATACATAGAAACACACACACATATGTGTGTGTGTGTATATGTATACATATACATATGTTTATATATGTATATTTGTACATACATGCATACATACATACATATATAGAGAGATCACAAGGGCATGACAATGAGATGCAGAGATCACAAGGGCATGACAATGAAATGCAAAAATCACAATGGCATGACAAAAAATCCTAGATGTTCATTGATCTCCACAATCCACAAGATCTCTCTATACAAACACACACGCACGCACACACACACACACACACACACACACACACACACACACATATGCATATACATACATACATTTATGCATGCATACATATACATAAATATATATACACATATATATGTACATACATACATACATACATCTACATATGCAATTTTATCACCTTGGAAAATTGTATTTGATCCTGCTAGCTAGGAACAACTCATTGTTCATTTTATTGTACCTAATCTAATGGCAATTTGACAGGAATTTGTAATCAACCTAGGTAATCAGCAACTAGACCAATTTAACTAGGTTATGGCTTGTTTCTTTCTAAAAATATCTGCAATGATATGTTTTTCTAAAATTTACTACAAACTCTACCCATTTTTCTTGGTTTGCAATATTTTTGTGTAGGATCTTGAGCTAAGTCACTTAGCATGGGTCTAGTGGGTCTTATTGTTTTATTTTTTGGATTTTGGAATATGTATGTAGCTGGATCAATTTTTATGTTGTATTAATATGTAATAAGAACCTTTTTTTTATATATATATATATATAATGACTACAAGTTGTGCAATTTTTCATGTATTGCATCTACATTTTCTTTTCCATTTCTAATGAGAGTGTTTCAAGGTTGGGAACCACTTCAACATCCTTTGCATGGTTTACAGGTAATGTCATTGTGGCAGTGAGAATAACTTCAGTAAAGAGTTGAGTGTAAGGAGTTACTACCCTAAACCTATGCTATAAATTCTTGGGAGCCAAGGGACCCTCAATCTATGCTAGATTTTTTAGAGACATGGGAGAAGTTACTATCAGCTTCAGTACTTCATAACATTTTGGATCATATAGTGATTCCCAAATTAACTTCAATACATGCATGGTTACATCCTTGGCTTCCATTATTGCACTAGCTTATGGAGCCATCATATCCAACCATTCGTTATAAATTGGGGAATGCACTTCATGTATGGCATGAAAGTGATGCATCTGCATATACAATTTTATCACCTTGGAAAACTATATTTGATCCTACTAGCTAGGAACAATGAGTGTTCATTTTATCATACCTAATCTGATGATAGATCTGCATGAATTTGTAATCAACCCAACTAATTAGCAACTAGACCAATTTAACTAGGTTATGGCTCGGGTATGTTCTATTCCCATTTATCATATGGCTGCAATGTTGGAGGCAACATTTTTTACAAAGTGGTAGCAAGTTTTGTTTCATTGTCTTTATTCAAGTCCTGATTTTAATGAACTAACAAAGTGGTTTTTAGGGTGAAAATGACTATTTAATGAAGAGGAAACTTGAAATTTTGAATTTTGAAATGTTGAAATGAAAGCTATCAAGAATCAAACACCTATGGTAAAGTTACAACATAATGTGAAGTTGATTTTAGATATTAAAAAAAAAAAAAAAACATGACATAAATCATTTCCCATTTGTTTTGATTGTGGACAATTGTGCACAAAAGAGGGTGGAGAGCTTTGATCTATAAACATTGGTGGAGATTTCATTTTTGTCCCCTTGTGATTGTTGCATTTCATTTTCCTGCCCTTATGATCTTTGTAATTTACTATCATGCCCTTGGTGGAGATCAGTGGAGATCTATGATTTCATTGTCGTGCCCTTGTAATCGTTGCATTTTATTGTCATTCCCTTGTGATCTTTGCATTTTATTGTCTTTCTCTTGTGTTTTTTGTGCCCTTACTTTGTGATTTCATTTCTATGTTGTGCCTTTCTGATCTTTGCACCCTTTGCAACATTACAACATTTGGGGTAAAATTGTGCCAACAATTTGTGATAACGGTGTAATTTGTGGTGATTTTCATTTTTTTTTGCAATTTGTGATAGCAGTGTAACTTGTGGTGTAATTTAGGCCCAAATATAGTAGTTCTTGCTCATTTTCTTTAAGGGGAGAAGAGTTACCTATGCAAATGTTCTTTTTGTTTCCTTCTAAACATGCATCTCTTTATATTTCCCCCAGCAGGTGATTAGAGAAGCTTCTCTTTATGTATATGTATGTGTATATATACATACACACATGTGTGTGTGTTTATGTATGTATGTATGTATATATACAAATATATCTCTATTTATATACATACATACACATGTATATATCTATATATATACATGTGTATATATCTATATATATACATACATACATACATACATATATAGAACTTAGAAGGGCATGGCAATGAAATGTAGAGATCACAAGGGCATGGAAATGAAATGTAGAGATGCAGAGATACATTTATATATACATACATACATACATATACACATACATATATACATACATACATACATTTGTATATGCAATTTTATCACCTTGGAAAATTGTTTATGGATATGGGATGATTCATTTGTGATGTCAATATGTCCTCCTCCATATTGAATCTCTATATCATCAAATTGCTAGATATGAATCACTATACTTGGTCTTATGAAATGATATGGGATACTTGAAATTGTCAAACTTGAACTATTGAGCTATACATTCAAATTGATGAACCAACACTTTGAATCACTAGTTTCATCTTTAGGACCTTTGGCCTTTGAAATGTGAGCTTTGATTTTAATTTTTGGTGCATGGACTATTATGAATCAAAATACAACTAAATTTTCTTTGAGACATCTAAAAGCATATGCACAAATTGATATGAACCATTCAATCTAAATTATAGAGTCCTTGAATCTCAGTCCTTTGATCCAAGCCAAGAGCCTTCTAAACATTGAAACCACTAAACTACCTAGGACATTGAACTTATTGAACGTATGAACCTCCTTGACCCAATAGAACCATTTTGAAATAGGTTCAATGAGGTTCAAAACCCAAGAGGGACTAACATATAAACCTCAAACAAGGGTTGTGTGCTATGGTGGGGTAGGAGGAAGATGGCTGTGTGAATGGCTAAACGGGAAAGTTTTAGAAAATCAGGGTGTTAGTTGCAAGTAGTTTCATTAATTTCATAAGGTAATTAGCTTTGAAAGTGGGATGATAAAAATTGGAATTTCCATCCTTATGATAGATGTATCTATCTCATAACAAAAAATGTTGATCTCATTTTGGTTTTCACATATGAGTGACAATACACTTAAGTCATTACTTAACAACACTTAGTGCATGTCGAGCATAAGTTGTCAAATAATGCATGTTGAGAAAAAAATATAATAAGTGTCAAGAAGATAGTTAGTGTCGAGTCACCCTAGTGACAAGTAAGCTAATACATGTTGAGTGATTCAAATGTCAAGTGAACAGTGGATGTTGATTCATTTAGAGGATGTGTTATAGCATTGAAGATGTAACAGGTGTCAAGCATTAGAGGCTTCAAGTGCTGAGTAAATAGTTTTGGACATAGTTGTTTATAATGGCACAAACTTCTATGTAAACAATTTTTGGGCTGACTTGAGGATTGTTTTACAATTCTAGAAGATATATATGAAGGTATATTATGAATCCCTATGTAGTATATGCAATAAATCATATTAAGGGATGTTCTAAGTGGAAAAATGGGTGAATCACAATCATTGATCCCTACCTAACCCTAGGTCACATAATTATTCTTAAGGAAGGAAAAGCCTAAAGAGTTTGCAATGCTCAAATGACAAGAGAAGGATGAATGATAAGCACAGAGAGAGAATTCATGGTGACTAAGGAGTTTTTGATAGAGATCTAAATTGTAGAATTAGTTAGATAGAATATAGGAAAGTAGAGAGAGGATAGAAGTGATACATTTGATCAAGAGGATCAAGTATACATTAGGAAAGAGGAGATCTAATATCTAGAAGAGAGGTGCTAATTGAAGGATCAAGGTTGAAACATTCTAATAGGTGAATCAGTAGAAATATCTTAACCAAGTAGTTCTAGCAAGATTTTGTAAATCCTTTAATAGGGTGCTTACTTTATTGTAAGTTGAAGTCCTCTAACAAGGCACACTTCTAACAGGGTGTTGAAATTCTTTAACAGGGTAAGATTTAACAGTCTTTGTAAGCCTTTAATAGGGTAAATATTTCACTAGATAGATTATAGTTTATGATCAAAAAATTGTAACCTTAATTGGATACACTTAACAACTACAGTAGTGAATATTTGTTGGTGTCATCCCCACTCTAGTTTTACCTTCTCATTGGAGGGTTTCTCAATAAAAAATTTACTATGTCATGTGTTATTTGTTTTCATGCTATGGATGAATATGTTTAGTATGGTATTTCAATTAGATGCAAATTGTGAGATGGATGTGTGGTGAATGATTTTATGCTTAAATTTTAGAAGGACTGAATCACTCCCACTCTTAGAGTTTCCTTTCCCATTGTTAATTCCAACAATTGGTATCAAAGCATTGGTTCTCTAGAAAGGAAAGCTTTGCAGCTTTGAGGAAAGATCTTGGATATGGAAGTCTACAAGTTAGGAAAGACTATTGAGAACCAAAAGATTGAAGTCTAGCTTGACCTACATCAGTTGAATGAAGTAAGAGATGAGTTGAAGCACTCACTAAAGAGAAGGAAATAGATAGTTATTGAGGAAAATGGCACACATTACCAAGAGGAAGACACTATTGAATTGTTTGCAAATGGAAACTCAAGTGACTATGCAATAGTTGTAGATCTAATTGAAAAGAATAGTGTCCTAACTCAAGAGGTTAGAAATCTAAAGGTAGAAAAAGAAGTCCCATTAGTATTGCTATGTGAGGTGGCTGAGAAGAAAAATAAAGATGAGGAAGAAAATGCCATGATTGAAGATGACAAAAATACACTGACCAATAGACTAGAAGAGAAGACATCAAAGGTACAAAGAATTGAGAGAATGCAACTAGATTCAATGAATCCACTAATGATTTCCAATCATAAACTAAATGGAAAGGATAGTGAGATCACAACCCTAAAGTTATAGAATGAACAACTGAGGAATCAACTAAGAAGAGAAAAAGAATTTCTTAAAAGTTTTAATAAACCCAATGAAGCCATCAAATACTTTGAGACATTGATGAGATCTCCTAGATATAAAAATGATACTATTAGATTGGGATACACTAGTATTGAGGAAGAAGAATGATCTAAAAGTGGTGAATAGAGAAACAAAAAAGGTAAGAACTACAAACCCACTTGTTATAATTATGGAAATTTAGGTCATACAACAAATGTTTGCAAGAGGAACAATACAAATAAGAACCCTAAGCAAAAATTTATGGGTTACTGTCATAAATGCAACAAGAAATGACATCAAGCACATAAATTTAGGACCAAGACTTCAAGCAATAAAATATTTGAAGGATATTACTATAATTGTCAGAAGTATGGACATAAAGCATATGAATACATATCTAATGCCAAGTGGACATCAAACAAGTAGACAAAGGTACAACCCAATGGAAAATCCTACAATTGGGGTTACAATACAAGGTACAATTGTCACTATTGTCAAGAGTATGGACATTTTGTTTAGAATTTCATTAGAATACATTTCAAAAGTGATTAAAGTATATGGTTGAGTCAAACTACATGTTTTAGTTGGTTGTAAGACTGGTCACATCAATAGGAACTATCCAACAAGGTCAAAAGCACCAAGAAGTGAATTCAATAAAGAAAAAGAGAAGGTTGATGTTAAGAAATTCAAAGTGTAGATGAACAAGTCATTGAAGGAAAAGGAAGATTGTAACACATCAAGTTTAGATGAGGTCACTTCATCCAATGGATCAGGTGATCACATCACCCCCAATTAGGCAATCAAAAGATATGTGGGATTGATATCTCAATGATATATTTTACATTAGTTCTGTTGGTGTTTGAAAACGTTACCCATTTCCAATTACCCTGATGAGAACAAGATGCATCTAGGGGCAGCTAACTCCCATTATCAACACATCCATTCAGACACCAGGCCAACTATAAGGCATGACCCTTCTTCTACTTCAAGCTCTGCAAAACCTAGGCGGGTAGACCTATAGATTCTTTATATGGTACCAGCTGTCAAAGCATACACTGAATCTATTATGAAGAAGATAAAAAACCCCTAAATCTTCTACACTCAACCAGGAATCACAAACATGAAATAGCTAAGAACATAACTCATGAAACCGGCAAGCTAAGTGCGGGTTAACATTGAATAGCTTTCAACATAAAAGGGAAAACTGATTTAATATGTTGATAACAGCAAGACCCAAGTATGAACAACAGAACTTAATGATCCTATCTCTGACCAGTGCCTTATCTATTGGGCAATTAAATGAATCATAACCATACATCTCCTGGAAACCTCAAACGTATCTCTACATTAAGATCCCTGATCTATCTTTCACCTTGTGAATAGACATCTGCTACAGAATGAATCTCATACTCAGAAAATTCTATCATGAAATCTGCAAACCCTGTGACAAATATCAAGCAATTACATGGTTCTTTGTTCCATAAGCAAGACATTTTAACCACATACATTTCAAAATGTAATGCAACCTAATTCATGCTCTTTGATCACAAATTAGAAGAAATAACAGAGCCATAATCAGGAGACAAGATTCAAACTGAACTTCAAACTTTTGCTGCACTTTATTTGTTTTCATTGAAATCAAATACATGAAATGTACAGAAAATAACTCATAGATCACCCAACAGAAAAGAACTATCCTGCAAAACTTAAAATGCTGTTCAATACAAGAAGAAATGCTGAAGAATGGTTTCTCAGTGCAAAAATTGGAACCCCTTCAATGGAAGTAAGAAAGAAAGATATAGAAGAGAAAGAATTCTCGGATCTGTTCTGAAGATGACAAGTGTCCACTTGGAATCCCATCTTGTGCAACTGAAAACCTCTTTCTTCTTTCATCCCTTCTGATCTGATTTTGTTTCATCATTAATCTGTAACAAACTTGCAAAATATCCTTGCCTAATGATGAAAACCCTTTACTTGCAAAAATATCTGATTGCCCCATGAAAAAGCCAGTGAAAATGAGTTTTTACTGAGTAAATCAGAACAAATTCGACCCTAACTGCAATTCCATTGCCTTCTACTGATATCCAGGTCACTATCTTGACAAAAAACAAATCTGAACTTCCTGGTATGAATATGGTTGCACTTTAGATACCTGATAGAAAATCTCGTGTAGCTCAAACTGACTGATACCTGTGTAAAAACTAACTCCAGAATCGGAAAATTCATCTTCTCACAATTCCGGCGGTATATGATAAGGCATACTTTTCTTTCCAAAAATGCCCAAAATCTTGATTTGAAAAACACTCCTCTGGTAAGAATGTTCAGGTCTGCACATCTTTTTAATTTTAAAATCCAATTTTTTTTTAAAAAAAAATAATCTAATGTCTTAACATTAGAATTAAAGCCTTATTTCATGTTAAAAATTAACGTGCAAACCCATTGGGAAACAACTTTAAAATTTACTTTAAAACCATTTTAAATATTTCCTTTATGCCTCCATTCGGGTCAAACCTCTGTTGACCAAATGACAAGTGTCACTCACTGATTGGCTTAGGCTCTATCCTTTCCTGCCACATGTCACCACCATAACCACCCTCGCCATGTCGCTATGGTAATCTCTGTGCATATTTCCTATAGCGCCATAGCGACGATCGTCGGATCATCCACGTGTCAACATCTGGTGAATTCTGAGATTTTCGCACCAAATTGTCATCTTCACTGCATGTCCGTTTAAAATTTTTGCTCTGTCGCACCAACATCATCCACATTCGACTGTAACATCCAGCACATAAGGGGCCCACCTCTTTCTTTGCAGCCTTTAGAAGGCGTGTCTCTTAAGACACAACAATTACGAGGTGCACTAGTATTTAAATAACAAAAACATCTGCCACAGAAACAATGTGGGATATTGACTTTAGATTGCATCCAATATAAAGTGCCTCCTTTGTTTTGCGTCAAAATCCTATTTTTTGCAATAGTCATGGGCTCCCTTTTATGCAACCTCTGCATTTAGCGTGAGGCTTTATCTTGCAGGCTTCTTTGATCAGCGGCGGGGTCCTTTTGTTTAGCGTGGTCTATTGTTTTTACGCCTCCCTGTCAAAACATGAAGACTTCTGTAGTTCTCATGTAGACCGCTTTTGTATTCTACCATTCCACTATTATTACGGCATGGCTCTGGACTTTGATGCATGAGTGTATGGTGTTACCTTTTAACTGCCAGCGGCGAGATTTTCTTACCATATCTACACGCTCTTCACTTGACACCGCAGCTTCATCCCCTGTGAAACAAAATGTAAATTTCTTTGAAGCAATAGCTGGGCATGGGCATGGGTGTCTTCTTTCATGCATATATTGTTGCAGGTGTCTCTCCTTCTACTGGCGTGGGAACTCTTTTAAATTGGAAACTTTCATGTTTCAGCAGCTTCACATGCATTCTTCTGCTGCTCACGTGTTTTATGCTTCCTTTGTGTGAGGATGCTCTCTTTAATGCTTGGGTTTCCTCCTGTTTTCGCAGGGTCTTTTTTTTTTATACATGAGACAACTTCTTTTGTTTGCCCCTGCATGGAAACTCCTTTTCTAATCCTCTGGAAAACCGCTTCGTTTCCAACTTGGCGAGTTCTGTCCATGCGCTTTCCATTTTGAATTTGTTGTAGGGGAAACTTTCTTTTCAATGCCTATCTTTCTTGCAAGCTATAGGATTTCTTCCTGAATGGTATTGCACTTCATCAAGATTTTGCGTGAATCCCCACTTCGATGGGCGACTTGGTCTTGGAAGTCACTTTCTCCTTATTTGGTGCTAGTCTTCCAAACTGCGGCTTATTGCAAATGGTGTGGATTACTTATTTTCAAAATGCAGCTCTTCTAGCGTGGCTTGACTCCTCATCCTTACATGGTCCTCTGTCATTAGATTCAAGGTATCTTATCCCCATCTCGGCAACAAGCATTCTATCACATGGATTTCCACTGAATGTGGTTGGGCATCCATATGAATCTCTACATACAGGAAAACCGTTATCACCAATGGGGCCAATTTTCTCAATTGTCATGCCCACCATTCTTGTCAATTTCTATGGAAAACCTCTGTAGCCTGACACCTCCATGTACAGAGCCAAATGAATCAATAGCAATGCCATGGACAAAAGTTGCTAGATTAAGTGTATCATAAAAGGTAATGGATTGTTGTTATCTGTCTCCATCAAAACTCAGTGATTTAAAATTCACTCGAAGAAGTAATGGACTTGCTGGTGCATTCCTCTTTCGAAGCCTTTTTTTTGGCAACGTATTCCATTTGACACAAATAGTGCATCAATACCTTTGCTCGTGCTACAGAGCACTACCCAATTACCTGAATATGTAGACAGTTCCCTTTCTAATGTAACTACGTGGTGAACAATGAAGAGCCATTTATCCATGCAAGTCTTGAAAATTTAGAACAATAGATCATATTATTGTAACTCACACATCATGACTTGAGCTTATTGTTAGATTTGTCTTTTCTAAATAAGGATGGGAAAGCAACACTTCAGATGGTCATATATCTTTATCTTTCCCTTTCACATAAATCTTTATCTCTTTGTACACTACCCCATCTTCCAGCTTCTAAAACCTTTGGCACAAGAAAACCTGAAAGAGGGCTTTTAATGTCATCACCAAAATTGCCTCTGTTTTGCAAACTATGAATTTGGTGCCAGGGGTCTTTTGAC
Organism: Cupressus sempervirens; assembly: GCA_028749045.1. Classification (NCBI taxonomy): domain Eukaryota; kingdom Viridiplantae; phylum Streptophyta; class Pinopsida; order Cupressales; family Cupressaceae; genus Cupressus; species Cupressus sempervirens. The sequence goes on from CM053788.1 coordinate 146,062,806, forward strand.
TGGCCTTAAAAACTGATCCAAACACCTGAACGAGCTCTGAAGGTTGGCACACTGATTCTCTATTCTGCATACTTTTACCCCGCCAAATCTCGTCTCATGATGAATTTAGGGTCAAAAGATATTGACCATCAAAGTCACCCTTTTAGAATTACCTGCACCAAAACATGTCAGAAAACTATAAACTGGGTTTGGATTTGGTTCGGAAAGCTAGGCAAATGAGCACATGGGGAAAAGAAAATTGGGGCACTCATTCTCCGTCATGAGAACATTATGGATCTATGATTTAGGCTCATGACGAATAACTAGGCGCAAATGGTGGACGTTCAAAGTAGGCTACTCAGAATTTTGCAACTGGACATGCTGACAGAAAACAATTTTTGTGAATGGAACTGATCTAGAAAAGTGTGCAAATGGGTTCGCCAAGATTTGAAAACTGGCACACTTGTAGTATTTTCAATGGAAAATATAGGGGAACAAACCATTTGACTTGACCAATCATGGGTTAGGAGTTATGACGCCACGAACAAGGCTGCTAATCAATCTACAAATACTGACACCAGCAAAAGGTCAGAAATTCCATTTGGAATCGCGTTCGAAAACCACAAAAACGGATTCGTCAAGAGTTGAAACTTGAAACATAACAAGTCTCTGATGGCAAAAATATAATGCAATAGGAATTTCAACATTTTGGTCAACTGGTCAAAACTTATAGCATGTCAAACAGGCCTACCCAGAAATATGCACAAAGTGCAAGATCATGAACACAGGAACTGACCAACTTCGAGGGATTCAAAACCTAATCAAATGGATTTGAAATGATTCAAAATCTAGAATATAGGGTGTTAGAAACATTAAACACCTTAGGGGTCTCAGATGGACAGCCGGGTACAACCAGGCACATGCATTTTAAAAGCGATTAAGGGCTTGATTTTTTTAATAGTGCTCAAAATTGACCATGCAATTTTTAGCGCCAACAAGTTCCAAGAATCTAAGTTTTGAAAATATTATATATGCATGAATTAAGATGCAATGTATTGGTTAGAACTTGGAAGAAATCTATAAGTTTTCTTAGTTTTCATGTTGTTGCCAAGCATGAAAAGTTTCATAGTTGTTACTGAATGAAATTTCAATTGATGTTGAGCTATTAAGGGTAATAGTATTGGCTGAGATCATTGTGGTTTTTGAGCATAGTAGAAATTATATATAAGTTGAGTGAGTTGAAATTATTATGATAGCCAAGTTTATAGTTGTGTAAGCACTACACATTTATTGTCAAGTTTTAAGAGTTATATAGTAAATTTTTGATTCATTTGCATTCATTTAAGATCAAAGAGAGCACAAAAAGAATAATGAAAACTAAGGAGAAATATTCAAGTGTATGTGAACTAGATTCAGCTGCTACTTGTCACCAATCATTAGATTCACAAGGTATTTATTGTGTATTGAGCTATGCTGCCTAAATTAATGCAAACCATGGTTATTTATAATAGTTTCTAGATATTCTACTTCTATTAGGAAGGAAGGAAAAGAGGTTTTAAATGTTCAATTAGTAAGTAATGAGGTTAGACAACCACCCCTCTGAGCTATTCCTAAGATTGCATACAAGAGAGATCCTTCTGGTACCTTATCAATGATACCACCATAGGTTTTGATGATACAAGATGTTAGATATTGTTGCACTTGTAAGGTTGTACTATTGGAGACATGGAGATTAGAGTTTTGTATGGAAAACTATGTTCATGGAACATTGAAGGAGGAAAATAAAATGGTAGAGAGAATAGGGTTAACCCAAGCCCTAGATTTTTTAAATGTATTGAAAATAAAATGGATTAAGATAGTACTTAGTAGAATACATGATCAATCCATATGGTTGGAAAATGGCCCTACCAAGATCATGAAAGGAATCATCCACCAAGTAATAGGGTATCCTAGACTATATATACCTAAGACCATGTGTAGTGATGTTAAGAAGATAATTAAGAAGAATACAGGGGCAGTATGGAATAAAAGAGGAATGACTATAGAAACAATTTCAGATCCCCTATTTACATTTGCAGTGAGAATAATTGCTCACAAGTTCTTCCAATCTAGAATATTGAACAATGTGTCTTGTATGGTAGTGGATTTAGGTTACAAGATAGTGAAAAAGGACCACACTTATGACCTTGTCGAGTTGCAACTCTAGAAATTATCAAAAAACTTGGGAGCCATAACAAAGACAAAGAGTGCACAATACAAATTTGGTTCATTCCTAATTTACATATTTTTCTATGTGCAAAACACCTTTCCCATATTTGGTAAGGTGGTGTGGAAGGAAAATAGGCCAATAATAGTACAAATTTTAGAGTTGATAGAACAACTTAAAGAAAATTTTGAAATGGTTATGACTAGCTAGTTTGAAGATTTTAAGAAGTCTATGAAACAAAGACTAAGGACTCCAATATCACTAGTGGAAAAACATTATAATGATGTTTTATTCTTAGTTGATGTTGATCATACATATTTTCAAGCAGTTATTCCAAGGGTTAGATGACTCAAGCCATTTCCCTATGAAATCAATGTGGATGAGGCATTTGCATCCATCACAACATTATTAGTAGAAGAAATAGAGAAAAGTGCAACCTCATTTGGAAACTATGAGGAAGTCAAGTCGAGAATCACAATAGACTTGAAGACAACTTCAGTGGTAAGAAAGAAAAACAAGCTTGTGAAGAAGCTTAAGGAAAGATTTAGCAAAGGGGAGGAAGAAGAAGAAGATGATAATGATGATGATGATGATGGTGATGATGATGAAGAAGAAGATCAACCAGCTCAAACCCCACTTACACATACACAAGGTCAAGGATAGGACCAAGAAGAAGTAGAACATGATGAAGGTGTTAAGGACGAAGAAGCCATTGAAGTACCTAAACTAGCAAAAAAGAAGAAGAGGAAAGCTAAGGAGCCAATAGTGAATAAACTAAAGAAAGTTGTGAAACCTACGCAACAAAAGCTAGCATAAAATTGCTATGGTGGGAGAAAGGATAAGAAGAGGGCCATGGGGAGAAACAAAGAGCTGGAAAGAAAAAGGGAAGGTTTGGAAAAAACTAGAGAAGGGCAGCATAACCAGCTTCATGGAGAGGCTCCATGGCTTCGACGCAGGGGTTACCAAGATAATGGTTGAAACATGGCACAACGGAAAGGTCATAATTGATGGTGTCACACACCAAATCACTGAGCGTCTCATTGCAAAGGTGACAGGCTTCTCCTAGGAAGGCATCAACTTCTTCAGGGATAAGAAGATGTCCACCAATGCTGTCAACGCTTTCATCAAGAATGACAAGGAGAAAAGAAAATTGGTAAAGATTGACACCTTCTATGACATAGAGTCCATTAAGAAGTTCTGGGGGCTTGTTCTCAGGATCATCATAGAGTATGTCACTCTGGAGCCCAAGTTTGATAGAGTCATAACCCATCATTTTGTTCTGCTTAATCATTTTAGACATAAAGTGAAAATCTCCTTTCCTTTCTATATTTTTACTTCTATGACTAAGAATATAGAGAGTTACAAAAAATTTCCTATCAAGAATCCCGCCCTTCATGAAGGTCTCTAGCTCCTCATTTTTGAGTTTCTGCAAACACAAACAAGAGTCAAGCCCATTGGGGCTTTGGGTGGCTCCTTGGAGGACACTGCTAGCTCTGAATCAGGGGAAGTGCGCATTGTGAAATCTGTCAAGTCTGAAACCCCAAAAGCCAAACCCTCTCCCCACTTCCCTAGCAAGAAGAGCCCCATATCCCCTCCCCCTAACCCCCCTACCCCTCATCCTAAGGAGTCTAGTGAGGAGTCAGAGGAAGAAGATTCGGTGGCAAAGAAGGAAAGTGAGTTGGAAGATGACAAGCAAAAAGATAATGATAAGATGGAGGCGACCCCCTTGGTAACCCAAGATAACCCCAAGAAAATAAAATTGGACCAAACCCCTACCCATGATCATCTCAGCGATAACGCTAATTTGCCCCCCAGCCCCACTGCGCCCATCTCTCCCCTGGAGATCCCCATTTTGCCCCCAAAAGAGATGATAGAAATTATGGTTGAAAAGGGAGGGGAGGCCATCAGGAAAAATAAGAGAAGAGCCTGGTGTAATTTCAATATGGATAGTGTTAGTTTGGGCATTGTTAGAGAACCTGTTGAAATCCAGGTGTTGGGGGATCTCGACTATAGCACCCACTATGACGAGCTCCTTGACCCGACCCTTCTAGTTCTCTCTGACAATGCTCGTGAAATGGGCTTCAAATTCCTCAACAATGCAAAGAACAGCCTGATTGACAATTTCTGCTCCATTAAGTGGCTTTTTCAAGAAATTGAGACTCTGAAGGACAAGTCCAACCAGACCAACAATAGGGGGGAAGTCAAGGATCATGAGGCTAGAGGCAGTAAAGACCAGGTGGGCAGCTAGGAAAAAGATAGAAACAAGGACCCCAGTGACAATCAGGAGGACAGAATCACCTGGCTCGAGCAAAAGGTCCAAAGGCTAGATTCTGTACACCAAGTTGTGACTAAATAGATTATGGAAACCCTCCATACCTTGAATGAAAACATTGTCAATCTAGGGGACTATCTGACCAATGCTGGTCTTGTGGGGAACATGGAGCAGAGTACAGAGAACAGAACTAGCCAGGAGGATCCTTAGAAAGAGACTAGAATCCAGGAAAGCAAGGGGGACCAGAAGCATTTCCCCCCAGCGACCTAGGAGGAGGAAGCCATCCAGAAGGAAAGTGACACTGCAAAAATCTTGCAGGCAATGGAGAAGAAGGGGCACTAATCTGCTTGCAAGGCTCTGTTCCTGGCCTTTGCTTCCCTGGCTTCAAGCCATTTTGTTTTTGGCCTTTTGAGGTTGTTTTTGCATTTTCTAACTTTTATTCTTTTAAGTTGTTTATTGCTGTAAAACTTTGGGTTTCAAGATCTTTGTAAAACCTATTTTCCAAATAAAAAACAAAAGCTAGCATTACCTATTACAAGGGCTAGCACAAGGGCAACTACAAAGAAGACACAAGAGGCTAAGAAACCCAAAGTTAAAAGAACTATTTCTACTATAGAGCAGAGTCAGCAAGATAAACCAAATAGGAGAAAGTATGTATCTCCATCCAAGTTAGATGAGGAGAAGATTGAATTAGATGACAATAATCAATTCCAAGTGGTAAGACATAATCCCTCTTTTTATTTAGACAACTTGTGTGATAATATCAAGAATAATGCAAATTTATCAAGGTTCACATATGTTGAGTTTGATAAACTTGGAAAGTTAGACATGAATAAGGTGGAAGAGTCTATATATAAGATGAAGGCCACATTTAAGAACACTCATATTGAACTTTCCAACTCATTACTCAAAATTCTATATGATAGAGTTAAGTAAAGGTGGCAATATAGTTTAACTATTGAAATAAATATAAGGGAGACTACTCTAGCCAGAGTAATGTCAGATTTGGATAAATCAACAATGAGTAAGGCCATAAATAAATACAAGGAGAGATTTCTCCAAAATATAGATCCTTTAGTATTTTAAAGAATAATATTAAGGAGGTTGTCAAAGAGAGCACCCAAATATGGAAATTCATCTATGGATTGATAATAGAAAAGGCAAGTGAACAAGCACCTAAGGGGGTAGGTGAAGAAAAAGATGATCAAGAGGTAGTAGAGACTAATAAGGATGGACATGAGGAAGGCACTGAAAAGAGAACATATGAAGAGGCTACAACTAAAGTAGAGCAGGATAAGAATGTATCTTAGGTACATATGTTGAGTGCCAATCCCCCTCATGTGGACCAAGCAAGTTAGCAAGATACAATAAAGATAAAGCATGTTTTTGATAAAACAATGTAGAACATCAATCCTTTGATAGAGGATGACTTGAAAAGGATATGATAGGATTCTACTTTAGCTACACAATTATGCACTAATCATGTATTAGTAAGTATAGTTGATATTGACAAAGCATCAGTAAAGGAAAATAAAACTGACACATCAAGTATACCCCTTACATCTACAAAGACAAAAGGGATAGAAGGACTACAGGGTGTCATCATTGGCACACATGTTTTAATGACCATCGTGGTATATCAAGTGAAGGACACAATGACATTAGATGTCAACACATTAGTGTTAAATGCTTCAATGTAAGAAGTTTTGATAGTTGAGCAGGATGGGACACAAGTTCATATAGGCCAGGAAGTCAGTCCTACACCTATCTCACAAGCACAAGGTGAAGTTTTGTAGAAGTACAGGAAACTAATAGGACTAAAGAGTTATTTTTGACTATGAAACTAGAGGAATAGATAACAATTTAGACATTAGTTTCCCTACCAATCTTTGCATCCCCTATTCCTAGTCAAACTCTTCATAGGTCAAGTGTAGATGCTACATAATTACAATCATCAAGGCCTAGTCTTAATACATCTAAGGTTGGATAAGGCACATCTTATGGATATTTCAACTTAGATGAGGTGATTCAACTTCCAAATTTTGATCTTACAACAATCACCATAGAAAAAATGAGCATATTGTAGGAAGCGCTATCAAGAAAGAAGCACCAAGAATTACTTAGAAGGAAGCATAAGAAAAGACAAGTTCTACATAACATCAAAGAAATATTTATTGATGAATTCATCCTCCCAGCACCAACTAGCAACTATAGTTGATAATTGATGCAAACCTGGACACAACTACTAAACTTCTAGAATGGTCTAAGCAAATTTTTTAAACAAAGGTCGATGAAAATATTTCTAGTGCCATTGCACTTAGACAAGTTGAGTTAGCAACCAAGATGGAAGATGTTAAAAAGGTGTTAGAGAATATATTTTCTCTATATACAGAGCTTTGTGATGTGAATTTATTTACACAAGAAGCATAGAGGGATATTGACCGACTACAAGGAGATATTAAGACTATAGGTAATATCTTACAACTATCTCTAAGTCAAAGCCAGACTCATTTTCAAAGATTGTTATCTACTCAAGGTTAGCTAGCTACACTACATGCACAAGATGCAAACATTTGGGCTACCTTGATAAATATTCAAGCCATTTTGACCCCGCATATGGTGGTGTTGCATAAGGAACTAGCCTTCACTAAAACATTGATGAAGAAATATTCTCATCTTTCCACTCATGATGGCCTAATGGACCTTGTTGCCAAGCTAGATGTTCAATTTCAATCTTTAGAGGTAGTGTGCAACAATTGGGATGTAGCGCTCAAGATTATAATGGAGGTCCATTAAAAAATAAATTAACAAACACATTATTTGTGTACCACCCATGACATAAGTGTCAAAAAAGGGGGATATTAAAAAAGAGAGGAATTGAGACAAAAATGAGCGAATACACAAAGGGGGAGTAAATGCAAAAATAGAGGAAGACAACAGTTCAACATATTTACTTAATAGGAGTATCATTTTTAGATACAACATAGAATAGTCAACTTAGAGGGGTTATGAAGCTTTGAGGTATGACTAATAAGTCATTAGCTTTACAAAATTTTGAAATTTTGAAATTTTGTATGTGAGCCAAGTAAAGAATATAGATTATCCAAGTTAAGGTTATATATGCATGAAAAAAAAATTCCACTCATGTCAAAGGGGGATATTGTTGATCTCATTTTGGTTTTAACATATAAGTGACAATACACTTAAGTCATTACTTAACAGTACTTAGTGCATGTTGAGAAAGTAGTGTTTGTCGAGCATAAGTTGTCTGATAATGCATGTCAAGAAAAAAGATACAATAAGTGTGAAGCATCAATATGTGTTAAATAGACAGTTAGTGTCGAGTCACTCTAGTGATGAGTAATCTAATACATGTCGAGTGATTCAGATGTCAAGTGAATATTGGATGCTGAGTCATTTAGAGGATGTGTTACAACATTGAAGATGTAACGGATGCCAAGCATCAGAGGCTTCAAGTGTTGAGTAAACAGTTTAGGACATAGTTGTTTGTAATGACACAAACTTCTATGTAAACTATTTTTGACCAACTTGAGGATTGTTTTATGATTCTAGAAGATATATATGAATGTATATTATGAATCCCTATGCAATACATGAAACCAATAAGATTAAGAGATGTGGGTGAGTCACGATAGTTGATTCCTACCTAAACCTGGGTCACTTAAGTCTTCTTAAGGAAGGAAAACTCTAAAGATTTTGCAATATATGGATAAGAAGAGAAGGGTTAATGCTAAGCACAAAGATGGCATTCATGGTGACTAAGGAGTCTGTGATAGAGATCTAAATTACAAAAGCAATTAGAGAGAATAGAGGAAAGCAAAGAGAGGACAAAAGTGATACATTTGATTAGGAGGATCAAGTATACATTAGGAAAGAGGAGATCTAATATCTAGCAGAGAGGTACTAATCAAAGGATCAAGGCTGAAACATTCTAATCGGTGAACCGGTAGAAATATCTTAACCAAGTAGTCCTATCAAGCTTTTGTAAATCCTTTAATAGGGAGCTTACTTTATTATAAGTTGAATTCCTCTAACAAGATACACTTCTAATAGGGTGTTGAAATCCTTTAACAAGGTAAGATTTGATAGCCTTCATAAACCTTTAATAGAGTAAACATTTCATAGGGTAGATCATAGTTTATGATCAAACAATTGTAACCTTAATTGGATACAGATTACAACTACAATAGTGAAGATTTGTGGATGTCATCCCCACTCTAGTTTTACCTTCTCATTGGAGTGCTTCTAGGTAACAAATTTACTATGTCATGGGTTAATGGAAAAACATCTTTGATGTCAAGGATGAAGGGGATCTTCTAGAGATTTAGACAATTGAGGATTTAGGCATTTAGAAGATTACAGCCAAAGTCATGGGATCACTTCCCTCCACTCCACCTAAGGCACCAATTATGCAATAGTCAATTGAGTTGAACCTAGTTCAACCTAGCAGTGAAGTGAAGACTATCATACCTTCACCAAGTTTTGTCACAAAGGAAATTGAGCAATAAGTCCCTTTGGCCTCAATCAAGCAATAAGCTCCATTAGTTTCAATCGAGCAATAGGCTCCGTTAGTCTCGACTGAGCATTAGGCACTCTTTGTCTCCACCAAGCTATAGCAGCAAAAAGAACAATTGAAAGTTTCATTTGACAAAGGTAAAGCTATAATTCCTTCCTCAAATATCTAGAGCAAGAGAAAAGGAAAAGGAAAAGGGATGATAGTTGATGGCATTGATCTTGATGAGTAGATTTTTATCCTAAATTGGGACCAATCAAATCTATTAGGGTGATCCCACAATAGTGGGTGCCAAAAAAATTGACAATGCTAAAAAAAATCAAATTTTTGGGGTTCTTACGAACTCTAGGGTTCACATGAACCCATAAATTATGTTGCATGAACCCCATTTCAATATATGTTCTTGTGAACATAATTTATAGGTTCACATGAATGTCCAAAATCATTTTTTTAACCTTGCAATTGATATTTGTTTTGACAAACATGTTCGCGTGAATGTTTGTTCACATGAACATGGGGTATATGTTCATGCAAACATAGTGTTCACACAAACATGTTTTTAAAAAAAAACTATTTTATTTTTCAAAAAATAAAGAAAAAAATGGCCTTTTGACCCTCAATACTAGGATCAAATGACTTCATATTGTAAATCTAAAAATGTCAAATTGTGTTGCTTAGAGAAAGCTTTCTAATGACTATAATGGTAATAGGTATTATATTCATTAAGACTTTCAAATATGAGTCTAACTCATTATAGGTTGATCAACGATTGAACATCGATTGACTTCAACACTTTGGGAAAAATTGTAAATTAGGTCAATTTTTTTTGAAAGATCTCTAGGAAATGGGTTACTAAGTTATCTTTTTATTGAAAAAGAAAACTGATTTATGATGTATTAAGTTCAAGTTATGCTTGTCAAAATGAACATATGTCTAAATTACGATTGATGTCACTTTAAAACTTCATAAACTATACAATATGCAACCAAATTGAATCAAAGAAAATATATCCTCTAGATATAAATGTTACAAATCCAACATAAAAAGAATTACCTCATTATTTATAGAAAAAAAATTATGCTCATCAAAATGACTGTCACTCTTTAAAAATATTGATTTTTCATATGTACCACTTTTCAAGGGAGAATTTTTTTTTACTTAAATAATTTTTTATTTTTTATTTTTAAACATTGTTAAAAAGTAGGGAAAAAGTACTAGAAATCATTAGTTTATGTCATCTTCAAATTCTTAATACTTCTAGTGATATAGTCACCTGAATGTGAGGTTTGTTTCAAAAATATTGATTTTAGTGTCAAAATTGGTCAAAAAGTGGAACCCATTATTGTGGGATCACCCATCAATTGAGGAAATGAACATTCTAGGAGAGATATGGAAGAAAAGGATGAAGAAAAGAATGCAAAGAGCTGAAAGAGATAGAAGCTAAGTCTTGGAAGACACCAAAGAAATATTCATAGATGCTCTATCTATAGAGGTAAATGAAAAGGTCCCCATCTTTGATCAATTAATTGATATTGTGCACAAGTTAAATGAGTATACTAATGGGTAGGAAAAACTTCTCATGAAGGCTAAGAGAAAGTTTGAGAATAAAGTGTTAAAAAAATCTAGCATAAAAGATAACAATTGATCAAGTAGAACTATCTACTTTGATTTTTTTATTAGAAAATATTGTCAATAATGTTGTATCTCTATTTTTAAAGTTGAGTGATTCCACTAACTTTACCAAGGAAATAAAAGAAAAACTGCTCAAGATTGACAAAGACTTGAAGGATAGTGCAAATTAGTTGGCACTTAATCCAAGCTTTAGTTCCAATCATTTTGCAAAATCAAAATTTTTGACAAATATTTAGGCTGAATTGCTAAGGGAAGAGGCCAAAATAAGAGCAACATTGGTTGATATTCAAGGTATGTTACTTCCCCACATGGACATTATGTAGAAAATAATGGGTCATACTCAAGGAGACAAATCTGTCAGTTGCAGATCATATGTATGAGTTATCAACAAAGATCTAGATTGATATACATATTTTTAAGGTACTGCAAGATACCTGGAATAAGACTTTATCTATGATTTGAAGGTACATCATGATTTTCTTTCTCATTTTGGTGTAATCTTGTAAATATTTTGATATTTGTAACAGAAAAAGGGGGAAAATATTAGCATGAATGTTGATGATACTACATTGAGAGAGTATCCTGAGCATTGGAGAGTATTGATATGTTTCATTCATAACTGTGTTTATCATTGATGTCAACATAGCATGGTTTCTGTAAAGATTGGCAGAGTAGAAAGATAGAGATCTTGATGGTATGAGCAATGGTTTAATCATTTGGTCATGCACAGTTATGAACATGTATAGCATAGTGTCTTGATGATGTGGTTAAGTTCATAGAGCCTGAGTCAAAGATATACAAAAGTTATACCTAATTTACAAAGAGTAGTTCATAGACAAAGTATTGGGAAAGAAGCACTTGATGTTTGTTGGCTATCTTTCATCTGCGATGTATTGAAGTGATGTGTAGTCAAGCAATAACAGAGGATAGACAAATGATGACATCAGCCAGTGCACAAGCCTTAATATTGCATGTGTGAAGTTTCGTATAGATAGTGAGCCAACAGTGCTATTGTAATTATAATTAATTAATTATCTTATTTTAATTAATTGGGAAAAGCTCAAGGCCGACTCAAGGAAGTATTATGAATATGTGATATAAAGGAAAGATTTTTTCCTTAATTAAATTAGAAAGAATTCATGTATCTATTGATGTAAGAAGTGTGAAGTGTGAAAAAGGAGTAGAGTGATTACTAAATGCATGTAAGTGATCCAAGGGATTATTGGATGTGTAGTTCATGATCTCTTACCAGATCTAAAGGAGTAGAAGTATGGCTAATAGGACAAATATAGAGAAAGGAAGTATAATTTAGTTTTATTTTTCTACAAGGAATAATACATAGATCATTTGGATAGTGAGTTCATTGATCTTTCCCTTGAAGTTGTTTCAGAAGTGGGTTCAGCTATCTTCCACAACTCCTAATAGGGTTGGAATATTTTAACAAGGATTCAAAGTTTCCTAACAGGGACTCATATGTACTAAATATTATAAAAAACTCCTAATAAGGTCTATCATTTAACAAGAAATATTTATATTAGTACATCATCTTGTGGGTATTATCCCCACTGGGGTTTTCGCTCTAATCAAGGGTTTTCCTAGTTAACATATCTAGTGTTATTGTGTATGAGTATCTTGCTGTGGTTTTAGTTTACATTACTTATATGCTTAAGATTATTTAAATTTGTTATTTTTTATATTAGTTGGATAACTAATTTACCACCCCCCCCTCCCTCTCTCAATTATATTAGTGGACTATACATTCTAACAATTGGTATCAAAGCATCAAGTCCATGAAGGATAAGATTAACATCTTTGGGAGATCAATGGTGAATATTTTTAGAAAGCATAGTCCTAGATTTGATGGGCCCAACTATGATAGTTAAAAGAAGAAGATGAAGACTCATTTGTTGTGCAGGGGTCTAGGATATTGGATCTTGACAAAAAGTAGAAGATAATCATTAAAGAAGAAGACCTTGAAGGTTGCAGTGAAGAAGAGAGAGATCTATTCATGTGTAACATGAGAGCAAGAGAAGCTCTACTGAAAACTCTTCTATAGAATAAATATAGTCAAGTAAAGTCACTCATAACATCTCATGAAATTTGGAAAGCATTAGAATCTACTTTTGAAGGTGATGATCATGTAAAGAGAATGAGACTATAGAATTGGATATTTGCATTTCAAAATGCTAGAATGATGGAAGATGAATCTACAAGAAGTTATATTGGTAGAATATTAGAAATGGTTGCAAGAATTCAATCTCGTGCCGGAACCAAAGAAGATAATGAAGTCATATAGAAGATCTTGAAAAGTTTGACACCACCATTCAAGCCTATAGATCAAATGATTCAGTTAGTAATGCCCTGGACTAAGGATTTCACTAAGGAAATGCTACTTGGAAGATTAGAATTAGCAGAAGTAGATCTAATATAGTCTAGAGAACTTACAAGAGTCAAAACATATTTTAGTACCCTGAACATTCAACCTAATTTGACAAGAAGTGCAAGCACCTGTGGAGATTTTTCTTGCAGCAACAAAGTTGATGAAGACAAGAAGATTGAGAAAGGAATAGCTCTTCTAGTGAGAAGAGAAAAATATGGTAAGAAAATCTTCAAATGTTGGACTTGTAATGAATTTGGTCATTATGCATCTATATGTCCTAAAAGAGAGAAAAAGTATAAGAGAAGGTTTAACCCTAGAATATATAGAGATAGAAATTGTTTATGTACAAATGAAGATGAAGAACCTATGAAGAAAGTACAAAGTGAAAGTGATGATGAATTAGGATTTGTGGCTATCAAAGAAGATGATCTTGATAGAGAAATTAGAGAAGAAAGAGCTCTAGATACCCAAGTAGAAAAGAAGTCTGATTGGATAATTAAAAATGGTTGTGCACATGACATGATTGGTGGTATTAATAATTTTTTTAAGTTTAAGAATCATGATGGAGGTATTGTTAGAGTTGGTAACAATGTAGCCTGTCATATAATAGGAATTGGATCTATTACTCTTGATGGTAAAACTAACACTAATAATGCATATTTTGTTGATGGATTGAAGCATAACTTGTTGAGTGTTGGACAGGTAATGGACAAAGGTTATTAGTTGCAATTTACTGAGAACACTTGCACTATCAAAGATAGAGATGGTAAGATGATTGGAACTGGCACTAGATCTAGAGGTAATGTATTTCAATTGAATACTACTGAGATGACATGTAGCTAAAGTGGATAACAATTGGTTGTGGCATAGAAGATTTTTTAACAAAACCTTTGATAATATTGTGAAGGTTAGTAGCACTTTTGCAGTCAGAGAATTGCCTAAGATTGTTAAGCCAACTAATGTTGTGTGTAAGGAATGTATTTTGGCTATGTAGAAGAAAGTATCATTCCCTAGAAAAAAGTTCACTACCCTAGAGAAGGTGGAGACTATTCACACAGATCTGAGTGGTCCTTCTAGAACAAGAAGATTCTATGGTGAAAGGTATTTTATTATTTTTTTTGATGATTTCACTAGAATGATGTGGGTAAAATTTCTTAGAGAGAAATTTGAAGCTTTTGAGAAGTTTAATATATTTATGAATAGAGTTGAGAATGAATCTAGTGTTGAGATTAAGTGTTTGAGATCTGATAGAGGAGAAGAATTCACCTCTAGAGAATTTAACATTTTTTGTGAAGAAAATGGAATCAAAAGATAGCTATCTGCACCTAGAATAATTGAGAAAAATGGGATTATTGAGAGAAGAAATAAATCTATCATAGAAGAATCTAGAGTGATGTTATTTGAGAATGATGTTTCTAAAAAATTTTGGAGAGAAGTGATGAATACAATAGTATATACTCTGAATATAGTATAGATCAGAAAAAGTACATACAAGACACCTTATGAAGTATGGTTTGGACATTCACCATCAGTAAAATATTTCAAGATATTTGGGAGAAAATGTTATATCAAGAGAGATGATGAAAATGGTATGTTTGATCCAAGAAGCAATGAAGGTATGTTTCTTGGCTATTCATTGAATAGTAAGGCTTATAGATGTTTCAACTATAGAACTAAGACAATAGTTGAAAGTGAAAATGTAAAGATTGATGAGAAGTTTGGAACCAAAGAAAAGATGGTAGATTATAATTTAGATGAAGAAGAGGATAACTTTGGAATTGTTAGACAAAATGCTGAATTTTTGTTTAAGACTAACAATAACTTACAGAATGATGTGCTAACTTTTGAGCATAGAGGAGAAAAAAGTTTTGAACCTAGAGAAGAGATAAGAGTTGAGATTTCAACTCCTACCCCTAGAAATAATTTGACAAGGAATCACCCTCATGAGTAGATAATTAGAAGTAAAGATAAAGGCATAATGAAAAGGAATAGAGTAAATGAGGAGATATGTTTAATATCTCAAGTTGAACCAAAGTGCAAAGAAGAAGCAATCAAAGATAACCATTGGATCCAAGCAATGAAGGAAGAATTAGATCAAATAATAAAGAATGATAAATGGGAGTTAGTTCCTAGACCAAAAGACAAGAATGTGATAGGAACTAAATGGGTTTTCAGGAACAAGATAAATGAGCAAGGAGAATTTGTGAGAAATAAGGCTAGACTTGTTTGTAAAGGTTATTCATAGCAAGAAGGCATTGATTATGAGGAAAAATATGCACTAGTAGAAAGAATGGAAGCATGAAGAATATTCCTAGCTTATGAAGTGCACAAGAAATTCAAGGTTTATCAAATGGATGGTAAATTAGCCTTTTTGAATGGAGAATTAGAAGAAAAGGTTTACATTGAGAAGCCTAAAGGATTTCCTTTATCGAAAGATAAAGACATGGTATGCAAATTGAAGAAATCTCTTTATGGTCTAAAGCAAGTACCAATAACCTAGTATGCAAGGTTGGACAATTACTTGGTAAAGCTTGGATTTGCTAAAGGTAAGGCAGATAGTAACTTGTACCTGAAAGAGATTGAAGATGGTTTATTGATCATTGTAATATTTGTTGATGACATCATTTTTGGAGGCAATGATGAAGCTGTAGGGCCCATTTTTCATTGCACCAAAAGCCATGACTGTTAATGAACATGGAACACCACATAATTAACCACCTATGGGTAGGGGAGCGCATCGCATCACCCAAAAATCTCCCCCTCGACGCGCATACCAGGTGCTTACACGGGTCGGGAAGGCACCGGGGAGATTTGAACCCATGACCAAGCCAAAACCAAGCTCTGATACCAATTGTAGGGCCCATTTTCCGTTGCACCAAAATCCATGACTGTTAATGAACATGGAACACCACATAATTAACCACCTGTGGGTAGGGGAGCGCATCGCATCACCCAACAGAAGCTAGTGATAAATTTGCTTAAGAGATGAAGAGTGAATTTGAAATGAGCATGATAGGAGAAGTGAAGTTTTTCCTAGGATTACAGGTTGTGCAGAATAATGATGGTATATTCATTTCACAAACTAAGTACCTAAAAGATTTTTTGAAAAGGTTTGGTTTGGAAATTTGTAAAGTTGTTGGTACACCCATGATAACTAGTTACAAGTTATCCAACAAAGATGAAACACTTGCAGTAGAATAGAAGAAGTATAGATCAATGATTGGAGGTTTGTAGTATCTGACTCATAGCAGACCAGATATAGAAAATGTAGTTCTTATTGTAGCTAGATTTCAAGCTGATCCTAAGGAATATCATTTTGTAGAAGTAAAGAGAATATTTAGATATCTAAAAGGGACACTTGATTATGGAATTGATATGACAAATCAACTAATTTCACTTTGTATGCATATATTGATGCAGATTTGGTAGGTGGTATAGATGGTAGAAAGAGCACCAATGGTGGAGCATCCTTTCTTGGATGAAGATTAGTTTCTTAGTTAAGCAAGAAGCAAGATTACATTTCATAGAGCACTACTAAGGTAAAGTATGTTCCAACAACAAACAATTGTAATCAAGTTAATTGGATGAAGTAAATGTTTAAGGATATTAAAATTGAGATTGAAGAATCTATTATCATTTATTGTGATAATACAAGTATAGTGAGCATGTCTAAGAATCTTGTGGTGCATTCTAAGACAAAGTGTACGTCTATTAAGTATCATGTGCCGAGAGAGAAAGTAGCATAAAAGGAGATCAAATTGTAACATCTTTATGAAGCCTTTTCCTAAGGATACTTTTGATTACTTGAGAGGTATTCTTGGGGTTATGCCCCTTCCTACTTTTGAGTAAATGATGGAGAGAGTGCATCTGTCCAGTGGTACAAAGCACTATTATTTGACTAGACTAGATGATTATTCTTCCTGTATAGGGGAGTATCTAGTATGTACTGAGTTATTGAGGACTCTTGGATGTATTTGGTATTTGGTATTTGTAATTTGGTGTTAAACAATGTCTTTGGACACTTGAGCTAGTTGATGACTTGGAGCAACTAATTAATAATTGGTATTAAGATTGACACCTTTGACATTGATGTTAATGGGGGAGAGAATATGCATGAAAAGCATCTCCTAAGGCATGGGGGAGAGTATGTATGGAAGAAATCCTAAGTAATGGGGGAGTGATATTTCTTTAGAGACATTTAAAAAGATACATGTAAGGAAGCAAGAATGTGCATCTAATGTATTGTGAATTGTTTAGTGTGAAGTAAAAAATTAATGTCTAAGAAGGAGTATGCACTTATTGTGCACCTATTGTTTTGAGATTCTTTTTAGCATGTATACAACTAATGTTGGTCAACAACAGCAATAGTAGAACATTATTTGGTATTATTAGAACTTGGATTTTTTTATCTATGTTTCCATCAATTCCAAAGGTGATCTAGGGATATTTTCATCAAAATTGAAGTATCTCCAAAACTCCAATAATCAACATCAAGTTTAAGTTCTCAAAATTTTGACCCAATGAAATTGAACAAGAAAAAATGGATTATGTATGCAAAATTTATGGCCAGTCAAAGTTTGGTCAAACTAGGTACAAAGGTCATCAAAAGGTGAAAAAAACAACTCAAAAGTAGTCAACAATGTATTTCAAATTGAAGATCTTGTCGAGAGCTTTCCAACGGCATTTGTTTCATCAAAAATGGAGCTCATATGCGAAAGATATGCCCAATCAAAGTTTGAGATGATAAGGTGGAAAAAAATAATAATAATTTAAAATAATTAAAATAATTAAAATAAATAAATAACATTACCATCGGTACCAGGAGTTGAACCCATGACCGCCAACTTCTAAAGTTCGGCTAGTGGCCATTGCACCGTCGGCAGTCTTTGTAACATATATAACAAATTTGATATTTAAATTTCAACTGCTGCCTAATCTTGGCTAAAGGCCACTGGCAAGGTTGGAACCCCCGACCAGTGGGCCCTTGCAAAAGACATGCCACCGTTACACAAGAGGGTTAGTTTAATATATAAGGGTGAAAGTTGGTATTTAATTTATAGCAAATAGCTGATCACCCTATTAAATAAGGTTTTGTGGTTATTATATTAATTGCTAAGCCCTAAAAATTGATAAATGCCAAAAATGTAAAATGGCAAAGGGGTATTTTCAAAGGGGGTAATTAGTTAAGGCCCTATTCTTATATTATTTTGTTTTGGCCTATTTTAGGCAAAAAAATTGTACAAAAAGAAGGGTTAGGGGCCTTTTCAAGGCATGGAAATTATTTTGAATAGCCAGATGATGAGAAGGAGACTGTGATTTTGGAGACAGAGTGATTATTCCTACACATTGGAGAATATTGTTGCTTGTGCTTGAAGGGAATTATTTCAAATCACTTCTAATTGATTTCTTGGAGTTAATCAGATCGGTCCCCCTATTGGAGTTGGACCCAAAGATGTAGTCCATACTGAAAGAACTCCAAAATCAAATGTGTTGTGTCTCTATCTCTCTTTTCTCCTTCTATCATTTTATTCTATGTTGTTCTTTTATTGAAATTATGTTAATTTGATTCATTAAATGTTTTAAATTAACTTTATGTAATTGCTTAGCATTCTCTATAATAGTCCTAGATCCTAGAAAGTAGATCAAAAGGGGGGGATTTTCAGCATCAATGTTGATGATAGACATTGAGGGAGTATCCTGAGGATTGGAGGGTATTGATATGTTGCATTCATGACTATTTTTTTCATTGATGTCAACATAGTATGGTTTCTATAAATACTAGCACAATGGCAGGACAAAGATCTTGATGCTACAGACAATGGTTTGATTGCCTAGTGATGTACAGTTATGGACATGTACAACATAGTTTCTTGATGACATGTTCAAGTGCACAAAGCCTGAGTCAAAGATGTACAAAATTTGCACCTAATTTACAAAGAGCAATTCAGAGATGAAGTATTGGGAAAACAGTTCATGATGTTTGTTTGCTATCTTTCATCTGAGATGTAATGAAGTGATGTAGAGTCAGGAAGTGATAGAGGATAGTCAGGTGATGATGTCAGTGAGTGTGCAAGCCTTATTATCACATGTATGAAGTTTTGTATAGACTGTGAGTCGATAGTGCTATTGTAATTGTAATTAATTAATTATCTTATTTTGATTAATTGGGAAAGGCTCAAGGTTGACTCAAGGAATTACTATGAAGATGTGGTATAAAGGAAAGATGTTTTCCTTAATTAAATAAGAAAGAATTCATGCATCTATTGATGTAAGAAGTGAAAATTGCAAAAAAGGAGTAGAGTGCTTACTAAATGTGTGTAAGCAATCCAAGGGATTATTTAATGCATGGTTCATGATCTAGTTACAAGATCTAAAGGAGAAGAAGTCTGGTTGATAGGATAGAGATAAAGGAAGGAAGTACAACTCAGTTCTAGTATTCTACAAGGAGTAGTATAAAGATCATTTGGATAGTGGGTTCATTGATATTGCCCTTGAAGCTATTTGGGTAGTGGGTCTAGCTATCTTCCATAACTTCTACCAAGGTTGGCACAACTCCTAATAGGGTTGGAATCTTCTAACAAGGATTCAAAGTCTCCTAACATAAACTCATATGTATTGAATGTTGTAAAAAAATCCTAACAGGGTCTATCCTCTAACAAGGAATATTTATATTAGTACATCATCTTGTGGGCATCATCCCATCGAGGTTTTCCCTCTGATCAAGGGTTTCCCTAGTTAACATATCTAATGATATTGTTATGAGTATCTTGTTGTGGTTTTAGTTTACATTACTCATATGTTTAAGATTGATTAAAGTTGTTATTTGTGATATTAGTTGGATAATTGATTCACA
This sequence comes from Cupressus sempervirens, assembly GCA_028749045.1. Classification (NCBI taxonomy): domain Eukaryota; kingdom Viridiplantae; phylum Streptophyta; class Pinopsida; order Cupressales; family Cupressaceae; genus Cupressus; species Cupressus sempervirens. Next base: position 146,082,662 of record CM053788.1, read on the forward strand.
CCCCCCCTCTCAGTTATATTAGTGGACTATATATTCTAACAAAAAGAAAGTGTATACAAAGGGGGGAAGCATATAGAGAAAGTATATGTACATATTTGTATACATGTAAGGAGAAAATATGTATAGCAACATAAAAGATATGTAAAAAGTAGAAAAACAAAAATAATTTTGAAAAACCAAAAATAAAGTTTTCTTTTAGTTCATACCAAGTTGTAAAGTCTTCAGTACAAATTGAGCTACCAGATCAAGCATATTCAAAGGGGGAGTTTGACTGAAGAAGTCCATGATAAGAGTTTTTGTCACTAATGCCAAAGGGGGATATTGTTGATCACATGATAAGATATTTTTCAATTAGTGTCAAAAGACTTAGTCTTGATGAAAAGATAGTTGTAACCAAGTCACTAGTATGCAATGTTAACCAAGATCACATGGGATCCAAGTAAACAAGTTAACCATGGAGAAAGTTGCAATGTTAACCGAGTTACAGTGGCAACAAAGTTGCAGTGGCATCCGAGTTGACAGTTCACACCAAGATCTAGTGTCAACCAAGTTGAATGTGCCTACCAAGATCCAATGTGAACCAAGTTAGCAGAACAGTCTTGTTCCAAGGTAATAATCAAGATAACAGAATAGTGCAAGCCAAGTCAGATCTGTCTATCGAGTGATCAATATCAACAGAGCACCCAACATCTATCAAGTGCTAGAGCTAGCCAAGGAGACAGTGGTGACTGAGTGTTTCCAATATTGCTTGAATATGATAGTGACTTGTGTTACAATACTAAGCCGACTTGGTGATTATTTTAGGAAATAATTATGTTGTAGCCAACCTATGTAATATCTATTTGGATGGACATAACTATAAGGTATTTTTTTTATCAAGTGTGTATTCATTGTATCATCATTCAAGCATTAGCGAATATGGATGGGCAGATTGTTTAGAAGGCTACAAACATCACAAGGAAATGAAGAGACTCACCAATCATAGTTAGGTGATCAATTTTCTTTAGAGGATCTTCATCAAAAATCACAGTTGCATTTTAGAGATCATTCATTAATTCACCCTAATAGGTGCATCAATCTCAAATCCTTTAGCAGGGTGGACCTAACAATCCTTGCAGAAACTTCTAACAAAGTACATACTTAATTGTATTGTATAAATCCAATCACAAAGTGGACCTAATAGTCCTTATTACTCCTAAAAAGGTAAGATCACCAAAAGTTATCATTTGTAAGCCTTAATATGCCAACTTTATTACTGTAGTAGTGAAGCATTGTGGATGTCATCCCCACCCTAGTTTTACCTTCTACTTGGAGGGTTTGTGGGTTACCTAATATTGTGTTATGGTATTGTTACTTTATAGCTTTATGTTTCTTGCATGCAAGTAGATTAGAAAACTTAATAAAGTGGATTAAGTAGAAGAAGTTTAAGTGGTTCTTGATTCACCTACCCACTTTCAGTCACCTAGCTTGTATTACATTTCCAACAATTATGTCATAATATTAAGAATGATATTATGTACTAATTACTCTTAATACTTATGTGATCTAACATATTGCAAACTTTACATAGGTTTCCTAACATATCAAAAGAAAAACAAAGCAAGAAAACAAAAGCATAGGAGGCACAAACTTGGCTCAGGTGGATATTTAAAACTTGTTGCATGAATTGTAAGTAAAAGTAAATGAAAAATCATATGAAAATATTTATAAATTGTAAAAAATTTGGTCTTGATGAAATTGATTACAAAAAAAAATCATGATACCAAGAAAAAATATAGGCCTTGGAGTTTTAAAAAACAACTTCTGAAGAGGACAAGAAAATAGCCTTTAAACAAGGCTATACAGTCATGGTTGAATGAATCTAATCAATGAGTGCACAAGGTTCTTCTACTAGATATATCAATGAGGTAAATAAGTCAATTGATTTTTATTTCAAATTGAATACTTTAGCAATTACTGTATTTGATATTAAGTTCCAAAAATATATGTTGTTATATTTATTTTAAGTAAGGAAATAATGATTATATGTTTGTTTAAAACTTTAAAGTGAATATATTTATATGTATTAAAATGAAAAATTAACATTTCTTAGTATTTGTCTTGTATTGATATGTATATATTGTTTATAAATGAACTAATTATCTACATTGGATTGCAACCTGCCAATTGTGATATACCATCTGAGCACCAAGGAGGCATTGATTTGAATGTGCATTATAGTTCTCAAGGTATATATTTTCTATTCAAATTTTGATTTTTGAATTATTAATAAAAGTAAAAATTTTAAATTGAATTTGGTGTAGTAATACAATTTAACTATAATATGTGTTTGGATTAAGAAAACATCGTTTATTGTAGTTGTAGGGGAGGTTGTTCTTGATGAGCATGTTGAGGTTCAATTCGTCAAGAAAGATGATGTGGTTGGACAAGGTAAAGAGCAATATGCTTATATTCTTTAAAGTCTCATTTTAAAAAAAAAAATTGACCTTTTTATTTTTTATTGCAGATGAAACAACTTTGCAAAGGATAGTGAGATCACATCCATAGGTGAGAAGAAATGTCGATGATGAAATGGATAAGCTTCTACAAAAATATAGGGAACAACAAAAAAAGAAAAAGAAAAAAAAGGAAAAAATTCTCATTTAGATAACTTATTTGATAATGATTGATGTTTATGTCTCAATGTTTTAATTATATTATATTGAATGTTCATGTGAATATTCTAATGAGTCTTATGTTTTAATGTTCATGTGAATGTTCTAATGAAATTTATGTGTTAATGAATGTTATCATGTGACAATTCATGAATGTTACATTTTATTAATAGAATAAATAAATTTTAGATGTTAACAAGGAATTTAGATGTTAGGGGCAAGGGACATGAGCTTCCACCTTCACATGGTTGGCCCTGATTAGCAGAGAATATTAAATAATTCTTGAAACCAAGTTACTCAACATTAACCTATGATTGCATGATGACTAACTGTGTCAATCTCTTGATTTTAGGTAATATAGAAGGAAGCCATAGTTCAATATGCAATCTCAATTCATATCCATAGGACATTAGGTGGAGATGAAAAATGCAATGGGTTTACATTTTTGATAGAGGTCTATAATTAGGTATTTTAAGTTATAGAAAATCATGAACATTGTAACTTTGACTCTTGTAGGCAAGGGTAATGTCCTCGGCATGCAAGAAAATCAAGACTTTCTATGTGTTGGCTTGCTAAGGACATTCTCTCATCCATATCACCTAGAGTTCTAACATTCATGATGGTCTATAATTTTAAAATATTAATAGACCTATAATTTTAAAATATTAATAGACCTATTAAATAAATGTATACATGGTACATTTTTTCAGCTCTACCTATTGTCCATGCATATATAACATAGTTGCACATGCATTCTAAATTCAGAGTGGTAGAATCTTATTTTGGATGCAATGGGAAAAAGACATGCACCAAAAGATGGGAAAATGATGTCACTTTTGCAAATTTGGAACCTTTTTTTGTTATATTTTGTCACACATATCCATATTAATATGAAAAAAAATTTCGCATGTATCATTTAAGAACATTGTTTTCTTCATATTTTGAGTTGAAATAGGTGTATTTTTTCTATTGATAATCTTGCAGTCCCTAGATACTTGAGATAGCCCACTTCAGCAAAAGGACATGCATTACAAGGTACATGTTCTAGAGTATATTTTTTTCATGGATGATGTAGGAATTCTTAGAGATGTATGCTCTAGAAGAACCAACTTATGAATGTTGTATTATTTGGTTTCTTTTTTTCATGTATAATTTCATCTTTTAATGTGATATGTGAAAGACAAAAAATCTCTAGATACACATCATTTATTTTCATAATTCTAAAATATTTAAGTTGATGAAAGCTCAACACCACAACTCTCAAGAATCACTTGCATGAAAACACCTATCACATAAGAGAGAAGCAAAAAAGCTATAGAGGCTAAAATTGCCAGATCCATAGATGAGACATTTTTGATGAGCAAAAAGATAAATTGCTATTATCAACAATGAATTTATCTCAATGAATATGTAAAATGAGAGATTGTCCTTATAAAGGAGATTGAAACCCTAAAAAAGTTCAAACCTAGGTTGCATCATAATAATCAATAAAAGAGTTAATTATTGAATGACTAAAGTCTAGCTTAAGAAAACTAGAGTTAATTAGGAAATATCTAATTACTCTAACACCCCCCCCCCCCCCCACAAGATAAAATTAGGGAGTAGAAAAAAAACCTAGAAACTACTACTAAAAGTAGATTTGGGTCCCAGCAACAAAGCCTGATGAGGTACCCAAGCACAACCAAATCTCTAAAAAGAGGAGAAATAGAAAAAACCACATGGGAAAAAACCTACTCCAAAAAGAGATAGAAAACATATTGAAAAGAACTAGTGAAGAACTAAAGAAGCCTCCAAACTAGTGAATGTCCCAAAAAATAGGAACTAAAGATGATCATGAAGAACACTACTGAAGTATGTAAAAGTTGCAAAGCTCTATCAAAAGTAACTACTGATATGAAGAATCTCCACTAAAATAGAACATGACCAAGTAGAGAAGACTATAATCTACATCAAATCAGAAGGCACACAAAGAAAAACAACTAAACTCAAAGATATAGATGGAATGAAATACCAAACACTAAAGAGTTGATCAATCAAGGAAGCATGAGAAACAACAAAAGAAACCCCATGATGCAGACAAGGGTGAGGTGAAAAGCAATTTGAAAATGTGCCAAAAGAACTACATGTCAAGGAACCATGATCAAGATGCACAAAATAGTACATATGTGTGTGCTAAGGTGATCAATCTTACACACATCATGATGATAATTTTATGGAAAGGACACTCACTAGACAAAGGAAGATGGCAAACAAGGGCAAAACATCAACCCCCCATGGTACTTTAATCATGAGTAGTGCATGTATAATAAGGCACAAGATATAATGAATCCCAAGAATACAATAATATGCATGAGTTTCCTTAGATGAAACTACTCGAATGAGAATGAAAAACAAGGAAAAACAATTGAAACAAAAATATAGATGCAATATGGTACTTTACCTCAGTTTGCAAGAATACATAAAATGATGTCTAAATAGACCAGAAGAGACAAAAGAAAAATATAATAGATAGTACAAGTCATAATGAATCATCTGAAGCAATGAAATTGATCCTTGGACCTTAAACAACCAAGTTAGCCACCAGAACGCAAAAGTGCAAAAGGCTGAATATAATGTACCGGGACAAAATCTAGAAAAACAACCAGCATCTCTAGAGATAATTCAGAAAAAAATTTCCAACAATAGAAAGAATTCCCAAATCAAAGATTAGATGCTCAATATATGTCCTCCAGAGTGCAAAACTATACACCTGACTTTGACATCAAAAAAAGTCATTAAAAAAGCATCAAAACTAAAAACTAACTGTACCACTATGATGGGCTCAGAACTAGCTTTCCAAAAATATCTCATTTTCAAAAGACGGAGTCCGTATGCTTGAGATATGAGAAAAAAATATAAAGGTAGGTCCAAATAGAGCCTAAAGAGGTGAGAGGTTATATTGATGCAATACTGACATGGTGCTGATGTCAACAAGTAACAAGCCCAAATTTGATGATCAAATGACCGTCAAGGCAAAAAAAAGCCTGAAAAATGACACCTACTGGAGAAAAAGTCCAACCACCAAAAACAAGAGTTGGATCAAAGGGTTGACGTTGGATAAAAATTTGGTGGCCAAATGACAATAAGGCATGTGTGAAAAAACAAACTCCATGGATACTGAGAAACATAAAGTACATGAAATAAAACTGTCATGCAAGTCAAAACTATAGGTCAATGCAAAAGAATTGAGTTATGTGCTTGTGGAATGAGGCAAAGAAAATGTGTGGTGATTGAGGAAGGAGGCTAGGTCAATAAAAAATGTGTCATATCCATCAATCATGCGCTGATTCAAAAGAAATGAAGCAAATACACAATGTCACCCAGACAATTTGAAGAGTCATAGTCTTCCAGATACACACGACAAAAAAATTTTGTGGGACCACCAAAAAACCTTCCAATGCCAAATTTTCTCCATAAAATGTAGCTTGCCAAAACAAAAAAAATGCCTTCCATAAATCATGGAAAAAGTGTTCACCAAACAACCAGCAGTCACAAAAATAACATGACCCCCAAGGCTCTTAATGCACCTCCCCAAAAAATTGTGAGTCTCCCAAAGTGATGCACAAAGTGGCATGAAGATTGACCACAAGTTTACATGGGAGGAATTATGGGCCTATAATGGTCTAGTTGGAGGTGACAAGGGAGGAAAACTAACAATGCTCCATGCAACATGGGAGAGTGTCATTCCACTATAAATACCACCACAAATAAAAAACTCCACAATACCACCTAGCTTGAAACCTCTCCACCAAATCCATTGGTAAATGCTAAGAAAAAACCAACTACTACTAGAAACCTCCATCAATATCCAAAAACACCTTGGAGTTACCAAAAAACATTGTTGGAAGTTGAAACCACTAGCCAAACCTTGTTTTTGGCTCTCTTTCACCCCACCAATTGTGCATTTAATCATGTGGTAAACTTAAAATCACCCTTAATTATGCTCCAAAGGAAAAAAGACACACACCACCTGAGATCACCTTCCAAAATTAGCGCAAAACTTGGAGTCTCCAACCCAAACAAAGGGGCATAAATCATGGTAAGAAATTGAAGACAAGAACCAAAGAAGTCCCTCTTGGAAGCCATAATAAAGACCTCTTCATAAAGGTCACCACTAATGCAAGCACCAGGTTCAACATGGAGGCTTAGGAAAGATTAGCAAGAAATCAAGCACGATGGTAGGTGTTAATGGCCATACTCACCACTCTCCTCCAAGCTACAATCCCATGAGTGCTTAAATGATGGAGTTGATAGTAGGAAGGCCCATGATTTTTGGCCTTCATAAACTCCCAAACAATTGTTTCACCTCCTATCATGCCGCATTAATGCTCCACCCAAAAGAGCACCCCATACTGGTTCCAAAGTATACCACCAACACCACCAAAGAAACCATTATCAATGAGCTCAAGAAATAGGCCACAAACTGCCCAAAAGAGGAAGCATGCTGGTGGTGACATGAACAATTGTTGATGGCAGCGTTGACGAGGAAACAAGGAAAGAGTGTCCTCCAAATAGGCACCAAACAAAAAAAAAAGCCACTAGGAACCTTTCTTGTGGGTGGCCCAGACTATTGGTGTTGAATTATGTTTGGATATGATGGTCAAGCACTCTGACCTATTTCTAAAAACCCACCCAAACTAGGATGAGTTGGAGTTGACAGTGCACTAGTGGTTTTGAGGATCTTCCATCTATCTACCACATATCATGGCTCATGTACCATGATCTTCACTTGTCAGAAGAGGCTTTGGTGTGACCTTGCAATCAAGAAACCAACCATGAAGTGTGAAAACCACTATTAGAAAAAATAAAATCACACAACCAAAGGGCTTGTTGTAGAGTACGGGTCCTCCCAAAATAGCATGAGTTTGTATAGCATGAGGAGAGTGACATTGAAGGATAACCACCAAAAATCCTCTAATTGCATGTGGTGTGCTACAAAAACAAGTCCCCCAAAAATATTTGCATGCCCCAAATAGAAACATGTGATCACAAAGGACCAACTTTATGGGAAAAAATAGGCATTGAAAATAACCTTGAGCCCAAATTTTTTTTATAGCATACTAAACTTATAACATATAATCAAGAATTCAAACTAAAAACTACCTCCATTGACTCCTCTTGATATATTGGTTATGTGAGAAAATATACAAAACTCTGACATCCATCCTCCTGTGCACTAGGAATTTCCTATGAGATACAAAAGACTAATTGTTAATACCATGGAAATTAGTTTTGATATTTTTTATAAAAATTAGGAAAATAAAAAATAAATGATAGTTATATATATGATGGTCTCTCACTAGGAATGGAAATGCCAAAGGGTCTGTGATGATGAATATGTCTGGACTCATCACCAGTAGACATGCCCTATACAATAAATAATGTAATTAAATTTCATTAGCACAAATATTTTACAAGAATGCATTGATATTCAATCACTTTAAAAACACCTAATTACCTTTCCCTTGTCAATGGGTTGTGCCTCACCCCTTGCACTCTTCCCCCCAATGATAACTAATACCTACAAGAGAAAAGAAAGATTAGAAACCATATATGTTCCAATATCAAATAGAAAAGTAATGATAACACAACATAATATACTGTAGATGTCTCAAGGCCAAATGAAATAGATGAGAGTGTGACATCATCAACCTATCTAAGCTCCTCCTTACTCATCAACTAAACATGAATGAAGATCACATACATGTATAAGTTAGTATGGGTTAAAATTATTTTATTATAAATATTTACTCTAAATCAACTATGTCGTAACAAAAAACAATATACATGTACTAACACAGAAGGATATCATGGCTTTGCATGCCCCTCATCTCTCACATCAAGGTGTGTAGTCTTTGTAGACACATCTTTTTGTATTTTCCTCCTCAAATAGAAACTGATACTTAGAATTATCACCAATGGGACCTAGATAAATATTATTGTTTGTTATGCAATTATGGGCTACACAAACATGTGATGAGATTGTTGATAATGAACTCATGCTAGCATCATCAACATAGGAAGGCAACAATGACCTAGTTTGGGATATCAATAGACTACTCAATCTATGGATGACTTTAATAGTCTAAGAGCTAGCCATTACAATGATATCAAGGTGTTGCACTAGAGAAGAGGGGAGACATCAGTAGGGGGGACCAAAGTGCCACCTTTCTTCTATTGGGAAAAGGGTCTATCTTGAGGAGCTCCTCCTCCTACACCCATGTTGGGCCTCATGCTCCAGTAGTTCACTTTGAGGCCCAGCATGAATTCAGCATACATTTTTATAATGAAATATAATGGGACCTTTAAATTATTGTTTGGAGGTTTTTCAAAAACCATCCACCAAAAATCCCAAAAGTTCGTACATCCATAGCCTCATTTGTGCACCATTTAGTTGATAATTTGGGCTCTTTGTGTTCTACTTTTTTACTAGTTTTTAGGTTCACAAAGATTAACTATATCATCTTTAATTATGTTTAGGGCCACAACCTCATCATAGTCCAACCCATCATCAAACATGTCATGCATTTTCTTATGCCAGTGAAATGCAGTATTATGTACATTGGTAAGTGTCTCAATATTATCCACTATGGTGTTTAATGTGGATAACATATGAGCTAATGTAGGTATATTTTTATATGTGGCTTGAAAATCCCTCACTTTGGTAAGACTTTATTGTATCAAATCTTCAATTCTAGGAGGGTTTTGAGGGGATAGTGGATCATTTGGTGGAGGGTTTTGAGGGGGCACTAGATTGTTTGGTGGAGGGTTTTGAGGAACTCTGTTTCATGGCTCAATGTTATCAACATTATTTGGGTTAGCCATGCCTACTAAATTACAAAGAATCTAAACATTACTATTTGCATTAATTATTTTTAATTAAAATTAAAAAAATCAATGATTTCTATTAAAAAAACTAATTCTAAGTATAATTCAATGAAAACAATCAAATAAACAAAACAAAACAAAACAAAACAAAAACTTACTTTAGGTTGCCTAAAACATAGACCCGATTTGCAATTGTATACCTGAAATGGGGACAAGAAAACACCAAATTCAAACAAGAAATAATGAAAAACATGCACTCGAGATTTTTGGTTTTAATTTGTTGTCACTGGTTTTGAGTACTCGATATTATATTGGATATTCAATATTAGATCGGATACCATAAATAGGTCGGTATCACCTTTTTTCGTTGGTATCAAGATGCATGGAAAAAATTTTGAGTTGATTTTGACACATTTCTAGATGTTTTAAAACTCCATTTTTTTCACATTGCCAATTTTTGGCACATTGTGATCCTGCATATACCCCTTACTCCAACAAAATGTCTTAAATTATTTTGAGTCTTCTTTTGGGGTGGTATAAAATTGAGGAAACACTTGTATTGGTGCAAGTCTTTTTCTTTTCTCCATTGTACTCTTTGTGAGAAGGAAGATATGTGTAAGACCTTGCTAACTCAATTAGCATTACCCTTTATAGTTGACCATGTCATTACATGTAGGATTGGATATAGTTTTTTTGTATCTTATAATTGTCATCACTTATTTTCTTTAGGCAGTAGAGAACTTTTTTACCTATATTCAATGATATAAATTATTGATTGCATATCAAAAGTGATAATTTTTGAAGAATATGACAAGTTTCTTATGCTCTTATATCTCTCTGTAAAAATCTATGATATGAAATTTTGGAATGCTTTGAGGGATGGGTGATGCAATTTTTCATGTGAGAAAATCCTTGCCAACATATTAACACAAGTCTCTAATTTTATTTCTACCTTTGGTGCATACTTAGAATGTATTTGAGAATAATATGGTGTGAGAGTATTGACTTACAATCTATGTTAGGTCTCTATATTGAAAGCATGTCATGATTATGGGTGTTGAGCCTATCATCACTCTTTGATGGTTTGTATGATTCTTGGCATGTTCATCACATGAAAACATGGATTCCATGCATACTTTTCAAGGAGCTTTATATCTACATTCGTATTAGTTCCCTTTTTTAGAGAGGAAAGTTCATTCTGTGCATTTTGTGTCTTTGGGCACAATTTACTAACTCCTGATAATCATCATTGGGCTTTGTTGTGATTATTTTTGATGTGTTGAACAAGCATGGGTTGTCTATACAAGATCTATATATCATGTTCTCTTGATATTTTTAAACATGGGTTATAGGAAGTAACGTAATTGTCAAAGAAATCCTTTTCTTTGATAACTTTGGCTCTATTTTCCCAATTGAGTGCATCCATGTCAAATGCATTAGGTAGCCAAATAAATCCACGTATATGTGTAGATCCTCAATCTTTCCATTCATAGTTGTACTAACAATTTGTTACAAGTGTTTATCAATTACCTATTCATGGAGTATTATAAAATATTGATGTAGGTAGAGAGTTGTGGTGTATGGCTTTTTAATTACGTTATCAATGAATTATTTGTTACTAAGAATTATTGGTGAATTATTTGTTTGAAAAATCCTGAGCAACAAAGAATAAATGAAAACCCATGCTATAGAAAAGATAACAAAGAAAATAGTCAATATTATTAAATGAACGATTGACACTTAACACTATACAAAATAAACAACTACCAGAACAATGACAATTGAAAATCCAATTTGAACCTCAATCATATGCACATGTCAAATACCTTTCAGTGTGTGAGTCTTCTTAAATTTGTTATTCTTTGAAATACTCTAGCCCTATATTTATTGGTAGAAGTTCAACACATGAGAAGATTTATACATAGATTTTTACTTTAAAATTTTAAATACTAAAAAAAAACACAATTTTTTATTTATTATTTTAGAGATTTAGGAATTTTATTTATTATTTATTATTATTTAAATTTTTTTATTTAATAAAAAAGATAATTATATTGATTATTTTACTTATTAAACAATAGATTTCTTTTAGGTTTTATTGCCCAAATTAAAATTGAAAATATATTAGTGGATCTAAAATGGAATAGTGAAAAGAAAGAGAGCGATGGTGAAGTGGGTGCCATAGTAAGGAGGTGAGATGTGATGTAGCACAAGATGTAACTCATGCAAGCAACACTATCAATAACAAAACAAAATTGTTTGATGTCAGTTTTTGGGCTCGAGAGGTGGAAGATGTCTTATCGAAGGTCAACGAGAATTGTTCAGCTAGGGCAAAGCAAAATCACTTCTTCTTCCTTGTTCTAATCATGTTGTCTAATGGGTGTTCAAAAGAGGTAAGTGGGTGGATAAATGTCTAACCTCCTCCCAGGCTAGGGCATCTTCATGCTACCCCTTGGATCTGTTAGGTTAGCATAGGAAAAAGCCAAGCCCTATGTCATGACCCACCTTATGTGACTCCTATTTGGTAGGAAGTCATCGACACTTTTTGACTAGTCAATTAGGTTGGTTCACCTTGATTGGGGAATTTTGTCTTTGCATCAAATTGAGTGAGTTGGACATTAAGTCGTTATGTGATCAACTTAAAAAATTTAGTTGATATGTTCTTGGTTGATATGTGTTCTGACTATATAAAATTGTGGTTTTCATTTCTTTATTGCATGTGATGAAGACCTTTTTTGATTATGAGTGATGATTTTTTGTATATGACTCAACTTAGTCGGATATATTATAAAAAAAATTAAAACTTTCATTGTTAATATTTTAGATGGGTGATAGTCATAATATGTTTGATCTTATGAGATGTCGACATGATGGTTAAACTTTTTGTTGTATTTACATGTTAAATCTTATGATGAATGATGAATTTTTAGGATTCAAAATATTTAAATGTAAATAACATTTTAAATTTTGATAGAGAAGATATTATTTTATTTATCATCATGTTGGCAATATGGGTGCATTTACATGTTTGAGGTTGTGAGTGTAGACACCTAAATTTGATTACATCGCTTTAGTAATCCTATTTAGTTATCTCTAAAGGCATCATTAATTAAATTCCTATTTAATTAATCCTTTGCCATCCCCTAGCTGATTAATTTAATTAATCATCTATAGTCCTAATTGATAAATCAAATAACCTATTATTTATCAATTAAATCCTATTCTTCTGTCTAATTCCAAAAATCCCCATTTATTAAATAAATCTATTTGATAAATAAAATCCTCAAATCTAAAAACTCCTAACTTATCCCTAATCCTCCATTTAGCCTAATCCATCCCATCCACCCATACTAACCAAGCTTAGCCACTAACTCACTCACCCTCATTAATGCCATCCACTTGCACATCTCTAACATCTCCAATCTAATCCTAAACCCAAGCCTAATCCACCCCCTAATGTTGTCACATTCCTTAAACAAGTTTAAGACTTTCCTAAACGAAACCAAAGTCTCCCCTCAAAAATCCCAACCACCAAGTAGAGGTAGAGGAGTAGAGGATTGTGCAGGTACCATAGAAGTTGTATGGTTTAGTTGTACACACACACTTAAATTTTTTTTTTTTTTGAATAAGTCATTTACTTGATTTTTACATCTAGTTTAATTATGTGGATTTGTACATATATGTGAAAAATTGTCAATCATTTTTGAAATATTATAATTTAGATTTTAAAATAAAAATTATACTCTCAATTTATTTTCTCTTACTAATTACAAGCATGAATTTGAAATGCAAATAGTTAGTTGAGAAATTTATTAGTAATCAATAGTTTTCATTGTTAAAAAGAAGAAGTTTGAAGTGGTCTTGAGTAGATAGAGATGGATTTATTTAACAGAAAGTTCAATTAACTTTGTGAGCCATGTGGAGGTTGAGTCCTTAATCGTAGGGTAGAGGGGAAGTAATGGACAAGTTTCAATATAATTTTCTCTCATTTTACATGGTTGTGTCTTTTGTAATGAAACCATGCTTGTTTTATTGTTACCATGTTAGCCCTTTTCATGTCTAGAATAGACATTTTCTTTCAAAGCTTGTATACATATTTCATTCCACTTCTAATTTTTTTCAAACTATGACTATAGACAGCATACTATTTTCTATTGATGACCCTTCAAATTATGGGTTCTATAATATTCAAATAATCTTCAACAACCTTGATTTACTCCTCAATCAAACTCCATCTATTCTTTTATCTCAAATTTCTATGTGATACTCATCTGTTCGGAAGATAGGTGGTTCAACATAGTTATAATCTACTCTACACGTTGTCAATACCATGCTTTTTCTATGTTTGTTCATGTGGTTATTTTCATTGGATAAGCTTGATAGGAAAAAAAAAAAAAAAAACTAGTAAAATGTTGGAGTCATAGCTAATATCAATTTCTTAATTTTGTTTTGGCTGAGATTGCCACTTAAAGTTCTAGATGTAAATGTTAGAAGGTATGGTCTTTGCTTGAATTTTAGATTGTTAGATTTTTGTTAAAAATTGATGAGCTTAGAAAGTGAGGGAGATAGGCTATGTTTGCATATAAAAATTGTGTATTGGTTTAAGCCAATAATATTGCTCAAATTTATTTTGATCATTTACCATTGCTGCCACATCTTTATTGATCTGTTCTATGGGTAGTAAATACTTCAAATATAAGGAAATGGTTTAAATTGTAATTTTTGTTTGAGAACTGGGAGTCATTTGTCTTTTCATTCATTTTGATAACTTAGGAAATTACTTTTTCTTTTTTCGTTTTGGTTTCTCTGTGATTTTGTTTCAACTTAAGAGACGTGGATTGAGATTAAAAGTGCTTTTCCTTCTCAAATATTTTTACTAAAGCTTTAACTTTCTAGGCTAGGAAAAGTTCATCTTAAAATGTGTAAGCATTTTGAATTTCTGAAATAGTTTCTTGAAATCAAATTTAAACTTTAATATCTTCCAAATTTTGGTACCACAGAAAATAATAGAAAACATGTTTCCAAAAAAATAATTCATGGTTCTATTCAAAATGCTGAAGTCGATGCTTAGGCAGAGTAGTATTAGGTAGTAGGCAAATTAAAACATCACCTTATCTAATGTGAATGAGGAGTCCTACGTATAATTCTTGTTTTTTTTTTTAATTTACTTTGTTTACCTTATAATTAGTTGGTTGTAGTAATTTCAAGGTAGAAGTGGAAGTAATAACTTACAAATTTGTTTAGTTGGTGAATCTTGGGAAAAACTCTATCGAAAAGTCTATCTCTAACTTAAGTAATAGATATAAAAAAAATAGATTGAATAAAACTCTTTAAGTAAATTAAATATGCATTATTGGTATTCTTGTAGTTGGAATTGATTTATGTGAATGAGAAAATCTTATTTATGTTATTGAATTAATTTGTTCTTAAGAGATAAAATTGTACTATGCTTGGAGGGGTGTTGAATTTGGAAATCAAAGAGGAGGGTAATTATTTGGAAAACTTGTGTTTTTTGTTCCTTAGATATTACCTACCAGTCTTTTACATTATATTTGTCCATGATGTTTGGCCAGGTTCGGTCAAACAATTATGCATATGTTTGAAATGCAAGGTTAAATATTTGTTTTTTCCTCTTCCACATCCTTGTGTATGTTTCTACTATATATATATGTGTAAGTAGATTAGGCACTTGGTTGCACTATATCCTTCCTATCCAATTGTGTCAAACTACTAGCCTTCTCATGCCAGGTTGGGTAGTTCTTCTTAAATGAAGAACCTTGTAGAGCTCACCACTCCATGGTTGGATGGTAAAAGCATCTGGACCACTCTTTTGTCTCATGATAGTAGATGGGCAACATTCTGATGACTTGGAGACAAGACTACATGCAAATGGACACTAAGGTTTGATGGCATATTATTTTATATGTTTTATGTTATCATGCAATTTATACCTTATGATGTACTAATGCTATACTTATGTTTGACATACAGGTTGACATAGTTAGTGATTCATTTGAATGTCATTGTAATTAATTTTTTTTAACTTTGATGAAATGGGAATAAGGGCTTATGCAAATGTAGTGGACATTTGACTTTTCAAAATTTAGTTTTCCACATTTTATGGTTGTTTTGCGTATGTGGCAATGTTAGAGAATTCGGTTCTTACACCCTAATACTTGGTCCTTCAATAAAACTAGTCAATTCAGGTAGAACTAGCATTCCCATGCACCTAAGGCTCCTTTGATGTCAGGTGGGTATCTAATCAATATTGATATCTCAAAGGATGTCAAAGAAGAGATCAAGATCCTTAGAAAGCTTTCTTTTCCTATGTCATTTCATTGGCATCAAGCCTTCTAGGGAGGTAGTTAAATAGTGGATCGCACATAATAGGTTTCATTGACTTACCAATGTGTGAGTTTAGGGACATTGTTCTTGCCTCTGGTCTCATTGACTTACCTACTAGCAATGGCATTTTCACTTGGTCAAATCAAAAAAAAGATTTCACCACAATTATAGCACACCTCGATAGATTTCTCATATCTCCTGCTTGGTTTTAGATAGGTTCTTCTATTGATGTTATTATTCTTCCCTTCTCACCGTAGATCATTTTCCCATAAAATTGAGCATCGCCCCTTTCTCACCTAGACCCACAACACCTTTCAAATTATTATCTATATGGTGGAGACACAAAGACCTCCCATCATTATTGGAACAATGGTGGAGCAAAGCCAGGTTCAGTTCTTCCCCAAGTTTAAAGTGGTTAAAAAGTTGCAATACATTTAATGAAAGGTGCTTGATTGTTACAAATCCAAATTTCAAAACATTTCCCAAGAGATATTTTGTATTGAGGATGAACTCAATCAACTAAATGAATTGGTCATTCTGAAGGGTATGCATAATGAGGATTTCAAACTAGAGAAGAAATTGAAAGTTGATTTCGCAAAAATTTTCAAGCGCAAGGAACTATACTGGCATGAAAAATCCATGGAGCTATGGCTGAAAGATGGTGATGCTAATAAGAAATTATTTGGCTCCTCTATGAAAGAAAGCAGACCCTCTAGAAAGATTGAAATTTTTTATGAATACTTCAAACCTCCTAGTGGATGGTTTTGAAGAAGTTGGTAAAGCAATTGTCACCTTCTTTCAGAACATGTTAGGTAATACTCATGGACAAAGAATTCAAGGAAGTTTCCTGGACCAAATTTCTAAGCTAGTCAATGATGACGATAAATCCATGTTGTGTGAGTGAATCCCTCTAGAGGAAATTAAATATATTATTTTCCAAATTCACCCCAACAAGGCCCCAAGCTATGATGGTTCACAACTCATTTCTTTCAAAATTCTTGGCACGTTATGGGTTCTAACATTTTGCAACTAATCAAAAACTTGTGTAAGGCAAACAAGTTTGTAAAAGATATCAACAATTCTATTATTTCTCTAATTCCCATGAAGCAAGGGTGCTCATCCTTAAATGACTTTAGACCAATATCCCTCTGTAATACCATTTATAAAATTATTGCCAAAGTCATAGCTTGTGTTTCAAGTCCATTATTCTCTATATTGATTAATGGACAATCAACTAATACTTTTAATAGCTCACAAGGTATTCATCAAGGTGACCCTTTATCTCATGTGTTGTTCATCCTAATGGTTGAAGCATTAAGTAGGTCCATCAATTTTGTTTGTGATACAAGTACTTGGAAAGGCATCACCATCCCCATTCTATAATTGTTATTATGCATTTGTTGTTGACCTCTTCTTTTTGCCATCCTAGAAGTCACAGAGATTTAAAAAGTTCAAAGTATTCTCTCTTCATATGAATTAGCATTGGGACAAGTAATCAATCAGATAAAATCCACAGTAATCAATCAGATAAAATCCACAATGCTTTTATTATATACTAAGTACTCTATCAGAGTTCAGACTTTTACTCTTCTCACATCTCAATAAGCTCTCTTTCCTGGTTCTTATCTTGGCATTCCTTTCTTCATGGGTATAAATAAGGAAAGATTTTGGAGGTCCATTATTGGTAGGCTTAAATCTAAGACCTCTTCTTGGAAAGCATCTTGGCTATCTCTTTCAGGTAGGATTTTTCTTGTTAAGACTTTTGTTGGCTACCATTCCCAACTATTTCATTATGTTCTAAGAGCTCCTAACATTCTTAAGTAAATGGAGAAGCTTATTTCTTCATTCATTTGGAAAGACAACATGATAGATAAAAAGAAAGTTCCTTTGATTTCATTAAAGGTTTTGTACCAAGATAAATCTGTAGGGGGTGTTAGACTTCATGATTTACATTTGAGAAACATGGCTTTTGGTGCAAAACTTGGCTGGAAAATGTACTCTATCCCAGATTCCCTTTGGGTTCATATAATTAGGGAAAAATAGTTGGATAGAAATAATACCTTTCAAATTTTAACAATTTCTAGTCCACCTTCTGAATCTATAATGTGGAATTTTATTTCCCAATACAAATAAATTTTGGTTTAAAATGTAACTTGGGAAGTAAAAAATGGTCAAGATGTCAACTTTTGGGTTGATTCTATTGGAAAAATAGAACAAATTTTAAACAAAGAGAAGGAACTTCTAGGTTAATGTTACTAAATAATAGGTGCAAATTTATACAATAGCTTGATCCAACAACATTTCTAAATGGTTGCTAATTAGATTGACAATAAACTACTTCATGAGTGACAACACACACAAACTTGACACCTAACTGAAACTTATGGACACCTAACTCAACACATCTACAATAAGAACTTGATTCAAACTAAAACTCTTTGACTTACACCTAAACTAAACTTGTGTCTCCATCAACTCAACCAGGTTTGCCACATGTGCAACAATTATTTATTGACTAGTTGGAATATTAACTCTAATAGATTCCTAGTTTGGATTTCCTCCTCTCATTGCATCTGTAGTTTCTAGAGAAATAGATGTTATTACATCAAAAATTTTGGGTCATAATTTGCACAATTATATTTCTATAGTGGATCAAACATCAAAAAGAGTAATTTGACATGATTTTTTTCTCTTCCTATCCTAGTTTTTCATCAAAAGTTGATTCAAGAACAATTGAATAAGGGATTTGTCTTCTTTTCTAGTAAGCATAATGTTATCAAGTGAGCACCTTCTCCTTTAGGAAAATATTTAGTTAAGGAAGGCTATAGATTTTACAAATGACCCACAACAAACAAATAAGAAAATTCCTTCCAAATTTTACTGGAATTCTTTGATATCTCCCAAGGTTGGGTGCTTCACCTGGTTGGCTCTTTAAAAAGGGATACTTACTAGTGATAGGCTACACAAGCTCAATATTTCTTCTCTATTGCAATTTCCATTATGTAAGAAGATTGATGAGACTTTTTCTCACTTATACTTACAATGTTCATTTGCAAATGAGTGTTGGAGATAGTCTCGGAATAGACTGCATGCATCATAATGGGATGTCATACCTTCATGCATCATTTGGGCTATTTGTGGGAGTAGAACAATAGGGTTTTTCAACAAAATTCCTAATATTTCCAAACTTATATAGACAAGCTAGAAAGGAATATTTTGGAGATAGTTAACATTAATACTCTCAAAGAAAATCATCCATCCAATTGGCCTACAAACTAGGATAATGATATGAAAAAGGTTTGGCCCTCGCTTAGAATTCCATTCCCAGAAGCTATAATTGTAGACTCCAAAAGTAAGAGTAGAAAGGATGTTAAATTGTACCCTCATGTTATTCCATTTATAAAACTAAACTTTGATGGCTCATCTCATAATAATCCTAGAAGATCCAAGGTTAGATTTTCTCTTCGTGATGAGAGGGGAAATTTGATACAAGGTTCAGCAATTCCAATTAATTTTTCAACACATAATCAAGTAGAGACATTGGCTTTACTATTAGGCTTAAGGGTTGCATCTAGTCTAAATATCCCCAACTTGTACATTGAAGGGGATTCAATGTTAGTTATTCATTCTGCGTAGACTGGAATTTCAATTAATTGGAAAATTGCATATATTTTACAAGTAGGTGATTTAATTTCAAATTTTCCAAATATTATTATTGGCCATACATTTAGGGAAGGTAATAAATTGGTAGATTCTATAGCAAATTTGATGGTCAAGGCTAAGGAAGTCACTTTCCAAGATCAATCTCCTCTTCTTTTCTCTTTTCCCCATATGGCTTCTATTTTAAATTTGGAAAGATCTTGGTGTGGTTGTTATTTTTCCATTCCCTTCATTTTGGTCTCTCTTGCATTTTTTCTTCTTGCATTCATGGTATCTATGTCATTTTAGGAGGCATTCATTAACATTCATTTCCTCACTTTGGAACTCATTTCAAACCTCCAAAACTTGCCACATTATCATTTTAGTACATTTATTTGGTTACACAATATCCTAAGTGATTTGGTGTCATAGTTAATTTAAAGCTTTGTTACCCTTTTATGGGATGTGGCTATCCTCCCTAAAAATTGCACCATTGACTAAATTTCAAAAAAATGAAAACATAATAATAGTTTTTTTTTAATTTTTGGCATTTGATCTATATGATCTGTATATTTTATGATTGAAAAGAACAATTTTTTTGAGAAAATTTCATTGTGCATTCATGAATCTATAAAAGAATCATGTTTGACTTTTTATTATTATCTTTGGTGCATTTTTTCTGGAGATTAGCCAACACCCCTTTTATATGCCTTATCTCCTCATGTTTTTTAATGTTCTCTTCCCATTTCATTTCATGATTTCCTTCGATTGTGCTTCCTAAGAATTTAGTGTGGCTTGCATTCTATATACCATGAGTTTGGCAGGGTCTATCTATGAAAACAAGGAAGGGTCTCTCTATTTGCAATACATTTCAAAGATGATGGACCATTTAGAATTGAATCAATGTGTTGCTATGCATCTTGAAGTCAGATTTATGCTATTTACATTTTCCATTTCTAATGATGCTCTTAGTTTTCATATGGATTGTGAGTTGTGTGCATCAAGCATTCAAATATTTTTAGGTGATGAGGTGTTATCTCCTTGCTCAAAAATCCTTCTATATCCTCAACATTTGATTTTCATCTTCTTATCTAATACCATTGATTTTGTTAAGTCTAATGTTGATCTTTTGGTCTTAGAAATTAAGGTTATTTGAGTTGGGTTGCTTTTATTGTTTATTCTTCACAAAGCCATGGAAAAGTATTAGCTATGGTCAAGCTCGGCCCCAGTGGGTGGTTTTATTCCTTTGAAATATCTTGGAAAAGGGTCTCCTTATGATTTGGTTTATGTTATCGTTAAATCCACCTTGGATACTCTTGATTTTTTTTATTTGAATAGGGCTATATGTAGATATGGTGCTGAAATGGAGCATTCTATAGTCAAGGTTGTTGAAGCAAAGACAAAGGAAACAAATATTGTGCTCACATAAAACAAAGATAAACCAAAATAAACACACATAGATAAAATAGATATGTTATATTGATACAAACATAAAATACTATTTTTCTACATATTCCTTTATTGAATAGCCAACTGCCAATCTTCTAAAATAGAGCAATGTTCTTCTCATCTATTATTACCATAAAGCCTAGCATTACAATATTACAATCAGTCTTCTCTCTCAAGCTAGAAGCTTCCAGAAAATTCTTAAACGATCTAGAAAATATAGTTTAGAAAATGAGAGGCTAGAACTCTCCATGGAAAGACAACAATAAATAAAGTAATTGGAGTAAGTAAAGGGCAAGGGAGATTAAAAAGAAGACAGGTTGGAAGCCTACATCACCAACACTCCCCCTTGATCTTCACTGCCATGTATGACTGTAATACCAATACTTTCTCAAAGATGTTCATAAACATTCTTTGCAAGAGGCTTTGTGAAAATGTCTGCCAATTGTTCTTTGGACCTACAAAACTTAAGACATATGTCACCATTGTTCACCAATTCATGAATATAATGATATCTTATATCTATATGTTTACTACGTTGATGAAAGAAATGATTTTTTGATAAAGCAATTGTAGAATTATTATCACAATATATTCTTGTAGGTTCTTCTTGTGGATGCTTCAAATTTGAAAGTACTCTTCTCATCCACATTGCTTGACAAGCTGCTAATGTTGCTGCAACATATTCTACTTCAACTGATGATAATGTCACAATCAGTTGCTTCTCTGATGCCCAAGAAATAGCTCCTAATCCTAGGTGAAAGGTAAATCCTGAAGTGCTTCTTTTATCATCTAAGTTGCCTGCCAAGTCAGTATCTGTATAACCAATTAGCTTGTAATGATCTGAATGCACATATAAGATCCCAAAGTTCTTTGTTCTAGCTATATACCTCAAAATCCTCTTTCCAACTTTCCACTCAGCTTCTTTTGGTTTGTTCATGAATCTAGAAATGAAACTAACTCCATGCATTATATATTATCTTGTAGTTGTCAAATATAAAAGGCTTCCAACTAATCTTTTGAATAAAGTTGTCTCTACATTAGGACTTTCATCATTCTTGCTTAGTTTTAAACCCAATGCAACTAGTGTAGGGGTTGAATTCACATTTGTGATTTTAAATTTTTTCAACAAATCAGTAGCATACTTACTTTGACAAATGAAAATGCCTTGATCATTTTTATTTACTTATATCCCAAGAAAATATCTCATGAGTCCCAAATCAGTCATATCAAATTCTTTTTTCATAGCTACCTTGAAATTGTTAATTGACATATTACTGGTGAATATCAAATCATCTACATATAACCAAACTATCAATATTTCTCCTTCATTTCTCATTTTGACATACAAATTTGGTTCATAGCCACACTTACTAAAACCATTATTCACAAAATAAGAGTCTATTCTGTTGTATCAAGCTCTAGGAGCTTGCTTCAAGCCATATAGTGCCTTTTTCAACTTGTATACCTTATTTTCTTCTCCCAAAATTTCATATCCTAGTGGTTGTTATATATACACTTCTTCTTGTAAAATTCCATTCAAGAATGATGATTTCACATCCATTTGGTAAACCTTCCATTTATTTTGGACTACTTTTGATAAAATCATTCTAATAGTTTCCAATCTTGCCACAGGTGCAAATGTCTCATTGCAGTCTATACTTAGTTCTTGTTAGAAGCCTTTGGCTACTAGTCTTGCTTTGTGTTTCTCTACTTTTCCATCAGTATTATATTTTTTTTTGTATACCCATTTAACTCCAATCGCATCCTTGCCTTTAGGAAGATCTACTAAGTCCCAAGTATCATTCTTTTCTATTGACTAAATTTCTTCATCCATGGCTGAAATCCATTTGTCATCTTTAATAGCATCTTCAAAATAAATTGGATCAGCATGTGCTAAGATGTAAAATTAATGCATAAATCATCATTTTCAACCTCCTGTAATTCATCACATATGTCTCTAAGACTTCACGTCTTCCTTGAAGTATTTATAGATCTTGATCTCAATGATGCAAGTGTTGGATTAGATGATTCACTACTATTAGTGTCGGCTGGAGTAGCAGTGTTTTGAGTGGTAGGTTCCCTTGTAGGTGTTTTAGGAACATTTGTTTGTGTTGTAGAATGCACATCTTGAGTTTCATTTTCTTTATTTTCTTGTGGAACACTAGCTACAACTGTAGTTGAGTTATCCAAGCTACCATTCTATGCTTCTTTTTCTACAAACTCAACATCACGACTTATTATTACCTTCTTTGTGATGGGATTGTATAGCCTATATGCCTTCTTCTCTCCTCTATCATCCAATTGTTGTCTCACTTCTTCAAGTACCAATGAGTATGCCACACAACCAAATATTCTCAAATGTGTTATATTGTGCTTCCTTTTGCTCCAAGCTTCTTCTAGTATTTTATTTATTATTGCTTTCATTAGACATCTATTTAGTATGTATGTTGAACATGCAATTGCTTCAGTCCAATACTCATTTGGTAAGTGTTTCTCCTTTAACATACTCCTTGTCATCTCCATAATTGTTCTATTTTTTCTTTCTACTACTCCATTTTGTTGTGGAGTGTACCTTGTTGTAAATTGTTTCCATATGCCATTTTCTTTGCAAAAATTTAGAAAATCATTTGATATGTATTCTCCACCTTGATCAGTTCTTAATGTTTTAATAGAGTATCCACTTTCTTTTTCAACTTTTGCCTTGAATTCTTTAAAGACAGGTAAAAGTACAAAGCTGTGTCACCTTTCAGGTTGACTTATCAAAATGACTGGATTTGAGTATTTCTATCTAAAACTCAAATTTGATCAAACACATGATCTTGATAAATTTATTATAGCTAAGATATATATAGTCTCACACTTTTCCAATTTGAAATGTTTATTAAATGCATGTTTTATACTAGTTAGTATCCAATTACTAAAGAAATAAAATTATTAAATTGGCATTTCAATAACTCTTACTATTTTCTATAATATTTTTTTAATAACATATAAACTCCATTTTATAGAGCTCAAAGTCATGAATATTCTCATATAGATTTCATAGTGTTTTAATTAGATATAGTATATTCTAATAAAAAAAATTTACAAGTACGTATTTTAACACTTGAGAAGATGTCGATTTTAAGAAAGAAACAATATTAAATCATATTATTAAAAAAAAAAAAAAGTATATGATGTTTTAGAGGAGAGAGTTCTCTTCCAGAATCTATAAAAAAATTTTGGCCAAAATACATTTTTATAAAAAAATGTGGTGGGAGATGAAAACTATCGATTTGAATAAGTTGAAATTTGAATCATTATAAAAGAAAAAATATAGTTCTAAAGCCAATTTTTATTTCTGATTGTTCTAGATACATATGTTATCTATAACATAATCTAAGGTCAAAGGGAAATAAGTTTATTTCCATGTCATTTTTTGCTGGGAACTAGACCCCTAATTTCCAATGTTTTTCAACAATAAAAAGGTTATCTTTAAAAATAGGAAAGTATATCATTTCTTATTCCAAAAAATTATTAAAAATTATGATCCTAAACTTCATCCATATCTACACATTTCATTAGTTTACTTCATTTTCAAATTCTAAATAATAATACTAGTTTTATGTCATTGAAGGTGAACAATTATACTTTTGTTAGCCTTTTCCTTTGTAAAAGGGTGACACATGTTTTAGCTTTTACCTAGATAGCAAATACATCTGATTTATATTTCACAAAATAAACCCATACTTTTCTTCTGAAATCATCAATAAATGTAAAGAAATAAAGTTTCCCGCTTAAGGATGGTGTTTGCATTGGCCCATAAAGATCTGAATGGACTATCTCAAGTGGTTGTTTTGCTTTATAAGACTTACCAACTGAATTTTTTTCTCTATGTTCCTTTTCCAAAATGCAACTCTCACATGTTGTCTTAAGTGGCTCTATTGATGGCAACCCATGGACCATTCATTTCTTATATAAGAGTTGTAACCCTTTGAAGTTTAAATGACCAAATCTTAAATTCCATAGCCAAGATTCATTTTTTGTATGAAGCTTTAAAAGATGGTTTAGCTACTTTTTGCAATTCATTTGGCTCTAAAAATAGTTCACTTTGGATTTTAAGTGGGAACATTCTATTTTGGGTCATTTCAACTTTTGCAATCAGCTTATTGCTTGGTTTTTTATCTGGAATCACACATTCACCATTTTCAAAATGTATTCTATATCCTTTTTGTACTAGCTGCCCAATGCTTATGAGATTGTGTTGCAATCTAAGAACATAATATACATCAAGAATTATTTTTTCTTCACCTTTCTTAGTTCTTATGCTAATTGAACCTTTTTCCATGACAGGAATTTGATGATCATTTCCCAACTTAAACTCTAATTTTACTGATTCATCTATTGTTGAGCATATTTCTTTATTCCCACTCATATGGTTACTAAAACCACTATCTAAGAGACTTCTTTAAAACTCTCTTGTGCAACATTGCATGTTATCAATATGGTGTTTTGCCCACTAGTGTTGGGCTGATTTTCATTTGCAAAATGTACCTTTTGCCTATTCATGTCATATTGTTTTTTTCTACACTCAGATGCAAAATGCCCAAACTTATTACAATAATGACATTGGATGTTAGATTTTTCATATCTTTCTCCTTGATTAAGATTGTGAGGATGGTTGCTCCCCCATCTTCTTGTTGATGTGAAATGGGTTTGTGAGCTTGATACTAGCCTTCTACTCTCAAACTATGAATTTTCTCTTCCCCCTCTTGTGTAGAATGTCCTCTACCTCTACTATAATCTGATCTTTCTCTTATTCTTCCAAATGAAAGTTGAGTCTTGAAAGCATTCTCCAATGATGACATTCCCAAACATTTCAACCTTTGTTCATGTGATAAAAGAGAATCGATTAACTCATCTATTGATAGCAAGTAGAGATCCTTAGATTCTTCAATGGCTACAACTCTTGAATCAAACTTATTTGGTAAACTTCTAAGTATTTTCTCTACAACTTGTTGATCCCCAAGGGTTTCTCCATAAGATCTAGTCTAATTTACTATCCCCTTAACTTGAGTGGAGAAAGAGTCTATTGAATCTGATTCTTTCATTTCTAAGTTTTCAAAATCTCTTCTAAGATTTTGTAACTTTGAAGTTTTTACTTTGCTTATGCCTTGGTATGTTGATTACAAGTTGTCCCATGCTTGCTTTGAGCTTGTGGCGGTAGCTACCTTTGGAAATATTGTTTCCTCCATTGCCTGTTGAAAAAAGAACAATGCCTTAGCATCCTTTTTCCTAATTTCCTTTAATAAATCCTTTTCAACTTGTGAAAGAGCTTGATATGCCTGATGATTTTCTAGTTCAGAGAATCCACTTTCAACTAAATCCCAAACATCCTGAGAATGAAAAAGAGTTTTCATTTTGATGCTCCAATAATCATAATTTTTGCCATTAATAGTTGGAATTTGTGGCTATGAAATACTTCCACTAGTTCTTGCCATGATTTAATAGTAAAAATTTCTCTCTTTTAAAAACTACAAAACCTTTCCTTCCTCACATAGCAAGAATGATCTCTTCCTTAGATCTTCAAATTTTCTCTCATTTGCCCTTCACCTACAATGAAATTTTCCCATGAAAACAATACCCAAGTCTTCTACAACTCTGATTCCAATCTGTTGAAACAGAGACAAAGGAAACAAATATTGTGCTCACTTAAAAAAAAGATAAACCAAAAAAACCACATAGATAAAATAGATATTTTATATTGATTCAAACATAAAATATTGTTTTTCTACATATTCCTTTGTTGAATAGCCAACTGCCATTCTTCTAAAATGGAGCAATGTTCTACTCATCTATTACTGCCATAAAGCCTAGCATTTCAATACTACAATGAGTCTTCTCTCTCGAGCTAGAAGCTTCCAGATAAATCTTAAACAATCTAAAAAATATAGTTTACAAAATGAGAGGTCTAGAACTCTCCATGGAAAGACAACAATAAATAAAGTAGTTGGAGTAAGTAAAGGGTAGGGGAGATTAAAAAGACAGGCTAGAAGCCTACGTCACCAACAAAGGTGTTGAAATCAAAAGTCTGCACATTTTTTCTTTAATTGAACATTCTCATGATAATGTGGATGCTTTTTCTTCAGGTCATCAGTGTCAGTTCTCTTCACTATTTTCATGAATGGCTTACTCTTCCTAGGTGTATCACAATGACTAAATTAGTTTTGTCCATTGTCCCTACATATTATATGTCATGCATGGAACTCACACACAAAGCTGAGAAAGACATGGAAAACACCCTAAAGAAATTCTTCTGGAAAAAGGATGTTAGGAAGTTCCACCTTATCAATTGGGATATAGTTTGAAAAATTAAGGATGCTGGTGGAGCTAGAGTTCATAGCCCCAAAAGGAAAAACCTGGCTCCTGGTGCAAAGCTCATTTGGAAAACTTTTAAAGAGCCTCATTAGTTATGGTATCCAGTGATGCAATCAAAATATCTAGTTTATGAGGACCTTAAACACATCCTTAACTCCCCAAAATAGTTTTTTGGCTTTGCAACTTGGTGGTTCATGAACTCTTGTAAGCATATCATATACGGTCATCTTTCCTAGAGAACTACCAATGGTGAAAGTGCAAATTTCTAGAGGAATTCCTGGGATTGGCACAACAATCTTATTGATTCATTGCAAATAAGCGATTATATCCCTCAACTAGAGGCTTCCTAGAGCATCAAAGTTTGTGATTATGTGATTAGGAGTACTTTTGATTTGGATAGGGGTGTCAAATAGATAGATATATTATGGCACTCAAGGTTGAATTAGAGAACAAAATTTGTAGCATTAATAACAAGTAGGATGTCATCATTTGGAGCAGTGTCAAAAATGATTCATGCTCAACTAGGCCTATCACGACATTCAAATTGTCATCAAAGTTAAGAAAGATTGTCTTAGGTCTATGTGTTGGCACAAGCTAATCCTCCCCAAAGTAGGAGCCTTCCCTTGGGTGGTCATTCATCATAAGTGTTTAAAACTGCTCAAAATTTGTGGCGTTTTGGATTCAATGGCCCCTTTTGGTGTTTCATGTGCAAGTGTTTGGTGGAAATTATGGATCACCTCTTCTTAAATTATCAGATTATTGAGACCTATTGGGATTGGATCTTCTTTGTCTTCAAGAGACATAGACTGAGGCAATAAAACAATAAGAATTTCTTGGCTAGTTGGCCCATTAGAGGCATCCATAACTACTGGTCGAGCCTTTGGTTATATGCTCCCTCAAGGATTATAAGACACAATTGAAAAGAGTGTAACAGACACGCTTTCAAAGGTTAGGCTACAACATTGATCAACTCATTTGAACCATTCAAGACTCATTGGTTGAAACTGCCAACAACATGACAATAATAAAAATAAAATCATGCTTCTCAAAATGGGAAATCAACATCTTGAAATTTTGGCCAATGTTGAAATGCCCCCTAATAATCCTGCCTAAGAAGGTTAACTGTGCCATGGTTAGATTGAAATTCCCAAAATCCCTCAAATGGAAGGTCAACTTCGATGGTGCATCTAAAGATAAGCCTAGCCTGAGGGTATTGGTTGTGCTATTAGGGATGTTGTAGGAAAATTTGTATGGGATACTTCAAAGTGACTAAAAGAATGCACAAACAACCAAGCAGAGATGGAAGCACTTGCTACTAGAATCAAGCTTTGCCTCTGGCTAAAATCGATAAAGAATCCTTACTTTGCATTTGAGTGATTTCTTCTACTAGCATGCTCCAAATTGGTGGTTGGCAAAAGTGAGTTGATCTTATTAGAAACTTAGTTGAGTAGTTGGATAATGACTCCCTTAAACACATTTATTGCGAGGCAAATAGGGTTGTTGATTGTATTACTAATTTTGTTGTATCCCAAGATAGGGAGTTAATTGATAACCCAAATCCTAATGCTTGGTTCAACCTACTTCCCATCATCGAACAAGAGAAGTCCTCTAGCGACTCTGACTCTCTTGTTAGTACCTAAGCTTTTCACTTTTTCTGTTTTCTCTAAAGCTTTGTATTATAGGTGCTACCCTCTTTCGTAGCACTCATCAAAAAAATATTAATTAATACAAATTAATTTTATTTATTGTTCTAAATACTTATATATCTTATTATTATTTATTTTAATTTTTATATTTGTAATTAATGTTGATAGACATTGTACAATGACAAAAAGGGTAGAGTGGGATGGTGTGAGTATGTTAATGTTAACATTTATCTTTCTAGATTGGGATTGACAACCATCTACATTTCAAAATCTTAATATTTATTACAAACAAAGTATATTTAAAAAATGATTTAATTACTATTACATAAAATATTTGCTAAAAAATCATAAACTTTTGAAATGTGAATAATCATTTTTTAGAAATTAAAACAAAACTTAAGAAAGTGCAAAAAAAATAGAGATACAAGATGAATATAAATATTTTTAGATTTAATAAATTAAATTTTAATCCTTTTTATAATGGATATCTATTCACAATTATTTAGATAGATTTATTTATATATCTATAGTAGTTAATAAAAAGATGATTTATATTGATTATTTAAATTATTAACAAATAGATAATAATAATAATGTCTACTATCAAAATTAATATTTTTTTTCCAATTAATGCAAATTTATTTTATTTAATACAAATCTATTTTATATATCATTATAGAATTTTTTTTTGATCAGTTATCATTATAAAAGATTAGTAATCTTATTATGATTTATTTTTATTTAACAATATATATATATATATATATATATATATATATATATATATATATATTACTACCTATTTTAATTAATAAAAAATAGATAACAATATATTTTAGATTTTATTGTCATGAATAATTTAAATTATATATTTTTAATTGATTAAAATATATTTATTTATTATTATAGAGATTATTTGTGCTAATATTTATGTAATTTTCTAATTAATAAAATATATGATATTTATTTTTACAAAAAGAAAAATATTTATTTAACTTTTAATATTAAAAATAGTCTTAACTTTAGTTTTTTTTTTTTTTTAACAATTAAATAGATGATATTTATTAATTTTATGAAAAATAAAAATATTAAGAAATTATTTATTTAGTTTTTGATATAAAAATAATCTTAAATTTAGTATATAAAGTTTTGAAGATATTATTATAATTTATTTTTCTTTTAAATGTGAAGATATTATCATTGCATTTCTATTTTTCTATTTTATTCGCTCAAGGATATTATTGTTTTTAAATTAATAAAAAATAAAACATGTAAGAATTATTTTAGTTAATTAAAAATAGATTAAAAATATATATATTTGCTTTTATTGCTAAGATAAATTAAAAAATAAATAAACTTGTTATATTATCATTTACCAATAAAACATACAAAAAAAATTATACTATATTTTTACTTATACTTACTTTCTTGGATTAATGCATATCGTGTTTTTCCAAAAAAATATAATTTTTGTATTTTATACAATTAATTTTATTTATTCTACTATTATTTTATATAATATTATTATACAATAAATTATTATTTATTTTAAATTTCAAATTGATTAAAAAAATAGTAATGATTATTTTAGAGAATAAAAAATAGATATGAATAGTTTTTTAAATAAAATTAGAAATATATAATAAATTAAACATTGTTTTCCTAGCATGAATAGATTTTCAACTATATCAAAATGGTTTTACAGTTTTTTAAAGGTTGTTTTGTAGCTTTTAAAGTAGTTTCACAAGAGACAAATTTAAAGTAGCTTTTAAAGATTGTTTTGTAGGAAAGTCCCACATTAAAAGTTTATCAAAAAATAAGGCACAGACTAGAATTTTAATGGATAGTCAATTAATAGTAGTGCACCATGTCCCCAAAACCATCAAACAAATATCAAGGTTGTCTTCACACATAGATCTAGTTGTTGGAATGACTCCATATTTTGCAACCATGGCTTCCATGACGCTTTGTGTGATCTAAAACTAGAGTTGGTTTTATTGTTAGAAATTTAATGCATCTGGTCAGTTGCCCCTAGAGCCAAACACCTACCTACCCATTTGATAGCATTCAACTAGGTAGGTGAGTTTGAGTTTGAAATGAGAGGGTAAATGTCCTTTCCAAAGAGACAAAAGGAATGTATTTGATTCATTTGAGTAGTACAGAGTTGAAGGATTGGATCAATTGCAGAGCATAGATCGAAGAAGGAAGTCAATCAGTAGATCAAGTCAGAGTTCAAAAGATAGAGGGAAGTTACAGCTTTGTGTTTGTAGTTGCATGTGTTGGATCCTCCAGCTCTTGTTATTCTGTAAGTTCATTTTGATTTGTCCCATGAAGCAGTGATTGCTCCATGCATTGTTGTATGCAGCCATTAGTGATGTAAGTTTGAAGTTTAAAAGTTTTATTAGTTTGAAGTTTTTAGGTTTTTTCTAGTTGAAGTTGAATGCTCCCAGATTTTGTAAGAGTTTTATCTCATTTGAATAGAGGGCAAGCAAGCAAGTAGACATAAAAATATTTGTTGTTCTCTTCTTCTATTTATCATTGCAAATTATTTCCACATTTGAATAGTTCATATTTGAAAGCTTCATCCTTCGGCTCTCTGCATTTTAATTATGGAAATATCCAAGCTGTAAGTCTGAAATATAGCCTACTCAATTTGTTTCTTAATCGAGTTTTCTCTCTGTTGCTCTTACTGAGCTCATTGGACATTCCTTGTTGTCAAGCTTCACCTTGCAACGGTGACCAAGCTCACTTAGCATCCCTTGTTTCTGAGCTTCACCTTGCAATGTGATCGAGCTCACTCGGCATCCCTTGCTACTGAGCCCACTTAGCATAAATTGTGCCAAGTTACTCGGCTCCTTGTGTCAAGCTTACTCGGCACCTACTTCCTGTCACTCAGCATCCTTTGTGCACTGAGCAAACTATTACTTGGCATCTTCCTATGCTAAGTGAAATTATTAAAGATTGTGATTCATTTTTCACATGGTATCAGAGCTTTAAGGCCCCACATCCATAGTGAGTTAGGGCATTTATTTTTTGAGATAATTGACATGGTAGGAGATGTAGGAAAGATATGGTAGTAGCCATCATCCTTTAATGGATAGAATTATGACACATGGGAAAAGAAGATGAAAACCATAATGGATGCAAATGATATGTGGGAGTTTGTGATCAATGGATTCAATGATGTTACAGCCCCAACATTGTATGCTTCCCTCAAAAACCCACAGAAGACTCAATTGAAAGAGTCAAGGAGATAGGATGCCAAGACATTAATTCTAATTGAGGTAGCAATGACAGAGATAGTTTTACGCAAGATTGTAGCAGCAAATTATGCAAAGGAAGCATGGCATATCCTTGAGAGGAACTTCAAGGGGACTGATAAGGTTAGAGTAGTGGAGCTAGAGATGATTAGAAGGGAGTTTGAGAACCTTCAGATGAGTGACAATGAACCTATTGCAAATTTTAGCTCATGAATCTCCTCTTTGATAAACTAGCTCAAATTAAATGGAGAAGATTCTAAAGAGTAGAGGATTGTGGAAAAGATATTGAGGAGTTTTCCTCCAAAATATGACAACCTTGTGATCACTATAAAGGAAGCAAAGGACCTCACCACATTGACCATGGATGAGTTGATGGGAACTCTTCAAACCCATTGACATCAGATCAATAGATCAGCAACAACTTCCAAAGAGTAGTCTTTTAAGGCTTAAGAGAATTCAAGAGGCAAGGGGAGAGGAAGAAATTACTCTGATAAAGGCTCAAGAAGTAGAGGTCATGGAAGGAATGGTCAAAGGAATGCTGGTGCAAAAAGCTCAGGATGAGCAAGAAACTAAGAGGGAGCAAGCACCTCTCAAAACAACTCTAGAGGAGGTAAGAAGAATTACAACTCCAACAAGAGCAATTTTGAATGCTACTACTGTCATAAGTATGTGCATTATGCAAGTGAATGTTGGAAGAAGTAGGGTGATCAGTTAAAGAAAAATGCTAATGTGGTTTATGTGAACATGGGAAATGTAAACAATCTGATAGCCTTCATCATGTGCAACATTGGTGAAGAAGGTAGCCCTAATGTATGCTACCTAGATAGCAGTTGTAGCAACCACATGAGTGGTAATAAAAGTTTATTCTCTTTCATTGATAAGACTTTTAAGTCTGAAATTAAGATGGGAAATAATAGAATCATTCGCATATTGGCCAAAGGATCTATCATAGTCCACACCAAGTAAGGTGAGAAGAAAGAGATACAAAATGTGTATTTTGCCCCCGGTATGAAGCACAATTTGATGAGTGTTGGACAACTCATTCAAAATGGATACAAGGTTCTGATGGAAAATGACAAGTGTGTCATTCATGAGAAGATGGGAGTAATAGATTACTTGCAGCAGTCCAAATGACAAAGAACAGGATGTTCCCATTGAGGATAGAGACATGTTTATCTTCTCAATTTAGTACTACACCTCCCAAGCATGCATGTACAATATTACATCAACAATAAGCTCTTAGGAGTGTGATTGAGGACCCCTCCAAGCTTTGACATCTCAGGTATGGACATCTAGGCCTTATTGGTTGAAATTTGTTGTCCAAGAAAAGAATGGTAAATGATTTGTCAAGCATAGTAGATTCTTATGACAAGTGCGAGACTTGCATTCTAGGTAAGCAACATAGGCTTCCCTTTAATTCTAGAAATTCTAGAAGGGCTAGAGTACCATTAGAATTGGTGCATTCTAGTTTAGTTGGCCCTATGAAAATTATTTCTATTGTGGGGAGTACTTATTTTATGACATTCATAGATGATTTCAGTTGTAAGACATGGGTGTATTTTTTGAAGGACAAATCTGAGCCATTTGACAAATCTGTTGAATTTAAAGCCTTGGCTAAAAAAGAATGTGAATACTATGTAAAGATGCTTAGATTAGATAGAGGATGGGAGTATACCTCCAATATGTTTGTAAATTTTTGCAAGAAGAATGGCATCAAGAAAAAGCTTACAGCCATCTATACTTCGTAGCAAAATGGAGTGGCTGAGAGGAAGAACAGGACCATTGTTGAAATGGCAAGAAGCATGATAAAAGAAAAGGGACTCTTAATGGAATATTAGGGATAGACTATAGCAACAGTAGTATATCTAATTAACAGGTGTCCTATGAAGTCAATTTGTGACAAGATTCTTCTTGAGTCATGGTCAAGGAACAAATGGACAATTGAACACTTAAGAGTGTTCAGATATGTAGCATATGTACGTGTGCCTAAAGAACTAAGGTAGAAGTTAGATGACAAAGGAGTGAAGTGCATCTTCATCGAGTACAACTCATAATCAAAGGCTTATAGGCTTTATGATCTAATTGACAATAAAATCATTAGTTCAAGAGATGTGGAGTTTCTTGAAAATTAGTCATGGGATGGCTTAGTAGATGAATCCTCAAGAAACTCAAGTAAAGTGCCTACTATTGAAGAGGAAGAAGATGACAGTAGTGATCAATAAGAAGATGCAACAACAAACATGGATTGCATACAAAGGCAAAAAGGCAAGCAACCCTTAACATGTTGAGCAACAGCTCCAAGCACATCAAGACAACCCCAAGCTAGTATGCAAAATAGTAGTAGTAGCAACATTAAGAATTCAGATCCCACTCTCACCTCCTTATTGTAAGAAATACTAAG
Source organism: Cupressus sempervirens (assembly GCA_028749045.1). Lineage (NCBI taxonomy): Eukaryota > Viridiplantae > Streptophyta > Pinopsida > Cupressales > Cupressaceae > Cupressus > Cupressus sempervirens. The sequence continues at coordinate 146,117,280 of CM053788.1, forward strand.
AGTCTAAGGGAGATATACCAAGATGAAATATATGAAGAAGATTATGATGAGAGTGTAAATTTTGTATTATTTTTTCATAGTGATTCAATTTATTTTGAGGAAGCTGTGAATGAAGAGAAATGGTGTAATACTATGGATGAGGAAATAGATGCTATTGAAAGAAATGACACATGGGAGTTAACTACTATGCCTCCCAATAAACAAGTAATTGGAATGAAATGAGTTTACAAGACCAAGTGCAATGCTGAAGAAAAAATAGATAGGCATAAGGCACAATTAGTGGTCAAGGGGTACAAGTAGCAGTATGGCAAAGATTATGATGAGACATATCCCTTGGTTGCTAGAATAGAAATTGCTTGTGTTGTCATAGCAGTTGCAACCCATCACAATGGAAGGTATACCAAATGGATGTGAATTCCACCTTCTTAAATGGTGTATTAAAAAAAGAAGTATATGTGGAGCTGCCACCTGGTTATGAAGTTTTGGGTGAAGAACACAAAGTGTATAGATTGAAGAGAGCTCTTCATGGCCTTAAGCAAGCTCCAAGGGCATGGTACAATAAGATTGACTCATGTTTGATGAGCAATGGGTTTAGCAAAAGAAATGGTGAGCCCACTCTCTACATCGAGGCATCTAAATGCTAAATCATAATCCTAATTGTAACCTAGTACTAATTATTATGTGAATCCATATCCTAAACTTGATCTTAATGATAACTATAAATATGTTTTATGTTGAACTCTGATCCTTATTCTAAAGCATAATCCTAACCCTTGAGAAGTTATAACCCCATTCCTAAATCCTAAGTGTTACGTTTATTGTTCTAGGGTGATATAGTTAAGGAAAGGCTTAAAATTATCATTGGGGTCAGGATTTAGGTTAGACTGATAGTTATGATTAAAAATATGATTAAATTAAGGATTGGGATTAGGGCTTAGATATAGTTAACATTAAGATAGTGATTTTTTTTATGGCTAATGTTTAGGGTTGGACTTAGGATTATGTTTAGGGATAAGGTTTAAGATAATGGTTAATATGTTGGTTAAGGCTAGGGTTTATATCATGGTTAGCATTTGGCTTATTAATAAGGTTAGAGATAGACTTGTGGGTTGGGTTAGTGTTTAGGGTAAGGACTATGGTTAAAATTGGGGTTTACCTCATGGTTAGGGATAAAGTGAGTATTTAGGTTAGCAAAGGATTAAATTTTTGGTTCAGGATTATGATTTGGGTTCTAGGGTATGTGTCATAGTTATAGATAGGGTTTGGGATATATCTTGAGTGAAAGTTTAATAATTATCAATGGAGTTAGGGTTTGGGTTAGAAGTATAATCAAGGTTAATGTTTTAATTAAGGATCTTTTAGGGTTTTTGTGTGAATTGTACTTTGGGTTAGGGTCAAGGTTGGGTTTTGATAACTTGTCATGTTAGATTTAGTGTTATTCATAGGGTTAGAATTATGATTAAGGTTAGGGCTATGGTTAGGGTTCTCATTACACTTTGATTAGGGTTTTGGGGAATATAATCAAGAAATTTCAATGCCTTACTATTGATTTTTTTATTTCTAAAATTTATTTGTAATGTAAGGATATAGATATATTTTCCCCTTTACATGGGAATCATATTGATTCACATTCAAGGTGACCTCCATGTAGGAGGTCTTAAATTCCACTCTCACCTATATATATGTGGTTGAGACCAACTTTGCCAAAAAAACAAAATAGAAAAAGCCTATGAAGCATGACTAATTGAATAGAGTATCCCAGCTAGCAAACAAATGAAAACTCGAGGACTGATTGAGATTACTATCTTAGATGGATATAATATCACAAGTATGATAGATAGCTCCTATAGCTAGCCAACTTCAACACGCTTTAATAAAATTGAGTTCATCAAACCTAGGCAATTGGAAATGAATCTCATTTTTCGTAAACATGGTAATAGAAGAGGTGATGTAGGGAAGTTTGATTCTTTGGATTTTCTTACATAGTTCTTCATGTCACTAATTTGTGATTCAAATTGCAGGCTAGATTCAAGCAGCTTAATATGATTCTTTATGCTGTCAAATAAGTTCATTTAAAGGTTCAATGATGAACAATTAGGGGTGCATGGAAATTTAAAAACAACGTGATTAGGTATATGAATAATATAATATATAATATAATTATATATTAATAAAAGAATACAATAATGAAATAATAATAATAAGTTTTTGATAAATATCAACAACAAATAATAGTATATCAAATATCATCATTGTTACAACAATAAATATATATAATTAGTACAAATACTATATATTATAGTATATCATCATATATTATAATATAAATGTTACATATATTATCATACAATAAATATTATCTGTATTAAAGATATTAAATATATAATTATTTGGTATGCCATCATAATAAAGATTTAAAACATATAATTATATTTTACCAAATACATATATTCTTATATATAACCAACATAAAATATATAATATAATAGAAAAGTTATGTATGAACATGACATTTTGGAGTCGGCGATTAAAAGTCGCGACTGTAGGGAAGCCATTAATAGCACAATTGCTCAAAGGAAATCGGTGAATAGGAATGCCAGACATAGTTGGTACTTATCTATTAGTGTTCTCAGAGGAATTAGCAAGTCTTTACAACCTGTGTAAATTGCTTGAAATCCCTACAAAAGATCATTGAGTGGATAGTCATTGTTAGTGGAAGAATCACAGCAAAGAAATGTGCTCTCTTCTCGCATGTGGGGTTTATACAGAGACAATAATAATATGGGCAGGATGCAGTGGGCATGACACCCCCTCAAACTTTCCAGAGACCACAAGGAATCATACAGTGAATATTGGGAGGCTTATTGTCAACCCTAGCAACAATATTCGAAACAAAGAAATGAGACATAAATGGAAAAGAAATCCAATCAGTACCTTGTAAACATTATAGTCAGCAAGGAAATCTACACAGATAACAGCAGGATATGAACAAGAGGAGGTTGTCATAGCTACTCAGTAGAAGGGACCAAAACAAAGCACAAGGCAACAAACATACAAAAAAAAAATCAGCGTTTGTGATGAATTAAAACAGCAGCACAAAGAACTGAAAAAAGAGCATAAAAATAGAGCTTAAAAAATAGAGCAGCAAAAAACAAGACTCAAATATATCAAAGGGCTATAAAGTTTCTTCATATTATTACAGCTGAGAGGAATGCTCTATTTATAGAGCTCATACATATTTCTAGAGGGTTCTTGAGAAGCTTCAAGAAAGGAAGCACTCTAGAGATTTCTACATAATTTTAAATTCACATTTTGCACAAAGAGAGAAGCTCCAAGAAGCAATTAGAAAGTTTTGGACTGTGCATTAAATGCCCAGCTACTATAATAAACATTATTTTTAACACCCCCCCATAATTTTTATTTGGAGAGAGTAGAAACATCTTTGAGCTGCAATAGATCTCTAAATTTCATAACTTTTACAATAGACAATGCTTTTGTAAATATATCAGCAAGTTGATCTTCTGTTCTGCAAAATTGAAGCTCCACCTCTTGTCTTTCAATTAGATCTCAAACAAAATGATGATGCACTTCTATATGCTTGGACCTTGCATGATATACCGGATTTTTTGCTAGCTTGATAGTACTTTGATTATCACAAAATATTATTGTTGGAGAGTCTTGTGGATGATGCAATTCTTCAAGTAACCTCCTAAGCCATAATGCTTCTTGAGATGCCTTTGATAAACCAATATATTTAGCTTCTGTAGATGAGTGACACTGTTGATTGCTTCTTGCTACTCCACGAAATCGGTCTCAATCCAAGATGGAAGATATATCCTGAAGTTGACTTTCTATCATCAATGTCACCTGCATAATCAGAATCCGTATATCCAACTAAAGTAGGTTCTCCTCCATATTTGTATTCAATGCCAAGCTGGTAAGTAACCTTAATATATCTTAATATTCTTTTAGCTGCTTTCCAATGTTCAATGTGTGGATCTGCCATGTATCTCGATACAATAACAACTGCATATGCAATATCTGGTCTAGTTATAGTAAGATACAAAAGATTTCCAACAAGCTGCCTATATAATTTTCCATCCACTTTCTTTTGAGTAGAGTTAGCACCTAACTTTACTCCTATTTCACATGGTGTATTACATGGTTTACAATCACTCATATTGAATTTTTTAAGTACATCAAGAGCATATTTAGTTTGAGAGAGCATGATTCTTCCTTCTTCTTGCCATACTTGCATACCCAAAAAAAAGTGCATTAGTCCTAAGTCAGTTATTTCAAAAGCTTGTTTGAGTTGATTTTTAGTTATCTCAATATCATGTGTGTGATCTCCTGTAATAATCAAGTCATCCACATACAATACAATGATAACAACCTTATTATCACAATATTTTACATACACATCTGGATCAACATTACTTCTTTTAAATCCAACTTCTAGGAAGTACTTATTAATTTTTGAGTACCATTCCCTTGGTGCTTGTTTGAGACCATAGAGTGATTTTCTTAATCTACACACCAAATTCTCTTCTCCATACTTAATAAATCCTGGTGGTTGTTGCATATAAATTTCTTCTTTTAAGTCACCATGCAAAAATGCACTTTTTACATCCATTTGAAAAATTTTCCAACCAAACTTTGCAGCTAAAGCAACTATTGTACGAATGGAAGTCATCTTAGCTACTGGAGCAAAGGTTTCAGTATAGTCTATACCTTCTTCTTGTGAGAAACCTTTAGCCACTAACCTTGCTTTGTATTTTTCAATAGCTCCATCTGATGTGAATTTGGTTCTATAGGTCCACTTGCAACCAACCACATTTTTTCCTTCTGGAAGTTTTTTTAGTTCCCATGTTCCATTCTTCATCAAAGAATTATATTCTTCTTGCATAGCTGCTTCCCATTCTTCTTTTCCTTTTGCTTCTTCATATGTGTTTGGAGTGTCAACCTGCATCACCTTAGTCATAAGAGCATAGTTAGCAAATATATATCTAGGACCTTCTTGATAAATTTCTTTGATGCTTCTAAATTTCTTTGGATTTTCATTATCACTTTCACTTGATTCTTCAACTTGAGTCTCATCCCATGTAGTGGTTTGCACACCTTGACTTTGACTATTGGTAGAAGTAGAATTTTCTTCATCAATCAAAATTGGAAAGAAAGATAATTTTGGAAAATTATCATTCTTAACATCTTCATCAAACCATACATTTCTTTTAATATAGATTTCATTAGTTCTAGGATTGTATAACCTATATCCTTTTGATTCCTCACTATATCCAACCATTATGCACTTCTCGCTTTTTCTTTCAAGTTTGCTCCTCCTTTCATCAAGAATGTGAGCATATGTTTTACAACCAAAAATTTTAAAATGAGATACTGTAGGCTTTCTTCCACTCCATGCCTCTTCTGGTGTTATGTTCAAAATTGCCTTAGTAGTTGTTCTATTCAAGATATATACGGCAGTATGAACTACTTCAGCCCAAAATTTGGCTTCTAGATTTCTAGAATGAAGCATGCACCTAGCCATTTCTATTATAGTTCTATTTTTCCTTTCAGCAACACCATTTTGTTGGGGTGAATAAGAGACAGTTGATTCCTTTTTAATGCCATGTTCTTTACAAAAATCTAAAAGAGCCTTATTCATGTATTCAGTCCCTCTATCAGTTCTTAGTATCTTTAAGTACTTTCGACTTTGTTTTTCAGTCAAAGCTTTAAACTCTTTAAACTTTTGAAACACTTCATCTTTCTTTTGTAGAAAATACACCCAAATTCTTCTACTATAATCATCTATAAAAGTGAGGGCATACCTTGATCCTCCAATTGATGATGTTTTGAAAGGACCCATTACATCACTATGGACTAAATGTAGAGGAGTTTTTTCTCTCCGTGATTTACCTTGAGGGAAACTTTCCACATGTTGTTTTCCCATTGCACATCCTTCACACACCTTAGGGCTTAATGATATCTTTGGTAGCCCATGTACCATTTGTAATTTCTCCATAAGCTTGAGACTTTGAAAATTGATGTGCCCCAAACGCTCATGCCATAACCTGCTCATATCATCATATTGGGCAATAGCACACATATGTTTATCTCCACATTTAGAAGTAAATTCTTGAAATTTATATAATCCATTCTCCATTTTACCAATTGCAATGACTCTATAATTATCATTGACATCCTTGATTAAGCACTTATCATTGTAGAATTCTATTTTATGTCCTTGACTTGCAATTTGAGATACTGAAAGCAGATTTGTTTTTAATTTAGGGACTAATTTTACATTTTTGAACAAACCATTATCAACTTTGACATTACCAGTCCCTTTAACTTCTAAAGCACTATTATCCCCCAAATATATTTTCTCTATATTATTTTCACTTATTGATTCAAATTGATTCTCATTATGAGACATGTGTTGTGTAGCACCAGAATCAATAACCCAATCTTCTTTGAAAGTATTATTTTCTTTAAGTGCAACACAAAATGCATTTCTTTTAGAATCTCCTAATTTTGGATAATTATTTACTTTCTTTTCTACATCTCTTTTCTTCTTGAAACATTCATTTTCCTTATGACCCATTTTACCACAATAATGACATTTCCATTTACTTCTATTATGATCTATATATGAAATACTCTTATTTTCATTCTTCCAATTTCTTTCTTTAGATTCATTTTCTTGTGACTTCTTATAATATTGTTTTCCTTTTATTACAAATGCTTGAGATTCACCATCAAATGATTCTTTTTCTTTAACTTGTCTTTTCTCTTCTTGAACCAACTTAGCACACAATTCTTCTGATTTAATACTTTTTAATTTATCTGTAGTATTTAAACCCCTTATAAATGATTGATAAAATCTTGGAAGACTTTGTAATATAATTTGCACAAAATCTTTATCATCTATATCTTTTCCAAGAGAAGCAAGCTCATTTTTCTTTTCCTTTAAGTTACTTAAATGTGGGACTATCTCTTGTGAGCTTGATAATTTCAAATTGTATAATTTAGTTGTGAGAGATAAGATCCATACATCACCTGAATTTTGATATAAATCTTTCGAAATCTCCCAAAATTTGACTCCACTTCTCTCATTACGAACTTTTGGAAAAACTTCTTCTAAAATTGTAAGCTTGATTAGTGTTGCTGCCCTCTTGTCCCTTTTATCCCAATTATCTTGATCATTTCCTAGATTTGTAGGCGTTTGTTCACTACCAGTCACAATATCATAACAATTTTGAAGGGTTAGAGTGATTTCAACATGAGATACCCAATCATAATAATTTTTTCCATTTAATTTAACTGTAGGCAAAGTCACACCAAGTGATTCCATTGTTAAATTCTCTCCTTTTTTTTTGGATGAGAATGAAAGATATTTAAAAACTTGAACACCCAAGCTTGAAACTGAAAAAATCTCACCAATTTGTTGAAGAAAAAAAAAACCTTTTCTTTTGCTGCAATATCCTTCCTTTGATGTAGTTTTTTTGTCCCAAACCAAACTGATGTTCACTCCTTAGTTACAGTCTACAAATGTAAAGATTCAGACAAGAAAAACACATATATTCATTCCAAAAGCATCATATATTCACATCCAAAGAACTGAAAATGCTCTGATACCATGATGAATTAAAACGGCAGCACAAAGAATTGAAAACAGAGCATAAAAACATAGCTTAAAAAATAGAGCAGCAAAAAACAAGACTCAAATATATCAAAGAGCTATAAAGTTTCTTCATGTTATTACAGCTGAGAGGAATGCTCTATTTATAGAGCTCATACATATTTCTAGAGGGTTCTTGAGAAGCTTCAAGAAAGGAAGCACTCTAGAGATTTCTACATAATTTTAAATTCACATTTTGCACAAAGAGAGAAGCTCCAAGAAGCAAGTAGAAAGTTCTGGACTGTGCATTAAATGCCCAGCTACTATAATAAACATTATTTTTAACAGTTTGATGGAGATTATAGTCAATGCATACACCATATAGTCTTACTTTCGAGTCAGGGATTAATACAATTTACAATCATCCATCCTATAATGTCTACAGTCAGGAATTAGAGAGTAATCAACAAGGAGGAACCAACAAATACCATTTCCATCTTTAGTGTAGAATATTGAGGAGATATCATTTACTGTCGATAGTTCCAGATTGATACCTATAAGTATCTTGCGTTCATTGTGTCAAGTATTTAATGAGGTTGATTAAAAGAAATCTCTCCTAAAGGCACTTACAGTATCTGTTAAACTTCTAAGATTGATACTCATACTGGTCTGATTGTGTACACATTACTCCTCTCTCTTAGAATATCATTCTAAAGGCGTTTAAATACATTACTCTTGGCTAAAGAATGAGCGGCGATCCTTGGCAATGATTTTTTGTTATGCACTAACAATAACTATTTAGTTATGTTGGTTAACCATTAGGCATAAATTTTGGATTTCTACCCATGAAACCAAATCATTACCAATATGATTTGGCATGAGCATTTGCTACTTACTTGACAAAAGTTTTTTTTGTTTACTTTTTTTTTGGATCTCTCCCATTTTCTTAATATGTTTGATAACATATATTGTGTGTTTTACCATGATAGGGGAAAAAAAATGTTCAAGGTCAAAATTGATTGTGGCTGAAAGATGTGAAATACGTGTGCAAAGATATAAACTTAAAATATTCATGTGGCAGGATGAGCACATCTGGCAGAAAGAAGTGTGGTGTTCAAAATTGACTTATACATTTGCAAATACGTCATTGTGCTCAATTCTGAAAGCACCATGGATTTCATTGAATTAGTCATGGTAGCTGAATTCTACATTCTAATGGTCCTATATGTTACTATAAAAGGAAACTCTTATGTTCATTCTTATGTTAACTTTGAATGTAATAGTTTTCTATGTAATTTTGTACATAATTGATAAATTTACATAGTGTGCAGAGCCTTAACAAATAAACCTACAATGAAGTATACATTTGAATATAAAAAGTTCAATTGATTTTGATGTAGGCAATATTATCAAAGTAATGTCTATTGTCATAGTCCTTGTAAGTTAGTAGTGATAATGTTATAGACACTATTCTTATTCCTTTATGGTTGATATAAAAAAGGCTAGTCTTTGTGTCTTAATGCTGCGCCAATAGAATTCAAGTGCATTAAAATATGTGAATTCTCAGATATTTTCAATGCATCGATATTCTTCTAAATGCATGTGTCCCATTTAAATTTCACCATAAAACATTCTAGTACTAATCGTATATAAATAGCAACAATGCACACCCTCCTCCTACAGCATCTCAATCTTTATTGTACATTTGTTAAATATTCATGTTGTTTATGTAAACAAACACACACATTAATTAAATTCATATTACATTCCCACCAAGAATATTTCCACAAAAAAATAACATTGAAGTTAAGCCATATCTTAGAATTGAATGATGCTTAGAAAAATCTAAGAAATGTTGCTTGTTGTCTGCAAGTTTTGTCTGTTCACATTGCATGAGTATGAATACTATGAATGCATTTGCTACAATAAACCACCCAACAGGTCATCCTTCTAAAAGTCTAGAATCTAGTGTCCTTGAAAAAATCCTACAACTTCAAAGTGAATACCACAGAAAAATGTTGGAAAGATATTTTTATGACAACCATGCTGGAATGTTTCAATATGATGGATGGGGAAACATTCGATCGATACCAAAGACCAATCATATTTGTGTTCTATCTCCATTCATGACAAGTGGAGAGTTGATTTACCTAAAATATCTGGTGCAGATCTATAGGGAAGCTCATATCATATTTCATTTTCAAAATATTATAATACATTTCTCTCACAGAAACCAGACTATAGAAGAAATGGCTGCCATTTTCAATCTAGTATGCAAAACATTGTTTTGTCAACTATCACCATTTAGAGAAACTAATGAAGGTGACACACTTGTATGCATAATAAGCCTTCGCATATCATATCCAACTCTTTCACTTGAATGGATTATAAGACATAACAATGTAGAGATTTTAGGAAAATGGTATGATGATGATACAGGAGCCCTAGCACCTAAAACCATAAAGCACCATTACTCATACCATTATTTATTTGTATTTGTGAATAGTGATATGCCACCTGGCATTCACCTTATAGTAGATATTGGAAGATGGCACATCCTAAATGGATGAATTAACTATTAGAACATGACAATGGCTAGAAAAAAATTGTTATGATGTATAAAACTAGGCTTTGTTTTATGTGAGTTGATAAAAAATGGTACAATATGTATATGCTCAATTGCATCTCAATAATGTATGCTTATATAAGTTTAGCTCATCTCATATGTATATAATCGATTATAATAGAAAAATAGAATGTTTTACCATTGCTAGAATGACAACTAGTGATCAAACAATCAATTCCATGTAATCTTTTCATTCCATGACAACAAAGTTATGTTCATGTTTATTGGTTAATACCATGAATAGTGATGGTAGAACTATTCAAAGGTTGACTTTAAAATATTTTTTCCTCAACCTTAGATTTATATGTTTCCTTTGGTAAATGGGACAATTGACTAATACTAGCATTTAATGCATATTTATCTCAGATCAATCATTGCATTAAATGCATTTTTCTTTGACAAAAAAATCCATGATGCCTATCTTTTTTCCTTCTATAAAATTCACTTACATACATCATCTACAAATTTTCCTTAAAATGTTTGAAGATCTTCACCAATCTATCATGTAGTTGTGTTGTAAGGCAAAGAAAAGATAACAAAAAAATAATGAAAAGTTTAATAAATGGAAAAATTACAACCTCTAAAAAAAACTAACACACTTGTAGATATTTGTATGTATAGAGTACCCATGATTTGAGAATTTATTTTCCAATATTTGAATTTTTCATCTGCAATGTAATCCCCTTGCAATAAACAAAGGATATCCATAGAACATGATGACCAAGTTCATTGAGAACAAAGCTGAGTATCTGGCTACATATGATGAACAAGTAATGAAGGAATCAATGGCACTAATCTTGATATTGTTGATAGACTATACACTGTTATTCATGGTGGAGAATAGTATATGTTTTGGAGCATTGATTATATTGATTACTATAGTCATATTATATGCATTTGAAGTTTTGATGTAATAGAATGGAAATTGTTCATTATTAACAAGTTACAAGTTATGAGTTATGGATAAATAAGAGAAGTCAATAAAGAGTTATGAACTTCTAAAAAATGATTGTTATTTTCCTTACTTGCTAGAATTGTATATGGCCTGCTATATATGTACGAACATATATGATGGAACCTGTCAAACCAATTTGTGACTTTTTATAGCCTAGTTCCCAGATTTGAGCAGATGTAATTCTTAATGACACCAAATGTTCCTCTAGTTGTGTTAAAACTTGCACATTATGTATTGGATCATTTTTCCTAATATTGGTAGGAACAACAAATTTTGGGACTATTTTTTTCTTCAATGAAATCTTACATATTTTATATATATATATATATATATATATATATATATATTTAGTGGAAAATGTAGAGCTAGATTTAGTTGGGTTGTATTGTTCATCATTGTGTCTTAATTTAATTTTTTTCATATTTTGTTAAAGTTCAATTATTGACAGATTGAGCATGCATGTCTTGTTGTATCTTCTATTTCAGCTATATTATTGTCTATTGCCGTTAGAGTTCTTCTTTTTGACATTTTTTTTGTACTCATTGTTAGTGAAGATTCTTTTTGTAGTTTATATTTAATTATCTTGTCATTGTTAATTTGACTTTGATACATGTTTGCTCCATTTCTCCTGATTAGCCTTTTTGTTGCGAGCAAAGTTTTTTTCATTGGATTATTAATGTCCTTCATTGTCGAATTATATGTTAGACTATTGGTCTTCTTCTTCTTTTTTGGTTTTTCAAGGTTGTGCAATTTTTATAATTGTTGTCCCTTATAAAATTTTTAAGATTATGCAAGTTCATGCTTGTATAAGTACATTTTTTGGGAATAATGTTTATTAATGGTTCAAAATGTCCACACAAAGGATTTTCTCATGGAATAGGATATTGTATGGAATGGAATTTAGTTGTTGATTGAAGTCTAGATATCATTTCCCATTAGTCATAGGCCAAATACAAATACAAATCTTGAGCCACTTTGATAGCTAGGTTATGCAAAATATATCTCCCCATAAGCCTCGCTCTTGTGTTTGATTGATTATATTTGCAGAAAGTCGCATCCTACATAAGTAAGTGTTTGCATCATCTATATTGTGGAGCTCTTTCAAAGATTGAGGATGTAATTCATAGTTATAGGAATTTATTGCTTCCTCATCATTATTTGTGAGGGAGGTCATGAAAAAATCTATGATCCATTATGGATTTCAATTGATGTGTATTGAAATTTGAGTAAATATTCAAATGTATCAAATAGGCAATTAGCAACATTGTAATTGAAATCATGCAACTTGTACAAGCCATTTTGTCCAAGGATTTGGTCAATGTTACTTGTGTTTAAATGGGATTTGCATTCATTTTGGTTTATTTTCATTGTTTTTAGAAACATCAATTATAGTATTCTTGATTTTTTCATGGACTAATGTGAATTTTTTTTATTGTTGCGATTCTCTCTAAAGTATTGTAGTTTTGACTAATTGGTTTATTTGCAATTGATTGAGAAAGAAGTAAATTTGTTAAAATTTTGAGGATCTCAATCAATGCTCAACATGTAATAATGTTGACTAAGAAGAACAATCACAAATCAACCCGCATTTATGAAAATTAAAATTTTTTTTAATTATTTCTTCTAAATCATTGTTTTTGGTCTTTAAACTTGTAGAGTTCAAGAATAAATTAAAGATTATAACCTAATTTTTATATTTGTTATTGGACAATGTTAAAACTCATCATAATTACTATAAACCCAACATGGTATGATTTAAATTTATTTACCAATATGACTAAGGACACACATAAGTCGCATTAGGATTGTTAGAGTTCCATATTCTATTTTGTGTTTTAATTCTATCACCTATTTGTTTAGGTTACATCTTTTGAGAATGTTCATCAAACACCTTGAGACTAGTTAAACTCTAAAAAATGTAAGAATAGTTGATATTTGTTCAGTACTAATTAAATTATTATTTTTTTAAAGATATTGTAATCATCAAGTATAAAATTTTGGATACAAAGTCATTTGAAAGTTCCTTCTTAACATTATATAACTATTTTTTCTTTGTACTAAATACTCAGAACTCAAATTATTCAAATTGAATTGTAAGAAATCTAGCTGGTGGTTATTCTTGTTCATAGTAATTTTATTTTAACTTAACCCTCAACATTTTGCAATCAAGAGGCTTGCCTTGAATGCAAGATAATAAAATAATGCAAAATATATATTTATTTGTAATTGCATTGATTGTTTTGTGCTACAATGGGACTTGCAACATTTTCTGCATAGAATGCAACAATAATTTTTAGATAATATTGTTGCAGACAAAGAAAAAAGTTTCATTAAAATAAGAACATGTATCACATTTATCTTCTCTCTTTTTAACTATTTACAATATTATATAACATTGGGAGTGAGTAGTCCTATTACAACAGAAAGAGAGAGTAGAATATGAAAACTATGTTGTTGAGCAATAATAATATTGTTCTAAGTTGTCTATATCTATGGTATTTGAAACATCCATTGGATGGTGAGTACCAAGGACAATATTATCACTTCGATCAGCACATTCAAGGTGTGTATATTGTGATGTTATATAGCGATTGGAAAAGTTGAATGTGTTGTGGTTGACACCATGCATGTCCATGTTCTGAGATTTGGTAACATGTGTGTTCAGTAGTGAATGAATATTTTATTCACCAAGATTATTGCCACTATTTTGCATAATTGACTCCATGTTGACATGTTTTGAAATCCATTTTTCATTACCAAGGTGTACATTAGTAAGATTTGGTTGTAATAGTTGTAATGGGCACAAGTTAATCAAAATTCATGAATCTATGTTCTCATAACCCATTTCAAAATTGGGTATTGTAGATACGCAATTGTAAGTTGATTATGAGACTTGGTGTTGGAATATTTTGTCACTTTCTAGGGAACACATATCATCAAAATGATGAGTAGCATAGACCATTGGCAATGGAGCTTTTTTTCTATTTGAATTGAAGATTGGTCAACTTGATTGATCAATCCAGTACCATTTGTTAGCAAGCCATAGATACTTTCTATTTGACAAGCCTCAAAATGAAAATGTATTATATTTTTAATTGCTTTGTAAACTTTTAGGGAAATTGCAGCCATATCATATGCAATAGCAGCCTCCTCTTTGGTATTAAATATTCCTAGTTATTCTTGTTTTGTTCTATAGGATTCCACACTTGTGCAACATAGCGACCACTTGAACATTTCCTAACACCTCGATATGACCTTTCTTTTTCATATACTTCATTCACTTCAGCTTTTTTATTATGTTTTCTTGACCCATTCAATCTTCTTTTGGTTGAGATGGGAATACTATGTGCAATGTAGGGTTGACTATGAGGTGACCAATTCACATGGGGAGAGTTGGTGTGTGTATTACTCTATCCCATTAAGGTGTTTACCATCTTGTATGAAAAGGCTGCATGTTTTGATATGTCAAATGTTCCAAGCCATTTCTATCTTTCTTGCTTGGGTAATTCTATCTTCGCTGAAACTTTACTAGGTTCTTGCTTTTGGAGACCGCTAAATGTCTTCTCCATTTCTTCTTTTATGTCTCTATATAAGCTGTAAAATAATCTCTAAATTTTCCAAAGAAAGAAGTGTCGATGAGTATTAGTTTTCTTAATGCATTAATCCTATGTCAATAATATCTTGCACATGTAATTGGATCCTTCGAGACTAATTGGTTATCATCAATGTCTATGTAGTCAACCACCTTTTTTTTTGCAGTCTTTCTTGATGCAATTTGTGTAAATATCAAAGAGTTGTCATTAGAGGATTCCATTTTTGTTTAGCACTAGTGAACGTGAGAAAAATGTAGGAGGTCCAAGTTGCCATATCATTGCAAAGACATTTTTTCAGTTGGTTCATATAGTCTGGGGATATTTTGATTCTTTTGAAATCAATATATCCAATATCAGATTTTAATATTTTTTCTAAGTTTGGTTTTTCTTTAACATCCTTTGCAAGAAACTTCCTTCCTCTTAATTGTCCTAAAAAAACTTCTTGTATCAATTTTTTTATTGTTTTGAAAAATAGAGGGAGTGAAAAATCTTGATGATAATGTAGTACCTCCCAATGCACAATTTTTGATAACTAAAGTTATGCATAATGTCAGAACCCCTTGGTTTATCGAAGAAAAGTGTTGAAAAATTCATCTTTTCTATATATTTGTCTTTGAAAATTCCAATTGGATAAGAGTCTTGGGCAAGAGCGATTTCAATAATTTTGTCACTCATGTTGAGGAAACTCCTAGAATCTGTGTACCCATGTAGTACTGTGTCACTAGGATTGTCAATTTCTATTTCACTTTGCAATTCTGAATCATTTGGACTCATACCATCAATGTTGTTGTCATTTTTGTAGATGTCTAATGTTTCAGAATGCTTTAGCAACAATTAAATAAAAAAATTTGGCAGTATTACTTCTAAGGAACAGGTGGTCAATATTGCAAAGTAAATAGGTCAAAATATTGGAAGAGAACAACTTGGTAGCTCACAAAGCAATATAATAGACAATGGAAATACTTTGATGAACTTGGCTAACTTCAGTTACTTAAATAGTTTAGATAAAAAAACTAGGCTTAAGTGATTATGGCTGGTTTGAGGAACTCAAGGGAAAATTTTATGAAAGATATATGGAGAAGCGAGATGCAAAGCTTTGGGAGGAATCAATCACCAAACGAGCTCAAAAGGAAGCCAAACTTAAAGCTTTGCAAGAAGCTCTTGAGCATACAAAAGTAGAAATGGCTGCCAGGAGTGCGAAGTCCTTGGAAAAAGCAAGATCTCATTATCCAAGTTAGAACAAGAGTTGAAAGGTTGAGGTATTTCAATGCCCAATCATGGAAGAGACAAGAAAAAAAAGTTTAAAAAAATATGGGCAGCATAAAGAGAGGTTGACATATATATGTACAGAATGGAGAAAAAAATTGACCAACAAGGAAATCATGTAGGGCATGGCCAGGTTGCTTGAGATGTTGCTGCTTGGATTGCTCACCATGTCAGAGGAGCTTTCACCCGGTGGAATTTTTAGGGAATTGTAGACACAAGTTGTAAAACCACATGAACTTAGAGATTCAAGGATAAACAAGCCACCTATATGTGCCTTACTCATCTCTATTACATATGCATTAATATATGCATCATAGTCTTCAAGAGGCCTGAAGTAATTCTTCACATATCCATTTGCAAGTTGCTTTACGATTTCTTCATTCCCAAAAAGGTCCATGCAATTTGTAAGGAATTTTGAAACCATGTTTTCATAATGTATTGACCCACAAATATCTTCCAAGAATTATTGAGCAAGAACAATGTGTAATGACCTCTAAACATTTGGGCATTCTATAACAATTACATTTTCCAAATGTGTTGATTGGATTGGAGGAGTGAGGGACAATCCCACTCACCAGTTGGGCTTGGAATATAAACACGATCACACATCTTCAGAAGCCAAAATGTGTCATAGTTAACTAGAAAATTAGAAAGAAAATTGTATATATGATATCTTTTACATCTTTAAATTGTTAAAAAAGCACATTGATATTGTTATTCTTTAATAGTTTCTTGAGATCTACCAATGACAAATGGATCATGTATGAAACATTATTGCTACAATTGCAAGAAAAGTCAAAGACAAAGATCTACTTAATAATACCTAATAATTGAAAGGAGAAATCTAAGAAAGGAAATAGGAAATAGAAGGTATCAAAGAAAATGTTTAATATCATAATATCAATTTTAGTTTTAATGGTACCTTGATTTTCACTCTATTTTGAAAATTAAACTAGCAATACTTACCTTTAAGTGTTTTCTTAAGGTGTTACCTTGATAGAACATGCAACTAATTAGGACATTAATATAGAATACTTAGAGCTTTACTACATGCAACTAATTAGGACATTTGCAGCTTGTAAATTGAGGAAGTGAGAGGACAATAGTAGATTTGTATATTTTTCTAAACTGTCCACCAGAGAGAGTAGGTCCCCTTCTGCTATACTTTGATGGATGAATGTATGCTATTATAAAATGCCCAATTGATGAACTTCATAGCTCATGTATTTTTTCACTCCCATAAAGAAAGGAAAGGAGTAAGAGAGATGGGAGTGCCCATGTTACTTTAATACCATCCAAAGCTTTCAAAATTCTAGGCGAGAACATTTCAAATTCAAAAATTAATGTCATTGATGATTTGGACCAAACGGATGCAATAGATGGACGTTTTCCATAAGAAAGGGGAAAAAGTAAAATTTTCCAAATTGAAATGGCATATGTCAGGTTATAGGAAAAGAGTGGACCCGACCACCCAAGTGTCAACGCTTTGAGTGTGCCAATTAGGTTATATTTATCTGAATATTTGAAGTACCTAGATATTCATGGTTGAAACCCTTGAAACTCTTGATATTTTATGTGCAAATAATCTACACATTTTTAGATAGATGGTTTTACTTCTCCTCATGAATCTCTATTATGTATATTTGTAGCTCTTCTTTTATAATAAATATGTATTCTATGTTCAAAATTGTCATGGCTCTAACTGTGATATATATATATATATATATATATATATAATGTAATGTGCCCTCTAATCTATATTTAATATTGGGATAATAACTTGAATTCATCATACCATTTTTTTTAACTGTACTATGCAATGGATAATATGGACAATATGACCTCCTATATATATATATATATATATATAATACTATATGTTTTGTACTACATGTGATGGGCAGCCTAACAACATGAATATGCAATAAGATCTTATATTTGTTTTCTATCTCCAATATGACAATTAAAAATCTATGATAGGGAATAAATTACTTATGGTCTTGCCATGTATGATCTGATATAATAAGTTGCATTGGATTGGTTTGTGTTGTTTCTGACCAAGACTTTATTCACTCAGAATCATAAGTGTTGTCTCTTCTTACTCTGTATGCTTGTGCAACTGATTATGCAAAAATAAAAGCTCCCTAATCAGTACATCTAAACACTAAATATAGACAAGATAAATATCCCAATAGGATGAAATAAGCTTAAATTGTAATCTAGTTACTCCTCATATTTTGATATGATATGTTGGTTTGCTTCCTCTAGTTCCAACGATCCACAAAAAGATACCCCAACATGTTATTCTGATTACCAATGGAATAAGATGACTAGCCAATTTTTTGTGACCCCATAATAATGAGTTGGATTTTCATTATGTATATCTAATGAACCCAAAAGTCACCTTTGTTGAGGTTCCATAATGCTCGTCCTTTAGCCATTTCAAGATATATGTATCTCTTAGTCATACCAGTTTGTTACCATGCCTTATGATATTGATATGATTTGATTAATAATACTAATGTTTTTTTATTCATTTATATTCCAACAAGATCTTTTATTTTCATCTAAAATGTATCTTAAATTAGTTAATGCATCAATTGAATATTGATTTTGATTAGTAATTGTTGCAAAGCACATGCCTTTTCCTTAGCGTCAATGTTTATTCCCTTATGATTCTATTTGATCAAAGGCTTCATTAGTAATGTTGACAACTTTATCCTTGGTGAGTATCCACCATCATATTCTAATTGACATCTTCTTTAGAGATTTCTCTTTGCTAATTGCTAATCATATTATCTGGTACAATGGCCAACAAATCTTCTGACTGTCATGCATTGGTAGTGGTTTAGAACCTATAATTGTTGATATTCCCCAAGAAGTGTGAAAAATAAATCACAACCTTTAATAATTTTTCTTGGCACAAGAAGATGCTGAATAATAATTTTCTCAGCACACAAAGGCTGCCGAGTGATAGGTAGTAGATGTCGAGTAAGCTTGGGACAAGAAAGAGCCAAGTAACTTGACACTAATGGCAACTCGGCACAATGTATGCCGAGTGAGCTTGAAAGAAAGGGATGCCAAGTGAGCTTGGTCACTATTGCAAGGTGAAGCACGACAACAAGGGATGCCAAGTGAGCTCGATTACCATTGCAAGGTGAAGCTTAGCAACAAGGGATGTCGAGTGAGGTCAATAAGAGCAACAAAGAGAGAACTCAGTTAAGGAACAAACCAAGTGGGTTGTATTTCAGACTTACAAATTGGATATTTCCACCATTCAAATGCAAAGAGCCAAAGGATGAAGCTTTCAAATATGAACTATTCAAATGCAAAAATAACATGCAATGACGAATAGAAGAAGAGAACAACAAAGATTTGTATGCTTGCTTGCTTGCTTGCCTTCTATTCAAAGAAGATAAAACTCTTACAAAATTTTGGAGCATTTGGCTTCAACCAAACATACCCTAAAAACTTCAAACTTACAACACTAATGGCTGCATACAACAATGCTTGAAGCAATCACTTCTTTAGAGGACAAATCAAAATGAACTTACAAAAAAGAAAGTGGATCCAACACGTGCAACTACAAACATGAAATTGTAACTTCCCTTTGTCTTCTAAACTATTACTTGATCTATTGATTGACTTCCTTCTCTAATTTTTGCTTTGCAACTGATCCAATCCTTCAACTCTGCACTACTCAAATGAATCAGATACATCCCTTTTGTCTCTTTGGCAATGATGTTTTTCCTCTCATTTCAAATTCAAACTCACCTACTAAGTTGAATGTTGTCAAATGGGTAGGTGGGCATTTGGTTCCAAGGGCAACTAACCAGATGCATTAAATTTCTAACGCTTCCCCTTTATCCCAAGCCAAACAAATAAAGATCACTCCTGATTGAAATCAACTACACAAGGAGTCTCTTTTAGGTGCACAAAAGCTCCAATACCTAATGGCTTAGTAAAGATGTCTATTAGTTGTTGCCCAGACTTACAAAATTCCATCTTGATATCCCCATTCTCCACCAACTCTCTGATGAAGTGATATTTGATATCTATATGCTTGCTTCTCCTATGGAAGACTAGATTCTTAGATAGTACAATTGAGGAGATGTTGTCACAGTAAACTTTGGTTACATCATCTTGCCTTTCACTCAAGTCTATCAAGATCCTCCTTATTCAAATAGCTTGACATGCTACTGCATTCACTGCTATGTATTTAGCCTCTATTGTAAATTGAGCAACAATAGGTTGCTTCTTGGATGCCCATGAATTTGTACCCGATCCCAAATGGAACATGTATCTAGAAGTGCTCTTCCTATCATCTTAAATTTTAGCCCAATCACTATCCGTTTAACAACTTGGAATCATTATCTGTAGTATACAAAATCCCAAATCCCTTGGTACCATTCACATACCTTAAGATCCTCTTTCCTGGTTGCTAATGGGAATCCTTTGGTGTTTCCATAAATCTGAAAATCAAACTTATTGCATGCATTATGTCTGGCCAAGTTGCAGTCAAATACATCAAACTTTCAACCATACTTTTGTATAGTGTTGGATTCACACTTTTGTTGCAATCTTCCTTGCTCAACTTCAGACCTACTATTGTTGGTATTGGGGTTGCCTTGTTGTTCTACATTTTGAATCTCTCCAAAATCTACCTTGCATACTTTTCTTGAGAGATGAAGATGTCATCATGCATTTCTTTTACTTCTATGCCTAGAAAGTACTTCAAGAGACCTAGGTTTGTCATTTAAAATTCATTTTTTAATGCCCCTATTTGAGGGTTAGTTTATCTAGACCCTCTCCACTTTTACTTGCATTGGGCTAAAAGGTCCTTTAGGATGCCTTAATCCGATGCCAAATTTGTCATTGTTTTAGATATTGTTGTAGGCGTAGCATCTTAGTTTTTGTGATAATTTTTTATAAGAAAAAAAGGCTAAAAAAATGTCTCAAATGTCAAATTTGATTAGAACTAGCTACTAACACTAATCGTTTTCATGTTCTGCCATGGAATGGAAATCATATTTGGATCATAGTTATGTTTTGGTATTTTTTGAGCTAGTGGGTAAGAGTGAATTTGAAGATTGGATTAGTAATGCCGAGGGGAATGCATATTTTTGTGTATTCATGAATCTTCAAAGTAGCGGTGGATGGCACGAGCTATGTGGTATTGCTGAGCCACATTGCCCATGAGAGAGAAAGATACCCAACGAAACTTAACATAGAATAACATCAATGGTTTGTTGGAGGCCTTCCACCATATAAACACTCAACCAAACTATGTAATTAAAAATTGCATCATGCTCTCATATTTCAAAACAAATTTATTGCTACCCAAGTGAAAGCAGTTAAAAGAGAATCCACTTCGAGTTAAAAAAACATCTCCTACGATTGGTGGAAACATGCTAAAACACAACCAAAAAATGATCCGAGCACTTACAAATTCCAAAAATAAACTGTAAAAAAATACATCAAAATCTAAGAAAAGACATTTATATACCAATTTATAGCAAATTTGAACACCCATTTTAAAATAACCGCACTTAAAGAGACATTAATATAAATGTAAACAATATGGTCAAAAATTATTCTTTATACGGTTACCCTTCATTTAAAACCATTGTGTTTGGATTCTTAAATACATTTTTCTAACACACAGCTAAAATTTCAAAATATATCATATAACCCGCCACTTCTTGAATTCCCTTATCTAAACTTAATGTCGACCTAATAGAAACATATTGTAATGCCCCGCCAAGGGATCCAAAGAATTTTATTGAGTTTGCCAAACAATTTTTTTTTAAACATGAAAGATAAAACCATTCATAACATTTGCGAAAGCAATAGCAACAATTCAAATGAAAATAAACATAACAGGCTACATTCTTTAAAGATCCCTTAACGTTGTATCACATCTAAATTAACTATTCATCTAACATCCCATCCTTATGAAATAACAATGATACATCCAATGTACTTAAACAATATACAAGTGTCCTTTTGTAATTATATTTTAGTTTAGCTCAATCATCCACTACACATATCACAGGGTATGAAAAGCTTAAAAGAATAAACATCCAAATAAATAAAGTACATCATCATCATCTAATATTAATCCATGATGCAATAACATAAATGAAACCACATATCATACATGATACATCATCACAAAAGATATAAACATCCATCACAAAAGATAACCATATATCACAAACATACATAACTAAGTGCACGGTTCCTCCCAACCGTAAATAGCATCATTAGACCATCATGGATCCTAGCCATCCCTCTGTGCATAACATTCCAAAGCACCGAAGAGATCATTAGTATTAACATAGTAAGAATGTCACTCCTAAAACATCCTACTAACATGCAAAGTAAAGCATAATAAATCATCAACTAACATATGCAAAGTAAAGCAAATCATCAATATAAGAAACATACTAGTAAATACATCCATCATAAGGTATATTATCTATCATAATGCTCCAAGAACATAATGAAGAATAAATACCAACCAAAGATACTCCAGCCATGGTGTCTCGGACGGATCTCAAATGATAAGAGTGAAAATACACTACCACCCGATCGCGTGGAACCTAAGTGGTACGCTCCCACCGTGCTGAGGAGATAATCTCAAGTCCCAAATAGGATATCAATTCATGAAGCACAAATCTCTATAAGTCCAAGAATCCTAAAAGTATACTAACTCAAAGGTTCCATCACACAAAACTGACATCTAATTCTCAGAGGCACACGAAGACATGTAGGAAACTTACTCTGCAAGCAGAAAAGTGTCATCGCATTTATCATGTACAAGTTACCCTGGCAGTTAGCTAAACTCCACGGGTCCATACTGATCTCATGCCGCCACTAGTATCCTCTCATACTGACAAGGCATACTACGGAATGCACGGTCGCAACTATGCGTTCTCACTACTCCCATCCTAGCCTGTACAAGCACTCAAGGCATGGGCCAGAACATCAACAATTATCTTTTTAGGTTCATTTAATTTCCATTTAGTGTGTAAATGTTATCACTTATTTACCAAACTTACAATGAGTTACCCTGGCAGCCACTTAGGGCCCCTGCCCCCATTGCAAGTCACTTCCTGACACTACAAGTAGATTACCTACCCTAAGCTCATGAAATCATAAATCTCAAAATCATAAAAGATAATCCATAATAAAATCATCAAATTGCATAAAATCATCAAATATCTATAATAAGAATCATCAAATCTCCAAGATAAGAATCATCAAATCTCCATGAGCATCTGAAAAAGCATCCATAGAAAATCATGACCACAACAGTTCTCTATTGGCAACTGAAGGCATCATTGATAATCATAAGTATCAATTGGTTCTCAATAACCAAAATATATCTCAAGATAAATGGTTCTCAACAAGCAACCAAGAATATCTCAAAATCATATTGATCGAAGACTCCAAAATGGTTGAGTCAAACATGTCACAACATGATATCATCAAGAAATAAATCCACATTTCAGTCCCATCATGGTGACTAGAAAGTAATCCAAGGATAACTAATCGATGACTCAAAAATGATTAGCTCAAGCATCTCAGATATATATATATATATATATATATATATATATATATATATATATATATATATATATATATATATATATATATATATATATATATATATATATATATATATATATATATATATATATATATATATATCTCAGCTTCACACATGAAGGCTGAAGAACAAATACAAACATTTCATAGAGCACACGATCACATAACCATGGTTGGGCATATAAAGATCAAGACCAAATAAGATCAACATGCCATCACATCCCATAACCCCCGAGCCTCTGGTAACATCCTAGGACTGGTCAACACTAGTCAACCCAAAACCCAAAATAAGAAGTATATAGAATACACGATGCAAACACATGTTTTGGTTTACTAAATTCACATAGTTGAATAATGTGTAGGGGTTTTCAATTTTCTATTTGCAAGTATATTTTCAAGTGTCTTAAGTTTCATCATTTGACCTACAAGTCAACCCAATTGTTCCCCGATAGCATTATCCTTCCATTATTAAGAATTACATTCTAAAAATAATTTAAGGATAAATATTCACTAAACTGATCATCATTGACCTTAATTAAATTGTCCTTTATATTTAACCATGCTTCATATTCTAATTGATTAACCTTTCAACTTTTTTTTAGGATCATTATTCGTTATATTATAAGATGGCCAATTATCATTCTTCGAATAAGAGATTATAACTTTATTAAAATGATCAATTACATCAATCAATTGACCTAGGTACACCATCCATGGTCTTTTATCATTTAATAACACTTAATTAAGACTTATTTAAATATTACTAAAATTTAAGCCTTTTAATTCAATCGTTGTAAAATTAAAATCATCACTAATAACCATTAAAATAACTAAAGTTCTTATTCAAGTTATTAGGATAAGACTTATCAACTTTGATATCAGTATTTCTACAATCTCATTAAAAGAATTATATCAATTAAATCTCTATTACATAACTTAATTATTAATTAAATCCAATTAACTCTAGTTAATTGATTTAATTAATAATTTCACAACCAAACCATCAACCTAATGAATATGAGTTGACTAATAATTAAAAGTCAGCCATACACAAATATTCATGTTCATAGTTCAATAATAATAACTTGCTAATATTTAATGACAAGCTATATTGAGAATCTTATTAATAGATCACATTCATCATTCTTTATGAATACTAATGTTTCTTTAATTAATTTGTATTAGTGATAGTCATTTCAAGATAAATCTTAATCGCATAATTATATTGACAACTCAATGAATATTAATTGATTAAAAATCAATCATACTTCAAACCAAAAACTAATATCTTTTACAAAACTTTAATCATTAAATAATCTTCACTAGATTAACTCTAATCGTATTTATTGATAACTAATCAAACCATTATTTATTAATAGTTTCCTAGTCCTTACAAACATTAATAAATAATGAACTCATCAAACTATAAATACTCGATCTATAGAATCCTTCCATATACTCATTAGTTAATATTTGACTAACTCTTAACATCATTAAGGTAAATCGACAAGTTATCTAATAATACATAACATAACAATTCTATTTATAGTAATGTTATAATAATAACTCCATGTCAATTAATCCATTACCATTACATTCTCTTCATTTAAAATTGTCATTTCTTAAATTATTTAATATATATCAAATAATATTTAATATACATTAAATAATTACTATTAAAAGTCATCCATTCTCTATTGAATTCAATATCCCTATCCATCAGCTCTATTTACAAACTTTCCATTATTAATTCATTTAGAACATTCTTATTAGTCTTTAGACTAATTAAATAATTATTAAATTCTAATTATATTGCTTTGATATATTATTTTTGTGAAGTTTAAGCATAAAAAACTCTTGGTTATGGGAAATGGAGAAATATCTGTTCTTGAATAAAACAGTCCCAGTACGAGGGCCATATCTCCTTAATGAACCGTTGGATCGGGCTGAAATTGAAATATGTTGGAGAGGGCCAAGTTGCGCCAATTCTGACTGGAGCGATCGAATAAATTCGATCCCAATAAAAAGTTATGAATAACTGAGTTCGGATCTATCCAAAGGGCAGCGATAGAACAATTAAAATTTTCTTCTTAAAAGGTAATTGTTTTCTAAATTTATCCAATAATTTCACTAATGGATTTGGCCATAAATCTTGAAACCATTTTCAAATCTATTTCAATTTGATTCTAATTCGAACCCAAACCTGTTTTCTCTTTTTTTTTAAATCCATGCATATAAAATTCTCAAATAAATTTAATTGCCCAAATTGAAAATGCATACAATAGAAATATGAAATTCCTCAGAAGACATATGGAAGACACGAAGAAGACAGGAATGCATGATGCGGAAATAGCATCAGAAAAATCACAAGAATCTACTTGGATTCTGATGCTAATTCGCTCTTCTTCAGAAAACCCGTAGAGCAAGCTCCCTTCTTCAGAGTTCTTGAGTCCTCCAATGCTCCAATTGCTCTCCACCCCCCCTCTCTAAGCTTCTATGAATGCTTGAATATAAAGAGCTTTCAAGAAACTTTTGGATTGCTTCTTGAAACCGCTGAAAGGTGTCACGAACTAAGCATGGGTCTTTTCCAACTTTTTTGATGAGTCATAGAGTTGTAGACACGTTGTGCTTAATTGATGCACTAACCCCCGTGTTGTTGACACATGTTAATTCCCATGCAAGCTTATAACTCCAATTTACTTTTTAAATAATCTCTATTTAAATTTTATAACTTTTATTATTATTATTTTATTTATTACTTTATTATTATTTTATAATTATTATTAATTTTAATTTTTAGTTTTTTTTTATTTAATTCTTTTTTCCCAATAATTCACATTTAATTAATTACAATCAAAATATCAAAGATCATGATATTTTATTAATTTTCTCAAGTAAATAATTTATTAATTAAATCTATTTATTAAGACTTAATTAATGAAAAATTCACCATAGACCTCCAAGATAAAATATGAAAACCCATCATAGAACAAATCATACAAAATAAATCTAAAGGGTTAAAAATCACGAAATATGTCATCCGACACATTCGGTGGGTATTCAACTCAGAGACTTGTCCTAATTTTTCAATTAGGACAAATGGCTCAAAGGGTTGGGATTTGGACTTGAGAATTTATCTCCCCTCTCTTATCATTGAGATAATGTGATAAGGTACGCTCATCCTGGCAATTCAGGGAAGTCGATACCCGGTACTTGCAACCTGCATAAAAACCATGCATGTACAAACACTATATACTAAACTAAATAGACAATGGTAGGAAGTGGTGCATCGTGTAGATCCCGACTAGTAGGTGACTACAACTCCCTTCCTTAACCACATTAGACACGCCATACAAAAGCAAACACGCAAGGCAAACACACACACCATACACATGCAAGTATGGGGTAAGTATCCATAAAAAAACACATATGATAATAAATCATCTTACTAATCATCATTAATAATTGAAAGCAATGTAATAATCATCATCAATAATTGTGAAAATTAAAAATAATCATCATACATACATGAAATGTAGAGTCTAAGTAATCTCATTACATAATAAACTAAATCCATAGCACAATATCTGATAATCTCAAAAGAATGCTGCTAACCAACAACATAAAACTAGTTCTAAAAGAGTTCAACAACGATAACAAAATGTGAACCAGGGGCAGACACTACACATATTTCCATAGATTACAAGTTAAACCAAAATACCTTACATTGAAAGTAATTTGACATACGCTTCCCAATACACGAGACCGTGTGAATACATAGAAATAGACATCAAAACAAGGTGGAGGTAGGTCTATGGGGCAATTGGTGAACATTCCACATGCCTCACCTATGCTTCCACATTTGTCATGCAATATGTTGAGAAATAGAAGGAAACTATGACACTTGTATTAGTGATGATTGCACTTGGTGTTGCTAAAGGGTCTTTGTAGAGTGGAAAAGCTAAACATTTATGGGAATTCAAGACATCAAGCATTTTTTTTACAGTCAATTCCACTGGCATTGGTTAGAGTGTTATTTTACATTTGTAAAATATGCTTCTTTCTCACTGGAATATCAAATTCATAGTAGTGGTAATGGTTGCCATCAAGCATTTTTTTATAGTCAATTCTATTTCCACTGGCAATGGTCAAAGTGTTATTTAATATTTGTAAATTATGCTTCTTTCTCACTGGAATATCAGATTCATAGTAGTGGTATTGGTTGCCATACCTACCAGGATTCTTCTCCTACAAATAGAAATGGCCCTACACTATGGAGGCTTAGGTAAAGTATGAATATATTTGTTTCGATCATGAATATATTTGTTTCTATTCATAATGTAATAAATCATATTTATAACTAATTCATAGAGACCAACATAATCATTAGCCATGAACTGTTCATTTTGAGGCAAGATTATTTCTAGTTTTGGTTTCTTTAGAAATATTTTGTTATAATCTGCTTCTTTTGTTGTATATATGGTTGTCCTAAGTCAGTTGTTCAACAATTCAGCATTTCGGTTCTACATCAGATGCACTCAATGTAGTTTCAAAGGGTTAGTTTGGCATGATTTTTTGTTGCTTGACCAATCTTTGAATACTTTGAGATATGAATTTTTCCTTCGATTTTATGAATCCTAAGCTTTCTTTTACTCTTTTCCATTTCTATCCGGCTTTATACAATGTGAAAGACATAAATCATAAAAGTGTCAAACTACCAAACCTTTACTCTAAGAACTAACGACCATTAAAGTAAAAATGCAAGACCTTGTGGTTCTTGGCATTTGTTTCCAAAAAACAAAAATTTTGCTACAAAATGCATTTTTCTATTTGGGTAAGTGGTTGTTCTCTTTTTATATTGCTCAAAACCCAAAATATGCTAGATCTTTAGCCAATCAAAAGGTTGACAAGGAAGGGATGCGTTGCCCTTGTTCTTTGCCCATGACCATACAAATCATTTACACAAGCACTCCAAATGGATATCCATGTTTTTCTTTTGAATAGGACTAACTATTGACACTACTAGAATATAGTTGCAAACAGACAGGCTCTAAAGCCATGGTGCTCGACCAAAATACATAGAAACAACACTTTTTCTTCCTTTTTGTTTATCAATAAAGAAAAATAACAAATTGTATCATTCAGGAATTAGTGCAAGTTATAGAGTTTATATTATATTAGTAGGTTAAACAAATAATAAAAGTCAAATAAATCAATGCTACAAATCGTCAAATAAATCAATGCTATGAATCGTAGTAATGTTTTTAGGTTAGTTGATGAGAAGCTTCAGTGCTGGAAATGATGGCTTTACAAGTAAATACATGCAATCATCTCAATTGTATTCAGGATGGCCAATTGGTTTTATGTTTGAGCCTTTGGCTCTACTTTATTATGTACTAATTTTATATGGTATTAAAGTAGGTTTCTTTTGAGTTCTCTATGCAAGTTTTCCCTTGCTATGAAAAAGACTTGGGTAGTGTGATAGTGTGGTTCAAGTGTAAAAGTCTTTTCATATGGAAAACTCTAACATAAAAACATCATTGACTGGACTGAGTAAGATTCAATTTGGATTCACCGATTGCAACAACACTATAGTTGCCTACTCAAATAATGGGAAATGGCTAGGATGGCTTGGAGAGATAGATTTTCTCATTGGCTAATGTATGCTACAGTAGGATTTCACTTCTGATTTTTTGTCTACAAAAATAAAAAATCACTTTAAAAGTATTCCACTATTGTGAAAATGACAAGTGACAACATTAAAATAATAATAATAATAAATATGTACTAACCACCTCACAATGTGTAGGAATATCTTCAAATTTTTAATAAGAGATGATATTCAATTAAATATATAGAACTTTCTCAAATTTTTAATTAAAATCATTTACATTAAAATAATTAATATGTACCAACCATCTACGAATATCTTCAAATACTTTAATAAGAGATGATATTCACTTAAATATATAGAACTTTTTCAGATTTGTTTAATTAAAACCATCTACATTAAAATGATAAATATGTACCAACCATACAATGTCTATAAATATATTCAAATTATTTAATAAGAAATGATATTTATTAGATGAATGTCTTTTATTTTCAAAAAAATTATTCTTGAACGAATTTTTGTTTCAAAAAACTTCAAATCCTTTATATTAGTTTGCTTAGGAATATTTGTATAGAGTCTAAAAAAAATTAGTAGTTCCTTTGGGTTATTTATCTGATTTGTTTAGAATTTAATTAAGAACTAATTTTAATAATTTTATTAGATTTTATGAAGATATTTTTTAGCCGATAGGCTATTTGTAGGAACTTTGTTCCCGAAAATTAAATTTTTGATGGAAAATTTGCAAGCTCCTTTCTGAAGCAGCTCATCCAAACATATCACAATAATACCAACAACAAAAGGTTGCGCAGTAATAAGGATGGCATTTCTAGCTCCAAGGTCCCTAATGTCATCATACATTCCTGAAAGCATGTATGCAACTGCTTGACCAATTGTGATCAAGATACCAAGTAACTTTTGGGCACCATTCCTACCAACTAGAAAAGGCTTAGGTTATTACAAGCTCACATTTGACTAAACAATGCACTAATATAACTCACACTAACTGAGTTTTCAATCAATGTGCCCTGTTCAAGGCTAGATATCTCATTTGATGAATAAGAAAGATTTAGGAAGCCAAATAATTACAAAAGTGCACGATCTTCTCGAACACTATTGTCCACTTCAATTATCTTTGATCCTACCAAAAGTTGCATCACTAAGCCTGAAGTCACGATAGGAGTAATGCCAAGCTCCATAATAGTTCCACAATTGGATGCTAGAATCACATGCATCCAATAGAATGGATCTGCTCCTATAGTTGAATGTATACCTTATAAAGGTAACTAACCGCATACCAAAAATATAAATAGGGAGATTACAGTGTAAAGAACCTTCTCTCTAAAGGAAACTTTTCTTTTTGCTGTCTAAACTTCACACAAAATTGAGAGAAATAGCCTCACAAGATGTAAAACTCTAAATCCACTGCTCGACATTTTTTCTTCTAGGTAAATACCAAAATATTAAACTATAGAAATAGAATGGAGCACAATGTAAGTAGTAAGCACATCTAATACTAGATTTCTCATCAAGAAGAAAGGAAATAGAAAACATTACTAGCTCACTGAACTTGGGATTATACCAAATTGCTTTACAATGCTTGCCCACAAAAAAATGTCAAGTTAGAAATTGAAAACATTATTTTTATGTGACTAATGAATGATAATGGTTATACACAAACCAAAAAGGACACAAACCCACTAATTTCGACAAGCTAGTCACAACACATAAAATTCGTATATGGAAAGATCGCTAAATTGGTAGTCAACAAATCATCAATCTCACTAGCGTAAGCAAATGCATGACATGTTTGATGATGGGTTGGACTATGATGAGGTTGCAGCCCTAAACATAAGTAAAGATGATATAGTTAACCTCTGTGAACCTAAAAATTGGTTAAAAAGTAGAACACAAAGAGCCCAAATTATCAACTAAATGGTGCACAAATGAGGCTATGCATGTATGAACTTTTGGGATTGTTGGTGGATGGTTTTTGACAAACCTCCAAATAGTAATTTAGAGGTCCCATTCTATTTCATTAGAAAATTGTATGTTGAATTTGTTTTGGGCCTCAAGGTGAACTACTAAAGTATGAGGCCTAACATGGGTGTAGGAGGAGGAGTTCCTCAAGATAGACCCTTTCCCAATAGAAGAAAGATGTCGCTTTTGTCCCCCCTACTAATGTCTCTCCCATTCTCCAATGCAATACCTTGATATCATTGCAAAGGCTAGCTCTTAGATTATTAGAGTCATCCATAGATTGAGTAGCCTATTGATATCCTAGACTATGTCATTGTTGCCTTCCTATGTTGATGATGCTAGCATGAGTTCATCAGCGACAATTTCATCACATGTTTGTGTACCCCATACTTACATAACGTGCAAGAATATTTATTTGGGTCCCATTGGTGATCATTCTAAGTATATGTTTCTATTTGAGGAGGAAAATACAATAGACGTGCCTATAGAGACTATACACCCTTACGTGAGAGAGAAAGGGCATGCAAAGCCATGAGATCCTTCTGTGTTAGTACATGTATATAGTTTTTTTGTTATGGCATAGTTGATTTAGAGTTAATATTTATAATAGAATAATTTTAACCCATACTAACTTATTCATATATGTGATCTTCATTCATATTTAGTTGATGACTAAGGAGGAGCTTAGATAGGTTGATGATGTCACACTCTTGACTATTTCATTTGGCCTTAAGACATCTATAGTACATTATGTTGTGTTCTCATTACTTTTCTATTTGATGTCGTAACATATATGGTTTCTAATCTTTCTTTTCTCTTGCAGGTATCACTTGTCACCAAAGGGAAGAGTGCAAGGGATGAGGCACAACCCATTGACAAGGGAAAGATAATTAGGTGTTTTTAAAGTGATTAAATATCTATGCATACTTGTAAAATGTTTGTGCTAATGAAATTTAATTACATTATTTATTGTAGAAGGTGTGGCTAGTGGTGATGAGTCCAGACATATTCGGCATCACAAACCCTGTAGCATTTCCATTCCCAGTGAGAGCCCATCATATAGAGAACTATCATTTATTTTTATTTTTCCTTATTTTCATAAAAAATATCAAAACTGATTTCCATGAAATTAACAATTAGGCTTTTGTATCTCATAGGAAGTACCTAGTGCACGGGAGGTTGGACATCAGATTTTTTAATCTTTTCTCACACAACCAATATATCAAACAGAGGAGTTGATGGAGGTAGTTTTTAGTTTGAATTCTTGATTATATGTTATAAATTTAGGATGCTATAAAAAAAAATTGGGCTCAAGGTTATTTTCAATGCCTGTTTTTCCCAAAAAATTTAGTCCTTTGTGAGCGCATGTTTCTATTTTGGGCATGCAAATATTTTTGGGGGACTTGTTTTTGTAGCACACCCCATGCAATTGGAGGATCTGTCTGCAATGATGGATATTTTTTGGTGGTTCTCCTTCAATGTCGCTCTCCTCGTGCTATGCAAACTCGTGCTATTTTGGGAGGACCCGTACTCTGCAACAAGCCCTTTGATTGGGTGATTTTTTTTTCTAATAGTGGTTTTCACACTTCATGGGTGGTTTCTTGATTGCAGGTTCACACCAAAGCCTCTTCTGGCAAGTGAAGATCATGGTACATGAACCGTGCAACATGGTAGATGGATGGAAGACCTCTGAAACCACTAGTGCACCGCCAACTCCAACTCGTCCTAGTTTGAGTTTTGAAAAATAGGCCGGAGCACTCAACCATCATATCCAAACATAATTCAACACCAACAGTCTGGGCCACCCGCACGCAAGGTTTTTAGTGGCTTGTTTTGATAATGGTTTCTTTGGTGGTGTTGGCGGTATACTTTGGAACCGGTATGGGACGCGCTTTTGGGTGGAGCGTTGATTTGGCATGATAGGAGGTGAAGCAATTGTTTGGCAGTTTGTGAAGGCCAAAAATCATGGGTATTCCTACTGTCAACCCCATCATTCAAGCACTCATGGAACTGTAGCCTAGAGGAGAGTGGTGAGTATGGCCATTAACACCATGCTTGATTTCCTACTAATCTTGCCCAGGCCTCCACGTTGAGCCTGGTCCTTGCATCAGTGGTGACCTTTATGAAGAGGTCTTTATTATGGCTTCCAAGAGGGACTTCTTTGGGTCTTGTCTCTGATTTCTTGCCATGATTCATGCCCCTTTGTTTGGGTTGGAGACTCCAAGTTATGCGCTAATTTTGGAAGGTGATCTCGGGTGGCGTGAGTCTTTTTCCCTTTCGAGCGCACTTAAGGGTGGTTTCGAGTTTACCACACGATGGGTTTACCACATGATTAAATGTGCAATTGGTGGGGTGAAAGAGAGCCGAACATAGGGTTTGGTCAGTGGTTTCAACAATGTTAGGTTTGAGTAAAATCTGAATACTTCAAACCTCACAGTGGATGGTTTTGAAGAAGTTGGCAAAGCAATTGTCACCTTCTTTCAGAACATGTTAGGTGATACTCATGGACAAAGAATTCAAGGAAGTTTCCTAGACCAAATTTCTAGGCTAGTCAATGATGAGGATAAATCTATGTTGTGTCAGCAAATCTTTCTAGAGGAAGTTAAATATGTTGTTTTTCAAATTCACTTCAATAAGACCTCAAGCTGTGATGGTTCACAACTCATTTCTTTCAAAATTCTTGGCACTTTATGGGTTCTGACATTTTGCAACTAATCAAAAACTTATGTAAGTCAAACAAGTTTGTAAAAGATATCAACAATTATATTATCTCTCTAATTCCCAAGAAGCAAGGGTGCTCGTCCTTAAATGACTTTAGACCAATATCCCTCTGTAGTACCATTTATAAAATTATTGCCAAAGTCATAGCTTGTGTTTCAAATCCCTTATTCTCTATATTGATTAATGGATAGTCAACTAATCCTTTTAATAGCTCACAAGGTGTTCGTCAAGGTGACCCTTTATCTCATGTGTTGTTCATCCTGATGGCTGAAGCATTAAGTAGGTCCATCAATTTTTTTCATGATACAAGTACTTGGAAAGGCATCACCAACCCCATTCTATAATTGCTATTACATATTTGTTGTTGACACTCTTCTTTTTGCCATCCCAGAATTCATAAAGATTAAAAAATTTCAAAGTATTATCTCTTCATATGAATTAGCATTGGGACAAGTAATCAATCAGGCAAAATCCACAATATTTTTCTTCTATACTAAGTACTCTATTAGAGTTCAAATTTTTGCTCTTCTCACATCTCAATAAGCTCTCTTGCCTAGTTCTTATCTTGGCATTCCTTTATTCATGGGCATAAATAAGGAAAGATTTGGGTGGTCCATTATTGATAGGCTTAAATCTAAGATTTCTTCTTGGAAAGCATGTTGGCTATCTCTTTCAGGTAGGATTTTTCTTGTTAAGACTTTTGTTGGCTACCATTCCCAACTATTTCATTATGTTCTAAGAGTTCTTAACAAAATTAAGTAAATGGAGAAGCTTATTTCTTCACTCATTTGGAAAGACAACATGATAGATAAAAAGAAAGTTCCTTTGATTTCATTAAAGGTTATGTACCAAGATAAATCTGTAGGGGGTATTAGGGTTCATGATCTACATTTGAGAAACATGGCTTTTGGTACGAAACTTGATTGGAAAATGTACTTTAACACAGATTTCCTTTAGGTCCATATAATTAGAGAAAAATACTTGGATAGCAAAAATACCTCTCAGAATTTCACAATTTCTAGTCCACCTTCTAGATCTATAATGTGGAATTTTATTTCCCAATACAAAGAAATTTTGGTTAAAAATGTAACTTGGGAAGTAAATAATGGTCAAGATGTCAACTTTTGGGTTGATTCTATTGGAAAAATAGAACAACATATTTCTAGCTTAATGTTATTGAATAATAGGTACAAATTTATACAATATCTTGATCCAACAACATTTCTAAATGGTTGCTAATTAGATTGACAACAAACTACTTAATGAGTGACAACACACACAAACTTGATAGCTAACTGAAACTTATGGACACCTAACTCAACACATCTACAATAAGAACTTGATTCAAACTAAAACTCTTTGACTCACACCTAAACTAAACTTTTTTTTCCATCAACAAAACTAGGTTTGCCACATGTGCAACAATTATTTATTGACTAGTTGGAACATTAACTCTAATAGATTTCTAGTTCGGTTTTCCTCCCCTCATTGCATCTCTAGTTTTAAGAGAAATATATGTTATTACATCAAAAAAATTGGGTCATAATTTGCATAATTATATTTCTATAGTGGATCAAACATCAAAAAGAGTGATTTGACATTATTTTTTTCTCTTCCTCTCCTAGTTTTTCAACAAAAGTTGATTCAGGAAGAATTGAATAAGGGATTTGTCTTCTTTTCTGATAAGCATGATGTTATCAAGTGGGCACCTTCTCCTTCAAGACAATTTTTAGTTAAGGAAGGCTATGAGATTTTACAAATGATCCACAGGAAAAAGAAAAAAAAAAATTTCCTTCCAAATTTTATTGGAATTCTTTGATATCTCCCAAGGTCGGGTGCTTCACCTGGATGGCTCTTTAAAAAGGGATACTTACTAGTGACATGCTACACAAGCTCAATATTTCTCCTCTATTTCAATTTCCAGTATGTAAGAAGATTGATGAGCTGTTGCCCACTTATACTTATAATGTTAATTTACAAATGAGTGTTCAAGATGGGCTCAGAATAGACTTCATCCATCATTATGGGATTTCATACCTTCGTGCATCATTTGGGCTATTTGGTGGGAGTAGAACAATAGGGTGTTTTAACAAAATTCCTTATATTTCCAAACTTATATACACGAGCTAGAAAGGAGTATTGTGGAGATAGTTAACATTAATACTCTCAAAGTAAGTCATCCATCCAATTGGTTTACAAACTGGGATAATGATATGAAAAAGGTTTGGCCCTCGCTTAGAATTCCTTCCTAGAATCTACAATTGTAGACTCCAAAAGTAAGAGTAGAAAGGATGTTAAATTGTACCCTCATGTTATTCCATTTATAAAATTAAACTTTGATGGCTAATCTCATAATAATCCTGGAAGATCCAGGGTTGGATTTTCTCTTCGTGATGAGAGGGGGAATTTGATACAAGGGTCAACAATTCCAATTAATTTTGCAACACATAATCAAGTAGAGGCATTGGCTTTGTTGTTTGGCTTAAGGGTTGCATCCAACCTAAATATCCCCAACTTGCACAAATATCCCCAACTTGCACATTGAAGGGGATTCAATGTTAGTTATTCATTTTGTGAAGACTGGAATTTCAGTTAATTGGAAAATTGCATATATTTTACAACAAGTGGGTGATTTAATTTCAAATTTTCCAAATATTATTATTGGCCATACATTTATGGAAGGTAATAAATTGGCAGATTTTATAGCAAATTTGATGGTCAGGGCTAAGGAAGTCACTTTCCAAGATCACTTTCCAAGATCAGTCTCCTCTTCTTTTCTATTTTCCCCATGTGGCTTCTATTTTAAATTTGGAAAGATCCTAGTGTGGTTGCTATTTTTCCATTCCCTTCATTTTGGTCTCTCTTGCATTTTTTTCCTCTTGCATTCATGGTATCTATGTCATGTTAGGAGGTGTTCACTAACATTTATTTCCTCACTTTAGAACTCATTTCAAACCTCCAAAACTTGCCACATTGTCGTTTCAGTACATGTCTTTGGTTACGTAATATCCTAGGTGATTTGGTGTCACAATTTATTTAAAGCTTTGGTACCCTTTTATAGGATGTGGCTATCCTCCCTACAAATTACACCATTGACTAAATTTCAAAAAAATGAAAACACAACAATTTTTTTTTTATTTTTGGCATTTGATCTTTATGATTATATATTTTTTGATAAAAAACAACAAATTTTTTGAGAAAATTTCACTATGTTTTCATGAATCTGAAAAAGAATCATGTTTGACTTCTTTTTTTGTCTTTGGTGCATTTTGTCTAGAGATTAGCCAACACCCCTTTTATATGCCTTATCTCCACATGTTTTTTAATGTTCTCTTCCCATTTCATTTCATGATTTCCTTCAATTGTGCTTCTTGAGAATTTAGTGTGGCTTACATTTTATATACCATGAGTCAGCAGGGTCTATCTATGAAAACAAGGAAGGGCCTCCTTGTTTGCAGTGCATTTCGAAGATGATGGACCATTCAAAATTGAATCAATGTGTTGCTATGCATCTGAAAATCAGATTTATGTCATTTACATGTTCCATTTATGATGATGCTCTTAGTTTTCATATGGATTGTGAGTTGTGTACATCAAGCATTCAGATCTTTTTAGGTGATGAGGTGTTATCTCCTGGCTTAAAAAGCCTTCTATATCCTCAACATTTGATTTTGATCTTCTTAACTAATGCCATTGATTTTGTTTAGTCTAATGTTGATCTTTTGGTCTTAGCAATTAAGGTTATTCAAGTTGGGTTGCTTTCAGAGTTTATTCTTCACAAAGCCATAGAAAAGTATTGGCTATGGTCGAGCTCAGCCCTTGTTGGTGGTTTTATTCCTTTGAAATATCTTAGAAAAGGGTCTCCATGTGATTTGGTTTATATTGCCGCTAAATCCACCTTGGGTACTCTTGATTTTTGTTATTTGAATAGGGCTATATGTAGATATGGTGATGAAATGGAGCATTCTATAGTCAAGGTTATTGAAGAAAAAACAAAGGAAACAAATATTGTGCTCACATAAAACAAAGGTAAACCAAAATAAACACACACAGATAAAATAGATATGTTATATTGATTCAAACATAAAATACTATTTTCTACATATTCCTTTGTTGAACAACCAGCTGCCAATCTTCTAAAATAGAGCAATGTTCTTCTCATCTATTATTGCTATAAAGCCTAGCATTACAATATTATAATGAGTCTTCTCTCTCAAGTTAGAAGCTTCCAGATAAGTCTTAAACAATCTAGAAAATATAGTTTACAAAATGAGAGGTCTAGAACTCTCCATGAAAAGACAACAATAAATAAAGTAGTTGGAGTAAGTAAAGGGCAGGGGAGATTAAAAAGAAGACAGGCTGGAAGCCTATGTCACCAACACTCCCCGTTAATCTTCATTGCCATGTATGTTTGTAATACCAATACTTTCTCAAAGATGTTCAAAAATATTCTTTGCAAGAGGCTTTGTGAAAATGTTTGCCACTTGTTCTTTGGACCTAGAAAACTTAAGACATATGTCATCATTGTTCACCAATTCACAAATATAATGATATCTTATATCTATATGCTTACTATGTTGATTATAGACATGATTATTTGATAAAGCAATTGCAGAATTATTATCACAATATATTCTTGAAGGTTCCTCTTATGGATGCTTCAAATCTGAAAGTACTCTTCTCATCCACATTGCTTGACAAGCTATTGATGTTGTTGTAACATATTTCATTTCAGCTGATGATAATGTCACAATCGATTGCTTCTTTGATGCCCAAGAAATAGCTCTTGATCCTAGGTGAAAGATAAATCCTAAAGTGCTTCTTTTATCATCTAAGTTGCCTGCCTAGTCACTATCTGTATAACCAATCAGTTTGTGATTATCTGAATGTGCATATAAGATCCCAAATTTCTTTGTTCCAGCTATATAACTCAAAATCCTCTTTCAAGCTTTTCAATGAGTTTATTTTGGTTTGTCCATGAATATAGAAATGAAAGTGACTCCATGAATTATATTTGGTCTTGTAGATGTCAAATATAAAAGGCTGCCAACTAATCTTTTGAATAAAGTTGTTTCTACATTAGGACTTTCATCATTCTTGCTAAGTTTTAAACCCAATGCAATTGGTGTAGGGGCTAAATTCACAGTTGTCATTTTAAATTTTTTCAACAAATTAGTAGCATACTTACTTTGACAAATGAAAATGCCTTGATCATTTTGATTTACTTGTATCCCAAGAAAATATCTCATGAGTCCCAAATCAGTCATATCAAATTCTTTTTTCATGGTTGCCTTGAAATTGTTAATTGACATATTACCGGTGAATATCAAATCATCTACATATAAGAAAACTATAAATATTTCTCCTTCATTGCTCATTTTTAAATACAAAGTTGGTTCATAGCCACACTTACTAAAACCATTATTCAGAAAATAAGAGTCTATTCTATTGTATCAAGCTCTAGGAGCTTGCTTCGAGCCATATAGTGTCTTTTTAAGCTTGTATACCTTATTTTCTTCTCCCAAAATTTCATATCCCGGTGGTTGTTTTATATACACTTCTCCTAAAATGTCATTCAAGAATGTTGATTTCATGTCCATTTGATAAACCTTCCATTTATTTTGGGCTGCTATGGATAAAATCATTCTAATAGTGTTTAATCTTTCCATGGGTGAAAATGTCTCATTGTAGTCTATACCTAGTTGTTGTGTGAAGCCTTTGGCTACTAGTCTTTCTTTGGGTTTCTCTACTTTTCCATCAGCATTATATTTTGTTTTGTATACCCACTTAACTCCAATCACATCCTTGCCTTTAGGAAGATCTACTAAGTCTCAAGTATCATTCTTTTCTATTGACTAAATTTCTTCATCCATGGCTAAAATCCATTTGTCATCTTTAATAGCATCTTCAAAATAAATTGGATGAGCATGTGCTAAGAGTGCAAAATTAATGCATAAATCATCATTTTCAACCTCTTGTAATTCATCATATATGAAAATATTGGGGGTTCAAGTCTTTTGTTGCATCAATGCAACTAAACATTGGTCAGAGGTTCATGAATGACTAAAGAACAAGGCTTTGTCCTAGCATCATGAATGGCTTACTCTTCCTAGGTGTATCACAATGACTAAATCAGTTTTGTCCACTATCCCTACATATTATATCTCATGCATGGAACTCACACACAAAGTTGAGAAAGACATGCAAAACACCCTAAAGAAATTCTTCTAGGAAAAGGATGTTAGGATGTTCCACCTTATCAATTGGGATATAGTTTGCAAAATTAAGGATGCTGGTGCAGCTGGAGTTCATATCCCCAAAGGGAAAAACCTAGCTCTTGGTGCCAAGCTCATTTGGAAAACTTTTAAAGAGCCTCATAAGTTATGGTGTCAAGTGATGCAATCAAAATATCTAGTCTGTGAGGACCTTAAATGCATCCTTAACTCCCCAAAATATTTTTTTAGCTTTGCAACTTGGTGGTTCATGAATTCTTGCAAGCATATCATATATGATCATCTTTCCTAGAGAAATGACAATGGTGAAAGTGTAGATTTCTGGAGGAATTCCTAGGATTGGCACAACAATCTTTTTGATTCATTAGAAATAAGCTATTATATTCCTCAACTAGAGGCTTCCTATAGTGTTAGTGTTTCTGATTATGTGATTAGGAGTAATTTTGATTTGGATAGGGGTGTCAAATAGATAGATATATTATGGCACTCAAGGTTGAATTAGAGAAAAAAACTTGAAGCATTAGCAATGACTAGGATGACATAATTTGGAGCAATGTCAAAAATGATTCATACTCAACTAGACTTGTCACACCATTCAACTTGTTATCGAAGTTAAGAAGGATTGGCTTAGGTCTATGTGCTAGCATAGGCTGTTCCTCCCCAAAGTGGGAGCCTTCCTTTGGGTGGTCATTCATCGTAAGTGTTTAAAACTGCTAAAAATTTGTGGTGTTTTGGATTCGATGGCCCCTTTTTGGTATTTCATGTGCAAGTGTTTAGTGGAAAGTGTGGATCACATCGTCTTAAATTATCAGATTGTTGAGACCTATTGGCATTGGATCTTCTCTATCTTCAAGTGACATAGATTGAGGCAATAAAACATTAAGTATTTCCTAGCTAGTTGGCCCATCAGAGACATCCATAACTATTGGTCAAGCCTTTGGTTCTATGCTCCCTCAATGATTATAAGACACACTTGGAAAGAGTGTAATTGACACATTTTCAAAGCCTAGGCTACAACATTGATCAACTCATTCAAACCATTCAAGACTCATTGGTTGAAACTACCAACAATGTGACAATAATAAAAATAAAATCATGATTCACAAAATGGGAAATCGACATCTTGAAATTTTGGCCAATGTTGAAATGCCCCCCAATCATCTTGCCTAAGAAGGTTAGTCGCGCAATGGTTAGATGGAAATTCCCAAAATCCTTCAAATGGAAGGTCAACTTTGATGGTGCATCCAAAGACAAGCCTGGCCTAAGGGTGTTGTTTGTGCTATCAGGGATGTTTTAGGTAACTTTGTATGGGATACTTCAAAGTGACTAAAAGAATGCACAAACAACCAAGCAGATGGAAGCACTTGCTACTAGAATCAAGCTTTGCCTCAGGCTAAAATCGATGGAGAATCCTTACTTTACATTTGAGTGATTGCTTACGCTAGCATGCTCCAAATTGGTGGCTAGCAAAAGTGAGTTGATCTTATTAGAAACTTAGTTGAGTAGTTGGATAATGACTCCCTTAAACACATCTATTGTGAGGAAAATAGTGTTGTTGATTATATTACTAATCTTGTCATATCCCAAGATAGGGAGTTAATTGATAACCCAAATCCCAACACTTGGGTCAACCTACTTCCCATCATCGAACAAGAGAAGTCCTCTAGCGACTCTAACTCTCTTGTTACTGCCTGAGCTTTTCACTTTTTCTGTTTTGTCTAAAGCTTTGTATTATAGGCGCTACCCTCTCTCGTAGCACTCATAAAATAAAATAAAACAATAATACAAATATATTTTATTTATTATTCTAAATATGTATATATATTATTATTAATTATTTTAATTTTTATATTTGTAATTAATGTCTATAAGCATTCTACAATGACAGAAAGTGTAGAGTGGGATGGTGTGAGTATGTTAATGTTAACATTTATGTTTTTAGGTTGAGATTGACAACCATCTACATGTCAAAATCTTAATATTTATTACAAACAAAGTATATTTTTAAAAATGATTTAATTAATATTACATAAAATATTTGCTATAAAATCATAAACTTTTGAAATATGAATAATCATTTTTTAGAAATTAAAATAAAACTTAAGTGCAAAAAAATAATAGAGATACCAGGTAAATATAAATATTTTTAGATTTAATAAATTAAATTTTAATCCTTTTTATAATGGATATCTATAGACATTTATTTAGATAGATTTATTTAAGATATGTATACTACTTAATAAAAAGATGATTTATATTGATTATTTAAATTATTAGCAAATAGATAATAATAATAATAATAATTACTATCAAAATTAATATTATTTTTTTCAATTAATGCAAATTTATTTTATTTAATAAAAATCTATTTTATTTATCATTGTAGAAATTTTTTTTGATCAGTTATCATTATAGAAGATTAGCAATCTTATTATGATTTATTTTTATTTTGATATTTTTATTTAACAAAAAATAAATTACTACCTATTTTAACTAATAAAAAATAGACAAAAATATATTTTAGATTTTATTGTCATGAATAATTTAAATTATATATATTTTTAATTAATTAAAATATATTTATTTATTATTATAGAGATTATTTGTGTTAATATTTATGTAATTTTCTAATTAATAAAATATATGATATTATTTTTACAGAAATAAAAATATTTATTTAGCTTTTAATATTAAAAATAGTCTTAACTTTAGTATATATTTTTTTAAAATAATTAAATAGATGATATTTGTTAATTTTATGAAAAATAAAAATTTTAAGAACTTATTTATTTAATTTTTGATATAAAAAATAATCTTAAATTTAGTATATAAAGTTTTGAAGATATTATTATAATTTATTTTTCTTTTAAATGTGAAGATATTATCATTGCATTTTTATTTTTCTATTTTATTCTCTCAAGGACATTATTTTTTTTAAATTAATAAAAAACAAAATGTGTAAGAATTATTTTAGTTAATTAAAAATTAGATTAAAAAATTTATTTTTCCTTTTATTCCTAACATAAATTAAAAAATAAATAAATTTG
Source organism: Cupressus sempervirens (assembly GCA_028749045.1). Lineage (NCBI taxonomy): Eukaryota > Viridiplantae > Streptophyta > Pinopsida > Cupressales > Cupressaceae > Cupressus > Cupressus sempervirens. The sequence continues at coordinate 146,160,547 of CM053788.1, forward strand.
TTATATTATCATTTACCAATAAAAGATACAAAAAAATTTATACTATATTTTTACTTATACTTACTTTCTTGGATTAATGCATATCATTTTTTTCCAAAAAAATATAATTTTTCTATTTTATACAATTAATTTTATTTATTCTACTACTATTTTATATAATATTATTATACAATAAATTATTATTTATTTTAAATTTTAAATTGATAAAAAAAAATAGTAATGATTATTTTAATGAATAAAAAATAGATATGAATAGTGTTTTAAATAAAATTAGAAATATATAATATTAAACATTATTGTCTTAACATGAGTAGATTTTCCACTGTAGCAAAATGGTTTTACAGTTTTTTAAAGGTTGTTTTGTAGCTTTTAAAGTAGTTTCACAAGAGACAAATTTAAAGTAGCTTTTAAAGATTATTTTGTAGGAAAATCCCACATTAAAAGTTTATCAAATAATAAGGCGTAGACTAGAATTTTAATGGATAGTCAATTAATTGCAGCACACCTTGTCCCCAAAATCATCAAACAAATATCAAGGTTGTCTTCACACATAGATCTAGTTGTTGGAATGACTCCATACTTTGCAACCATGGATTCCATGAGGCTTTATGTGATCAAAAACTAGAGTTGGTTTTCTTGTCGAAAATATAATGCATCTGGTCGGTTGCCCCTGGACCCAAACACTTACCTACCCATCTTATAGCATTCAACTCGGTAGGTGAGTTTGAATTTGAAATGAGAGGGAAAACATCCTTGCCAAAGAGATAAAACGAATGTATCTAATTCATTTGAGTAGTGCACAGTTGAAGGATTGGATCAATTGCAGAGCACGGATCAGAGAAGGAAATCGATTAGCAGATCAACTCAGAGTTTAGAAGATAGAGGGAAGTTACAGTTTCGTGTTTGCAGTTGCACGTGTTAGATCTTCTTGTTATTTTGTAAGTTCATTTTCATTTGTCCCGTGAAGCAGTGATTGCTCTAGGAATTGTTGTATGCAGCCATTAATGATGTAAGTTTGAAGTTTAAAAGTTTTATCAGTTTGAAGTTTTTAGGGTTTGTCTAGTTGAAGTGGAATGCTCCCAGATTTTGTAAGAGTTTTATTTTATTTGAATAGAAGGCAAGCAGGCATACAAATCTTTCTTGTTCTCTTCTTCTATTCATCATTGTTATTTTTGAATTTGAATAGTTCATATTTGAAAGCTTCATCCTTCGGCTCTCTGCATTTAATGGTGGAAATATCCAGGTTGTAAGTCTAAAATACAGCCCACTCAATTTGTTCCTTAACTGAGTACTCTCTCTGTTGCTCTTATCAAGCTCACTCAACATCCCTTGTTGTCAAGCTTCACCTTGCAACGGTGACCGAGCTCACTCAGCATCCCTTGTTTTTGAGCTTCATCTTGCAACAATGATCGAGCTCACTCAATATCCCTTGCTATCGAGCTTACTCGACATAAATTGTGCCTAGTTATTCGATGCCTTCTTGTGCCAAGCTTACTCAGCACCTACTTCCTATCACTTAGCATCCTATGTGCACTAAGCAAATTGTTACTTGGCATCTTCCTTTGCTAAGTGAAATTATTAAAGGTTGTGATTTATTTTTCACATGGTATCAAAGCTTTAAGGCCCCACATCCACAGTGAGTTAGGGTATTTATTTTCTGGGATAATTGACATGCCAAGAGATGCAAGAAAGATATGGTAGCAGCCACCATCCTTCAATGGACAAAATTATGACACATGGGCAAAGAAGATATTTGTGGGAGTTTGTGATCAATGGATTCAATGATGTTATAGCCCCAATATTGTATGCTTCTCTCAAAAACCCATAGAAGACTCAGTTGAAAGAGTCAAGGAGATAGGATGCCAAGGCATTAAGTCTAATTGACGTAGCAATGATAGAGACAAATTTTCCCAAGATTGTAGTAGCAAATTATGCAAAGGAAGCATGGGATATCCTTGGGAGGAACTTGAAGGGGATTGATAAGTTTAGAGTAGTGAAGCTACAAATGATTAAAAGGGAATTTGAGAACCTTTAGATGAGGGACAATGAACCTATTACAAAGTTTAGGTGACGAATCTCCTCTTTGATAAACCAGCTCAGATCAGATGGATAAGATTATGAAGAGTTGAGGATTGTGGAAAATATATTGAGGAGTTTACCATAGAAATATGACAACCTTGTTATGACCATAGAGGAAACAAAGGACCTTACCACATTGACCATGGATGAGTTGATGGGAACTCTTCAAACCCATGGACATCGAATCAAGAGATCAGCAACAACTTCCCAAGAGTAGTCTTTTAAAGCTCAAAAAAATTCAAGAGGTAGGGGGAGAGGAAGAAATGGCTCCAACAGAGGCTCAAGTAGTAGAGATCATGGAAGGAATGGTCAAAGGAATGTTGGTGCAAAAATCTCAGGACAAGCAAGAAACCAAGAGGGAGCAAGCACCTCTCAAAACAACTATAGAGGAGGTAAGAAGAATTACAACTCCAACAAGAGCAATGTTGAATGCTACTACTGTCATAAGTATGGAAATTATGCAAGTGAATGCTAGAAGAAGCAGGGTGATCAATCAAAGTAGAATACTAATGTGGCTGTTTGTGAACATGGAAAATGTAAAAAATCATGCAGCCTTCATCATGTGCAACATTGGTGAAGATGGCAGCCCTGAGGTATGGACATGAATAGTGGTTGTAGCAACCACATGATTGGTAATGAAATTTTATTCTCTTTCATTTATAAGACTTTTAAGTCTCAAATTAAGATGGGAAATAATGGAGCCATTTGCATATTGGGAAAAGAATCTATCATAGTCCGCACCAAGTAAGGTGAGAAGAAAGAGATACAAAATGTGTATTTTGCCCCTAGTATGAGGCACAATTTGATGAGTGTTGGACAACTCATTCAAAATGGATACAAAGTGCTTATGGAAAATGACAAGTGTGTCATTCATGAGAAGGATGGGAGTAATAGATTACTTGCAATAGTTCAAATGACAAAGAACAGGATGTTCCTATTAAGGATAGAGACATATTTATCCTCTGAAATTAGTATTGCATCTCCCAAGCATGCATGTACAACACTACATCGGCAATCAACTCTTAGGAGCATGATTGAAGACCCCTCCAAGGTTTGACATCTCAAGTATGGACATCTTGGCCTTGCTGGTTTGAATTTGTTGTCCAAGAAAAGAATGGTAGATGGTTTTCCAAGCATAGTAGATTCTTATGACAAGTGTAAGGCTTGCATTTTGAGTAAGCAACATAGGCTTCCCTTTAATTCTAGAAATTCTAGAAGGGCTAGAGTACCATTAGAATTGGTGCATTCTAGTTTAGTAGGCCCTATGAAAATTACTTCTATTAGGGGGAGTACTTATTTTATGACATTCATAGATTATTTCAGTTGTAAGACATAGGTTTATTTTTTGAAGAACAAATCTGAGGCATTTGACAAATTTGTTGAATTTAAAGCCTTGGTTGAAGAAGAATGTGAACATTATGTAGAGGTTCTTAGATCAGATAGAGGAGGGGAGTATACCTCCAATATGTTTGTAAATTTTTGCAAGCAGAATGGCATCAAGAAAGATCTTACAACTAGCTATACTTCGTAACAAAATGGAGTGGCTGAGGGGAAAACCAAGACCATTGTTGAAATGGAAAGAAGCATGATGAAAACAAAGGGGCTCCCAACTAAATATTGGGGAGAGAGTGTAGCAACAGTAGTATATCTAATTAATAGGTGTCCTACAAAGTCAATTTGTAACAAGATTCCTCTTGAGTCATGGTCAAGGAACAAATGGACAGTTGTGTTCGGATATGTAGCATATGCATGTGTGCTTAAAGAACTAAGTTAGAAGTTAAATGACAAAGGAGTGATGTACATCTTCACAAAGTACAACCTAGAATCAAAGGCTTATAGGCTTTATGATCTAGTTGACAATAAGATCATCATTTCAAGAGATGCAGAGTTTCTTAAGAATTAGTCATGGGATGGCTCAGTAGATGAATCCTCAAGCACCTCAAGTAAAGTGCCTATTATTGAAGAGAAAGATGATCACATTGGCGATCAACAAGAAGATGGAGCAAAAAACATGGATTGTAGACAAAGGAAAAATGGAAAGCAACCCTTAACATGCTGAGCAATAGCTCCAAGCACATCAAGACAACCCCAAGCTAGTATGCAAAATAGTAGCAACAACAATATTGAGAATTCAGATCCTGCTCTCACCTCCTTATTACAAGAAAGATTAAGAGTTTAAGGGAGACATACCAAGATGAAAGATATGAAGAAGATTATGATGAAAGTGTAAATTTTGCATTATTTTCTCATAGTGATCCAATTTATTTTGAGGAACCTATGAATGAAGAGAAATGGTGTAATACCATAGATGAGGAAATAGATGCTATTGAAATAAATTGGACATGGGAGTTAACTACTTTTCCTCCCAAGAAACAAGTAATTAGAGTGAAATGGGATCACAAGACCAAGTGTAATGCTGAAGGAAAAATAGATAGGCATAAGGCACAATTAGTAGTCAAGGGGTACAAGTAGCAATATGGCAAAGATTATGATGAGGCATATGCCTTTGTTGCAAGAATAGAAATTGTGCGTGTTGTCATAGAAGTTACAACCTAGCACAAATGGAAGGTATACCAAGTCCACCTTCTTAAATGGTGTATTTAAAGAAGAAGTATATGTGGAGCAGCCACCTAGTTATGAAGTTTTGGGTGAAGAACACAAAGTGTATAGATTGAAGAGAGCTCTTCATGGGGCTCAAGCAAGATCCAAGGGCATGGTATAGTAGGATTGAATCATATTTGATTAGCAATGGCTTTATAAAAAGTAATGGTGAGCCCATCTCTAATCAAGGCAGCAAGTGGTAAAGTATTGATTGTTGTCTTGTATGTAGATGACTTAATCTTGACTGAAAATGATAATTTCCTAATTGGTGAGTTCAAAGAGGCCATGAAAAATGAATTTGAACTTATAGACCTAGGTCTCTTAAAGTGCTTTCTAGGAATAGAAGTAAAAAAAATGCATGATGGCATCTTCATCTCTCAAGAAAAGCATGCAAGGTAGATCTTGGAGAGATTCAAAATGCAAAACAACAAGGCAACCCCAACACCAACAATAGTAGGTCTAAATTTGAGCAAGGAAGATTGCAACAAAAGTGCGAATCCGAAACTTTACAAGAGTATGGTTGGAAGTTTCATGTATTTGACTGCAACTTGGCCAAATGTAATGCATGCAAGTAAGTTTAATTTCCAAATTTATGGAAGCACCAAATGATTCCCATTGGCAAGAAAGAAAGAGGATCCTAAGGTATGTGAATGGTACCAAGGGATTTGGGATTTTGTATACTGCAGATAATGATTTCAAGTTGGTTGGTTACATAGATAGTGATTGGGTTGGAAGTTTAGATGATAGGAAGAGTACTTCCAGATACATGTTCCATATGGGATTAGGTGTGAATTCATGGGCATCGAAGAAGCAACCTATTGTTGCTCAATCTACAATAGAGGTTGATGTTGATCTTAGTTTGCTTTTGACAATTGAGTGTCAACACACTTAAGATATTTACTAAGTTCATGTCGAGCTAGTAATACATGCTCTGTATAATATGTATAGATGTCAAGTTGCAAATGAGTGCCAAAAAAATAGACCATGCCAAGTGATTCAAGTGTTGAGCACACAGTTGATGCCAAGAAAGTTCGGGTGCTAAACTAGATAGAGTTACAATAAGTGTCAAGCATCAGTATTATCAAGTGCTGAGTAAAACATAATGGACCAAGTTGTTTGTAATGGCACAAACAACTATGTAAACCATTTTTATGCCAACTTATGGATAGATCTCAAAGCTTTGAAGATAAGATTGAATGTATTTGTTTTTCCTATGCAATCAACATGCAACCAATCAGAAAAATTGGAAAGGTTAAATGGCAAAATGCATGAATCTTAGTCATAGATTCATAACTAACCCTAAGCCACCAAAGTCTTTATAAGGAAGATGAAGCCCCATAATTCAAGAAGTGATGAAAACAAAGAATAAAAGGAAGAGAAGGGTTCAATTGATCAAAAAGCATTCAAGGTGACTTAGCAAAGTGAAAGAATTGCAGAATCAGTTTACAGAATAGAGGATCAAAGACTCAGCATTGGAAAATCAGATCAAAAAGGATCAAGGTGGACTGAATTGAGATCTAAAATCAGCAAGAAAAAGTTGTAAGTTATCAAAACAAACATTCTATTGTTACTTTCTACCAATTGTATTAGTAGGGTAAAATCCTTAGGGCTAAGGTTGACTTAATAGTCATTGTAAAATCCTTTAACAAGGTGACATTCCAAGTGAATGTTCTGAAAGTCCTTTAACCAAGCACACTTCTAATAGGGTGTTCAAAATCCTTTAATAGGGTAGGATCTAACAATCCTTTGTAAGCTTTTAACAAGGTAGGCCTTTCACAGGGCAGATCATGAAAATGGTCAAACTATGAAACCTTAACAAGTGACACTTTATTGCTACAGTAGTGAAGAATTGTTGGTGTCATCCCCGCCCCAGTTTTACCTTCTAATTGCAGGGTTTTTGGGTAATCATATCTCATGTCAAGTGTTTATGCAGATGTATTTACTTTACATGTTATTTCAATATGTTAATGCATGCACTGTTTTAAATTAAAGAATTTATTGGTTAAAGGTTAATACTTCTGATTCATCCTCCCCCTCAGAAGTATATGTTTCCCATTTGTAATTCCAATAATTGGTATTAGAGCTAAGTTCTCAGGAGGAGAAGCTTTACATACTAGAGAAAATATCTTGAAATGGAAGTTTACAAGTTGGGAAACACCATTGAAAACTAGGAGATTGAGATACATCTCATACTACAACAACTGAATGAAGCTAGAGATGCTTTGAAGAGTTTCCCGAAGAGAAAGAAAGAGATTTTTATAGCAAAAAATAACACACAATACAAAGAGATTGACACCACAAAGTTATTTGCAGATGGTAACTCTAGTGAATTTGATGTAGCAATTGCAAATTTGATGGAAAAGAATAGAGCACAAGCTGAAGAGACCAGAAATCTCAAGTTGGAACAAGAATCACAAGCTATACTATTGTGTGAGGTGACTAAACAAAAGAAGAAAGCTATAGAAGACAAGACCATGATTGAAGAAGACAAAACAATTTTGGTAAACAGATTGGAGGAAAAGTCAGCAGAGCTATCAAGGATCTCAAACATGCAATTGGACACCCTAAGCCAAATGATGAATGCTCATCATGAGTTGAATATCAAAGATATTGAAATAACCACACTAAAGTTTTAGAATGAATAGCTATAGAATAACCTAAAAAGAGAAAAGGAATTTGCTAAAATTTTCAACAAGCTAAATGAAGCCATCAAGTACTTTGAGAAACTACTGAAATCCCTAAGATCCATTAAAGATACATCAGGATTGGGCTACATAAGCATTGAAGAAGGATAATCATCCAAAGCTGCTAAGGAAAGAAACAATAAAGGTAAGAACTCTAAACCTAATTTTCATCACTGTGGTAAGAAAGGACATCCAGCTAATGTTTGTAGGAGTAAGAATGCTAGTCAAAATGCTAAGTCAAAGAACATGACTCATTGTCACAAGTGCAAAAAATAAGGTCATCAAGCACATTAATACAGAACCAGAACCATGTAGACACCAAAATTTGAAGGACACTGCTACAATTGTCAGAAGTTTGGACACGGACCCTTTGAATGCAGATCCAAGTCCACATGGTCATCAAGGAAGCAAACAAAGGTAAGAAGCTATGAAAATTCCTATAACTAGGATTATAATACAAGATATAACTATCATTATTGTCAACAATATGGACACATCCCTGAGAATTGCATGAGAACACACTTCAATGGTAACTACAACAGATGGTTGAGTCAAACTATATGCTTTAGTTGTTTGAAGACTGGTTATATCAGCAAGCATTTCCCAACAAGGTCAAAGGCACCTAATTTAGAGTTCAACAAAGGAAAAGGCAAGGTAGATGTTGAACACACCAGAGGAGAGATGAACAAAACATGGAAGAAGAAAGATGGATGTAGCACATCAAATGAAGGGATTACTTCACCTAATAGGTCAAGTGGTCACACCTCATCAAATTAAGCTAAAACGAGGTATGTGGGACTAATATTTGAAACACTTTATCATACATCAGTTCCAAAATAAGTTAGTACTGAAAAAGATATATTAGCATGAAGAAAGATGCAAGATAATGAGGAAAGTCCAAAGTCAAATCTTTTAAGTTTTCACATTACTGTCGAGTGTGAAAAATCCTCTTTAGATGTTGAGTAAAATACTAGTAAGTGTTGAGTTGTCAGCCAGAGTTAGTTGGAGCTGAGTCAGTAATAGCTGCCGAGTAATGGTAAAATTAGTGGAAGTTGAGTGAAACAGAAATCATATTGAAGCCAAATTTCCAACTGTACATGCACCATGCAATAAATGCTATATTTTGAAGGGTATAAGGTTGAATTTCACATATTTTTTATCATTATAAATTAAGAGCAATAGTGAGCATAGTGAAGAAGTGATTCACAAGCAAGGTCAAATAATTTGCACCGATCATAGTGAAGATCAAGCTCCAATCCATTGATTTTAAAGGTATTTTTCATCTGCCGAGCTATGCAGTTTCATATTCATAAAACCCTAGCTTTCATAATGACCTCAAGTTCAAAGAATGTAAAGGAGAAAGAGACTTTTGAAGTCCAGTTGGTTAGCAACAAGGTTAAACAACCCAATTTTAGGGCTATACCAGATATTGCCTACAAGCAAGACCTGTTAGGCGTGTTATCTATGATTCTGCCTAAGGTTGTAATGGTACAAGATGTAAGAAAATTCTATAATTGCAAAGTAGGAGATATTGGGGACATGGAAATGAGATAGGTGTATGATAAACTATGTGAAAATGGAGTCTTGAAGGAGGAATTCAAGATTGTAGAGAGAAAAGGTTTGACTCATGCCCTAGATTTTCCTACAATTTTTAAAACAAAATGGATTAAAATAATTTTGAGCAGGATACACGATGGATGTCTATGGTTAGAGGGAGGACCTATTAAAATTTTGAAGAGAATATTACATAGGGTTACTAGATACCCAACCCTAGATCGGCCCAAGACATTGAGACGTGACTCCAAAGAGGCCATAGAGAAAAACATAGGTGCAAAGTGGAACAAACGTGGCATGACTATTGACACCATTACAAACCCTTTGCTTGATTTTTTTGTTAGGGTCATTTCACATAAATTATATTAATCAAGAAAACTAAATAGTGTTCCCTACATAGTTGTTGATGTAGGTTATAAGATTGTCAAGAAAGATCATACCTATGATCTTGCAAAACTCCAAATGCAATAAATAATGGAGAATCTAGGAGCAATAAGAAAGTCAAAAAGTGTTCAATGTAAATTTGGATTAGTACTAGTATGCATATTTTTCTATGTACAAAATGAGTTCCCATGTTTTGGCAAAGTAGGATGGAAAACCAATAGGTTAGTTGTTGTTCAAATTAATGAATATATTGAGCAAATGGGAGAAAATTTTGAATCAGTAATGACAAGTTATTTTGAAGACTTTAAGAAGTCTATGAAATAGAGGTTGAGGATTCTTGTTTCCTTAGTTGAGCAACACTACAATGATAATTTTTTCCTTGTAGACATTGACTATACTTTCATCTAGGCTATTGTACCTATAGTTAGATGGCTAAGGCTCCTAGGATATGAAATTAATGTTGATGAAGCCTCAACTGCTATCACTGCACTCCTTGCTAAATAAATTGACAAAAGTGCAAAGATATTTGGTAATTATGATATTGTAAACTCAAAGGTTGAAATGGAACTTCAAAGACAGCCTCAACTTTGAAAAAGAAGGATAAAATGGTGAGGAAATTAAAGGCAAAGTTTGGAGAAGGTGCAGGTGATGAAGAAGATGATGATGATGAAGAAGATGATGAAGAGGAAGAAGAGGTGCAAAGTCAAGAATCTTTACCTTTAACCCAAGGCATGGGTGGAGACCAAGAAGAAGAAGGTGTAGAGGAGGAAGAATCCAAGGAAGCACCAAAAAAACTAGAACCTAAGAAGAGGAAGGCTAAGGCACAACCTATAGCCAAACCTAAAGAAAAAAGGGTTGTCAAACAAAGTACAGTAAAGTCAACTACTCCAACAACAAGGGCTATTACAAGGGCCACTACAAAAAAGGACAAAGTGTAGGCAAAGGAGAAAACAAAAGCAACTGAACAGAAGGGCCCAGTGTATAAGAAACAAAGAAGAAAGTATATTGCTCAACCTAAAACAGATGATGAGAAGACAAAGTCTGAGGATACAAGTCAATTTAGAGTGGTAAGTCATACACCTAAACCTGATCTTGAAAATATTTGTGATAATATTAGAGATAATGCAAACTTAACAGGATTAAAAGGTATTAATTTTGAAAAACTTGGTAGAGAAGACCAAAACATGATAGAAGATTCAGTGCATGACATGATGGAAAAATTCAAGAACACTCCTCTTGAATTAGATAATACATTGGCGAAGGGATTGTACACCACAGAAGAAAATAAGTGGTTTCATTTCTTGAATATTGAAAGACAAATAAGAGAAACAACATTAGCCCAAGTTATGCCTAAACTGAAAAAAGAACAAATTACCAAGGCCAATAAGAAATATGGTAGCAGATTTGCAAAAAAATATAGGGTGTTTAGCATTCTACAGAAAAAAATTGAGGATGTTGTCAAGAAATCCACACAAATGTGGAAATTGATATATGGCTTGACTACAATTAAAGTAGGAGAAGAAGATCCCTTTGAGGGAAGAAATAATGAGGAAGATGAGGACAAGGAATAAAAGACAGAAAAAGAAAAGGAAAACACCACTATGGAGGAGACACCAAAGAAGTCAGATGATATGGCAACAGCTAAAGAACAACAAACAAAACAAAATGTGGAAGACACACAAATGCCATCCATGAGCCCTCCACATGACACAAATACACCTACAGAAACTATAAAATTAAAGGATGTTCCTAATAGTTCACCTCAGAACATCAATCCATTAACTACAGAGGATCTAAAGAAGATTCTTGACCAAACCACCCTACAAGCTCGATTATGTGAGAACCTTGTGTTGGTCAGTGTGGATGAACTTCAAAAAGTAGCAATTAATATAACAAGGGGCAAGGTGAATACACAAGAACCACCTTTTGTCATCCCTTCAACTACTAGTGGTCAACCTCTAGTGCAAACATCAGATGATACATCTACAAAGGTTGATACTATTGAAAAAGTTGTCATGGTTGAACAACAAACACAGACTGCTCAAGAGGAGAAAACTTCAAAAGCACAAACAGGATAGACAGAGGTATCTATACCTGATACACAAATTCAAGGAGCAAGTCAAATAATTGTAATTAATCAAGGCAAAACTAATGAAAAGGACACACCAAAGGAGAAGGAGCAAGAATCCATACAAACACTGGTAAATCTACCAACATCTGGCTCTCCAACAAAAGTCCTTCAAAGGCCAAACATTGATGCAATACCATTGCAGATTTCAGCACGAGGCTCCAGCTCATCCAAGGTTGCCAAGGTATTTCACTATGGTGATGCAATTTTAGATGATGAGATTGTGATACTAAAATATGACTATGTAACCATGACATTAGAATAGATAAGTATAATGCAAGAAGCCTTGGAGAGAAAGAAAACTCAAGAAATACTTAGAAAAGAGTATAAACAAAGGCAAGCAGTACAAGAGATTAAGGACATCTTTTTGGATGCCTTTAGCTTGCAAACACCTGAAGAATCCAAGCCCATATTAGAACAACTATCAAAAATTGTGGAACGGGTGACTAATGAAGACCAGGATACTAATGCTAATCTTATGGAATGGTCTGAGAAGAAATTTCAAGGGAAAGTTAATGAGAAAATATCTGGTGAATAGCACTATCACAAGTTGAATTGGCTACCAAAATTAACAAAGTGAAGAAGGTACTTGGGAACATATTCTCATTATACACAAAATTGTATGATCCCACACTCTTCACACAAGAAATGAGCCATAGGATTCTGAGTCTAAAGAACAATCTAAAACTCTCAGGTATGCAATTACCTAAGAACCCAGCTCAGAGTGAGAAGCATTTTCTTTCAGTGCTTCAAACACAAAATCAACTAGCTGTATTAGCAATAGAAGAGGCTAACATAAGAGCCAAGTTGATTAATATACAAGCATCCCTTACCCCTCATATGGAAATACTCCAAAAGGAACTAGCTTATGCAAAAAATTTGTTAAAGAAAGATCCTAATCTTTCAACTTTGGATGGACTAGTTCACCTTGCAGTAGAGATAGTTATCTAAATAAAGTCCTTAGATGTTGCATTAGGAAATTGGGATGTTGCTCTACAGATTATAATGGAAGTCCACAATAGCTTTTTGGACAAATACACAATCAATGTATAGACCGTTTGACATCAGTGTCAAAAAGGGGGAAATAATAAAGAATAAAGGAGGAGACAAATGTGCAAGGGGAGATAAAGAGTATCAGTATACAAAAGGGAGTTACATATGAAAGGGGGGGACAAAAAGAAAGAGGGAGATAAACTAAAAGGGGGAGCAAATAGCAAAAAAAATAAAAGAGTAGAAACAGAGTATATCAAACAGAAAACGAGTGTCAGTATTTTTGAAGACAAAGAGTATCAGCATGAAGCAAATCTACTCAGAGAAGAGAAGAGATTTTGGATATAGAACAGGGACATGAACTTAGAGGGAGTTACAAAATTTTGAGTATAAAAGTCTATTATAGAATTTTGAAAAAAAAATGAAGTTTTATATATATGCTGAATTGTGTATATATTATACTCAAGGAGATTAGACTTGTTATATATAATTAAGTTCTTTTGACACTCATGTCAAAGGGGGAGATTGTTGATCTTAGTTTGGTTTTGATAATTGAGTGTCAACACACTTAAGATATTTACCAAGTTTAGGCCGAGCTAGTACTACATGTCGAGTATAATATGTATAGATGTTGAGTTGCAAATGAGTGTCGAGCAAATAGACCATGCTGACTGATTCAAGTATCGAGCATACAATTGATGTCAAGAAAGTTCAAGTGTCGAGCCAGACAAAATTACAATAAGTGTCGAGCATTAGTATTATCAAGTTTCGAGTAACATAGAATGGACCTAGTTGTTTGTAATAGCACAAACAACTATGTAAACCAATTTTATGCCAACTTATGGATAGACCTCGAAGCTTTGAAGATAAGATCAAATCTATTTGTTTTTCCTATGCAATCAACATGCAACCAATCAAGAAAATTGGAAAGGTTAAATGACAAAATGTATAAATCTCATCCGTAGATCCATACCTAACCCTAAGCCACCAAAGTCTTTACAAGGGAGATGAAGCCCCATAATTCAAGAAGTGATATGAAAAAAGAATAAAAGGAAGAGAAGGGGTGAATTATCAGAAAGCATTCAAGGTGACTTAGTAGAGTGAAAGAATTGCAGAATCAGTTTACAAAACAGAGGATCGAAGACTCAGCATTGGAAAATCATATTAGAAAGGATCAAGGTGGACTAAATTGAGATCTGAAATCAATAAGACAATGTTGTAAGTTATCTGATCAAACATTCTACTATTACTTTCTATCAATTGTATCAGTAGGGTGAAATCCTTTAGACTAAGGTTGACTTAACAGTCATTGTAAAATCCTTTAACAATGTGACATTCCAAGTGAATGTTCTAAAAGTCCTTTAACTAGGCACACTTCTAATTGGGTATTCAAAATCCTTTAATAGGGTAGGATCTAGCAATCCTTTGTAAGCCTTTAATAGGATAGGCCTTTCCATGGGCAGATCATGAAAATGGTCAAACTATATAACTTTAACAAGTGACACTTTATTGCTGCAGTAGTGAAGAATTGTGGGTGTCATCCCTACCCCAGTTTTACCTTCTCATTGGAGGGTTTCTAGGTAATTGTATCTGGTGTCAAGTGTTTATGTGGATGTATTTACTTTACATATTATTTCAATATGTTAATGCACACATTGTTCTAAATTAAAAGTTTTATTGGTTAAAGATTAATACTTTTGATTCACCCCCCACACCCCCCCCCCCCCTCAAAAGTATATGTTTCCCATTTGTAATTCCCATAGTTGAATACATAGCAATGAATGCAATAGCATGTCAAGCTATTTGAATAAGGAGGATCTTGACAGACTTGAGTGAAAGGAAAGAGGATGGAACCACAATTTATTGTGGCAACATCTCCTCAATTGTACTGTGTAAGAATCTAGTCTTTCATGCGAGAAGCAAGCATATAGAGATCAAATATCACTTCATCAAAGAGTTGGTGGAGAATGGGGATATCAAGATGGAATTTTGCAAGTCTGAGTAACAACTAACAGACATCTTTACTAAGCCATTAGGCATTGGAACTTTTGTGCACCTAAAAGAGAGTCTTGGTGTAGTTGATTTTGATCAGGAGTGATTCTTGTTTGTTTGGCTTGGGACAAAGGGGGAGTGTTAAAAATTTAATGCATCTAGTCAATTTCCCCTGGAGCCAAATGCCCACCTACCAAAACATCCTTGCCAAAAGACAAAAGGAATGTATCTGATTCATTTGAGTAGTGCAGAGTTGAAGGATTGGATTAGTTGCAAAGCACAGATCAGAGAAGGAAGTCGATCAACATATCAAGTAAGAGTTTATAAGATAGAGGGAAGTTACAATTTCATATGTGCATTTGCACATGTTGGATCCTCTTTTTTATTTTGTAAGTTCATTTTGATTTGTCCTATGAAGAAGTGATTGCTTCAAGCATTGTTGAATGCATCCATTAGTGTTGTAAGTTTGGAGTTTAAAAGTTTTATTAGTTTGAAGTTTTTATGTTTTGTCTTCTTGAAGCCAAATGCTCCCAAATTTTGTAAGAGTTTTGTCTTATTTGAATAGAAGGCAAGCAAGCAAACACGCAAGCATATGAGTCTTTGTTGTTATCTTCTTCTATTCATCATTGCATGTTATTTTTGCATTTGACTAGTTCATATTTGAAAGCTTCATCCTTTGGCTTTATGCATTTTAATGGTGGAAATATCCAAGTTGTAAGTCTGAAATAAAACCCATTTGGTTTGTTCCTTAATCGAGTTCTCTCTTTATTGCTCTTACTAAGCTCACTCACCATCCCTTGTTGCTAAGCTTCACCTTGCAATGGTGACCGAGCTCACTTGGCATCCCTTGTTGCCAAGCTTTACCTTGCAACAATGGCCAAGCTTAGTCGGCATCCCTTGTTGCTGAGCTCACTCGACATACATTGTGTTGAGTTTCCATTAGTGTCAAGTTACTCAACTCCTTCTTGTGCCGAGTTTACTCGGCACCTACTACCTGTCACTCAGCATCCTTTGTGTGTCGAGCAAACTATTACTTGGCATCTTCCTATACCGAGAAAATTTATTAAAGGTTGTGATTTATTTTTCACACTTCTTGGGAAATATCAATAATTATAGGTTCTAAACCACTACCAATGCGTGATAGTCAAAAGATTTGTTGGCCTTCGTACCAGATAATATGATTAGCAATTAGCAAAGAGAAATCTCTGAAGAAGATGTCAATTAGATTACGATGGTGGATACTCACCAAGGATAAAGTCATAATGAATCCTTTGATCAAATAGAATCATAAGGGAATAAACATCAACGACAAGGAAAAGGCATGTGCTTTGCAACAATTACTAATAAAAATCAATATTCAATTGATGCATGAAATAATTTAAGATAAATTTTAGATGCAAATAAAAGATCTTGTTGAAATATAAATGAATAAACAAACATTAGTAATATTAATCAAATCGTATCAATATCATAAGGCATGGTAATAAACTAGTATGACTAAGAGATACATATATCTTGAAACGGCTAAAGGACGGGCATTATGGAACCTCAGCAAAGGTGACCTTTGAGTTTATAAGATATACATAATGAACATCCAACTCATTATTATGGGGTAAAAAAAAATTGGCTGGTCATCTTATTCCATTGGTAATTAGAATAGCACATTGGGGTATCTTTTTGTGGATCATTGAAACTAATGGAAGTAAACTAACATATTATATCAAAATATGAGGAGTAACTAGATTACAATTTAAGCTTATTTCATCCTATTGGGATCTTTATGTCATCTTTATTTAGTGTTAAGATGTACTAATTAGGGAACTTTTATTTTGGCATAATTAGTTGCACAAGCATACAA
This sequence comes from Cupressus sempervirens, assembly GCA_028749045.1. Lineage (NCBI taxonomy): Eukaryota > Viridiplantae > Streptophyta > Pinopsida > Cupressales > Cupressaceae > Cupressus > Cupressus sempervirens. Next base: position 146,176,817 of record CM053788.1, read on the forward strand.
AGTAAGAAGAGACAACAGCAATGATTCCCGGTGAATAAAGTCCTAGTAAAAAAAAACGCAAACAAATCCATTACAACTTATTATATCAGATCATACATGGAAAGACTATAAGTAATTTATTCCCTATCATAGATTTTTAATTGTCATATTGGAGACAGAAAACAATATAAGATCTTATTGCATATTCATGTTCTTAGGCTGCCCATCACATGTAGTACAGAACATATAGTATTATATATATCAGAAATAGGAGGTCATATTGTCCATATTCTCCATTACATAGTATAGTTTTAAAAAAATTGGTATGATGAATTCAACTTATTCTCCCAATATTAAATATAGATTAGAGGAAACATTACATTATGTGTGTGTGTGTGTGTGTGTGTTATAGTTAGAGCCATGACAATTTTGAACATAGAATACATATTTATTAGAAAATAAGAACTACAAATATACATAATAGAGATTCATGAGGAGAGGTAAAACCCTCAATCTAATAATGGCTAGATTATTTGCACATAAAATACCAAGAGGTTCAAGGGTTTCAGCCATGAATATCCAGGTACTTCAAATATTCGGATAAATATAACCTAACTGGAACATTCAAAGCATTGACACTTTGGTGGCCAGGTCTACTTTTTTCCTATAACCTGGCATATGCCATTTCAATTTGGCAAATTTTACTTTTTCCCCTTTCTTATCAAAAACGTCCATCTATTGCATCTATTTGGTCCAAATCATAGACGACATTAACTTTTGAACTTGAATTGTTCTCACCTAGAATTTTGAAAGCTTTGGATGGTATTAAAGAAATGTGGGAACTCCCATCTATTGTGCTCCTTTCCTTTCTTTACAAGAGTGACAAAATACATGTGCATCATGTAAGCTATGAAGTTCATAAATTGGGCATTTTGTAACAGCATACATTCATCCATCAAAGTATAGTAGAAGGGGACCTACACTCTCTAGTGGACAATTCAAAAAAATGTGCCAATCTACTATTGTCCTCTCACTTCCCTAGTTTACAAGTTGCAAATTTCCTAATTAGTTGCATGTAGTAAAGCTCTAAGTATTCTATAGTAATGTCCTAATTAGTTGCATGTTCTATCAAGGTAACTTAACTTTTTTAATCATTTTAAAATGATTTGCATGTAGTAAAGCTCTAAGTATTAAATAGTTCATTTTAAATTACCTTAGCTTTATCAGGTTTCTATTTTAGTTTCCTTTTGTTATAAATGTTCCATATGAGTTGTATTATGGAGCCACAATTATTGATTACTTTTACTTAAATCAAAATTGTAATGTATTTTTATCATAACACTATGCAAGAATTTATTTCTTTGGATGGTGATTTCATGTTGAGCATATTCTTAAAATTGGTGCTCTGCATTAAGAATATATAATTTGTGGGAATATTGTCTACAAGAAATATATAAACTTCAGTAAGATAATAGAAAAACATAACTTTAAACATGCAAAATTATTTTAAAACTTTGATTTTTATTTAGAAGGTTCCTATTGTATTTTGTACTTTTTTAATTGAAAATAATTGTGTTCTAAATTTAAAATATCGAAGTATAGAAATTAGATGTTTCTAAATAGTAAGAAGTAGACACATTTTTGTTCATAATTTAAAACATCAAAATACAGAAGCTAGATGTTTCTAAAATAATGGAAAACAATATCTCTCTACATGTTATTTTGGATAAATCTATAAAAGATTTAGAAAAGTGTACAAAAATATTAAAATGTTTCTACATTTATTTAGACTTAAAAGTTCTTAAATAAATTAATATTATTAATTTTTTCATATTTTTAATCATAATATTATTGTTCTTAAAAAATATTTATTATTCTTAAAAAAATTAGTTAACAAAATTATTGGTTTTACAAAAAAAATATTTAAAAAATCATTTTCTATTATTGATAATCTTTTATGAGTTATTTGAATGTGAATCAATATGGTTCCCATGAAAAGGGGAAAATATATCTATATCCTTACATTACAAATAAATTTTAGACATTAATAAATTAATAGTAAGGCATTGAAATTTCTTAATTATATTCCCACATACCCTAATCAAAGTGTAATGAGAACCCTAACCATAGCCCTAAATCTTACATGACAAGTTATCAAAACCCAACCCTAACCCTAACTCAAAGTACAATTCACACAAAAACCCTAAAAGATACTTAAGTAAAACATTAACCTTGATTATACTTCTAACCCAAATCCTAACCTCATTGATAATTATTAAACTTTCATTCAAGATATATCCCAAACCTTATCTCTAACTATGACACATATCCTAGAACCCAAATCATAATCCCTAACCAAAAATTTAATCCTTTGCTAACCTAAATACTCACTTTATCCCTAACCATGAGATAAACCCCAATTTTAACCATAATCCTTACCCTAAACACTAACCCTACCCACAAGTCTATCTCTAACCTTATTAATAAGCCAAATGCTAACCATGATATAAACCCTAGCCTTAACCAACATATTAACCATTATCTTAAACCTTATCCCTAAACATAATCCTAAGTCCAACCCTAAGTATTAGTCATAAAAATAATCCCTACCTTAATGCTAACTATATCTAAGCCCTAATCCCAATCCTCAATTTAATCATATTTTAATCATAACTATAAATCTAACCTAAATCCTAACCCCAATGATAATTATAAGCCTTTCCTTAACTATATCACCCTAGAACAATAAACGCAATGCTTAGGATTTAGGAATGGGGTTAATATTTCTCAAGGGTTAGGATTATGCTTTAGAATAAGGATTAGAGTTCAACATAAAACATATTTATAGTTATCAAATAGATCAGGTTTAGGATATGGATTCACATAATAATTAGTACTAGGTTACAATTAGGATTAGGATTTCGCATTTAGATTATTAGAATATAAGATTAGGTTGGCCATTTAGTATTAGGATTGAACATTTAGGATTATGGTTTACCTTAGTAGTTAGGATTATTGGTTTAAATTTTAGAATTAGGGTTTAGATTAGCATCTAAAATTTATAATTTAGGATTATAATATTATGTTAGGGTTAGATTCTATATAAGGGTTAGAATTTAGGAATAATGTTATAATTAACATTTAACATCTAGTTTATGATTAAGTAATAAGGATTAGTGTTTAGTCTTTATGATTAGGCCTAGGATTAGACTTTAGTATTTTAGATCTAGGGTTGTTGTCAATATTAACTTATTAGGCTATAGGTTTGCATATGGGTATTATTAAATGGTTAGGGTTAGGGTGAGAACTCTAGGATTTAGCATCTAGGATTAGGGTTTATATTTAGGGTTAGTATTTATATCATGAGTTTAGGATTAATGCTATACTTCAATCTCTAATCCAAAATATAACCCTAACCCTAGAGCTAAGCATGATTCAAACCATACCCTCAACCTTGAACCCTAACCAAAATCAGTCACTTTTTAAACCTAAACACTAACATTAATTATTCAATCAATCCTTTCACTAATATTTCCTTAAACCTTTACAGTAAGCTTAACCATGATATATGCCTTACAATCTTAACCATGCTATAAATTCTAGGATTATAATTAAAATTAGGGTTCTGATATGAGTTCATATAATAATTAGTACTAGGTTAAGGTTAGGATTAGGGTTTAGCATTTAGGGAATGTAGTATATAGGATTATGGTTTATCATTTAGTACTATGGTTGACCACTTATTATTATGGTTTATTTTAAATTATTTTGGGTTGATATTTTAAAAATTGAGAGTAGGGTTTAGAATTTAGGGTTAGGACAAGGGATCAAGTTTTATAATTTAGGTTTATAATATTATGTTAGTGTTATGTTTTATATAAGGGTTAGAATTTAGGGTTAATTAGGGTTTAGAATTTAGGATTAGGGTTAAGTACTAAGGATTAGGGTTTAGTCTTTATGACTAAGATAATTTACAATTTAGGTTTATAATATTATGTTAGTGTTAGGTTTTATATAAGGGTATGATAGATTTTACACTATTCCTAACTTTGACACTAACACTAAGCATCTAACACTATGCATCTTTCCACTGGAAAATAAGATGATAGATTCAACATTAACACTAAATCTTATCCTTAATTATAATAAAAAAAATATAGAGTAAGAGACTCTAATACTAAACCTAACCATTATATAAATTGTAAAGCTATATCTTAACCATAATCAAATTAATTATTCAATGTGTTGCACACATTGTGACCACTATAAGCTAATCTATAGTCTATATGTAAAATACACTGAGATGCATCGAGGTGTTGAACTTTTCATAATTCAATTTTAATATGCATTAAAAAAATTCAATGCCTTGATGCATCTCGATGTATTTTTCATATAGACTATATATTAGCTAGTTACATATTTATATTAGCTTAGAATCTTTCTAAAATAAAATATACAAACATAAAATTTGTCTATCTAATTTGAGATTTTTGCATCTATTATTAATGTATAGTTATGTTTTAGTTTTATTTTTCTCTTAACAAATTGAAAGTTTCTATTTAATCTATTATATAATATTATTAATTTATAATTTTTTGAACTAAGAAACTTGATATTGATTATTCAAAAATAAGAAAATGACAATGAATTTTTTCATAAAATGTAAAATGAAATATATCAAAATGATCAAACCATCATAGAAAAATCATTTGACAAGTGGGGGTGACCGTCAAATTCCAAGCATGAGTGGAAGCCTTCGAAGTTTAGATGTGCTACAAATATATTTGTGATGTTGGTAATAGCAAGTATGATGCACTACAATGAAAATATATTTTTATGAGCAATGACAAAATGCTAATTCTTGGTGACTATTTTTGGCAATGCATACAAACGTAATCTAAGCTCATGTCATCTACCATATTGGGCACATGCAAACAACACTTGGAGAACAAGCCACTAAGTTCAACAAAACCATGTCAATCTCTTGCCACAACCTCCTAAAGCTCATTTTTTCCTAGAATTTTTATTGCTAGAAAATAAAAACAGTCCGGGGAAAAATGCTTTCCACCAATTAGAAAACAAAGAAAAATTGCATTTTATGAACAAGGATGCAAAGTGTCTAGTTCCTGCCAATGTAGAAGTTGAGTTAAAGTTGTAGTCAAAACTGTCACCTCGCATATTTCATTTTTGAAAAAAAGTGTTTGAATTTTATTTGCATTCACAATAATTATTATTATGCATTTTGTCATCATATAGTGTACATATTTAAAAGTTTTTGCAAATAAATTAATTGTCATAAGTAAAATTTATTAATTTAACACTTACATAAATCATAAGTATTATTGGTATAATGAAAATGATGATACATGAATGTGTATTGCATTTTCCATAGTAAATGTAGGTATAATAGAAGTAGATAGTGAAAGAACATACCAATAAATGCCAAATTAAGTGAACAACAATGTTGTAAACATAATATCGAAGTGTCATTTAATATGATTAGATGGTTCTAGGAAAGTGCATTTAAGTTTGAGGGACTAAAAAGTTCTTAGTGAGTTAAATAGAACAATTCTAGGGAGTTCTATACATTTAATTGAAAATCAATTTTCGTACAAGATATTTATAAAGTGTCAAATTAGTTGGTATATATTGATTGCAAAAGAGTAGAATGCTTCAAAAGTTACTTTTATTTTTTTAATTAAAAATTAAAGCTCACACAATACTTAGATGACATTGGCCAATAAAATTTAGGAGAAATAATTTATTTTGAACTATGAAAAAATAATATATATCAAAACTATATACTTGCAAAAAATTGTTAAAAAAATTGATTTGATTGGATAATCAAATTAGAAAGTTGCATTACATGCATGCAGGAACTAATAACAACGAAGGGACTTTTATAGGAATATTTTTCCAGTTTCACCGTTTACAAGGCAAAACAAATTACGACTAGTCACCCGAAAACTTTAATCCAGGCAAGGACTAATAATATAATGCAAATAATAGACAATATATAAAGCTCACGATTTTGTGTCGCGCTCATTTCATCGGGAGCACATTGCTGGAGGTCATTCACTTCATTGTCAAGTACCGATTCCCCAGCTGTATCATGAATTTATCTCTCTTTCACTTTCGTACTGAAGTTAGACTCGCTGGCATACCTCGTAACCTAATTGAGGACTTCTGTTCTCAATTTTTTTTATAAAACTGAGAACTGCATTCCTCCCTTTCTATCTACCATTCCTCTCTTGCGATGGGCAACAATTGCTGCTCTGCGTTTCGTTCCTCGGGCAACGAGATTGCAGCGGATCTGGGGTTTCTCGAAGAACTGGTACGAGATCTCACTCTTCTTGACCAAGTGATCGCCATCATTGATCAACGCCTTCAAGCCATCGCCGGTGAAAATGAAAGAGTAAGAACGACTTGTGTTTCTCTGGTGTTAAAATTTCTCTTGTCGATAGATTCAAACGGAACATACACATAAACTTTTGAAAAATTTGAAAAATTTGCAGGCCCAAGAGAGTACATCAACACGGGAAGCTGGTAGTTCCTGTACATTCGATTCTTGCTTAAACTTTGGCAGGGATTTAGTGATGACTATGTCGAAGCGTGCAGAGAGAAATTGTTGCATGGTATTGAACTTCATTTATCTTGGGTTTTTTAAATTAGTCTCTAAAACTTTGAATATAGAATTTGGTTCTTAATTTGGGCGATAAGCATTCGTTCCCTTTTTGAACAGGTGTGCGTCAAGTCTGATTATAATCATGGAACTAGGAAAGTGGTTTATGAGGTTTTGAAAGGGGCGTCTCTGATTCAGTTGTTGGCAGCAGGGGTATGCGTGGTGGGTTATTTGTCAGATCAAATTTTCAGATATAGGGACCAATGTTTCCAGCTGCTTAGATCGTTAAGGACCAATGTATCCAGTACGTTTTTAACTAATTAGCTTACTCTTTCCTTTGTCTTTCATTTGTGCAGCTGCCTGCATCTTTACAAGTTTTATCTTTTAAAAACTCTCCAACCCTTCCTACTTTACTCCAGAGTTTCGGCAACTTATCCTCTCTAGAATACTTAGATTTGGAAGGCTGTGATGCACTTGTGGAGCTTCCAACAAGCTTTGACCAACTAGGATCTTTAATTCAATTGGACCTAAGGAGATGTTGTAATCTCACTGAACTTCCAGAAAGCATTGAAAATCTATCTTCTCTGCAAGCCCTGGATTTATCCAATTGCAGCAGATTGACCAGCCTGCCTCCCACCATCGGAAATCTCAAATCTTTGCTATCTTTAGCTCTGAACAATTGTAGCGAGTTGAGAAGTTTACCGAACAGCTTAGGCAACCTATCCACTTTGCAACTGCTATATTTGAATGAATGTGAGAAATTGGAGCTATTACCTGAAAACATTGGAGCTCTAGCTGCACTAAAACTATTGGATTTGAGTTACTGTTACAACTTGGAGAGCCTTCCAGAATCATTTGGCCAACTTACGTCTTTGAAATTTCTCCACATTAATAGTTGTTACAAATTGAAAACCCTCAGCGGTGGTTTCAGACATTTAACTTCACTTCAGAAAATGAGAGCATCATTATGCAAAGCATTAGATGAAGAGGCACTGGACATCTTAGTCGAGATAAAAAAGTTTACTGTACCTAGATATGGCTGGATCGTGGTCACTAAAGAAGCGGTGGGAACAAATAGGACGCCACTACCCTCTGATTGTGTATGGTGCTCGGATGAGTAGGCTATCAATTTTATTTTTCTTGTTTCGTGATACTTAACTATTTGCGCACTTAGCTTGAAAGATGTTTTTTTTCCTTTCAATCCTCTCATTTTGATGATAGATCGTAGAATACTAAAACTAATGTTACAACATAATTGTGGAAACCTGTTTTAATAGCTATAATTTATTATCTCATCTTCTGGCATTACATTTGTTAGGGAAGAATGGGCAACTCGTCCCAGGGATCTCAACTAGTTCAAAAGCAAAACAGTGCAATTACAATTATCTAGACAGTGCGTTGCAAAGCTCCAATATTGGCATAAGCTGGAAGGCACTAGAAAAAGGCTATGGAATTTAGTTTTTATTTGAATCTTTTTAAATCAAAACCATTATCTGCAATATTCATTAAAAAAAAAAAAAATCATCTTTATATGCAACGTAAATTTTCCATCAACATTTAATATCAGTAAGTAAATAAAAAATCTTATCCTTTCGTATCATTACGCATTTGTCCTCCAAAACATGTTTTCTATTTTATTTATAATTTTTGTCTTGAAAATATTTCTTCACATCTCTAATTTTGACAGATAGAATCTTTCTAGTTTTTATGTTGAATTAAATCATTATAGTGTCTAAATTATTATTTATTTGGAAGTTTCTTTTATATGACCAACTTCATTTATTCCACTACACCTTCAATATAAAATAATGGATTTTTTTAAAGAAATTAATAAAATTAAACTTTCAAATGATATAAAATAAAATAAGATTAAATAACTTTGTATTTTATAATTATTGTTATTTACTATAAGGGGAACATTTGAGTTTATTAATTTATTTGTTTGTATTTAATTTTATTTAATACTATTAACTTATAAACTCTATAACTAAAATAAGAAAAATCTAAATGTTCTTAAAGACGTCAAATTAATTTTAAAAATATATATATCAATTGACTAAACCTATTCAATTCAAATAAAAATAAAAATAATAAGAATATTAAATTGTTACGTGTTCTATAAAATGACATAGTTGGACATTAGTCTAAAACAGTGCAAATAATATAATTCAAGTGGAAACACACTTGGGTTATGCTAGTTTTGGGACCAAATAGCCCATTGAAAAGCCATATTTCATGCAACAAAATTGGCTTAGGAACGGGAAAAGTCAAAAAAATGTTTTTCATAATGCGTACACATTATGATTAATTTTTTTAATGGCCTATTTCAAGCTTGATTTTTCCAATCCTACACATTTTAGAATTTGAATAGCATGTATATGTTTTGCAAAATCTATGTTATGGTCATGTAACCAATTTTCTAATCAACAAGTTGGTGAGCTTACCACGAAACATACAAAAAAATCTATCAAGGATATAGACACTTGATTGGTAACACAACAATCTCCAAGAAATTTGGGTTGATGTTGTTAAAAAATGACTTTTGTCTTCATCCTCCTAAGTGTCTTTGTCGAAAAAACTAGTTAGAATAAATAAAATTTGAACATACACGAGAAAGCATTGGAAAAATTACTCTTGAACCTTGTAAAATGGTGTTCCCTTATACAAATGAATAGGTTGGGCTCCTTGGTGCAAGGCTAGTATGAAAGGTGGTTTTCTAATGAAGAAATGCTTTGGTCATTTCTCCTTTTGTCAAGGCTATTTCGTGCCTCTACAACTCACACACCATTTTAGCCACTTGGCCTAGTGGGGACTCCCTTTGTTTTTTCCACTTTTCTTATGTTTCCTTGATCTTAGTCAATCTAGTGGAGAGTACAAGTTATATTGGCTCTTTACGGTCCCAATAGTCTGATATTCAAGTGATAAGGGTAAGCATCTTTTATTTTTCTCCTTCCTTTGTTAATTTTTTATTTCTTTTTTTTGTGCCTTAGTGCTTGGGTCAAGACTAAATGTACATTGGCAAAGTTCAAAACTTTGGCATTTAGAGTTTGGAGTTCTAAAGTTTTAATGGAGTTTTAGAGTTCATACATTCAAAGGTTTTGACATTCAAAGTTTTAGAGTTTCTTTTGTAGTTATAATGTTTGGATTTTGGAGGCTCAAAATTCAGAGTTCTAGATTTTTTTATGGAGTTTAGAGGTTCATAGTTTAGAGCTTGAAGGTTTAGAGTTTTGGCGTTTAGAGTTTTAGAGTTTTAGAGTTTGGAGGTTTAGAGCTTTAGTGGAGTTTTCAAGTTTGGAGCTCCATAGAATTGGGGTCTTTGTACCTCCAAACCCTAAACCCCCAAAAATCCAAAGGGAAGTTTTTTTATGGGGTTTTAATTTTCAATTTAGGTGTTTTTTTGTGCTTTACTTGGTTTTGTGTGCTTGCTTTCATTTTTTTCCTTGATTTTATTTAGTCCTTTGGTTTTAAGTTTCTTGCTTTCAATTACATGTTCAGTCTTGCTTTCATAGAATATTTAATTTGGTTTTCAATAAAGATACTGATAAGGGTTTTGTTGCAATTGCAAAATTGTAAAGAACATTGTCAGTATGAACAATGAAGCACATGCTATGTAGTTATAGCCCACCTTCTAAATTTCATTCATGCATTCAAATTCTTAGACGCATCCCCAATAGATAAGAAAATTAAATGTTTGAAAATGATGGAAATTTTATTTTTGCTTAAAAGTCAAAATTTTCAAAGTTCAATCTTTAGTTAGGGGTCCATTTGGGTAATAACAATGTTTTATGTGGTCATTGTATGTCTATAACAATTCGTTCATGCATCGAAAGCACCAAGAAAGCTGACTAGAGGTGTTTTTTGTGCTAAATAGTAGTTAAACTCCACTTCATTTGAATTTTAGGGCATGTCCCAAAAAAAAAATTATTCCATCCTCTAAAAGACATTTGAAGTCACATAAAAACATTATATTTACAAAATTAATAACAAATTAATCATGCTTCCAAATAAATTAATAAACATTTTTCAAATAACACAAGTTGGTGTACCACTATTGAACCGGTACAGCTCCGCCCCTCTTCCCTATCCCCTAACTCAAAAACTATCTGCAAAAGGGCACGAGCTTCTCCAGACGAAACTCTACAAAATGCTCTTCTAGAAAGCAGATGGTTCATGTTCAGGTCTTATTTCAATCACCTACATATTACTGCTCTAATCATTTAAGTTAAAACGATTCTTCCCGATGAAACAAAGACTTCTTTGCGAACAAGCAAATCCTTTTTCATTGTTCAAGATCACGCAAAGTCTTTGTAATGACAGGTAATTCTTTATCGATATTCTTCTTCATTATCTCTAATTCTTCATCACGCTCAGTCAAAGTCTTCTTCGTTGCAGCTAATTCTTCATCACGCTCAGTCAAACTCTTCTTCATTGCAGCTAATTCTCCAGCTACGGCTAATTCCGTTTCGGAGGCCATTTCAACCTTCTTCCCTACAGCAGAATCAGACAACACACTCCACACCACACTACTAACTGCGTGCATGGCCTCCCAAACTACACAGACAAAGAAAATTGAAAGCACGCACAACTGGCCGACAATCTTCATGGTAATCTTCAATGGAAAGCTTTTTTTAATACTTGGTTAAGAATCAAAAAAGATAAGTACAACTACACCTGCAAAACAGCTGTATAAAAATTAAATTTTATTAATAAATTTTATATGCATTAATAGTTATTTATTGTATTACAAGTATTTGAAATTTATAGATTCTAAGTAGAGTAATTGTACAAGTTTATTGATTCTTCTAAGAGGAATGAGGCATAGTGTGACTTAAAGACAACACACTACTTGGTTTGACTCCTTATGTAGCTTGTATGCCCAACTACTACCTATTTTATTAGACTTCTACCATTTCACTTTTGTCCATAATCATGTTTTCCATCAAGATCCTCACAACTTTACCAGTCAAGTGTCACTACCAGAGTTAATTTTGAAGTTGCACTCCCACTCAATTTGTTGTGCTCAACCCATCATATTTCATGCTTGAGGGGGAGAGGCCATTTTGTCATGAAAGAACAATCAATATCTACTAGTGAGAGGTGGAAAAATAATTCTCTACAACATTTCTCACCTATATTTGCAAGGAGGCATTCGAAGTAGTAATGGAAGTCTTGAGGATATCAACTATGTCTTCGTCTATGTTTCAAGATTTGTGTATGAATATATGCAGGAGTGAGACTACAAAGAGGACAAGATCAAGAACCTAGACTACTAGCTCAATAGGCAGTCATATACCTTAATTTTGTACAAGGTCTATCAATTGTTGATACCAGGGCATCTCAAGTCTAGATTGGCCCTTTAACCCAAATATGATGATTAATATTTTGAACCAGCCTTCCCCCTACTATATTGTTTCTTATTACCACACCAATGACTTGGTTATTTTTCTAGTTTAATTGTTGCCCTACCCATAGCTATTATAAACTAGAACACAATGCCTCGTGTGTTTGCTTTCTAATGCTAGACCTATCTTGGACTTGAGATAGACTCTTGTTTTCAGTGGTTTAACATTTATTTGAAGTTATTTATGCCATGTGATGTGGTTCATATTGTGTATGTGAGTGATGATTGCATATGCTATCAACACTTTGATGATATTCATAATATCTTGCTTTGAGGATGCTTCTTATGTTATTTTGTGTTATTACAAGATGAACTTTCAGTGCTATATCAATGTTTTGACAAGTTACGTTGATGCAAGGTAGGTAGGAGGAAGGAGTTAAGTCCAATCTCCTAACACATCACCAAGAGTACACATGGAAGAAAACACATAGCTAGTAGCAAGAACCAAGTAGATTTAGTGATTGATTAGACAACTCTCATGATAAGTATACAATGAACATGCACAACTCTAAGGCCTTCCAAGTTACGACCACAACAATGAATTACAATGTTAGAGCTCAAAGCTTGTAGTCTTGAGACTTTCTTCTACTTCTCCATCTATCAACATACTTTTCTAAAGCTGATCCAAGACTTTAAATAACCAACAAGACCAGTACAAATCGTCCAGTTAGCATTTAGTTACAAAATAGTACTTCGTTGGAGGAGAAAACAAAAGAACAAGAAAATGACCAAAATAGAATCTGCACACTTAAGGATAGTTCTACACATGATCCAAGAAATGTCCCTTAACTATGCAATATGCCACATCATCATAGGAAACTATGCAAAAAGAAACTCCATGGTACAATGGATGAAATAAGTAGTAAAAAGTGAGCGGAGAAAGAGACACAAAACTTCAACCACAACAAACATAAGATTTTACATACTTAGGGTAAGGATCACAAAAGGGTCCTTATTAAGAGACCAACCATGCACAACTCAAAACCACGAGCAATGACGACTACTCGTCAAATACTAAATTGGTATAGAAAATAGAGCAATGTTTTTTGGTTAATCCAAGATTGAATGTTGATCCAAGATGCTCCCACATCAGACACCTAGAGTAAATAGAGAACTGATGTCCACATCAGAGGATCCTAATGCTCTAACCTGAATCATAAAGATCCAACTCAATATGTGTTATCCATGAATTTTCTTCAACTGGTTTATCCTTCCATTGAACAAGGTACTCCATGTAGTCTTTTCCTCTAGTGCTTTTACTTATTCTGGTATTTGAAACCTTCTCAATTCTTTTAGCCTTTATGTTGGTGTAATCTAGGTTATCTTTTAATTCCTCATTTGATTCAAAGTACTCAAAGATGTCTACAATATTGAATATTGGTGAAATATCCATATCATCTGGTATTTCAACTTCAAAATCATTTTCATTGTCAAACTTCTTCAAAATCTGACAAGGACCAAACTTCTTCATCTTCAATTCCTTATAAGTACCAACTAGAAATCTTCAAGTGAATCATAACTTCATCTCCAACTTCAAATATTTATGTCTTCTTCCCTCTTTTTATACTCTTGATTTCTCACTTCTAGATTCTTCTTCACTTCCTCATACAAAGTCTTCATGAAATCCACAAAATCTTTTTGTTTCAGCACTCCTCTTCATTTCAACAATCAAATATCTTGACTCAGTAGTTCCCTTAGGATGCACTCTATATACTAGATCCAAGAAGGTGTCTTCTTAGTACCTTTATTCATGAGTAAGTGTAAGAAGTTGGGTCTCACTTTTGGGCAAAAAGTGGAAGTGTTTTTCCTATTTTTTAAATTTCTTGTCAATTGATGTCAAAATTTGAAGCATTTAGAGATTGAATATTTAAAAAAATCAGCAATTAAAATTGTAGTGCTCAAAATTTTCTTTTTGAATATGTAATTTATTTGTGTACCATATGATAGATTTTATTTTGTATCGATCTTTAAAAACCACTTTTTCAAAATGTTTGTTTCAGGACCGTACCACACTCGAGTATGGACACAATAATTAAACAAATAAATAATTTTTTGTAAATCTTTTTAAAGGAAGTTACCTAACACACCAAAGATTGATGAAAATATTTTTCTTTAATTTTTTAAATTGATTTTTAATTAGCTATTAAGGTAAATTTTAAAACCTAGAGTGTATGGACACCATAATTTGATCAAAATTTCACTTTTAAAAAAAAATCTTTTTTTTTTTAACTTCAAAAAAATGTATGTAGATTGATGACATAAATTAATTTAAGAAAAAATATAAAATAAAAAAGTTATTAAAGTTTTAGTGAACCTCGCTATTTTACATTTAGACACCACCTTTGATTAAAAAATAATATGAAAATAGTAAATAAAATCATAATACCATAAAACTTATATTTCTGATATCAAGAGAGTGAGAACTCTAATGGGTTTTTATTTCATAAAAATATTTGATCAGGAAGACCCTCTAAAAATTATGGCAAGGCTTGAATTTGTCAATTCAATGCCTTAGCCAAATCTTGAGAGGTCAAGGCATAGGCTTGGTCTCACCAAGCCTATCTCAAATAGAAATCTGAGGTGGGAGAAAAAAAACCTCACCCCATGTTGTAAGAAAGGGGTGCCCATTTTGAAAAAGTAAAATCAACATTTTAAATCCAAAAAAAAATAAAAAATTTGACTTTTTTAGAAATGGGCGCCCATTTTTTAAAAACAAAAAATGGGTAGCCAATTTTTTATTTTAAAGAAATGGTTATGTTTTTTTTTTTTTTTCTTTTTTTTTTTTTTTCAAAAACAAGGACCCATTTTTTAAAATTCGGGTCAGGCAACTGAGCCTAATATGGGTGCCCATTTCTAAAAGAGCATGATCTCAATCCATGAACTTTCGCAATTTTGAGACCCAACTTCTTGCTTCTATGAACATAATTATTATATAAAAACTCTTCTTGTGCTAAAATCAAGTCCTAAGTACCATGCTTATCTCTAGTCAAACATCTCAGCAAGTTACCCAAACTTCTATTTACAACTTAAGTTTGTCCATCTGAGTGTGGATGAATTGTAGAACTAATCTTAAGCTCAATATCCAACTTCTTCCAAAGTGTCTTCCAAAAGTAACTAGTAAACTTAGTATCCTTGTCTACAATAATAGCCTTTGGCAACCCATACAATCTTACCACTTCCATAAAGCATAATTGAGCCAGATGTACTGCATTAGATGTCTTCTTACAAGGTATGAAATGAGTCATTTTAGAAAATCTCTCAGCCACCACCAGAATTGAATTATTGCCTCTTAGATTTCTAGGTAAGCCATGCACAAAATCCATACTAATATCTTCCCAAGTTTTGTTTGGAATAAGCAATGGTGAATACAAACCCAGATTTTAACTAGTCCTTTTTGTTGTTTGACAAATTCTATAACTCTTAACCATCTTCTGAACATCTTTATATACCCGAGGCCAACAATATCTATCAAATGTTATCTTTACTATTTTGTGAATTCCAAAATATCCAACAAGTCCCCCACTATGTTTCTCCTTCATGATGTTATCCCTCATAGATCCTTTAGGTATGCACAATTGAATTCCTTTGAACAACATGTCTTCCTAAATGACATAATCAACCCATTTATCTTTCTCACTCATCATGTGATTCTTACAGGTCTTCCAAGGTTTTTCAAAATCAAGACCACTTTCATACAAGTGCTTCAGATCATCAAAACTAAGTACCTCAACTCTCATTTATGTCAAAAAAATCCTTTTTCTTCTCAAAACATCAAATACCTTTTTTGATTGTCCTCTTTTATGTTTGAACACAAAAAGAAAAGTTCTACAAATATTCAACCCACTTTTTATGTCTCTAATTCAACTTATTTTGAGTTCCCAAACAATATAAAGCTTTATGTGTAGTGTACAACACAAAATCCTAATAGCAATTTATCGCAATTTTAACTTGTAGAAAAAATCCCCTATAGTTATCAACTACATAAGATGTTGAACATCTAATATTAATAAAGTCCAATGGAAAGCGTGTAATTTGTATATTTGTTTTATAACTAAATTTCTTTTATTTAATGAATATATCACTAATTATTAAATTATATTTCTATTTAAAAAAAGAAATAGTTTTATAATAATATTTATTTTTTAGAAAAAATAATCAAGTCTTGTATATTCTTCTTTTGTTGGAAAATATCTTAGCATTTAAAAAAGGTATTAAAGATAAATATAATCTAGTCTTTACATATTATGCTACTTAGAATTCTTTGTACAAGTCAAACATAAATAATGTTAGGATTAACCATGGGCAGGAATAACAGTTACATGCAAATATAACCAATATAATAAGATAATAGATCATACAAAAATGAGAATACAAGACACAAAGATTTAACGTGGTTCACCCAATCCTTGGGCTACGTCCACCACCAACAAGTCCAATATTATTATTATCCAATAATTACAATCCACAATCTCTTATAGCTCAATACCGCCACAAGAAGCTACAATATCACCATACATTATGAAATGGCTAACCCTAAATCTTTTTATACAATCTTTTGTTGCTTACAAAATTAGGGCTAGAATAATTCATCTAATAGAAAAATAGCAGTTGACACCTTTTACAATATAAGGTCTTTTTTGGCTTCAGGGTCACTGCCCCCGAAAACCCCCGCAAGGGCATTACCCATCGACCCCACCCTGTACTGCTACAAGGAGCGCACCTAGGGTGTTGCCTCCAAACCCCCATAGAAATAATCTAGGGAGAAACTATGTCAAGAAAACCTTTGAGTCTTATTAGGCTCCACATCAAAACAATCTCCCACTTGGACACTAATCAAACTTCACAATAATAACCTTCCACTTGGAGACTGATCATAACATCGTTAAACCTGTAGCTCCCACTAGAATATCAAAGCACCTTGCACTCTATTTTTCTTTTGCCTAAGCTAAAGAGGAGTTCATATTCTCCAACTTTAATTGTCCATCACTCGAAATTGATTGACTGAAATGGTACCACAACTATATGTGTTTTGTCTTTGAATGTAGAGAAGAATTCTTCGCAAGATGAATGACACTCTAGCTATCTATAAACAAATAATTATCCCTTTGTGGATGTCCCAATTCTTCCATGAAGAACTAAAGCCATATCATCTCCTTGGCTACCTTTATAGCAGCAACATACTCTACCTCTATAGTGGATATTTGGCATTAACCTTCTACAACTCAGAAATCCAACTCATTGCAGTCCTACCGACAGTATATACATAACCTATAGTACTACACCTAGTATCAATATCTCCTGCCAAATCTGAGTTGACATAGCCTTGTAAATCAGTAGTAGAGCCCCCAAAATGTAAACATTGATTGGATGTTCCTCTCAAATATCTAAGAATCCATTTAATTGCATTCCAATGCTCAAGCCATGATGACTCATATACCTACTAACAACTCCCACCACATGTGCAATATCTAGCTTAGTACATACCATAACATACATTAAGCTTCTTATAGCTGAAGCATAAGGTGCCTTGGACATCTTATCCTCCTCTTCTTGTGTCTTTGGACACATCTCCTTAGTCAACTTCAAATGATCAAGTAAAGGTGTGTTGACAGCTTTGGCATTCTCCATAAAGAAGCATTTCAACACCTTCTCAATATAATCAACGTGCAAAACCTCATGCTCGTTGCATGCTCCATTATTGTCTTATTCATGCATATATAACACAAATTGAACTATTTCAAACATTCAAGCAAGAATTCTCAAATGTGAAAATATGTTAAAGAATGTTTGAGAGCATGTGTCCTTCCTTTTATGCATAAATAAGATACTTGAAACTTGTTGTCAATATCATGTTGAATTCGGTCTACACTTGCAATCATATAAAAAAGTTATGGCTGTAATTAATCTAAATTTGATCATCCATAGCAGTACAACACTATTTGTGAAGTCTATATTATGTGATAAATTTGAAGATTTAGATGAGTTCAAAGTACAATGTATCAAAAATCAATGTAAAAATTGTGGAGATTTGCGTAAATTTTCACTACAAGTTGAGAATATTAATGAATCAACGCTAGTTTCATGGATGAGATATGAATATGAGACATACCAAACTAAGACAAGAGATGAATCCAATAAAAATATATTGAAGGAGAGCAAATTGCAGTATGATGAGTTTATAAACAAATTTTGTCCATTGATATATCCACATATCCAACATTGTATATATGTATATATGATATATGGATATGTTCATTAAAAGATCAATTTATATATTTAATTTTGAACACTGAAAAAAATTTAAGTTTCTATTTTATGTACATGTACAAGAGATATTTGTGTTGTCCAAGCCTTAGCAAATAATGCAGAAAATGTGGACTATTATCTTCTAAGTTGTACAAAAGTAAAACACAAGTTGGTAGAAGGAACTGTAGATGCTAATGGATAATCATATCCAATTGATTTATTTGTCATTGAAGGCACATATTATCAACAAAAAAAGGCAACTAAAAGTGTTATCGAATTTATTGAATACATTTCCGGAGAGAAAATTTTACATTATAGTAACCATGGTATAGCTACAAAGTTGAAATTTGAGGCAATATGAAGAAGAGGACGTCACGAAAATCAAATGTGGAAACTATCTATTGAAGAACATGAAAAATTTCTAGAGATAATAAAAAATAGAGAGGATCCTTACAATGCGATGTTTGTGGAGCTCTAGAAGCTAAACAATATAGCTCACATACTTTCGTATTTAATTTTTACATTATTTTTTGGATATACATGTTTTATAAATGTTAAATTTATGGTTCAAGATGTTATAAATATGTTTTGATCTATGTCTTTATCTATGTTCTTACATGTATCCCAAAGTAATATATCCTCTTAGGACCTCCCCTTAAGACAACCCCTTAAGTCATGTACTTGGTAGATATGATCTTATGATTATATATGAACTTATGTATGATTAAATATGTTTTTATGGTATCTTCTTCTATATGATCATATTTCTTATGTATGTTCAAGATGTTATTTATGCTTTAACTTATGCTTTGATCTATGTTCTTATGTATGTTTTAGGAATCCAAGTTTGCATGTGAAGAATGTCACAACAAGTCCCCTTAAGACATCCCCTTAGGACCTCCCCTTAAGACGTCCCCTTAAGGCATCCCCTTGAAACCTCCCCTTAAGACATCCCCTTAAGAACTCCCCTTAAGACATCCCTATTGGCCTTTTTTGCCCCATTCAGCCCATCATTGATAACCAATCATAGAGATCTTCAATGGGATGGATTCTTTGATATGGGTGATACTATTTCTTGATTTAATGTGTTTCATCTATGCTTTGCATACCATCCAGATGTAACTGTGCATAATGATAACACAATTGTACCATATAATAGTAACCTACTCTAAAAAATAGTTGTTTGATTTAATAGCCTTTTGATGAACACAATAATATTGCAAGATCAACAACTGATAAAATAGTTCCAATTAGAAAATCATCTCTAAGTGTTTGAAATTGGTGTGCTTGTCACTTTGCAAAAAAAAACATGATGAATATATGGTTGAATCAAACTTTAAATTTTTTCCATAAATGCTTCAACATGTATTTCCTCTTCAACATATTCTAACCATTTAGATTATTTCCCAATTTTAGTTTCATTCCTTACATACTTGTAAACCTTGTAATTTATCATTTTTATGACATCAATATCTCCATTTTTCAAAGGAAAAAAGAACCAAATTTGTATATGTTGCACATACTTCTTTAATGAAATTTACTTAAACAAATAGATCATATATTTTTTCAAATAAAATAGATTGAGATGAACTCACTTTGTCTACTAAGAGGAGCATATTGATAACCAAAAGTATCTTCTAGAAACTTTTGATAAACATGATAATGGAGATCGAATTCAATATGATAATGATAAAAATTTTCAATCACTTCATTTCTCGTGACATAATATGACTTCAATCTTTCAAATAATATCTACCAATCTTTATATTAGGATTTTAACTACAAAATGAGACATACATTTCATGTTGTGTTCTGTCCAACCAATATTTTGTATGATGTTATATTGATTAGCTCTAACCTTGTGTCTGATAACATCTCTAGTATTTCTTGAAGGACGAGTATTATCATTCCAAGGTGAGATTATCAAATTCTTGATTTCATTGTCAATCCTATCACAAAGAGGGGCTCTATACATAATTTTTCAATTTCCTTCCAAAGTACTATCATCTAAAACTATCCTCCTCTTAAAAATTTTTGATGTGTTCTTCTACTAAAAATAATCTATGATAAAACTAAAGATATTTGTTTGTTTTGAGGTATAGTACTGCCAACAATGGATGTCAACATAACTCTTCTTGTGATGGTCTTATTTTTACTCTAATTTTGCTTTCCTATAGAGATTTAACCTTTCCTAACATTTTCAATAATATCACTTTGTATGTTAGAAAATTTTCTCTTTTTTGATGTTATGTATACACCCAACAATTTTAATGTCTCTTGCAATTTTTTTCCTATAAGAGAATGAGAAAGTACTTGGACTTTTTCAAGTGTTTCCAAATTATCAAATTTACTTTTTATTTCTTTTACTGTCTTATTCAAATCTCTCTACTTAGAAAGACTTAATGGTTTAATATCGGCAAGTAATCTAAATTTGTCCACATCCATTGCAAGTAAATGATCTAAATTTCTATAAGTGATATTTTTCTTTACACTTTTAGCTAGTCTTATGTGTTCATCCATTCCAATTTTTGAAACCGATCCTGGCCCTTCTCCAACTTCTATTGTGTGAATTTTTGCATTGTCATGTCCTAGACCTTGTCCAATGTCCATTTAATCATCTTGTAATTGTTTTTTGTGAGCTACATGCACAAAATTGAATAGAATTAGAAAATATTATTTAGAAAATTGAAAATAGATAGATATGAATCTACAAGTGCATACCTTCTTTCTGTCGGTAATAAGATGCTAATGTTAATTGATAAAGGGTACTTTGCTTAATACCACAATCAAATAACAATAACAAAGAAATAATAGCAATTGGCGAGAACAAATTATGGGCTTCTTATTATCGCCGCAAATGTAAAATTACAATATGCTAACCCACATGGGCACCCTCATTATTGTCATCTACAAGACAAAGCTACGAACTTCACGCATAGCTATCCTAGACAATGTTTGGGTATTTCTTAAATGGGCAATTTTATGCTTCCCGGGAAGTTTCTAAATGCTCAAAGTTAATACCTAGGGCTGACAGACCCTAAAAATACATATAGAGCTGGCCAAATAAATTTTTGACATTTATTTTGGAAGTTTTGGTTGACCCAACTTTGGAAGGTAATAACTCTCGAAATATTACTTTGATTGGCTATTATAACCACTTTCCAGAACCTCAACTTCTGATCTACAAACTCAAATATGCACAAGCACCCATCCATCAAGTTTTCAAACCTCATTCAGGCACATTTACGTCTCCAATGGTGAGCCTAAACTTTATATACCAAAATTGCAAACTGGAGATCCACAATAAATCCATGAATAAGCATGATATGGCACTAAGCCTCAACTAGTAGGCTGATATATCCAAGATAAACATCCACCTCTGAAATTAGGACATTCTAAGCTCATATGACTGACTTACTAACTAGAAATCCTCCATAGAAAATAACTCTACATTAAGATAACCCTTATTCAAACAGCTGAAATGAAATATTTTTGGTTGACGCAAGATTTCTCTTACACGCAGGATGCTGCTAGAATTAGACACCTAGGGTAATTTGACCCCATCATGTCTCATGTATTAAGAGGACAACCCAGATGGTTAACCTCATCCCTTGCTATCCATAATGAATCTTCTACTAGCCTCTCTTTCCATTTGACAAGGTACTCTTCATTTAAGTTTTGTTGATTTTACTTTTTCCAACATGACTAGTCAGTATCTCCTCAATCTCCTTTGTAGTCAACCTAGCTGCTGGAATACTCCATTGCACTTCTGCAACTTCATCCTCATCACCTCCTTCATAATACTCTATCAAATCTAAAATTTTAAATACTGGTGAAATATTCAATTTAGCAAGCAACTCCACTTCATACACATTTCCAAAATCATGCCTTTTCACTATCTTGCATGGTCCAAACTTCTTCATTTTCAACTTATTAGATGTGCCCACAGGAAAACATTCATTTCTCAAATGAACCATGACTTCATCTCCTAACTGAAATTCCTTATACCTCCTTTTCACATTTCCCTAAGACTTGTACTGTATATTCGTATTTATAATGTGCTTCCTCACCTCCTCATGGATATTCTTCAAATGTTCAACAAAATATTTTTCTTCAGCACTACTTATCTCTCCTTTATCCAATTGCCTCAATTCAGAAGCATTTCTAGGACTGCTCCCATATACAATATGGAATGGTGATTTACTAGGACTCCTATTGACAAAATTATTATATGAAAATTCTATCTATGATAAAATCAAATCCCATCCTTTTGGTTTATCTCCAACCAAACAACTCGACAAGTTTCCCAAATTGTGATTCACAACTTTTGTCTTCCCATCAATTTGTGGATGATGTGATGAACTAAACTTCAAATCTGTCTTCAATTTCTTTCACAATGTATGCCAAAAATACCCAAAAAATTTGGTATCTCAATCTGAAACTATTTTTTTGGCAAACCATGTAGTCTCACCACTTCTCTGAAAAAAACTCTACCACATGAACAACATCACTAGTCTTCTTGCAGGGAACGAAATGTGTCATCTTTGAAAACTTGTCAACCACCACAAAAATAGAATCATTCCCCCATTGAGTCCTTAGTAATCCAAGAATAAAATCCATGCTAACATCCTCCCATGTCTTCTTTGGTACATTTATGTTGGAAGCAAGAATGCTAATGATATTCCTATGGGGGAGTATTATAGATATGTTATCATGATGATATGTTACATTCATGACTGTATTTGTTATTGATGTCAACATATCTACGGTATTTGACAGAAGAACAATGGAAAGATCAAGTTGGTACGGATGGCTAGTTGAGTATTCTCACTATCAGAGGTTATGGGAGATACTTCTGAGTATCTAGTATATGCAGTTAACGTTGTATGAAGAAATGTTAAGTCTAGAAGAAGTTATGCAAGTTTTGGTAAAGACTATTCTAAGATAGAGTTTAGAGACACATGTTCTGGTAAACTTGTTATATCTCTTAGCAAAGTTGTTATTTTGAGAATTGAGGTTGAGGATGTAAAGAAGACATGTTGTTGATGACGTAGCTAAGCTTTCTCATCATAATATTGCTTGTACAATAAGATATTCAAGTTGCAAGGTAGAAGATTAATGTTATTGCTAAGTGTAATGTGTTCTTAATATGGTTCTATAATAATTAATTGAGAAGGTCTAGCATCTGACTCAGTGAATTTTTTTATGGATTCAATATAAAGGAAGGACATTTTTCTTTATCATGTATGAGATGAAGAAGTGATTGTAAGCAGTAGAGCGAGCAGAATGCGAAGTTGAGTAGAGCAGAGCAGAAGTGAAGGAAACTTCATTGCCGAGGTTTTATTGAGTGATTCGAAGTTAGATACTTGGATCCAAGGTTCATGACCCAGTCTACAAGGTCTGAGAAAGATTGGTTTGGCTAATAGCATAGAGGAAAGAGGAACTTATTAGTAAATTACGTGTTTGGGAAGTGAACTCTTCTTGTAATTGAAGTTGAATGTTTAGGCAGTGGGCTCTTCTTGCATACATTGTACTACAACTCCTAATAGGGTTGGAATCTCCTAACATGGATTCAAAGTCTCTTAACAGGGACTCATATGTACTAAATGTTATAATAGACTCCTAACAAGGTCCATCATCTAACAAGAAATATTTATATTAGTACATCATCTTGTGGGCATCATTCCCGCTAGGGTTTTCCCTTTGATCAAGGGTTTCCCTAATTAACATATCTAGTGTAATTGTCTATGTGCATCTTGTTATGGTTGTTATTTACTTTGACTTAATGGATTTAAGATTGGTTAAGTTTGATAAATGCTTTAATTTTTGGATAACTGATTCACACCCCCCCCCCCCCCCTAGTTATCTTGGTGGACTATTGTTTCTAAGAATTGGTATTAGAGCATCACGTCCTTGAAGATAAAGTTTCACAACTTTGGGAGATCCATGGCAACCATCTTCAAGAAAGATAGTCCTGCATCTAACAAAAGAAATTTTGACATCGGAATGATGGAAATTCTTGGTGAGTTATCAGATTTGTGTAAAGAGTAGATTATTGAGTTTTCAGATCTAGAATCCTTCTATTGTATACAAAAGAACAGAAGTACAAGAAAAGATAGATCCGAATTAGAAGAAGACATAAAAATAAAGGAAGGTATTGATCTACTTACAAAGAGAGAACTAGAAGGTATGAAAAAAATTGTTTGTTGGACATGTAAAGAAATTGATCATTTTTCAAGTAGATGTCCTAAGAGATTAAGAAAAGCTAGAAAGAATCTACTTTCTAATAAACTTGAAGAATTTAGAGCAAGTATGGAAATATCCTTGAAAGATAGTGTTAATGAGTCTAGATTGTTTAATGAAGAGCAAGTAATAGAAGAGATGGCTTTGGTAACTATTATGGAAAGTGCAAATGTGAGAGTTGATGAGAAATTAAAGATACACGAAAGAATAGTTGATTACAATTCAGATGATGATGTTGTTACTGAACCATGGAATGATGAAGTATTCCTTGAGACTAACAATGATTTGCAGAATGAAGGAGAGCCAAGGTAGGAATAAAGCTCAGAACCTTCACTAGAGTTAAGAGTTGAGATACAAACTCCTACTTTGGGTAAGAATATGACTAAGAATCATCCACCCGAGAAGATCATCGGGAGCAGAGATAAAGGTGTGATAACAAGAAGCAGAGTCACTAAAGAACTATGTTTGATATCTCAAGTTGAACCTAAGAATTTAGATGAAGCATGTAAAGATGATCATTTGAAACAAGCTATGAAAGAAGAATTGGATCAGATAGTAAAGAATGAGACATGGGAATTCGTCCCTAGACCAGAAGACAAGAATGTGATAGGAACTAATTGGGTATTCAAAAACAAGATGAATGAACAAGGTGAAGTTGTAAAGAACAAGGCAAGATTGGTATGTAAAGGTTACTCATAGCAAGAAGGAATAGACTATGATGAGACCTATGCTCCTATGGCAAGAATAGAAGCAGGAAGACTTTACATAGCATATGCAACTTATAAGAAATTCAAAGTACATCAAATGGATGTCAAGTCAGCATTTCTGAATGGAGAACTTGAAGAAGAGGTATACATTGAATAGCCTAAAGGTTGTCCTTTGATAGATGACAAGGACATAGTATGCAAACTGACGAAATCATTGTATGGCTTGAAGTGAGCACCCAGAACTTGGTATGCAAGGTTGGACAAGCATTTGACAAAGCTTGGATATAGCAAAGGTATGGCAGATAGTAATCTCTATTTGAAAGAAATTGATGATGGATTGATGATCTTGGTAATATTTGTTGATGATATCATATTTGGAGGAAATGATGATGAAAGTGACAAGTTTACAAATGAAATGAAGAAGGAATTTGAAATGAGTATGATAGGAGAAATGAAATATTTTCTAGGATTACAGATTGTACAAGATAAAGAAGGAATCTTTATTTCTCAGACTAAGTACTTGAAGGATTTACTGAAAAGGTTTGGTTTGGAAACATGCAAACCCATTAGAAAACCTATGATAATTGGACACAAGTTATCTACAAAGGATGAGACACCTACTGTTGAGTAGAAAAAGTACAGATCTATGATTAGAGGATTGCAATATCTGACTCACACAAGACCAGATATAGAAAATGCAGTTGGGATTGTTGCAAGATTCCAAGTTGATCCTAGAGAAGCACATTATGCAGCAGTCAAAAGGATATTTAGATATCTGAAAGGAACATCAGAGTTTGGATTGTGGTATGACAAATCTAATGATTTAACTCTAAGTGCTTATATTGATGTTGATTGGGTAGGCAGTATGGATGATAGAAAGAGCACCAACAATGGATCCTTCTTTCTTGTAGGAAGATTGGTTTCTTGACTAAGGAAGAAGCAAGATTGTACCTCACAAAGTATAGTAGAAGCAAAATATGTTGCAGTAGCAAACAACTATAATCAAGTTGTTTGGATGAAATAGATGCTGAAGGATATAAGGATAGAATTTAGTGAACTTATTTTCATACATTGTGACAACACAAGCATAGTAAATATGTCTAAGAATCCAGCGTTGAATTCGAAGACCAAGCACATTTCTATCAAGTATCACATATTGA
Organism: Cupressus sempervirens; assembly: GCA_028749045.1. Taxonomy (NCBI): domain Eukaryota; kingdom Viridiplantae; phylum Streptophyta; class Pinopsida; order Cupressales; family Cupressaceae; genus Cupressus; species Cupressus sempervirens. The sequence goes on from CM053788.1 coordinate 146,203,175, forward strand.
GAGAGAAAGTTGTAGACAAAGAAATTAGATTGTAGTATGTGAGCACTAAAGAGTAGATTGCAAATATCTTCACTAAGCCTCTTCCCAAAGAGACATTTGAATATTTGCGAGGTATGCTAGGGGTTATTGTAATGTCCCCATTTTAGCAGTTGACCAAGTGTGTGTGTGTTAGCCTTGTTCTACATGGTCCTGAGGGCTAACGAAGGGTTTAATGGGATCCTGGAATGTTTTGGCCTAGTCATTTCCAGTTTGGGCCAAAACGAAGTTGATTTACTCAGTTTTAGTCATACTTACTATTTTTAGTAAGTCGACAGGACACAGTGCAAGTCAATTTTGGTGATTGGATTCTATACTCCTCGGTGAGAGCTTTTCGATGAGCTATCACTCGCATTATTCGGAGTCCGATTGCTAATACATTTTAATGCCTGAAGTTTTATTAAAGTAACGTCTAATTTAATTGTAAAATATTAAAGTGTTACTTTAATATTTATTTTATGGTGATGTGTACCCAAGGGAGACATAAGGGGTATTTTAATATATGTTTTATATATTACACATCTTTTATCCCACATTGCCCATATGATTTGAGCGGACCCTTGGAAATAGAATAAAAGGAAGCATTTGTGGCTTCATTAGGCAGGTTGAATATGAGAAGAAATTGGTGTGTGAGTTGCAGCTCCGTTCTTGGAATTTGAGGATGTCTATCCTCTCTTGTAACATTCTAGACGTCATTCCCTTGGGGTTTGGCCTTTGGAATTCTTTGTTATTGGCTTCATTATTAGGCAATTTAGTTGCATTTCCGACTACAGGCAGATTTGGTATTTTGCTTGTATCTTCTTCACTACTTGTCCAACGTTTATGTCGCTTGGAGGGAATGGTATTATGAATGGTATTATGAAGGTAGTGGACTGATTGAAGGATAAAGTATTGTAGCAGCAAGTTTTAAGCATTGGCTGGAGTATTATGTCAATACTGCTAAAGTAATTAGTGAGTTGATAAATCTGCTATGTATTTGGTTTTATGAATTCTGAAAATGACATTTTATTAGCAGCAGTTCATTTCCACTTTGTATATCATTGTAGTTTCTTTCTTGTTTATGTTGTATGATACCAATTCCATGCACGAAACACAACAAACAATAAACGTTTGATTTTCGGAGTTATAAGGGGTTTATAACATTAAACGGAGAAATAAGAAGTTGAATGCAAACTGTTTGACATAATTCCTTTCAGCAATTTGGTTTAGTTTTTTGGGACATCCAAGGGTGCCCATTACAGTGGTATCAGAGCTATAAGTCCTGCCATCCTGTGGAGGTCTTATAGGGAATTTGGAACAGCCGGATAGAGGGAAAAAGTAAGTAAAAAACACACGCTAAGCATTTATGTTTGAGCATGCGACAGGGGTCTTATAATTTCTACGATACCAGAGCAAGACAAAATAGGATTTCAGACTTGCAAAGCAAACATTCTAGTACATCCATACAGATGGACATTGAATCCAACCATACAGACACAGAGGAGATATTCTTTGATCAGGACAATAATATGGGTGATCGAGATGATAGGAATACAGGATTAGGCGGAGGCAGAAATGCTAGTCCAGATCAGGGGGAGGTACTGTTTAGACAGTTACTAGATACATTAGAGCAGGGGCAGCGTATGCAACAGGAGAAAAATAGGTGAATGGACATGATGTTGCAGCTCATGGCTAGACAGATGGGTGTCAATATTAATCCAAGTGATGCTAACAACAAAAACAATAACAATGAGGGAAACAATAACAACGGGGGAAACAATAACCACGGAGGCCAAGGCAACAACAATGGTCCTGAGAATAACATTAATGGTAATAATGGACATGGCAACAATGGGAATGAGGCTGATAAATTTAGACACGTTGCACGCCCAGCGCGGATTGCAAGCTCGAGACCTCTTCTACCCACTTTCCCACCCAGAGATCCGATTCAACCAGTAAATGAACCGCAGATTACCGAGTTACAAGATCAGCACTCCGATTCAGATGAGGGTAACACTATAGAGGAGAGCAACATTCCTAAGGATGATAGATTGTTGGCATGCTTGACAAGGGCCCAAAAGGCAATCGCATTTAAGGTCAGGGGTACTATCCAGGGGCAGAAAGTGATATCTCTTATCGACACTGGGGCTACACATAACTTCATAGATGCACAGTTTGGTAGCCAAGAGAGGGTTAAAGACAGAGGAGCATGATGGGTTTAGAGTCATGGTGGCTAACAGTGATAAGTTATTATGCACTCAGAAGATATCTAATCTTTTCATCAGGTTTGGAGATGGCTACGAGTTGGAGGATGAGTTCTATGTTGTGGACATGGCAGATTATGATGTCATCCTCGGCATGACATGGATGGCTTCACTAGTTGAGTTCACACTTAATCTAGCAAAATTGGAGATGAGATTCCAGCATGAGGGCAAAACTGTGGTACTTAGAGGACTTTCAGATGGAGGTTGCAGAGTAGTGTCCTTGAGGAGAATGTAGAGACTTTTTTGTCATGATGACATAGAGTGGGCGGCAGAATGCTACATTATGCCAACTTCACCAGAGCCACAAGAAAAGAGTCATCCACCAGATATCCAGAAGATACTTGATAGACACACTAAAGTATTTAGCGATATTCCTCATGGGGTTCCTCTTGACAGAGGGATGGAACATGTTATTGAGCTCGAGGAGGGAGCCAAACCAGTTATGATTACTCCTTATCGTCATCCTAAGAAACACAAGGATGAGATAGAGAAGGCGATTAAGGATTTGTTGGAGATGGGGCATATCAGGCCCAGTAAGAGCCCCTTTGCTTCAGCAGTAGTATTGGTAAAGAAGAAGGATGGGACGATGCACATGTGCATCGATTACAGGGCACTGAATAAGAAAACAATTTAAAATAGGTATCCCATTCCTAGGATTGATGAGCTGATTGATGAGTTGCATGGGGCATTCTTCTTCACCAAAATTGATTTGCGATCCGAATACCATCAAATCAAGATGAGAGCAAAGGACATTGAGAAAATAGCCTTCCGATGTCACTATGGCCACTTTGAGTTCATGGTTATGCCATTTGGTCTAACCAATGCACCTGCTACATTTCAAAGTTGTATGAACCAGGTATTCAGGAAGTAGCTGAGGAGATTTGTCTTGATCTTCGTTGATGACATCTTGGTCTTCAGTAAGACCTGGGAGGAGCACTTACATCATCTGGAGGAGGTGTTATCTATTTTGGAGAGAGAGTCATTGTATGCCAAAGAATCTAAATGTGAGTTTGGCATGACTGAGCTCCTTTACCTTGGGCATATCATTAGTGCAGATGGCGTTCGGGTTGATCCCAAAAAGATCAGAGCTATTGTAGAGTGGCCTACTCCCACAAACCTTACACAGCTTAAGGGATTCTTTGGTTTATGTGGTTTTTATAGGAGGTTTGTTAAGGGATTCTCACAGATTGCTACACCCTTGACAGATCTTACCAAGAAAGGAGCCTTCGTGTGGACAGGGGTAGCACAGAGGTGTTTTGAGCATTTCAAGCAGGTAATGTCTTCATGTCCAGTTCTAGCTCTATCGAATTTCACGAAGCCTTTTGAGCTTCATTGTGATGCATCAGGTGATGGGATTGGAGCAGTATTGATGCAGGAGAAGCATCCCATTGCATTCGAGAGTAGGAAGCTCCGGGGAGTTGAGAAAAGTTATTCTATCTATGACCGGGAGATGTTGGCCATAATGCATGCATTGGCCAAATTTTGATCATATTTGGTAGGTGGACATTTTGTGATCAAGACTAATCACAATAGTATTAAATACTTCATGAGCCAGCGTGATCTTAATGATCGGCAAAAAAAATGGGTGACTAAATTGCAAGCTTATGACTTTGACATAGAGTTTGTCAAAGGTAAGAAAAATGTGGTAGATAATGCCTTATCTCAGAGACCTCACTTATATGCTCTGGTAGAGATTTCAGGAGATTGGAGAGATAGGATTATAGCAGAGTATGTCAGAGATGCTTGGGCTTCTAGATTGATTTTAGGTACCATACAGGATGATCGCTATGAGGTGATAGATGGATTGATCAGAGTTCAGGACAGGGTTTATTTGATTCCATCATCACATTTGAGAGAGGTGATACTGAAGGCATTTCATGATGCACCCACAGCTGGACATTCGGGGGTCTTCAAGACCTACAGGAAGATCCGAGAGCGGTTCTCATGGAAAGGGCTCAAGGATGATGTTTAGAGGTATGTCAGGGAGTGTGTGGTTTGTCAACAGAATAAGGGAGAGCACACATTTCCTACAGGTTTATTACAGCCCTTGCCCATTCCTGATAGGAAATGGGAAAGTATTTCAATGGACTTCATCACTGGTTTACCACGAGTACAGGGAAGGGATTGCATCTATGTGGTGGTGGACCGCTTGACGAAGTTTGCTCACTTCTTTTCTATTTTGTCCACTTACACAGTAGCACAAGTGGCAGATCTTTTCTTTACAGAGATATTCAGGTTACATGGACTGCCCAAATTCATTGTCAGCGACCGGGATAGTAAGTTTATGAGTGTTTTTTGGAAGGAGTTGTTTAGGTTGTGTGGTACAGATCTTACACCTAGCACTAGTTATCATCCACAAACAGATGGGCAAACAGAGATTGTGAATAAATGGGCAGAAGGATATTTGAGGAACTATGTAACTACACAACAAAAGGGTTAGATTAGATGGTTGCATATGGGAGAGTATTGTTATAACACCACTTATCATGTGTCCATCAAGATGACTCCTTTTATGGCACTCTATGGTTATGAAGCACCTAGCTTCATGGATTTAGTTTTGGGGGACAATAGAGTGCCCAAAGCCAAAAACTTATTGCAGGATAGTCAGGACATCCTGAAAGTGCTCAAAGAGAATATACAACAGGCCCAGAATCAACAGAAATTGTATGCTGATCAGCACCGAATGGAGCATAGCTTCGAGGTAGGGGATATGGTTTACTTGAGGCTACAACCATATAGACAGTCACCGCTCAAGAAGAGCGGAGCCAAAAAGTTGAAACCTAGATTTTATGGTCCCTACAGGGTGATTCGCAAAGTGGGCAAAGTCGCCTATGAGCTTGAGCTTCCAGAGGGCAATCGAGTGCACAATGTGTTTCATGTGTCTAGGCTTAAGAAAGCCATCGGTCAGAGTGTAATGCCTTCTACAGATTTACCCCCTTTGGATGAGGAGGGGAAGCTTGTGTTAGTAATCGAGGCTATTCTAGACACCAGAGAGAGGAAGCTTAGAAATAGGATAGTGAAGGAGTATTTGGTCAGATGGAAAGACCTGCCGGAGGAAGATTCTACATGGGAGAGTGAGTAGGTTATTCAGCAGGCTGGACTGAGATTGCTTGAGGACAAGCAATTTCAAGGGGGGCAGACTGTAATGTCCCCATTTTAGCAGTTGACCAAGTGTGTGTGCGTTAGCCTTGTTCTACATGGTCCCGAGGGCTAACGAAGGGTTTAATGGGATCCTGGAATGTTTTGGCCTAGTCATTTCCAGTTTGGGCCAAAATGAAGTTGATTTACTCAGTTTCAGGCATACTTACTATTTTTAGTAAGTCAGCAGGACACAGTGCAGGTCAATTTTGGTGATTGGATTCGATAATCCTCGGTGAGAACTTTCCGATGAGCTATCACTCGCATTATTCGGAGTCCAATTGCTAATACATTTTAATGCCTGAAGTTTTATTAAAGTAACGTCTAATTTAATTGTAAAATATTAAATTGTTACTTTAATATTTATTTTATGGTGATGTGTACCCAAGGGAGACATAAGGGGTATTTTAATATATGTTTTATATATTACACATCTTTTATCCCACATTGCCCATATGAGTTGAGTGGACCCTTGGAAATAGAATAAAAGGAAGCATTTGTGGCTTCATTAAGCAGGTTCAATATGAGAAGAAATTGGTGTGTGAGTTGCAGCTCCGTTCTTGGCATTTGAGGATGTCTATCCTCTCTTGTAACATTCTAGACGTCATTCCCTTAGGGTTTGGCCTTTGGAATTCTTTGTTATTGGCTTCATTATCAGGCAGTTTAGTTGCATTTTCGGCTACAGGCAGATTTGGTATTTTGCTCGTATCTTCTTCACTACTTGTTCGACGCTTATGCCGCTTGGAGGGAATGGTATTATGAAGGTAGTGGATTGATTTAAGGACAAATTATTGTAGCAGCAAGTTTGTAAGCATGGGCTAGAGTATTATGTCAATACTGCTGAAGTAATTAGTGAGTTGATAAATCTGCTATTATTTGGTTTTATGAATTCTAAAAATAACATTTTATTAGCAGCAGTTCATTTCCACTTTGCAGATCATTGTAGTTTCTTTCTTGTTTATGTTGTATGATACCAATTCCATGCACGAAACACAACAAACAATAAACGTTTGATTTCCGGAGTTATAAGGGGTTTAAAACATTAAATGGAGAAATAAGAAGTTGAATGCAAACTGTTTGACATAATTCCTTTCAGCAATTTGGTTTAGTTTTTTGGGACATCCAGGGGTGCCCATTACAGTTATGCCCCTTCCTACATCAGAGTAGATGATACAAGAGTGCATCAATCTAGTGTAAGTGAGCACCATTGTTTGTCTAGACTAAATGTTGATGCTTCCTATATGGGGGAGTATTTGTAATGGACAGAGTCATCTAGGACTCTTGTTGCATGTTGTTTTGAACAGTGTCTTTGGACACTTGAGCTAAGTAAGAATCGGTTCTTGCAAATATTGTTGCTTTTAAATTCCTTTGACATTGATCTCAATGGGGGAGAAGAACTACATGAAAAACATCATGGGAGAGAAGTAAAAATAAGCAAGAACAAGTACAACATTTTTGGGATAAGATTAGCATGAAAATAGTTTTGGATGGAAAAATAGAAAGCACATTGAGGTATATCGATGGGGAGAGAATGATTGATGGAGAGGATTTGAAAATAAAGATTAACAGTCTCTTACAGTTGGTATTCTTGGAACTAGATATTTTTCATCTATGTTGCCATCAATACCAAAGGGGGAGATTGTTAGAAGCATGAATGTTGATGATATTCCTATGGGAGAGTATTGTAGATATGTTACATTCATGACTTTATTTGTCATTGATGACAACATAGCAGTTTTCTATGGTATCTAATAGAAGAACAATGGAAAGATCAAGTTGGTATGGATGGCTAGTTGAGTATTCTCACTATTATGGGATATACTTTTGAGTATCTAGTATATGCAATTAATTTTGGATGAAGAAATGTTAAGTCTGGAAGGATTTATGAAATTTTTGGTAAAGATTGTTCTAAGATAGAGTTTATAGACGCATGTTCTAGTAAACTTGTTATATCTCTTAGCAGAGTTGTTATTCTAAGAATCAAGGTTGAGGATGTAAAGAAGACATGTTGATGATGGTGTAGCTAAGCTCACTCATCACAATATTGCATGTACAAAAAGATATACAAGTTGCAATGCGAAAGATTAATGTTATCGTTAAGTGTAACGTGTTCTTAATGTGGTCCTATAATAATTAATTGAGAAGGTCTAACAGTTGACTTGGGGAATTATTTTATGGATTTGGTATAAAGGAAGGATATTTTCCTATAGCATGCATGATATGAAGATGTAATTGTAAGTAGTAGAGAGAGTAGAATGCGAAGTTGAACAGAGCAAAGCAGTAGTGAAGGAAACTTCATTGCCGAGGTTCTATTGAGTGATCCGAAGTTGGATACTTGGATCCAAGTTTCGTGACCTAGTCTACAAGATCTGATAGTGATTCGTTCAGCTAACAGAATAGAGAAAAGAGGAACTTAATAGTAAATTACTTGTTTGGGCAGTGAGCTCTTCTTGTAATTGAAATTGCATGTTTGGGCAGTGGGCTCTTCTTGCATACATTGTACTACAACTCCTAACAGGGTTGGAATCTCTTGACAGGGATTCAAAGTCTCCTAATAGAGACTCATATGTACTAAATGTTGTAATAGACTCCTAATAGGGTCCATCCTCTAATAAGGAATATTTATATTAGTACATCATCTTGTGGGCATCATTCCCACCAAGGTTTTCCCTCTGATCAAGGGTTTCCCTAGTTAACATATTTGGTGTAATTGTCTATGTGCATCTTGTTATGGTTTTTGTTTACTTTGGTTGAATGGATAAGATTGTTTAAGGTTGATAATTTTTTTAATTTTTGGATAATTGATTCACACCCCACCCCCCCCCCAAAAAAAAAAAATCTTGGTGAACTATTATTTCTAACAAGGTAATGGTTGATATAATCCAGTATTCTACTTCACTCCTTTTGCCATCTAACATGCTCTACAACTCTGTACAAACCTCTTCACATCTTGTTGCAACTATGGCCAATAATAGTTCTTAGCAACCAAAGCAATGGTTTTATCTCTACCAAAGTGTCCACCCAACCCTCCACTATCCTTCTCCTTGATGAGATTCTCTCTAATGGAACTTCTTGGAATGCGTAACTAGATTCCTTTGAACAACATACTATCTTGGATTATGAAATCCAACCACTTTGTTCTATACAAGCTTCCATGCTTTACCAAAATCAAGATCCTCTAGATACAAGTCATTGAATTCCTTGAGAACCCAACCACCTTAATCTGCATTTCTGTCAGTAAAACTTGTTTTGTAAGGAGAGTATCTACAAGTCTATTAGACTTTCCACTCCTCTATTTCAAAAAAAATGTATAACTCTACAAAAACTTGACCCACTTCAAATGTATTTGGTTTAATTTTCCTTGACTATTCAAATATTGCAAAGCTTGATGATCAGTATACAAAACAAACTCCTTAAGAAGAAAATAGTGTCTCCACTTCTTCAATGCCTGAACTATAGCATAAATTTTTTTATCACAAATAGAATATTCTGTTTTGGCATCATTCAACTTCTTACTGAAATAAGCAGCAGATCTACCTTCTTGGCTCAAAATAGCTTCTATTGCAGTACCACTAGCATCACAATCTACTTGAAATGCCTTGTTAAAATATGGAAGTGCTAAAATAGGTTGCTCTATAACTTTTTGTTTCAACAGATTAAAACTCTTATATGCTCCTATAGTCCACTTAAATTATTTCTTATCCCCTCTCATTGTTTCAATCAAGGGCCCACAAATACTACTAAAACCTCTTATGAACTTTCTGCTAAAAACTAGCCAGCCTGTGAAAAGATTTTACCTCTATAGCACTCTTTGGAGTAGGCCATTCAAGGGTAGTCTTCACTTTCTCTGGATCTATTTCTAGACATTTTGTTGAGACTACAAATCCCAAATACACAAACTCCTTCTTTACAAAACTACACTTCTTCAAGTTTATCAACAACTTTTCTTCCCTCAACTTATCAAACACCTTTTGAATATGCATCATATGCTCCTCCAATTTCTTACTAAAGATAAAAATACCATCAAGGTAAACAATAAAAAACTTACCCAGAAAATCCTTTAATATCTTATTCATGCCTCACTAAAGTGCTCGATGTGCAATTGGTTAACCCAAAAGGCGTGACTAACCACTTGTAAAATCCTTCCCTTGTCTTGAAGGCATTCTTCTACTCATATCATTCTCTTATTTGAATCTGATGGTACCCTCTCTTCATATCTATCTTTGTGAAATGCAGAGTCCATAATATCATCCATCCTTGGAAATGGAAATCTATACTTGATTGTGATTTTGTTGATAGCTTGAGAATCTCTACACATCCTCCATTCTCCATTCTTCTTTGGTGCTAATGTTGTTGGTACAATACATGGACTTAGACTTTCTCGAATCAACCCCTTCTATAATAACTCATGAACTTGTCTGTTTAGCTCTTCACTTTCTAGTGGTGTCGTTCTATGTGCTGCCTTGTTTAGAAAACTAGCTCCTAGAATCAAATCCATCTTGTGACTGATCTTCCTTACTAGGGGTAATCCATCAAGTACATCATCTAACACAATATCGAGAAACTCTTCCAACAAATTTGCAACTTCTACAGGTACCTCCTCTTTTTCTTCTTTACCATCTTTTGGGATTACTGCAAAACACATATTCTCATGCTTCATACCTTAGAGAAACTCTTTTCCATCAACAAAATGTATTTGTACTACATACTTTTTCTTCTTTCTCCTTCAATGGTTTCAACTCATGCTTCACTCCATCCTATTTGTTAGAGTGTAGGTATTTTCTCGCCCATCATGTACAGCATGCCAGTAAAACTATCGCAGCCTACCTAGAAACATATAACATATTTTGATAGGTATGATATCACACACCTCATCCTGGTAGCTTCCAATCTTGATCTTCACTAACAATTTCTCACTGACCATGAACTTGTGGTCTTCTTGCACCTAGGCAATACAGTATGGATGCAGGGGTTTCTGCCTTTTCAGATTCAACTTTGTGACCATTGTTTCGGACACCATATTGTCAACACTTCCACCATCAATGATCACATCACAACACTTATGTTCACATCTACACCTTGTGTGAAACAAGCTCCTTCTTTGATCAGGTTCATTCTCACCATTCACAAAGACTCTTCTGTTAACTAGGACTTCTCCTCTTTCAGCATCTTTAGATTGTGATGATCTAGCATCTTCATCAACATGTGCAACTATGGCCTAGCCTTATCTTCTTTGATCTTTCCTTCCTTGGCACTGGGAACATTCAAATAGTATATGTACTTCTTCTCTACAATAAAAACATTTCCCATGGAAGCCTTCTCTTCCAGATCCTTGCCCACTTTCTCTTCCTCTCTAATCTATATTATTCTAATCATGGAAACCCTCTAGTTATGATTTTTACTTTCAACCTTGTCTTGTGTCTTCTGATCATCAATCTAACCTCTATAAGATTGTCTACTAGATCTTCCGTCATGACCTCTTCCACTATTCTTGTTATCAAACTTTTTCCTTAGCTTCTCCTCAACTCTTAGGGGAAATGGGTATGCCTCCTCAATAATGGTCATTTGAATCAGACTCATCTCATCCTAAATGCGTGGCCTTAACCCATTAAGATAACAAGCAACTTTTGTTAGAATATATAGTCCACTAATATAACTGAGAGTGAGGGGTGAATCAGTTACCCAACTATCATCACAAATATTAACCTTAAACAAAATTAACCATGTAAATAAAATAAACTAAAACCACAACAAGATACTCATACACAATTAACACTAGATATGTTAACTAGGGAAACCCTTGATCAGAGGGAGAACCCCAATGGGGATGGTACCCACAAGATGATGTACTAATATAAATATTCCTTGTTAACGAATAGACCCTGTTAGGAGTCTGTTACAAATTTAGTACATATGAGTCCCTATTAGGAGACTTTGAATCCTTGTTAGGAGATTCCAACCTTGTTAGGAGTTGTGCCAATCCTATTAGGAGTTGTGGAAGACAATTGAACCCACTGCCCAAACAGCTTCAAGGTTAAGATCAAAGAACCCACTATCCAAATGATCTCTATATTATTCCTTGCAGAATAATAGAACTAAAATGTACTTCTTCCTCTATCTCTTTCCTATCAACTAAACTTATGCTCCTTTAGATCTTGTAACCAGATCTCATACTACGCATCCAATGATCCCTTGGATCACTTATACGCATTCAATAAGCATTCTGCTCCTCGCTCTGCACACTAATACTTCGCATTCCACTTGATCTTCTTCTTCAAGATATATTACAAATAAGGAAAAAAACTTTCCTTTATACCTTATCTTCATAATAATTCCTTGAGTCAGCCTTGAGGATTTCTCAATTAATTAAAATAAGATAATTAATTAATTCACATTTACAACAACATTATTGGCTCATAGTCTATAAAAAACTACACACGTGTGAAACCATGTCTTGTGCACATGTTGGCATCATCATATGATTTTTCTCCATCACTATGTGACTGTGCATCTCTTCATTACATCTCAGATAAAAGATAGTAATAGATCATCATAACTTTGTTTTCCAATGCTTTGTTTCTGCACTACTTCTAGTAAATCAAGTGTAACTTCCATACAATATTGACTCAGACTTAGTCCTCTTAACTAGGTCATCAAGACAATCTCAAGAACATTTCCTCCACTGTGCATCATCTAAAATGTCCTTAGCTTCTACGTATCATAAGATTACTGACTATTATTCTTCTAGTCTTAACAAAATTACTGCTATGTTGACATCAATGACAATTACAGTCATGAATGCAACATATCAATAATCTCCAATGCTTAGGATACTCCCCCAATGTAGTATCATCAGCATTCATGCTAACAATCTCCCTGATGGCAACATCGATAAAAAACATCTAAGTTCCAAGAATACCAAACAGTACTCTAGTGGTGTTGCTATTGTTCTCATCTTCTCAAATCATCTTCATCAATCAAATCTAAAATTCTCTAGAACATTTCTCTATTCATCTACTTCTTTTAGGATTGGCAATAGTTGCTCATAGTAAACAACTTCCAATACTTTTTGGTTGCACCTGCATACTTACACTTTGTTCTGTGCACTTACATTAATCTTTCTTGCATCTGTGTACTTACATATCCTTCAACACACTTACATATTATTTTGCACACTTACATATTATTCTACACACTTACATAAATCTTTCTAAATCTCCCTAAAAATATAACTCTCGAGTCTCTCCCATTGCCATCTCAATAGGTGCTTCTCTTTCCATTGCTTATGTGCATTCTCTCAATATGTTTTTCATGTATATTCTCGCCCCCATTGGCATCAATATCAAAGGTGTCAATCACAATACCAATTGTTAATTAGCTTCTCAAATCATCAACTAGCTCGAGTGTCCAAATACATTATTCAATACCAATTAACAAGATTCCTTCATGACTCAGTATATACTAGATACTCCCCCATTCAAGAAGCATCAACATTTAGTCCAGTCTAACCATAGTGGTTTGTACCACTGGACTGATGCACTCCTTGCATCATCTACTCTAAAGTAGATAGGGGCATAACCCCTAGCATACCTCTTAGGTACTCAAAAGTATATTTAGGCAAAGGCTTCGTAAAGATATCCACAATTTGATCTTTAGTACTTACATACTCCAACCTTATTTCCTTCTTTGTTTCCTTCTCTCTCAAAACATGATACTTAATGGATATGTTCTTTGTCTTAGAACGCAATACTAGATTCTTAGACATACTTATTGTACTTGTATTATTACAGTAAATGATAACAGGCTCTATAAACTTAGTCCCAATATCCTTCAGCATTTGTTTCATCCACATAACTTCATTACAATTATTTTTTGTTGGAACATACTCTACCTCAGTTCTACACCTGAGAAATACAGTCTTGTTTCTTTCTCAACCAAGAAACCAATCTTCCTCCAAGAAAGAATACTCTATCACTGGTGCTCTTTCTATCATCCATACTGCCTACCCAATCTGCATCAGTATATGTACACAAGGTAAAATCAATTAATCTATCATACTAAATTCCATAATAAGATGTGCCCTTTAATATCTAAATATCCTCTTTACTACTGCATAATGATACTCTTTAGGATCAACTTGAAATGTTTCTATAATCCCAACTGCATTTTCTATATCTGGTCTGGTGAGTTAGAAATTGCAATCCTCCAATCATAGATTTATACTTTTTCTGCTCAACTGTAGGTGTCTCGTCTTTACTAGATAACTTGTGACTAGTTGTCATGGGTGTACCAACAAGTTTGCAACTTTCTAAACCAAATCTTGTCAAGAAGTCTTTTAGATACTTGGTTTGTGAGATAAATATCCCATCCTTGTTCTGTGTAATCTGCAATCCTAGGAAAAAATTCATTTCTCTTATCATGCTCATTTCAAATTCATTTTTCATCTCTTCAACAAACTTATCACTTTCTTTATCATTACCTCCAAATATTATGTCATCCATAAATATTACAATGATAAATAAACCATCATCAATTTTCCTCAAATACAAATTACCATATGTCATACCTTTAATAAATCCATGCTTAGACAAATACCTGTCCAACCTTGCATACCAAGTTCTAGGTGCTTGCTTCAAATAATATAGTGCTTTAGTCTGCATACAAAATCTTTATCTTTTATCGGAGGGAATCCATCAGATTGCTCAGTGTAAACTTCTTCTTCAAGTTCTCCATTCAAAAAAGCTGACTTGACATTCATCTAATAAACCTGAGAATTCTTTCTTGCTTTACTGATATGTACTCTATTCAGAGTATATACTGCAATGTTAACTATTTCTCTCCAAAATGTCTTTGAAACATCATTCTCAAATAACATCTCTCTTGCTACTTCTACTACTTACTTGTTCCTTCTTTCAACAATCTCATTATGTTCAGGTGTTCTAGGTGAAGATAATTGTCTTTTGATTCCATTCTCTTCATAGAACATGTTGAGTTCTCTATAGGTGAACTCTCCTCCTCTATCTAATCTTAAATATTTAATCTTGACACTAGATTCATTTTCAATTATATTCTTGAATATCTTAAATTTCTCAAAAGATTCAGACTTCTCTTTAATAAATGCTACCCACATCATCCTAGTGAAATCATCAACACAAATCATAAAGTACCTTTCACCATAGAATCCTCTGGTTCTTGCAGGACCACTCAGATCTATGTGAACAATCTCCAATTTCTCTATTGTAGAGAACTTCTTGCTAGGAAAAGACACTTTCCTTTGCTTAGCCAAAATACATTCCTTGTAGATATCATTGTAGGGGGGCGGGAGGTATATTATTGTAGGGGAATGAACACCCACCATAACTATTCGCTATGCAGGGTGTGCTTGAGGGACGGAACCTTTCCCCATAGAATAGTAGGGGCCCCTTCAAATACTAGGGGCCAAGCACCCCACTACCATTTAGACACCTGCTAGCCCCCTTACCCTCCCAACTTTCTTTTCTCCCCGCAGTCAAATTTGTTTCGGCCCCCTTTATAATAGTAGGGCCCCTCCGGTTATTTGCCTAATAAATGTGGGGGGGCCCTTCAATTTTGAGGGTCACATTAGAGCACCCCCCCCCTACAATTCTATGGGGAACTATAGGCTGGAAGCGACATTTTGTTGATAGATCTCTTGTATGCCTTTACCTTTCACTCTGTCCTGATAGGCCTCTGCAACATAACTGCCCGCCCTTAGAATAGTAGGGTGCTCGAATGGAAGGGACTGCCCTACCATCTATAGGCGGACTTGAGTATTCCATACCACCTTAGCTAGGACTTGTGCATGCGTAGTCATTCTCTTGATGTTGATCCTGATCATTAGTAGGCTTAATAATCTTAGGTAGATCTCTTACTAAAAATGTACTGCTAACTTTCACAATATTATCAAAGTTTATATGATAGAACCTTCTATGTGAACTGTTGTCAACCTATTCAACCAAACATGTTATTTCAGTAGGATTCAATTGAAATACATTACCTCTGGACCTAGTTTCAGTACCAATAAGCTTACCATCTTTGTATTTGATAATGCAACTCTTCTCTATGAACTGTAACAGATATCCCTTGTCTGCCAATTGTCCAACACTTAGCAAATTATGTTTCAAACCATCAACAAAGTAAACATCATCAGTGTTAGTTTTTCCATCAAGAGCAATAGATCCAATCCCTATAATATGATAGGTTGCATTGTTATCAACTCTAACAATGCCTCCATCATGATTTCTAAACTTAACAGATTTTTTCATATCACCAGTCATGTGATGTGAACATCCACTATCAATTATCCAATCTGATTTCTTCTCAACTTGGGTAACTAGAGCTTTTTCTTCTCTTATTTCTCTATCAAGATCATCTTCCTTGATAGCCACAAATCCTAATTAATCATCACATTCACTCTATTCTCTTTCATCAGATTCTTTGTCTTCATTAGCAAATAAACAATTTATATCCTTATCTCTTCTAGGCTTAAATTTTCCTCTAAAGTTTTTCTCTCTTTTAGGACATTTAGATGCATAATGACCATATTCATCACAAGTCCAACATTTAAATATTTTCTTACCATCTTTCTCTCTTCTTACCAGAAGGGCTATTCCTTCTTCAATCTTCTTATCTTCTTCATATTTGCTACTACTAGCAAAGTCTCTTCTTGCACTTGTACTTCTTGGTAGATTAGGTCAAATGGTTAGAGCACTAAAAGTTGTCTCAACTCTGGCTTATTCTCCATACTATCTCATTTCTGCTTCTATAGATTCTAATCTCCCAAGTAGTGTTTCCTTTGTAAAATCTTTGGTGTAGGGCATAACAATTTGAATCATCGAAGTTGTTTGCTTGAATGGTGGTGTTAAACTTTTTAGGATCTTCCATATAACCTCATCGTCTTCTTTAATTCCACCAAGAGACCAGATTCCTACAATAATTCCTAATATTCTTCCTACATAACTTCTTATGGATTCATCTTCCATCATCTTAGTATTTTGAAATGCGCAAATCTAATTTTGCAATCTTACTCTTTTTGCATGAGCATCACCTTCAAAAGTAACTTCTAACACATTCCAAATTTCATGAGAAGTTTGAAATGTCTTTACCTCATTATATTCATTCTTGAGAAGAGTTGACAATAGGGCTTCTATGGCTCTCATGTTACACATGAATAGATCTCTTTCTCCCTCACTGCATTTCTCTAATTTTGATTCTTCAAAATTGCTTTCTTATCTTTTGTCAAAATCCAATATCCTAGAACCATGCATAGCTAATGAGTCCTCATCTTTTCCTTCCAACTATCATAGTTGGCCCCATCGAATCTTGGACTATCCCTCATGAACATATTCACCATTGATCTCCCAAAGTTGTTAAGCCTAGTTATCTTCAAGGACCTAATGCTCTGATACCAATTGTTAGAATATATAGTCCACTAATATAACTAAGAGGGGGGTGAATCAGTTTTCCAACTATCATCACAAACATTAGCCTTAAACAAACTTAACCGTGTGAATAAAATAAACTGAAACCACAACAAGATACTCATACAAAATTAACACCGTATATGTTAACTAGGGAAACCCTTGATCAGAGGGAAAACCCTGGTGGGGATGGTACCCACAAGATGATGTACTAATATAGATATTCCTTGTTAGAGGATAGACCCTACTAGGAGTTTGTTACAACATTTAGTAAATATGAGTCTCTATTAGGAGTTGTGGAAGACAGCTGGACCCACTACCCAAACAACTTCAAGGTTAAGATCAAAGAACCCATTGTCCAAATGATATCTGTATTATTCCTTGTAGAATAATAGAACTAAAATATACTTCTTCCTCTATCTTTGTCCTATCAACTGGACTTCTGCTCCTTCAGATCTTGTAACCAAATCTCATACTGTGTATCCAATGATCCCTTGGATCGCTTATACACATTCAATAAGCATTTTTCTTCTTCTCTCTGTGCACTAATACTTTGCATTCCACTTGATCTTCTTCTTCAAGATACATTACAAGTAAGAAAAATAACTTTCCTTTTATACCTTATCTTCATAATAATTCCTTAAGTTGGCCTTGAGGCTTTTTCAGTTAATTAAAATAAGATAATTAATTAATTCACATTTACAGCAACATAGTTGGCTCATAGTCTATACAAAACTTCACACGTGTGAAACCACATCTTACGCACACACTAGCATCATCATATGAATATTCTCCATCACTATATGATTACGCATCTCTTCATTACATCTTAGATGAAAGATTGTGATAGATCATTAGAACTCTACTTTCTAATGCTTTGTTTTTGCACTGCTTCCAGTAAATCAAGTATGACTTCCATACAATATTGACTCAGACTTAGTCCTCTTAAACACACCATCAAGAAAATCTTAGTAACATGTCCTCCACTGTGCATCATCTGAAATGTCCTCAACTTTTGCGAATTATAAGATTACTGACTGCTATTCTTCTAGTTTTAACAAAATTACTACTATGTTGACATCAATGACAAATATAGTCATGAATGTAACATATAAATAATCTCCAATGATTAGGATACTCCCCCAATGTAGTATCATCAGCATTCATGTTAACAACTTTATCCTTATCAATTTTTGCATGGTCAGTTCTTATGAGAACTTGATAGAACTCCTTGGTATAATCTTGAACAGATCTTCCCGCTTTCTTCAACCCTTGCATCTTCTTTATCAAATCTAGCTCATAATCCATGGGAATGAACTGTCACTTTATTTTAGCTATCATTTGATCCCATCTAGTGATTTTGTCTTTCTCTCTTCTATTTTGCTTCAATTAGATCTCCTGCCACTAGATCTTTGCATGTCCCTTCAGTTTTGCTTTCACAAAATTGACCCTATCAAGATCCTCAATATCTTCATACTCAAATCATTCCTCCAACTCATCAATCCAATTGATCAGTTCCTCTGTGTTAAGATTTCCTAAAAATGTGGGAATATCAAACTTGGGTCTTTTTCCAATCTTAGAGATGGCCTTGAAAATTCAAGTTCTTCTTCTGGGTTCAAAATTGCATCTACTTCAGCATTTTCTTCTTCTTCCCTTTCATCACTACCTACAAAAAGATTCATTCCTCTACACATTTATTCTTGCAATTCTTGTATTTGCCTCTAGAGGGCTCTAAAACCCTAAGATGTAACACATACAACTCTCCCAATACGCTCTCTTCATAGAGGCATTTTCATGCTTCTGTTGGAATCCTAGTGTAAACTGCCTCACAATCAGTGATTTGTATACATACTCAACCCAAACCATAGTCCTGGTGTGAACAGTTTCATAGTCAGTGATATATCCACACACTCAAGAACTTGGCTCTAATACCACTTGATGAAGAGTGCTCCCCTTAATATCATAATCACATAACAGAAACAAAGAAACAATAGCAATTGGCGAGAACAAATTATGGGCTTCTTATTAATGCCACAAATGTGAAATTAAAGAATTTAAAATTACAATATGCTAACCCACATGGGCACCTTCATTACAAATTTTTGCAATACAAAGCTATGAACTATCATCCAGGGTTGTCCTAGACAATGTTTGGGCATTTCTTAAATAGGAAATTTTATGCTACCTGGGAAAATTCTAGACACTCAAACTTAATACCCAAGGTTGAAAGACCCTAAAAAATACATTTAAAGTCATCCAAATACATTTTTGACATTTATTTTCAGAATTTTTGGTCGGCCCAACTTTGGAAAGCCATAACTCTCAAACCGTTGCTCTGATTGGCTATTATAACCACTTTTGGAAACTTTAGCTTATGAATTGCATGCTTAGATTCACGTAAGCACCCATCTGTCGAGTTTTTGGGCCTCATATGGGAATATTTAGGCCTCCTATGGTGAGCCTAAAGTTTATATACCAAAATTGCAAACAAAAAATCCATAATAAATCCGTAAATATGCATGATATGGCACTGAGCCTCAACTAGTAGGTTGATATATCCAAGATGAACATCCACCTCTAAAATTAGGACATTTTGAGCTTGTATGACTTACTAAGTAGCAAACGTCCATGGACAACAACTCTACATTAAAGCAACCCTTATTCAAACAACTGAAAAAAAAATATTTTTGGTTGATGTAAGATTACTCTTACAC
Source organism: Cupressus sempervirens (assembly GCA_028749045.1). Classification (NCBI taxonomy): domain Eukaryota; kingdom Viridiplantae; phylum Streptophyta; class Pinopsida; order Cupressales; family Cupressaceae; genus Cupressus; species Cupressus sempervirens. The sequence continues at coordinate 146,222,744 of CM053788.1, forward strand.
ATAGGATGCTCCTGCATCATTAATTCACTATTTCTTTGTTTTGCACTGGATAATCTTTTTCTTGTATACTTACTTTATCTTCCTTTCATTCATCTCATCTTTGTTCTTCACAAAAAATTTCAAATAAAATTTACAAGTTTGGTTTCCTTCCCTTCTAAAATAGAGAATAAAAAGATTTTTAATTCATTTTTAAAACAAAAAATATATCTTATATGTTATAAGTCTTCTTCATTTCTCTTCAAAAAAGGAAAATTTGAAGAAGGCTTTGAATTGATTTTTAAAATAATCAAAAAACCAGGTTATTTATATCAAATACCCAAAAAAAGAATTGGTCAACAAGGACTTCAAATGAAGTCACCTTGGCAAAAACCTGGCAAAGCAAGAAATTGTCTTATTTTTCCCAGGGGGCTTCATTCAAAACCCTATCTGAGCCACCAGATTTGGCCCGGGGGGCTTTGCATGAAGACCCCTTCATGCAAAGGGATCTTTGTGTGAAGGCATCAAAATGGACATTTTTAGTGAAGTCCTTGAAATTTCTATCAAATTTTTCCCTTCGGAGGGCTTGAACAATGAGTAAATAAGACTATATTTTAAACTAAATCTATGAGATTGTCATACTCTAAACAAGCTTTTCAATGACTAAAATTTTCAAGCATATATTGTGTCTATCATGATGTATTATTTTTAATTTTATTAAATATAGGTTGTTTAAAAATTTCACAAATCTTTGTTTGAAGTTTCAAGAAAATTAGAGAATAAGAGGATTTATTTTTGAAAAATATGTGTTATCAAGGAACTTTTGTTACTTTTCTAGAAAAAATAGAAAAAATGTATTTTGATTTATATAAATCAAATTATATTTGTCAAAAATACCCTATATCTAAATTATCATTAACGTCACTTTTCCATTGAATAAAATCTACAAATTTTAGTGAAATTGAACGAAACCAACTAAAGTTGCTAGGTATCAATGTTGTCATTCTAGCCTTGTAAGAACTTCTTCAAGAACTTCTTCGTTATCATATTTTAAATAAAATTTATGTTGATCAAAAGAGCCATCACTCTTTGAAAATGTCAAATTTCATATCAACCACTTCTCAAAGGAGAAGGAATAATGGACTTCAATCAATTCAAATAATTTTTTAAAAAGTATAGTTAGAAACTAGAAAGAAAGTCCTAAAACAAAACTAGTTTACATCATCTTTAAACTATTTGCAATTTTTTAGTAATATGTGTCTTAAAATGAAGTTTTTCAAAAAAAAAAAAAATATATATATATATATATATATATATATATATATATATATATATATGTTTCAATGTCAGAGTTGGCCAAAACATGGGAACTAGTATTGTGGGACCAAATTATTAATATTAATATTATGATGTTTGCTTCAATCATGTCCAACAAAATAATACATTATGTTAATGAGTTAGTTCAATCAAGGTAAATATTATTGAATATTATAATTATGTATTTGTGTAATATATATATATATATATATATATATATATATATATATATATATATATATATATATATATATATATATATATATATATATATATATATATATATATATATATATATATATATATATATATATATATATATATATATATATATATATATATATATATATATATATATATATTGAATATTATTATCACTATATAATATATTAGAATATTCACACACACATATTATTACTTCATATTAAATATTATACAGTATTAATAATAATGTAGATAGACTGATTGAATACATTAATGTCTAAATGTATGTTTATAGAGTTGACCGACTCTTAGTATTCGATGGGCATATTAGTGTTCATTTTAAATTTATCCAACCAGGAGTCACATACCTAATGAGATGTGACTTTGCGGTGGAGTCACTCCCAATAGAGGATGTGACTCCCCATCTCATATTAATATTCCTTCAAGAAAACTACATAACCACCAATGAACACATACCTAAAATAGTCTCTGATAAATGCATAGTAGTAATTCATAGCATTTCACATTGCAATGATTACTTTTGTACAAAGTCAATTTGATATCTACCAGTGTTAACAGGTTTCTTACATTGTATAAAACAAATTTCTATCTATATTGTAGCCTACATATAATTCATCATTTATATTTATATTCTCTCCTTGTGATATTGATTATAATATCACTTACAAGAATTTGACTAAGAATATATTCATATCTGAAATTAAAATTCTCACTCATAGTAAAAGTCTGATAATTTTAACATGGTACCAAAATAGGTTTAAAGAGACTATCATGATCAAAATTAACTATATAGTGCACCCAAATATTCTTAAAATGACACATCTTTTAAAATGGTGAACAATATGAGACTAGAAGACAAGCTCAACGGTGATTCAAATTTTTCATGATGGAAATTGAAAATGAAATTAACCTTGAAGGAGAACAATCTAAATAATTAATTGAAAAATCAGAACCTCCTCCTAAAGGAAGTGACAAATTGGAAAAATGGGAAAATGATAACACTAAGCCCATGAAATTAATTGTGGACGGTGTTAAGGACCATCTACTCCCAATCATCATGGAACTAGATCTAACACATGAAATGTATAAAGCTATTGAAGAGACGTTTGAAATCAATAATACCATCAAAATTGTCACATTAAGAGACAAACTCTCTAATATCAAGATGAATAAAGAAGAGACCATTTCATCATATTTTATAAAAATAATAGAGCTAAGGAATCAATTGTCAACCATAGGTCATATTTGTGATGGCAAGGAATTAATCATAATGCTCTAAAAGGAATATTTGCATCATGGGATACATTTAGACAAGAAGTATGTTTCCTAAACTTGATAGACTCAAAGCTAATTGCATACAATAATAATGTAGGTTAACATCATGAGGCATTGGTATCTCTTCCAAAAAAGATGATATCAAAGTTCTTTCAACATAAGTAAATAAAATAAAGAAGAAATAAATATTCAAAGGAAAAAGGAAACAAGTACACTACTCCAAAATGTAATACTTTAGATACAATATGTATGGTCATCTAGCATCTAAATGTCTTGATAGGTTCAAGCAAAAAGCTTCATTTTCCAAATCGACAACTCTAATGAAAATTTAGAAAATAATGCCTTATATTCAGCTCTATCTAGTGAAGTTTCAAATGGATCAAATACTTGGGTGATTTATAGTGGATCATCATGACACATTACTGGGGTAAAAGATTAATTAGATTCATTCAAGGAATACTATGTTGATGATGTAACCATTGGAGACATCACAACTATCTGGTAAAAGGCATTGGAACATGTACTATCAATCCTAAATTAGGAATCTCAATTAAGCTCAATAAAGTACTATATGTACTTGACATAAAGAAAAATTTGGTCTCTGTATCTGCACTTGAAGATGAAGGATACAGGCTCACATTTATAGAGGTAAAAGTCTTAGCATGGCCTAAGAACTCAAATATTAAAAAATGCTCACAAAATTGGTTCCAAACATGGATGTCTATGCAAATTAAACTCATGCTCACCTACATCACTTATTCATGGTTCCATCAAAAACAAATCTACCACATGAGACTAGAGTATTTTCATTTCTGAGGATTGCCCTCCTTAGAGAATACGATAACAAGGTTACCCAAACTCCTACCAAATCATGAAGGACCCTGTAAAAGTTGTGGTTTAGGGAAGAACATTAAAACCTCTTTTCATAATATTGAAAGCAAAACCAAAGAAGTCCTAGAGCTTGTCTACTCAGACTTATGTGTGCCAATATATGTCCCTTCCCTAAGAAGATATTTATACTACATCATCTTTATTGATGACCTTTCTAGGAAAACATGGATTTATTTCCTAAAATCTAAAGAGTTTGAAGACATTTTGTCAAAATTCAAAGAATTTAAAGCTTATGCAGAAAACATGTTAGGAAAGAAAAACAAAATATTAAGAACTGATAATGGTAAGGAATATACTTCAGAGATATTTGCAAATTATTAAAAAAGAGTTGGGATCAAGAGGAAGTTTTCAATTCCTTACAATCCCCAACAAAATGGGGTAGTATAAATAAAGAACAAAACTATAGTGGAAGCCACTAAAGCCATGATACATGATCAAAACCTAGAAACTTGCCTTTGGAGTGAAGCCTCTAACACTACAATTTTCATCCAAAATAGATGTCCAAACTCACACCTTGAATATAAAACCCTTGAAGAAGCATTTTCTGGAAGGAAAGCTGACCTTAGTCTAATAATGTTTAGGTGGTATGTTTATATTCACATTCCTAAGGATAAAATTACTAAACTAGAACCTTTAAGGAAAAGAGGAATCTTCGTAGGATATAGTGAAACTTATAAAGCATATCATCTATTCATCCCTGAAAAAAGAAACATTGAACTGAGTTGAGATGTAATATTTGATGAAGATACTGCTTGCAAGAGATCCAAAGTTGATAATGAATCAAATGATGAAAAATCCCTAGAAGAATCAATTATTAAGATCAAGAGGGAGAATAAAAAAGAAGAAGATAACTCTTTAGAACCTATGGTCATGACTTACATATCTCAAAATAATAAGAAGAGACCTCTATGGGCTCGAAAACTAATTGAAGAAAATAGTACAACTCCTACTAGGTCTATTAGAGAAATAAAATGACCAAACATATTCTCTATCTATATTGCACTCACGAGTGAACTATCAAATTTAGAACCCTCTAACATGAAAGAAGCCATGAAACAACAAACCTGGAAAGATGCCATGATGGAGGAATATAAATTCATCCTTAAGAATGACATTTGGGATATTGTTCCTAGATTGAAAATCAAGCATGCCTCATATGGAAGTATTGGAAAACAAAAATATAGGTTTTTTGCAAGGGGTTTCTCTAAAAAGGAAGGAATCAAGTATGAAGAAATTCTTGCTCCAGTTGCCAAATATACCTCTGTTAGAATTGTAATACCCATTGCTACTTCCAAAGGATGGAAAATTCATCAAATGGATGTCAAGACTGCCTTTTTGAATGGATTAATATAAGAATAAGTTTATCTCAAAAACCTGAAGGATATTTGGTACATAATAAGTATTCACATGTATTAAAATTAAATAAGGCATTGTATGGGCTAAAACAGGCTCCCCGGGTTTGGTATGAATGAATAGATCATCACTTAACCAAACTTGGTTTCTCTAAAATTGATGTAGACCCTAATTTGTATTTTAAAATACAATAAGGAGATATGTTAATTTTGGTACTATATGTTGATGACCTATTGATTACAGAAGAAGATCACCTAATTGCCAAGTATAAACAAGATCTAGCATCTAAATTTAATATGAAGGATCTAGGATTACTGTACTATTTTCTAGGACTAGAAGTATGGAAACATACAAATGAGATAATTCTAAATCAAGGGAAGTATACATAGGATATACTAAAATGATTTGGAATGATAAAAAGAAAACCTATGGACACTCCTACGGAAACATATCTATAGAAGCTAAAAGAAGCAACTAAAGATTTTGAATATGTTGATCCTACTCTTTACTGAAAAATTATTGGATCCCTAATTTGTATCCAGTGACTATTAGACGTGACATATTTTATGTAGTAAATTTACTAATTTAGTTCATGTGTGAATCGAAAAAAGCTCATTTAGTAGTGAAAAAATACATTCTCAGATATCTCCATAGAAGTTGAATATGGCCTAAGATACACAAATGTTAAACTAAGTGGTTATATAGACTCTTCTTGGGCATGAAACTCTTTAGATTAGAAGAGTACTTCAAGATGTTATTCTACCTTGGGATCGGAAATGATATCATGGTTCAGTAGAAAATAGTCATTAGTAGCTCAGAGCTCCATGGAAGAAGAATATATAACAGCATCCATTGGAGCTCGGGAAGCCGTATGGTTGAGAAAGCTTTTAGTTGAATTATTTCAGAAGCCTCTACCATCTACAACTATCTATTATGATAACCAAAGCTACATCAAACTCTCCCTGAATCCAGTATTTCATAATTGGTCAACACACATTGAGATATCATATCATTATATACAAGACATGGTTGAGAAGAATGTGGTCAAGTTAAGATATATTAGTAGAAAGGTGGAACACTTTTGTAAGGAACTTGGTATGATTGTAATTTATGAGAAAATATCTTAGAATAATTGATTATTGTACATTATATTATAAATTTTATGAATTTATTAAACATGTGTATATCATGAGAAAGTGAAAACTTTCAAATGATCCTCACTTGTACTTGCAAAATTTATTGAAAAATGACGATCTTATAATAAGTTAAATTATGACATACTTTTTATGTAAATGTTAAAATAGATCATGAAAGGCTTTATCTTGTAAATCAACAACTAAGTGTTAATCATTAGATTGACAAACTATAAGTTGTTTGTATAGATATATGATAGGTATTTGGTGAATATCTTTCCTTGATATTCTGATAGGCCACTACCGCATTGAGCATTTGGTGGATATCATCAATTTGATGCTCTGATAGGTCATTACTCATATTCATTGGTGGATATCATTAAATTGATGTTTTGATAGGCCAATGCTCATGCTAATTGATATGATATTAAGATAGTACTCGGTAAGTATCCTATGTTGATATTCTAATAGGCCAATACTTATAAGATATCATATATTGGAAGTCTTATATTTCCTTTGTTATATTATTTCTAAATATTATCAATGATGCTCTATTTGCAGCAATTACTTCTGTACAAAGTCAATTTGATATCTACCAGTGTTAACAGGTTTCTTACAATGTATAAAGTAGATTGTTGTCTATATTGTGGTCTATATATAATTCATCATTTAAATTTATATTCTCTCCCTGTGATATTGATTATAATATCACCTACACGAATTTGACTAATAATATATTCATATCAAAAATTGAAATTCTCACTCACAATAAAAGTTTGTTAATTTTAACACATTGAAATCAATATTAAAATATTGTTCTAACACATACATATAGCATAATATTATACAATAATATATTTGTACAAATCAATATATATAGCATAATATTATACAATAATACATTTGTACAAATCAATATGTTAATATATAACTAATTATACAATGTTAACAAGTTAATGATTTCACACTAAATTCTTGCCACTACTATTTATAAATCAAACTATTTCAACTTTCCTCAATTTACATTGGACAATAACTAACAATGCCATGTCTTACATCAAAAAGAATAAATATTCACTTTACTAAGATATTCTCATTATTATAAAACAATATTTTTTCTTTAAAAGTAACCTCACACAATAAATATTTTTAATTGCTTTAACTCATACTATTCCAACTATGTTGTTTCACATTGGTCAATAACTTTCAAAGCAATGACTTACATCAAATAGAACAAATATTCAATCAACAAATTTATTCTCATTATTATAGGACATTATGGTTGTTGTAAAACTCTCTAGTTACTACACTAAATGCATTAATTTTGAATAACCCGTTAAAAAATCTGGCTTAGATAAAATAAATAATTATACTTGATTTATAGAAGGCAAACAACTCTTAATATGACTATCTCAACATAAGGCTAATGTTAACATTTTATTTAATAGTCTAAAGCATAAACATCTGTTGTTCCTCTAATTGGCTAAAATAATTTTTTTTTAAAGAATAGTGCCTAACCTCAAATTGCCTATTAGCTCTTCTCTTGCAACCCATATGGTTGGAAGTACTAATATATTATATTTTAAAGTGGTTATATAATAAGATTTCCTATTTTTTTATCTTTAACTAAAAATCTATTTTTTTAAGTAAAAATAAATAAACATCATTATTCATAATTTATTGTTTTTAATATAAATTTTTTAAAAAAGAAAGAATGAATGAATTTAGAATAACAAGGCAAGAGAAAATATCATTTGAAAAAGAAAAATAGAAAGTCATTACAAAAGTAAGAATCATAAATTATAATATTTTATAAATAACCATCTCAAAATAATATTTAAAAGTAGTTACAATTATTTTTACTATAATACAATTTAATTAGTTATCAAAAATCTCACATTACAAACTTTTAGAAATAATGAAAAGTCATTTCAAAATAAGTTACATAGTAGTGTTTATTTTAGTTAAAATAAATAGTTTGATTTTTTTGAGAGGAAAATGTGACAAGTCACATATAATATATTAATAATAAATAATGCTCTAGTTCAAAAGCTTATGAAAGAAAGAATCAGTAAGAAAAACCATGTCAAAAGACCAAACGCATTGGGTGAGTTCCACATCAGTTGAAGAGGAAGCATTCAGAGAAAACCCCATTAAGTGAACAACTACCACCGAGATTGAACATCTTCCACCAGGCCTAAACCAAAATCGACCAAATTTAGCAAAAATTTGTAGCCCACCAACATATCTCCATCCAATACTATGTAGGTGAAGGAAGTAAATTAGAATTAAATATTAGGAAGTAAGAATAGATTGAATGAAACATCAAAAAAATAGATATAAACAAATATATTGTACCTTTTTTAGGAGGTGAACATAGTAATATTTAATAAATGTGTGCATGTCTATATTTATAAATAATTTTTAGAATTGGCACTATAAAAAAATGGTTGTATAAGACCAAATGTCTTAACCTATTAAATTGAGATTAATCGTTTATAAAAATATATTTATTTGCTAAAAAATATGTAGATTTTAGAAATATTGAATGAGGTAAAAATAGTTAAATATTAATGATTGATATGTACAAAAGTAACTCAATAATCATACAAAGAGAATACAATAGTAATGAAAAAATAATTACTTCCCTTAATATTATGGGGCAAGGATTCTTTTAATTTAGAAGTGCACCCTATCAAAACCATCCTCCTCATCTTAGTGAGATCTTCAAAACTTGATGGCCATTCTTCTAACTCAAAACAGTAGCTCAAATCCAACACCTCCAAATTTGCAAGTAGGCCAAAGTTCGAAGGTAACTTTTTCAAGCTTGAACAATTTCCCAAATTCAAATAATTTAGGGAATTTAGATGCCCAAAAGTGGAAGGTAATCCAGTTAATGCAGAGCAGCCTTCTAATCTCAACCATCTTAAATTGGTGAGTTGCCCAAATCCTGAAGGCAATTCTTCCAAGTCATCGCAACCACTTAGTATCAACCTTCTTAGATTGCTCAATTGTCCCAATTTGGAAGGAAGTTCTCTCAACTGATGGCAATTCACTAAACATAAATTCTGTAACTTTGTTAGTTTTTCTATTCCATGCGGTAGCCTTTGCATAGTCTTGAAACTATATAGGAATAATGTTACAAGAGAAGAATCTGGAGTGACTCGGGGTGGAATTGTAGAATATTCAGTCTTGTTCTCAGCAGAATCCACGATGTACATGTAACGCAGGCTGGGAGGAAACTAAATATTTGCACAATAAATATGAAAAGGTTATCAGATGCTATTATATAATTCAATGAAAGATATTAAGACGATAGGGGTGTCTAAAGAAGTCAGATATTACCTCATATAACCTCATGCTTTGCGTGAATGGGCCATTGTAGTAAACAAGACGCTCAAGTTTCTTAAACTCCATTGGCAAATCACGAACGTTGCTCGGAATTTCAAGGTACTGTTGGGTGATGCGACGCGCTCCTCTGTCCACAGATGGTTAATTATGCGGTGTTCCATGTTCACTAACAGTCATGGCTTTTGGTGCAACGGCAAATGGGCCCTACAATTGGTATCAAAGCCTGGTTTTGGCTTGGTCATGGGTTCAAATCTCCCCGGTGCCTTCCCGACCCGTGTAAGCACCTGGTATGCGCGTCGAGGGGGAGATTGTTGGGTGATGCGACGCGCTCCCCTGCCCACAGGTGGTTAATTATGCGGTGTTCCATGTTCACTAACAGTCATGGCTTTTGGTGCAACGGCAAATGGGCCCTACAGGTACCTCAGTTGTTCAAACGGTTCCTCGCATTTCTCCCTGAATGCTATTTGCGGTCCTTGGTAACAGAGCACTCTCAAGGACTTGCTCAGACAATTCAGATGATAGCGATTAATTTCGATAGCGGGCTGCTCATGACTTGTGTTGAAATAAATGTCTTTTAATTTTCGAAGTTTCTACACAAAATGAACAATGCATATCATTATGATCATGAATGAAAAATGTATATTCGAAGTATTTAAGACAAACAATGAAGATATGACATACTTCTTCATCTTCTAAGCATTCCAATAAACCCTCGGGGTTAGTGATTCTGTTTCCTTCTATTTCTGACAGCTTCTTCCCTCTTGCTTGAATTATATTATGAATAATCAGCCTGCCATATTCAGATGTCTTCACGAATGTGGCAGCTTCTAGGTCTCTGATTTCCTCATCTCCGACTATGCTGACAACAAGTTCATTGCGCCAACTATTAAAGTGGGTAACGATATCTAAAAAGGCCTCTCGAACAGGTCCTAGAAATTGGTTATATACAGAACCAAAGATACGGTCACTTATGTCTCTCTCTTTGACCTCCTCTCCTACTTTAAGCATCTCTAATACTAAACTCTGTGTCTTAATTCCCCTACTTATAGCCAGTTGTGAACCAGCTAATTCCAATAAAAGTGGAACGCCGCCACACAGCTCAAGGAGATTGCTTATATTAATTTCATCATTATACTCTGAAACTTTGTTTAACAAAATTTGTCTAGCCTCTGCCTCTGGAAGTGGACTCATGGCATGCTGTCGGCGTTGAATAACCGTGCCCACAAGTATATCTGTCTCCTGGAGATTTCGAGTAGTGACAAGTATTCTACTCTTTGGTGGAAGGCAACTGTCCAATTGACGAGGAAGAAGTTGTTCGAGATATGTACTACGGGAAACATTGTCAATGTATAGAAATAGAGGCTGGTTAAGATTCTCTTTGAAAATGGACCACAACCTCTCCTGACCTTCATGGCAGTTTCTCAAGCGTATGTTTTTTCCGAACAATTCATTTAAAATCTGCTCTTGGAGAGATCTTAGATCATTCCAAGTACAATATTCATCTAGATGAATTCTGCAATGTTTATAGGATTGGAGGTTGAGGTTTGCATAAACTGTATCAGCGAGAGTTGTCTTACCAATTCCTCCAAAACCATAGACAACCACAACAATGGGTACTGCATTATGCGAATATAAATCAAGAAGCTGAATAACGCTTTCTTTTGCGCTTTCAATTCCAACTGTTTGTGGAAAAACTCGATCAGAGTTTGTGGCAAAAACTAAATTTAACAGAAAAAAATCATTAAAGTTGAAAAATATCTTACCTGCTGTCTCGTATGCATAGATTTTCTGCCACTCTGAAGCTACCTTTGGCACTCTTTCCACCATCTCAATTATATGGGAGAGTTGGATATCGGTATACAAGCGGTCAATTTTGAATTGAAAAGCTTTTAAACAATCAGCACTGACTTTAGCTGTAAGAAACCTTCAGAGAATAAAAAGTTTAAAGTTTACTTAAATTTCTTGATTGAATAGAACTAAAGCAATTGCGGATAAAAGCGAAGCGACTTCAGCCAGCCTTGTATTTATTAAAAGCAGACACTTTTTCAGCTTGGCTTACACTTATCCAGGTCAGTTCTAACTAAAATCCATATTAATTGTAAAACAACTTTACAACAACTTTTTAAAATATTCCTACACTTCGACTGTTAAAATGATAAATGAAAATTTATATCCGTTTTACCTATATTCTACCGAACCACATCTTAGCCTTTGGAGTCAAACATAATTGAATTTTTGGATTTTTAAATTGCACATGCAACAATTCGAATAAAACTCTTTAAATAATTATGTAAAATTAAATCACCATTGTATCAGGGGTAATCCAGAGTTTGTTCAGAAATTAGGCGGAATTGTATTTAGTAGCAGATATGTTGGATATACTGGTTTAGTTTTGGAGAAGGGGGCATAGATTGAGACTTCCTTTAAAATATATATATTAATGGAGATAGATTAATGTTTACATCAATTATTATAGAGCGTTTTAGTTCTTTTATTTTTAACAATAGACTATGTACCTTTGATTCATAAACCCTTAAAGTCGAGTGTGTAACTTGGTACAACATATAATATTGCATTGTTTTATACAAAAATATTAAATAAATGTTGGGGAGTAATGAATTCACAATAGAGTTTTAAACAAGGGACGCAAGCGTCAAGTTCCTACCTACAGAGTAATGTTAATGAAAATTCAAATTGAGTCAACCTTGTAGTTAGTACAGTTTTCATGTTGCCATGTACAAAAGGTTGGCATACATACTACTTGAATGTCTTAGAATCTAATTTCAACATACAATACAATTTAGGAGTTCACATCTATTAATTAGTTGAGTTTTAAAGTTGTAAAGATTTTCACTTTATAAGTAAGAATATTTATTTATTTTATGACTTGTACTTCATTCTATAATAATAGATTATATTAATCTTGATCACTTGTCCATGTAATTGATGGTTCATAAACAACATGGAAATAGATGCAATCTAAAAGATGTTGAGTATAAAATATGCATTTTGACAATACTGTGAACATAATTTTCATATTATTTGTAAACTCTAGTATATATATAAAATTACTTTGGAAGAACTCAGAACTCAAGTGCATGGAAAGCACCCTGTAAGCAATGAATTTTTTAAGGATTAATACTTTTTTCTTTTGTCACACATGATTAACACCAACATTTCAATTAGAAATTTATTATAAAACATTTATGCTACGTTAAACTTGATTCAATAACATGCTATCATTTGTTGCATCAATCATTGTATGATGCTTAATTAAATGAAACCACCATATCATTGGTACAAGAAAAAAATTCAAAATGTCATTGTAGTACTAGAACTAATGACCTCAAGAACATTCATGAAAAATAAACTTGATATCTAGAATTTATAAACTTAGGTCCTACAAATGAATCTGCTTGCCCCGTAAGTACTAAAATTGATAATCTTCTAAGTTATAAAACAATAATAGTTATTTTCATTTATACTTCATTTATTCTTCATTTTGAAATGTAATTTGTGTATTTTATTTGTTGTTGTATCTACAAATTTTCATGGGGACAAAGGAATCAAAATGCATATTTCCTTCTAGGTGTGCTTGTCAATCTACGCTATGATGTGGAATTTTAAATAGAGATTTATACAACCATTATTTTTGACATGGCCTCAATTATATATAAGTTATCTTGACACAAATTAAACATTGACATTAATTATTGAAGAAGGGAAGGATCTGAGAATCATATGCTTGAAACGAGTTCTTAGTCAACAAAGTGTTGAAATATTAAATGCATATAGTCGTTTGCCCCTAGAGCCAAATGCCCACCTACCACCCTGACCACGTCAAAAACATTAAAGCTCGATATGAGTCTTTTCAAATCTAAAAATGAGAGGGAAAAGGTTTTGCTAGTAAGACAAAAGGGATGATTTGATTCATTCAACAAGAGTGTGGAGTCAGAGAGAAGTTATAGAGAAGAGCAGAGAAGGAAGAAGAAAGAAAGTGATCAGTAGATCCAGTCGTTGCAAAGACAGAAGGAAGTTTGTTTCGTGTCTGCAGTTGCACGTGTTTCTTCTCTAGTCATTCTGTAATTTTATTGTTTGTTGAATTTGTCTTGTGAAGCAGTGATTGCTCTAGACACTATTGTATGCAACCATTAGAGCTACAAGTTTAAAGTTTAAATTTTTTACCCATTTGAAGTTTTAGGGTTATTTTAGGGTTTTCTGGTTGAAGCTGAATGCTACCAAATTTTGTAATAGTTTTAAATCAAGTTGAATAGCAAGCAAGCAAGCATACTTGAATCTATTGTTGTTACTTATTCATTTCATTTGAGAAGTTTATTGTTGTATGCTTCAAGCTTTGGCTCTCTGTTTTTAATGGTGGAAACATTCACACTATAAGTCTTTCACTTGGTCTTGTCTTTTTTGAAGTCTTCTCCCTACAATTATTGCCGAGCTCACTCAGCATCCACCTCTACCGAGCTCCACCTTACAGTGGTGACCAAGCTCACTCAGTATTGCTTACTGTCGAGCTCACTCAGCATCCATTTGTGCCAAGCTGCCCTTTGAGTGTCGAGTTCACTTGGCTCCTTCATGTGCCGAGCTCACTCGGCACCCCCCTGCCACTCGGCTCCTTCACGTGTCGAGCACAAAATTGGCACTCGACAATAGTTATTGCTAAGAAAAAAATTTTAAGTTGTGATTTTATTTTCACATGGTATCAAAGCTTTGAGGCCCCACATCCACAGTGAGTTAGGGCATTTTTCTAGGATATTTGATATGGCAGGAGATGTAGGAAAGATATGGCAGTAGCCACCATTCTTCAATGGAAAAAATTATGATACATGGGCAAAGAAGATGAAACCATAATGGTTGCAAATGATTTATGGGAGTTTGTGATTAATGGGTTCAATGATGTGATAGACCCAACTCAATATGTTTCCCTTACCAATAATCAAAAGACTCAGTTGAAAGAGTCAAGGAGAAAAGATGCAAAGGCATTAAGTTTGATTGAGGTAGCTATGACAGAGACAGTTTTCCCCAAGATTGCAGCAGCAAATTATGCAAAGGAAGCATGGGATATCCTTGAGACGAACTTCAAGGGAAATGACAAGATCAGAGTAGTAAAGCTACAAATGATCAGAAGAGAGTTTGAGAACCTTCAGATGAGGGATAATGAACCTATTGCAGAGTTCAGCTCATGAATCTCCACTTTGATAAACCAACTCAAATCAAATGGAGAAGAATATGATGAGTAGAGAATTGTCGAGAAGATATTGAGGAGTTTACCTTAGAAATATGACAATCTTGTCATGACCATAGAGGAGGCTAAAGACCTCACCACATTGACCATGGATGAGTTGATGGGAACTCTTCAAACTCATGAGCAGTGGATAAACAGGTCAACAACTACTTCCCAAGAGCAGTCTTTCAAGGCTCAAGAGAATTCAAGAGGCAAGGGGAGAGGAAGAAATGGCTCCAATAGAGGCTCAAGAAATAGAGGTCGTCAAAGGAATGGTCAAAGGAAAGTTGGTGTAAAAAGCTCAGGACGAGCAAGCAACCAAGAGGGAGAAAGCACCTCTCAAAACAACTCTAGAGGAGGTAAGAAGATTTACAACTCCAATAAGAGTAATGTTGAATGCTACTATTGTCATAAGTATGGACATTATGCAAGTGAATGCTGGAAGAAATAGGGTGATCGGTCAAAGAAGAATGCAAATGTGGCTGATGTAAACATGGAAAATGTGAATAATCCCACAACCTTCATCATGTGTAACATTGGTGAAGAAGGAAGCCCTAAGGTATGGTACCTAAACAGCGGTTGTAGCAACCACATGAGTGGTAATGAAAGTTTATTCTCTTTCATTGATAAGACTTTTAAGTCTGAAATTAAAATGGGAAATAATGGAACTATTTCCATAGTGGGAAAAGGATCTATTATGGTCTGCACCAAGCAAGGTGAGAAGAAGGAAATACAAAATGTGTATTTTTCCCCCAGTATGAAGCACAACTTAATGAGTGTTGGACTCATTCAAAATGTATACAAGGTGCTGATGGAAAATAACAAGTGTGTTATTCATGAGAAGAATGGGAGTAATAGATTACTTGCAGCAGTCCAAATGACAAAAAACTGGATGTTCCCATTGAGAATTGAGAGATGTTTCTCTTCTCAAGTCAATGATGCACCTCTCAAGCATGTATGTATAGCATTACACCAAACAATCAGCTCTTAGGAGCGTGATTGAAGACCCCTCCAAGCTTTGACATCTCAAGTATGGACATCTTGGCTTTGTTGGTTTAAATTTTTTGACCAAGAAAAGAATGGTAGATGGTTTGCCAAGCATTGTAAATTCATATGACAAGTGTGAGGCTTGCATATTGGGTAAGCAACATAGGCTTCCATTTAATTCTGAAAATTCTAGAAGGGCTAGAGCACCATTAGAATTGGTGCATTCTAATTTGATAGGCCCTATGCAAACTACTTCTATTTGGGGGAGTACTTATTTTATGACATTCATAGATGATTTCAGTCGTAGGACATGGGTGTATTTTTTGAAGAATAAATATGAAGCATTTGATAAATTTGTAGAATTCAAAGCCCTAGCTGAAAAAGAATGTGGACACTATATTAAGGTCCTTAGATCATATAGAGGAGGGGAGTATACCTCTAATATGTTTGTAAATTTTTGCAGGAAAAATGGCATCAAGAAAGAACTTATGGCCAGTTATACTCCGCAACAAAATGGAGTGGCTAAGAGAAAGAACAAAACCATTGTTGAAATGGCAAGAAGCATGATGAAAGCAAAAGGACTTCCAACTGAATATTGGGGAGAAGTTGTAGCAACAGTAGTATATTTGATCAACAGGTGTTGTGTCCTACAAAGTTAGTTTGTGATAAGATACCTCTTGAGGCTTGGTCAAGGGGCAAATGGACGGTTGAGCACTTGAGAGTGTTCAGATGTGTAGCATATGTGCATGTGCCTAAGGAACAAAGGCAAAAGTTAGATGACAAAGGTATGAAGTGCATCTTCACAGGGTACAGCTCAAAATCAAAGGCCTATAGGCTATATGATCCAATTGACAAGAAGATCATCATTTCAAGAGATGTGGAGTTTCTTGAAAATCAATCATGGGATGGCTTGGTAGATGAATCCTCAAGCACTTCAAGTAAAGTACCTACCATTGAAGAGGAAGAAGATGACATTGGTGATCAGCAAGAAGATGGAGTAGCAAACATAGATTGTAGACAAAGGCAAAAAAGCAAGCAGCCCTTAACATGCCGAGAAACAACTCCAAGCACTTCAAGACAACCTCAAGCTAGTATGCAAAACAATAGCAGCAGCAATACTAAAAATTCAAATCCCACTCTCGCCTCCCTATTGCCAAGAAAGACCAAGAGTCTAAGGGAGATATACCAAGATGAAAGGTATGAAGAAGATTATGATGAGAGTGTAAATTTTGCATTATTTTCTCATAGTGATCCAATTTATTTTTAGGAAGCTGTGAAAGAGGAGAAATGGTGTAATGCCATGGATGAGGAAATAGATGCCATTGAAAGGAATGAAACATGGGAGTTAAATACTTTGCCTCCCGAGAAACAAGTAATTGGAGTGAAATGGGTTTATAAGACCAAGTGCAATGTTGAAGGAAAAATAGATAGGCATAAGGCACGTTTAGTGGTCAAGGGGTACAAACAGCAATATGGTAGAGATTATGATGAGACATATGCCCCAATTGCAAGAATGGAAATCATGCATGCTATCATAGCAATTGCAGCCCAGCACAAATGGAAGGTATATCAAATGGATGTGAAGTCCACCTTCCTAAATGGTGTATTGAAGGAAGAAGTATATGTGGAGCAGCCACCTGATTATGAAGTTGTAGGTGAAGAACACAAGGTGTATAGATTGAAGAGAGCTCTTTATGGGCTTAAGCAAGCTCCATAGGCATGGTACAACAGGATTAACTCATATTTGATGAGCAATGGCTTTAGCAAAAGCAATGGTGAGCCCACACTTTACATCAAGGTAGCAAATGGTAATGTGTTGATTGTTGTCTTATATGTAGATGATTTAATCTTCACTGGAAATGATAATTTCCTAATTGGTGAGTTCAAAGAGGCTACGAAGAATGAATTTGAAATGAATTTGAAATGACAGACCTAGGTCACTTGAAGTATTTTCTAGGCATAGAAGTAAAACAAATGCATGATGGCATCTTTATCTCTCAAGAAAAATATGCAAGGAAAATCTTGGAGAGATTCAAAATGAAAAATAGTAAGGTAGCCCAAACACCAATAGCAGTAGGTCTGAAGCTAAGCAAGGTAGATTGTAGCAAAAGTGTGAATCCAACACTATACAAGAGCATGGTTGGAAGTTTGATGTATTTGACTGCAACTCGGCTAGATATAATACATGTAGTAAGTTTGATTTCCAGATTTATGGAAACACCAAAGGATTCCCATTAGCAAGTGGGAAAGAGGACCCTAAGGTATGTGAATGGTACCAAGGGATTTGGGATTTTGTATATTGCAGCAAATGAATTCAAGTTGGTTGGTTACATGGATAGTGATTATGCTGGAAGTTTAGATGATAAGAAGAGCACTTTCGAATACATGTTTCATATGGGATCAGGTGCAATTTCATGGGCATCCAAGAAGAAACTTATTGTTGCTCAATCTATAGCAGCGGTTGAATACATAGCAGCATGTCAAGCTATTTGGTTAAGTAGGATCTTCACAAATTTGAATGAAAGGCAAGAGGATGGAATCACAATTTATTGTGACAACATATCATCAATTGCATTATCCAAGAATCTAGTCTTCCACGGGAGAAGCAAGTATATTGAGATCAAATATCATTTCATCAGAGAGTTGGTGGAGAATGGAGATATCAAAATAGAATTTTACAAGTTTGAGCAGCAACTAGCAGATATTTTGACAAAGCCATTGGGCATTGGAAGCTTTGTACACCTAAGAGAGTATCTTGGTGTAGTTGATATGGATCAGCAATGATCCTTGTTTGGTTGGCTTGGGACAAAGGGGGAATGTTGAAATATTAAATGCATATAGTCATTTTCCCCTAGAGCCAAATGCCCACCTACCACCCTGACCGCGTCAGAAACATTAAAGCTCGGTAGGTGAGCTTTTTCAAATCTGAAAATGAGAGGGAAAATGTTTTGCTAGTAAGACAAAAGGGATGATCTGATTCATTCGACAAGAGTGTGGAGTCAAAGAGAAGTTGTAGAGAAGAGCAGAGAAGGAAGAAGAAAGAAGGTGATCAGTAGATCTAGTCATTGCAGAGACAGAAGGAAGTTTGTTTCGTGCCTGCAGTTGCACATGTTTCTTCTCTAGTCATTCTGTAAGTTTATTGTTTGTTGAATTCATCCTGTGAAGCAGTGATAGCTCCAGGCACTATTGTATGCAGCCATTAGAGCTGCAAAATTAAGGTTTAAAGTTTTTACCCATTTGAAGTTTTAGGGTTATTTTAGGGTTTTCTAGTTGAAGTAATATGCTCCCAGATTTTGTAATAGTTTTAAATCAAGTTGAATAGCAAGCAAGCAAGCATACTTGAATCTATTGTTGTTCCTTATTCATTGCATTTGAGAAGTTTATTATTGTATGCTTCAAGCTTTGGCTCTCTAGTTTTAATGGTGGAAACATTCACGCTATAAGTCTATCACTTGGTCTTGTCTTTTTTGAAGTCTTCTCTCTGCAGTTATTGCCGAGCTCACTCGACATCCACCTCTACCAAGCTCCACCCTACAGTGGTGACCAAGATCACTCGGTATTGCTTATTGCCGAGCTCACTCGGCATCCATTTGTGCCAAGTTGCCCTTTGAGTGTCGAGTTCACTTGGCTCCTTCATGTGCCGAGCTCACTTGGCACCCTCCTGCCACTCGGCTCCTTCACGTGCCAAGCACAAAACTGGCACTCGGCAATAACTATTGCCGAGAAAAAATTTTTAAGTTGTGATTTTATTTTCACACAAAGAGCATTGCTCAAAATACTTAATTACAATACCATTAGCTTCATCTAGGTGCACAGGTTTTTGGATTGATATCTACATACTATATTGGACTTCATGTCTAGAAAAACACTTAATACCTTTCTTTCTTAATTAGGATTTGTGACACCACCTCTTCTCTTTTCACTTCGAGTAACTGTAGTCTTCATTGTCATTCTCATCTATAATAGAAAACATTATGCATCATCTTAGATTGTTCTTGAATACCCCACTGATCTTATATGAACGTCCACAACACCTTCATGAGTCCCCATGTCATTCAACCTGTGAAACAAAGAAGATACGAATCCAAATCCATTTTGAATGAAATGATAACCCGAGACATCTTATCATGGAGACTTTGAGATGGGCTTTACCCATATAGCTTTTTTTCTCAATTTTTAAATTTCCTTCTATATGTGCTTATTTGCAAATTAGGTACTTGACTAGTGTCCACCTAGTGCTTCTTCAATTGAAAGCGATATCCATTCAAAGGGACTTGCTCCTTAGTCTCTTTCTGACAAGCTCTTGTCTTCCTCATAAGAGTATCCTTCAAAGGAGTGTTGTTAAGATTATAAATTGATATGCTTATAACATTTCTTTTGTAGTGCTTAACGGAGTTCTCTCCCTAGCTAGCTATACTTTACTCTTCAAGCTATGGTCAACATAGTTGTGGAAAAAATACTTCTCCATATGGTAAATATCATAATATCTTGCGTGTCCCTAAGATCTCCAAATCAAATATTTATTGATCGATCCATAGAAAAAAAAACCTATCAAATGCATGCTCCCTATTATCCTATGTATGAAAAATTTGTTGGCTACCATATTCATTCTTGTCTTGACATCCTCAGCTTCATGCATCTGGTTAGAGGTATGTACTAATTTGAGATTTGTGAATAAGAGGTACATACTATGTTATACAAAGCATTGATGCACAGAAAAAGACAAATGCAAGAATTTTTGCCTAGTCAGGCACAATGTATTGGCCTGAATTAGAGTGGGCCAAATTATAGAGAAGGATCTTCTAGAGGGGTTCCACAACATTCATGGAATATGGGGGAGAACATTCGATGTTGATTTAGGGTATGCCAAATTTGGCAGTGATTTCAACCATCCAGGCCAAGAAAAAGTCAGTTATAATGCAAAGAGGAGGGGGTGATTTATCTAGGACATTATTTATGAGCATTCGTTGGAGAAATAGGTGTTAATATTAATCTTCAAGTTTCTTACACTCTAAATATTAGATTAGGTTTTCTTTTGTATTAGTTTATTTGTTATAGTTTGTTTTTAGTTTCGGCAATTTTGTATAACAGTTTGTAACTATTATTGTTGTCTCTTTTATAAATTTGTTGTATTGTTCTGATTGAGGAGAACATCAAATAATAAATGGTTTCCACTTTCTACATATTTTCATCTTGTTTTTCAATCTGAGCCAACAGTGGTATCAGAGCATTGGAATTAATCTATGCACAAAGCTTTTGAAGACTAGAGTGTTTTTGAAGAAGCAAAATAAAAGAAAGCAGATTCAAGTGCAATTGATTTAATTTTGATAAAGTTTTTACAACTTGATTACATTGCTAAATTTTGGCAAGAAAATTTCAACAATCATTTACAATCTGTGCAAATTGTGTTTCTTTCTGTATTCACAATGCAATCTATTGTTTCATTAATTGGGGAAACATTATCTGGAAAAGATAATTGGATGGAATGGCATAGAAAGGTGGAAAATAAACTCATATTTAATGATTTATGGTTCAAAATATGTGATGGAAATACTCAACCTATAGAGCCAACTGATGCTAAAGAAAAAGAAATATGGATATATAAAAATTCAAAAGCTTTAGCTTTGATAAGGGCTTCTGTTAATGGAGAAGCGTATCAACATATACAAGGATGCACACTTGTCTGGGATACCCTTGATAAATTGAAAAATTTATTTGATTCTCATTTAGAGTTAGAGTTTATTCAATTGCAGTTAAAACTATTCAATCTTGAATTGAAAAATGGTGATGTTATGAGTCTAGCTTCAGAAATTAGAGCTATAAAACAAGATGTTGATGCTACATGTGGGAAAGTTGATATTTATCTCACATCTTTTATCAAAGCACTTCTTCCAACACATTCCACATATCTAGAGTCTCTTTAGGCAAGCAATCAATTAAAAACCATTACTTTTGATCTATTAGTTGAAAAGTTAGCAGAGCGTGACAAAGCATTTGGAAGGAAAATAGATAATCCAAATGAAAATGTTTGTCTTGCTTATCAAGAAAATCCTAAAAATAAAATAGCTTCAAGAGGTGATCATAATGATAGAGGAAAAGGTAGAATTCAATGGAAGAAAATTGATAATCAGAATGATAGACAATTTTTATATTGTAAAAGATGTGGTAAAAAAGGTAGTCATGAAGCACATGAATGCAAACTCTCTTGGAAAAAGATAGAAAGTTTTAAAGGAAACTCTTTTAAGCAAAAAGATAAAACCAAAGTTTATAATAATGATAAATCTTTAGATGATAAAATTTTAGGTACAGCTCAATTTGCTTGTGATAGTGATGGTGATCAATATGTCCTTACTGTTTTAGAATGTGCATCTACTTCCTCATGGTATGATACTTGGATTTTAGATACTGGAGCCACACAACACATGACATTTAGACATGATTACTTTCAGGAATTTAATAAAAGTGATTGTGGTCCAATTTACTTAGCTGATAAATCAAGTCTCAAACCTATTGGAAAAGGAACTATTCGATTTTAGTTGCCTAATCTTCCAGATTTTGTGCTTCATGATGTTTTATATATGCTAGGACTAATTTTTTTTTAGATTTCTAGGAAATTGCACCAGACCCAAGGTGCATTAAAAAACTAGTAGTAGATTTACCATCTGTTGAGTCACCTACATAATCTTAATCTGAATATCCAATCAAAGAAAACTCTTTTGTTCTAGAGTATTTCAGCCCATAATGTTGTGTGCCTTTCAAATACCGAATAATTCTTTTAGCAGCTAACCAATGAGCTTGGCAGGGTTGTTGCATAAACCTTGAAAGAACTCCAACAAAAAAAGCAATATCTAGATGAG
Organism: Cupressus sempervirens; assembly: GCA_028749045.1. Classification (NCBI taxonomy): domain Eukaryota; kingdom Viridiplantae; phylum Streptophyta; class Pinopsida; order Cupressales; family Cupressaceae; genus Cupressus; species Cupressus sempervirens. The sequence goes on from CM053788.1 coordinate 146,245,345, forward strand.
TGGTTGTGGCATAGATCAAACTACCAACAAGTTTCCTATACAAAGTTGCATCAACCAATACTGAGGAGTCATCTAATGTGAGTTTGATATTTTGCTCCATGGGAGTACTAAGTGGTTTGCAATCAGCCATGCCAAACTTTTGCAAAAGATCATCGATGTATTTTTTTTGGGTAATAAAAATAGAATAAGGTTTTTGAATCATCTCAATACCTAAATAGTAATGAAGATGACCTAAATCAGTCATATCAAAATGTTGTGTTTCACATCTTGAATAGTATTTTCATCACTACCGATGATAAATAAGTCATCCACATAAACAACAAGATAGATAAAAATGTTATCAGCCTTTTTAACAAAAAGTGTTGCATCATCAAACTCAAAATGCTAGAAATCCAACTTCAACAGATGCTCAGTAAGTTTTTCATACCAAGCCCGAGGAGCTTGTTTCAAACCATATAAAGATTTGTTGAGCTTGCATACCCGATGTTCTTTCCCATTGCTGACATACCTTTTAGGTTGAGTCATATAGACGATTTCTTTGAGATCACCATTTAAGAATGTAGTTTTGATGTCCATTTGGTGAATTTTCCACCCATTTTGAGCTGCAAGACTTAACAAAGCATGGATGGTGGTCCATTTTTCTGTAGGTGCAAATGTTTCAACAAAATCTATTCCCTCTTTTTGAGAATATCCTTTTGCAACAAGTCAAGCTATATGTTTTTCAAGGGTGCCATCTGCTTTATATTTATTTCTAAAAATCCACTTGCAACCAATAGGTTTACAACCAAGTGGTGGATCAATCAACTCCCATGTGCCATTCTTTATTAAGGCATCATATTCATCCTGCATAGCCTACCTCCAAACTTCACTCTCTTTAGCTTCAATATAGGAAGTTGGTTCAAAGTCACTAGCAAGATTGAGTTCATCAATAGGCTCTATATTATCTACAACATTGGATTGAGCTACTAGCCTCGCTTTGTAAGAACTTCTTGTACCTTTTTTTCCTATTTCATCAGGTCTTAAGTCTTTTAGAGTTTGTTGGAGTGATTTTTCCCACTTATAAGAAGATTTTGATTGCACAAAAGAAGCTGTAGTGTTCAGATATTTCAGGCTCATTGGTTGATGGAGTTTCTTCTTGTTCATTCATAGATGGATCAGCTTGATTTTGAGGTACATATGCAACATTTGAATCCATTAAAGGTGAGGCTAAATAAGTTGGGTCCCCCCAGAATTTATAATCTCACAGGAAGTTTCTTTCCAAGGAGAAGATTTTGATAGTTCTTCTAGATGTTGACATTCAATATCTTCAACATTTTTAGAAGTTTCACAAAATGCTACATCACATGTAATGATGAGTTTTTTATTAGCTTCATCATACAACCTATAGGCTTTAGAGGATTCAGAATATCCAAGAAATATGCATTTAAAACTATGATGTTGCAACTTATTTCTTTTGTCTTTAGGAATTAAAGCATAGCAAGTGGACCCAAAAATTCTAAGATGTTTAATAGAAGGAGGATATCCGAACCAAACCTCATATGGAATTGCCTAGTGAAGTGCTGATGATGGAGACCTATTACGAAGATAAACTGCAATTCTTGCTGCTTCAGCCCAAAAATACAACTTGATTTCTTTAAAGTATAACATTGCTCTAACCATATTCATGATGTTTTATATATTCCTCAGTTACAACGCAATTTACTATCTCTTGTATTGATTTGCCAACAAGGTTACTCTATTCTATTAAAAGATGCTCAGACTGTTGGCCCAGACTAAAAAAACAAGATGAAAATATGTAGAAAGTGGAAACCATTTATTATTTGATGTTCTCCTCAATCAGAACAATACAAAAAATTTATAAAAGAGACAGCAATAACAGTTACAAACTGTTATACAAAATTGTCGGAACTAAAAACAAACTATAACAAATAAATTAATACAAAAGAAAACCTAATCTAATATTTAGAGTGTAAGAAACCTGAAGATTAATATTAACAATAGAATTGTTTTGCACTCGAAACCATCGCCAAAAAACCTCACACTGCCCAAGTTCTCATTTTTCATTCTTCTCCAACATGAAGAAACAAAGTTATTTTGCTAGTGCGACTCTACAAATACGCATTCCCATCTTTGAAAAACTAAAAGCAACCCATACCATACAATGGCAACCATTTTTATTAGTGTAAGAGCAGGACGTTCGCATATCCTCACCACTCCTTATGCCAAGCAGCAATAAGTCGTAATCAAATCTGACAGACTTCCAGAAGATGCAGACATGACATTAATAAAAAAGTCTGAATGAAATTAAGTATAAAGTAATAATAAAATGTTAGCCAGACGATATCCAAGAAAGTCTTTATTGGAGTTAACAAATATCAAATTTTTCTATTTAAAAAATAGTGGGGGAATAAAAAAAGTAAATAATCCTGAATGTGGTAGGACAGATAGCAATTTTTTTGTTGGACAAACTCTGCATGCATGCTAGGTGCAAACATCCAAAAATAACTATTCTCATGGGAGAGCGTGCAGTAGTGTAGTTGGGGAAATTAGCCTATGTGTCATCTCAATGTGATGAGCAAAATCCAATTAGAAAAGAAAAATTTCTATAATGTCCTTCCTAGCTACCTCTGGTTCAAAAAATTTATCCACGAGTCGGGCTGGCTTAAAGAAGTAGAGGAGTTACGTCATCCCTCTCTGGTTCACATTGAAAAATATGCTATAGATTAAATAGAAGTAGTTTCAGTCGAGGGATTTATGTTATTTGGCATGCATTCTATCAATTTGGCCTTAATATTGCCTTTTAAGCTAAGCCTTAATTTTGATTCTGACAAAAATTTATACAAGCCTCTCTGGTTTATACCTCATAAATTCCCTCGGGGTGAGAATAGCGTGGTTCTTTTGCTGAAAGGTGCCAAAGGGGCTCAATGTTTGGCAGTCCACTATATTTAGGCCCAGGCTAAGAGCTCTATCCTTGAAGATTTTTTTGGTGCGAATAATTCGGCCAAGGCAGAAATCCTTTTTAGCTAGATGGAAGAGTACATTATTCTAATGCACATTATATTTTAACCTTATTTGTGCTACTTGCTGGTAGAGATTAGAACTTTGTGGCTCATTATTTATTTCTGGCCTTTTTTTGTTTGTTTGGGTTAAGATCCTATCAAACCTATTCTCTTTGCGATTTCCTTTATCTCGGGTCTTTCCTTTCAAAGGGAACTTGTGTCAATTTCTAGAGCTATTATTTTGCATATGATATGAATGGCATCATCACACCAAGGAGGAAATAAGAAAGGTGGGCAAATGAGAGTGCAAAAATGAGTCGGTGGAAAATTAATCGTTGGTGCTTGAATTGGCATGGTATGCCTATAATATGAACTAGGCGCATTGTTTCCTTTGACGAAAAAGACGGGAACAAAGCTTGATCCTAGCATTAGAAAAAATACCTGAAAGAATCATTATTATTCAAAAAACTTACCTCATATAATAGGCCTACTAATATACATAACCAAAGAAACTTAAGAAAAACCTTACAACTTTTAACTCATGGTTTGTGCACTCTCCTTCAAAGTAGGAGCTTGGAATCATAAAATTACTTGCAATTGTGATGATCTACAGTAACGAAGACATCGCAGTGGATATATGGCGGTGAACTAAGAATTGGTAAAAGGAAAAGTAGCGAACAATCCAGATGAAAGGAAAGGACGAGCTGGTTGTCACATTTAATGCAAAAGGATATAGGTGCCATAGATTTTTTATTTCTTTCTAATTTTTTCCAAAAAAAAAAGTATTTTTCTCCTCACCTTTATTCTTAAGAACCCATAAAAGCTTAGATTAATAGCATTTTTCAAATTTAAAAAAATATAATAACATAACAAACTACAGAAAAACTTTTAAAGATATTCGTTTTAAAAAATTACTTTTGAGCACTGAATGCCATTAGTTTTTAAAAAAAAAAATTTGAGCACTGAATGCCATTAGTTTTAAAAAATTAATTTTGAGCACTGACCGATTCCAAAAGTATTCATGCCGAAGGCAGGAACTAATAATTTAGAAGGCAACAAATAATTTAGAGGACAAGTACGGCTTTGTTTGTGAATGCAAAATGAACTTTGCATGATAATCAAGTTAAAAGAAGAAATAAGACAAAATAGAAGGAATCTGAAATAATAGAATTTGATTAGTAGGAATTATAGTGAGTATTGGAGCAATGCAAGTGAAATTTTGTAATAAAAACCAAATAAAAAGGACTTACAGTTGTGAGAAGAAAAATATGGTCAACATAAATTTTCATCTTGTAAGGAAAAGTTGATTCATAAAATGAAAGTTATCAAATCTAAAATTGAAAAACCATTTGAACAAAGAGAAGATGGAAGAATGGGATGGAAAATGTTAACTTACTATAAAGAAAGTACACAAGTATTAGGGAAAGAGATCCAGCACCTAGATGTCTTAAACCGTAAGTTGAATTATGCATATTTTTTCAATGTACCTCTATAGGTGACTCAAGAGTATAAAGCTAAGGTTTCAGCATAGGCATTTACGATCTATTTGTAGAGGCCATAGAGTGCAAAGTGGTTGAAAATTGCCAGTTCACCCCCCAATAGCTGCTTACAAAACAATAGTACTTTTGGCACAAATGGACCAATCAACAACCAAGAAAGTTAAAAAATGATCAATTATTAGTACATGTGTTATCAGATATTAGTTTGTGTGTTATCAAGTAATTGAAACTTTTTAAAAGAAGTGACTGGAGATATCTATCACGAAACCCTCACGGCAGCTATAGATCTCTTTCCGTAATAATTAGAATTTAAATAGAAAAAAAAATAAGACTGCGATGAAGAAAAATGCATCCTATCATTAAAGACGACTCAAGATATTACAATTGTGGCAGTGGTCCATATTAGAGATGGAGATACAATAGAGATGGAAAATTTTAGAGGCCTCATATTTGATGAAGTCGTATTATTCATTTTAGATTATCAACTACAAGAACATCCTGAAAATCCTACAATAATGAAAAGGGTGAGGAAAAAAACGGTTTTTCACTGAAGATGAAAGGAAAATGGTTGATGGAATGTTTGAACTGACCTGAAAATATTGGCCCTTTTAAGTTGGGAAGCGCAAATGGTGGTTCCTGCAACAATGCACTGGACTCCCTCATTTACTTTCTGCTTCTCTTCTCGTATTTCCTCGTTCAACGGCAGAATTTGCTTGCCAAGAATAAGCATACTTCTCGAAATTTGAAGGCACTCACTCCTCTTATCAGACATCTCACTAAATCTCCCCAATACATACCCTAACATAGAAAGTGCTATTCCTACCGAAGGAATTTTCTTAGCACCTTCGATCGCTTCTATATAAACTCTTTCTATCTTCTATAATTTTCCTGAACGGAAATTATCCAATAAAATGTTAGGCATAACAATCAACATCCATTTAATATAGTTTGTCTTAAACTTTTGGGGTTACAACCTTCCAGTAATTTACAACTGCCTAGAAGTAAATGATAGAGGAATGTTATTTATAGTTCTAAAATGGTTTTACCATTACAAAACGCTTGCCAATGCGGTTATCTAGAATCTCCAGGATTCTTTGGCCATCCTCGATATAAGAAGCTCCCGCCGAATTAGATCCTCCACCACTCTCCTCTCCCAACTGTATTGGACAACAGTACATTTAGACTCACTAAAACCTAACAAGAATAGATTAGGGAAGAAATTCGTAGATGACTAAGATTGTTGTTACCTGGGCATAACATATTCCAAACTGTAGAGTTACAGAAATCCTTATCATACAAGCTGATTAATTTCTTACAATATAGAACACGTTAGATAACTTACTGCGATCTTCAGGACCTCTTCTCGAACCTGAATCAGACTGTGAATCTGGCTCTCGTCATTGAACTTGTGAAGAAAAATATTAAAATCAGAAATAGCAGCATTGGCAGGTTCAGGAATGGTTATTTGTTGAAGAGGTTGTGGAGCTGAAGAGGATCTAGTGCCGCAGCAAGAGCAGCATAAAGAAGAGATATATTCGGCCATCCTATATTAGGGAAGAAATAAATCAGATGAGAATGAAAATCCAAGTGTTGTTTTCTTCATTAGAGAAGATTAATCATGAGGGTTTTTATCTTTGTCATTCCTCTCTTTCAGATCTATAAGAGGCAATGTCCAGAGAGATGAGATGGAAAGCCTCGCAAGTTGTTGCAAGCGCAATGCATACTCTATTGGTAGCTGGTTCTCACTCAACGGAGAAGAAAGGACGACAAATGCCAGCTTTATGTCAAGTTAATAGTCAATCAATGTATACTTGGAGATAGAAGGCAGAAAGTGGGGTCCATCCTGTGTATTCAATTTCTATGTAGTACCATTCATCTCTCTACTATTCATGATCCTGTGTAAGAACGTGGTGTTCCTACACGAACTTTTTTTGTATTGAGTTACCAATGGATTACTTGTATCACTGCACTTCTATCGGTACTTTTCATTTCGTACTCTTCCCCTGCCCTTAGCTGGACAAAACAGGAGTAAAAACTTTGGATGCGAGAAAAAGAGTTTGAATTGAGGAATCCGCATTGAAAATTAGTGGAGGGCAGAGAGGGCCCGCCTGTTTCACCAATGGATCATTTTTATGAACTCGAGCGGGATAAACAGAAAACTCCAAATCAAGGACGTTTCACATGGCAGTCGATTTCAGCTGTCAAAGGCAAATTGCTTTCCACCATTGAAATTGTGGAATAGCGTGGGAAAAAGATGGCAAAAGTGAGAAAAAAAATATCTATTTATTTTTTCATTATAGTGACCCCCTTGCTCTCAAATGAAAATATGTCTCCAAGTCCATATGTACACATAATAAACTCAAAAAATAACTAGGGCTTGCAAGGGTTAATTTGATAGTCTTGTATACTTTTGATGATATTTTTAAAACTATTCATAAACTCTAAGTGTCTACTTGGCTAGGCTCATCTTTATATGACGCAGTGCAAGGATAACTTTAAGGAACCCCCCCTCCCAAAATTTATAAAATTGTGGCGAATCACATGTCATTTGGGTGAAAAAAAAATTAATAGTGTTGGCGAATTTTGCGTCAATGGATGGATATTTGGTGGCAATTTTTTTAATCAATTTTTATAAAATAATGACGATTATAATTTTTGTTTTTAATAAAATTATTAATATTGATGGCGAATTATGTTTTGAAATATGGATATTGGTTGGCGAATATTTTAATAACCTATACCTTTTTTATAAAAAGGTGGCGAAATTATTTTCCAAATAATTGAATTAATTTATTTGTTATGGCGAATGGTTTTTAGAAAGTTATAGTTGGTATGGCTATTTTCAAAAGATGGGAAATAAGTAGCCTAATCGAACATACCAACTTACATAAATTATTGGCAACTGGCAAGTGATGGTTTAAAAATGTGGTTGTTTGACCGTACATTATGGAAGCATAATCTTTGCCACTACCACTGTAATTATGTTAAATGTATTATTTGAGAACTCAGACCGTCTGATGATCCAAGATCAATGGCTAAGGTTTAATTTCAGCCAACATTTCTTGAAGGAAGAAGAATTGTCGAGGTAGTCATCGGAATGTTGACACGTATCAAGGTAAGTTGTATGCAGAGTACAGTGCACCCAAAAAGAATTAAATGTTGTGTCAGTGATAGCGACATTCTCTCGCTAGTACGCTACCAAACGTCTGGAATGAAGCCTCACCCTTGTTCAAGTGTCTGAAATGGTGACATGTTTCTGTCTAGCATGTATCACTTAAGTTGCAGGAGATAGTATATTGATGTCTTGTCACTGTTAATTACAATTTACAATTGGCCTTTTCCATCGGCTAAGCGGCTTCGCACGCATTAGAGGACATGCCACAGTCCACTAGCAGTAGTATTATTAGTCTTAATTACAAATTTACAATTGCCCTTTTCCATCGGTTAAGTGGCTTCACATGCATTACAGGACAATGGATGGTATTAGTGTTTAATTACAATTGGCCTTTTCGGCACGTACTTGCAATTATGTTCAAGATTTGAGAATATTTGCTAATTTAATGTAATTGAATTGGCAGTCGGACAGAAACAAACAAATAATCCCCGGCACCCTACCCAACAAGCTTATTTATAGGTGATTGAGCTACTTCTTTCATCATTGCTCATCTCATTTTTGGTAGTCGATAGGTCTGGTTTGTTTGGTGTTAGTCTGCTAGAACTTAGACTTTGAACTTTGTAGTAAAGATGGACAACCCTATTCGCCTGAGATGCACTTTGGAAGAGGAGCAGAAGGCCTTTCTAGGTCGCGTTCTTGAGGAAAACCTCTTGTCAATTTGCAATGAGGTTGTTCCATGCTCTGGTGTGAAGTTTGTTATTGCTGGTGTCAAAATGGTTGTTGGGCGTGAGTTTTTGAAGAATGAGAATCGGTATCATGTCAACAGTGACATTACGTCACAATTTCTAGCCTCCCTACTTGACCTCGGAGAAGCAAGGGCCAAAATTTTGCTGCTCCTGAGGAAGATTTTTAAAGTAGTATATTTGGACGATGACATTGAAATTGTTGCTCATGTAGTTTTAGGAGTGGGGATCCCTTGGGCAAGTGAAGTCCACAAGCTTCTGCAACCTGGCCAGAATGTGGTCCTGCAACCATTTTTACTGGGCTTGACTGTTGGGCAGTTGTAGCACCATAGGAAATGCGCAAAAATTGGGTTGAATTTTTTTCGAAAATGGTTTTTCCTGGATGAAGTGGAAGATGGCAACAACTGGCTACAAGAATTCGCAACCATGGTCAATTCTGGTGGTTTCTACAACGAATAGTCCAGTAGTTCTAGAGTCTAGGGTTTTCCCCTAATTTTGTAAATTTGTAAATTTCAAGAAATATCAATGAAATTTCTAGAGTTTTAGTTTCATATAAAATTGTATTTCATTATTTTAACTTCTTATGCTTACTTATGCAACATTGCAATATTTTGCATTTTTTAATTTTCTATTGAATTGTTTATAAAAGCCTATGTGAATATAAAATATTATTAGTCCCTGCCTTTGGCAGGAAACTAATGGAATCACCTAGTTCCATATTAGTTCTATAATCTAAAAATTTCATTGATATACCAATGTTTGCAAAAGGTTTATTAATTTGCATTTTTTTAAAAATTGAAAAATACAATTTTTTTAAAACTTTATTGGTTCATGATGAAAAAGGCAATGAAAAATTTATTTTTTTTCAACACCTTTATTAATGCAAGCATTAATTGCAACCTTATATTTTCTTGTGACAAGTGGATAAACTTTTTTTTTAAATAATCATTTTTCGAACACCTCTATTAATGAATGCATTAATTTCAATTTTATCTTTTCCAGATTTGTGACAAGTGGATAAACTTTTTTAAAAAAAGACAATTAGTTTTAATTGATGTTTATCTTTGTAATTTGTAAAATGTTATTCAAATATAGATATTTTAATCAAATATAGACATTTTAACTCTTTTAAATTGTCAATTTTCAAAAAATATTTTTTATATAGTTTAATATCATATTTATTTTAATTTTAATTTGTATATAAGTTTAAATTAGAATTTAATTATTTTTATTTTTACCTATCTAAACCAATGCTTTTAATAAATTTTCTTTTATTTTTTATTTATATATATAATTTTATTAGATTATACATTTATTTAACATATATAATTTTTACTATATTGATATTTTTAATTTATACTTTAAAATACATAATATTAATTTTGTATCAATTTTAATAAAGTTCAAATTATTTAGCTAATATATTATCAACTTTATTTATTATAAGTGTGTTTGGTTTTTTTAAAGCATAAATGTTATTTTAAAATTAAATTTTTTTTTTTTTTAATGCATTATATTTAACCTTAAGAATATTGTCCAGCTTCTGCAATTGGATAAATTTATCACTTGAACAAGATATATCAAACAATTTAATAATTGAAATTAATCAATTTAACTCTTTTTTTAAAAAAATATACAATTTTATCTATATCTCATGTATAATTAGTTGATAAATATCTTTGGTATGATAAATGTTCTTTAGTATGTCATCTAATTTTAATTTAGCATGATACTATAATGTTTATTTATATATTCTTTTACTATTTTAATTAATATACATCATTGCAGTTATATAATTTAATAATATACTAACTATACTCGTAATTTAATGGGAGTGGGACCCATGACCCACGGGGTCACCACACCATTCACTGGTGTCGTTGGATGTTTATAGATCAACGATCGAAGTTGAGTTTCGGGATGAAAGGAAAAAGAAACCCTGTTATTTCAAACGTGTCCCAGAATCATGACATGAGTCACTAAACTCTTCGGTCGACAAACAAATAATAATGTCATTTCAATTTGGTGATGACGTGACACTGACACGTCTTACTCGTGATGTGAGTCATCTTGATACCTGACTAGCTTAGTTAATGAGAGTGGGACCCACGACCCATGGGGCCACCACACCATTCACCGGTGTCGTTGGATGTTTATAGATCAATGACCGAAGTTGAGTTTTGGGATGAAAGGAAAAAGAAACCTTGTCATTTCAAATGCATCCCAGAAACATGACACGTGTCACTAAACTCCTCAGTTGACCAACAAATAACAATGTAGTTTCAATTTGGTGATGACGTGACATTGACACATCTGACTCGTGATGTGAGTCATCCTGATACCTGACTAGCTTAGTTAATGGGAGTGGGACCCATGACCTACAGGGCCACCACACCATTCACCGGTGTCGTTGGATGTTTATAGATCAACAACCGAAGTTGAGTTTCGGGATGAAAGGAAAAAGAAACCCTGTCATTTCAAACGCATCCCAAAATCATGACACGTGTCACTGCTCAATTAACACATTGACATAATCGCATTCCACTTGCAGTTAACAGTGACGTTATGAATGACATTAATACATTATGACGTGTTAGGTAACACTAGTGGTCCACGATTCCACTCACATTTAAACTGAAAGTGTACTATGTGACAAGTGTGACAACTATAGACTATAGAGTACAAATTCTACAATTTTGGCGCATTAAGTTTCTTTAATTTTGTAGTTATACGTTGTCTGCAGATTTAGAAATTAGAAAGGGGTTACAAATTACAATTTACAAAGTTATAGTGCAATGTTGGATTCTTAATTTCTAGGTTGAGGATTGTGGTCCGAGGAAAGAAACAAACTACAGTCTCTCAGCTCTCTGCAAAAATCAAAACTAAGGGCAACATGAATGTGAACGGGTAAGTGTAACTACTAAAATCTTGAAAATTTACGTCCCACATTTTAAATTTTACAACTTTACTGTTTATATTATTATATAAAAAAATTTAGTCTGTAAGGTTTTAATTTTGAATCACCCCTATAGGCTTGTAGCTGTGTTTAAATATTTACCACGATGGGCAAAACAAATACCAAGAATAACATGGGCAAAATAATAGAATTTCACAATATGCTTAAAACACCAGGTTTCAGTGATTTATTCCATGATATACATGATCCTATTATTCATGAAAATAAGGGTATAATGGAGATAAGATTTGCACTTGAAAACAAGTGGAATGATCCAAATAAGGCTTCAAAATATTCTTCATTTAACCCTAGTGTAAATGCAACTGCAAATAAAATTGTACTGTGGCTAGCTAGGTCAGCACGCATGGCGTTACCTCAAGTATTCCCTTGCCTAGAAATTGTTATGCTCTGCGTCAAAAATTATGATGAAAATAGAAAAGCAATTGTGAATAAAATTACTCAGGACGAAATTTTGTCCATAACTGAGAGTGAATTTGCTAGTCTGTTGAACCTAGGGTTTCAACAACAAAAGTCAAATGTACATATTGACCTGGGAAAGTTGGCAGATGATTATGAAAAATTAGATGCAGAATAGAGAGATTCTTATATCAAAGGAATAACAAGTGGTTGTAGGCTGAGTCCAAATCACATGCCTCCTTATGATTTTGAATTTTTTGTGCCATGGGCACAGGACAGTATTTCCTTGCTAGCATTTTGTTTGGGATTGGATAGTAACAAACAAGTGGATGCCAACATTTTTGAAATGCTTTATCATATTCATTTTTAAAAAGAACTAGTAAGATATCGTTTTATTGAGCACATTGTTTGTTGCATGCAAGATCAATTACTAATGATTCAAAGAGGTTCAAAGAAGACATTTAAATTCACAACCTACTTGTGCTAACTTCTCCTAGCAAAGCATCGTGCATTATTTGAAGCAAACAAGCTTTGCAGTCAGACTCAAGGCCAAAATCCAATATATGAGTGGACACCTCAGATAAGGATGATTGATAATAGAGGGAACTACAACAATTTTGTAGACTTCTTTTTGGCACCAATGTACCATAAAATTATAGGCACTCCAATGCCTAGATTGCCTGTTACTTGTAGAAATTGCATTCAACTCAGAAGTGAACTACAATTGGCTGACTGGTACTTAATGGAAGAGTACACTATGTTAAGGTCTTACAGTTCATGGGTAAAACCCTACAAACTTCCAATATATGTAACAGAGAGGGTATTTGCATTGGAATGTGTACGACAAATGGAGAGCACAGATGTACTCTTTCATGGTTAGCAAAAGAAAATGATATTTCCCTCCTTTCCATTCTCCTTTGGAGGGTTCGCATTTGAGAGAAGAGGATTCAAAGTGGCAGAAGCCTTTTTTTCAATTTTTCGATTTGATGTTGACAGTCACTGGCAGTATGATCCACTAAACATAATTGGAGCAAGGCTTAAGGGCATTGGGACTTCTGCAAGAAAATATCAACATGAAAGTATGCCTTTGATTGAAAAATTTAAAAACATGGACTCCTGGGAGGAGGTCAAAAAACAGATGGAGAAATATTCTGCTGAAAATAATATGTCAATACAGGAATTGTCATCACAAATAATGGCATTGCACAAACAGAAAGGAAAAGTGCAGGGCATGACATCGTCCAATTTCTACAAGAAAGTTGATAAACCATCTACAAAACCTATTCCAAAAGAGCTAATGAATGATTGTATAGATGCTGGATGGAGTTGAAGTAAAATTTCTCAATTTTGGGAAATAAGGAAGAATCTCGGTGAGCCAAAGACCTCTTTAGATCGTGATGAGGTTGAAGAGGATACAATATTTGACGAATTGTGGAATAAGGAGCATCCACTTGAAGCACATCACAGTGATACTGATGATGATTACGATGACCAAGATTCTTTGAATCCCTCATACAGTACACAAATTCAGAGAGGAGTTGATGCATCCACCAAACTTCTATATAGCAAAGGGGCAAAAATTGTAGAAAAAATGGGCTACCAAGGTTCTGGTGGTGTGGGTCCCAGTGGAGAAGGGGTTTGCTTACCACCTCAACCACCAGCCGTAGCACCAAAACATGGTCAGAAACCAAGCCTTGGGCATGGAGATAAATCATCAACTCAATCAATTCCATCCACATTGGATTCATCTCAGTTAATTAAATTTGTTCCTGCTTCATTTACAATTCCAGTTCCAAGCACTCAGATTCAATCCGAATCAACTGTCACTCCCACAGTCGTAGATATCATGGGTACAACTACAACTAGTGGTCTGAAAAGGACATTGTATATAGATGTAAAAAAATTTGGTCCTGGAGATCAAGAAAGTGTAAAGAAGCAGAAGGTTATGACAAGTATTAGTAGTACTACTAGTACAACAACGCCAATGGTGACTGAGTCCAACAATTGCCCATCCTTCAGGAAAAAACCCTCAGAACAATCCACAAACCCCACTAATGGGTCTAGGTGTTGGTTATCCTCATGGTATTGGTGGAATCTCGTACATCAAAGCAAGTGCTACTGCTATTTCACCATTCAAACATTCAATTGTCTCACAAAATCTTGATTTTCGTTACAATGAATTTGTAACTAACTATGAAAAATCAAAAAACAAGAATAGACAAAATAGTAAGACAATGAAGATGGAAGCAATTGCTACAGCTCGTGATGCAAAACCTGCAACCAATAGGTTATTTCCCACATATGACCCAGATAAAGATATGATGGAATTCATGGTTGTTATGCCCCTAGCTAGAGATAACAATCCACTAGAGAGTCAGTTAGATCCATCTGAATTTCAAGTTAGCACTCTCCAAATGGATTTATCCAAAATTGAAAATGTGGACAAGATAAATGTGTCCAAAATGACCGACCAAGTGGTCTATAGTTAAGTGATGAAGTTGGAGAGAGAGAAAGGAAAGCTTCAGGGCACAATAGATAAGTTAAAGGCAGACTTGGCAAATGTAAAGGCAAGTGAGAAAGCAGTAGTAAACAGTTGCAAAGAATTAGAGAATAGGATAAAAAATTCATCCTTTGGCTCTAAAGAAGCAACTGAACAGCAAGAACAAATGGACGCAGAACTGAAAACTCTAAGGGAAAATTTGGAAAAAATGGGAAAAAAACTCCAAGATGAAAAAGACTCTTCAACAAAGTTATACAGAAACTTGGAGAATGCTGCAAATGTAAACAATAAGTTAAATAAAGAATTGAAAAATGAGAGGGTAAAAACAAAAGAGTGGGAAGAGAAAGCAAAAGGGTGGGAAAATAAAGCAGAGCAAATAAGAAAACATAGTGAACACCAGTACTTAGAAATGAAAGAAGACCTAAAGAAGGCAAATGATACTATTAAAAAATATGAAAATGGCTTGAATGACCATGTAAATAATACAGTAAAGCAAATAAAAAATTACTTCTAGGGGAAAATAAAGACTTCTACTGATAGGTTGTATGATTGTTTCGAACTCTATAGATGAAGCTCTTACATATGTTTTTGGGAAGCTGAAAGAGCAACTTCAAGATAACAAAAGTTTTGGTCAGAGACAAAAAACTGCAAAGCAGATTATAGAAGAAATCAACAACACTGCTGACAGGCATTTGGCAAGCAAGGGAATTCAAGACCGCATTGGTTCAATAATAAAGGCAACCTCTGTATTTCATAAATGTCAAAAACTAACAGAAGTAGAAGAAGTTCTTGCTTTATTTGGGCCAAAGCTCGCTAAGATGAACAATAAAACAGCAAAATTGATATCTCTTGGTTTACCGAGTCTTGGACCTAATTTCTCAACAACGGGTTTCGTTGGAAGAGAAGTTTACAAACAAAAGTTGGAGGACCAAATAACCTCTAATTTAGGCAACCTTCCTCAGGACAGAACTCATGAAGGCATTGCAAAGTGCATCAAAATATTCACAAATTTGCATGCACTAGTGGAACGAACATTGCTTGAAACTCACTCTTCCAAGTATGGAATGCTGATGAGAATGCAGGTCATTTACCATAACATCAAAAATTTTACCCTTCCAACTGAAGAAGAATGGAGCATACTACAGAAATTTATAGTCTGTATGTAAAAGTACTTTCAGTTTCAATCATCTCTATATCTTTACTATATATGAATATCTTTCATATTATCCTACATACTACAGTCTAGACTCTAGAATTGAGTTTAAAGTAACAAGTTTGAACTTTGTTTTTTGAACAGGATCAATGTTGCAGTCTTGCAGATGCTATTGCCTATGCTAAAATTGCTAATTTACTAAACCAACCTGTCAAATGCAGAAATGTACAACTAAAGTTGTAGAGATGTTGTAGACTTGTAGATGTCTTACTGATTTAGATTTTGAGACTTCACATTAGGCAAATCGACCTGAAGCTGTTGTTGCTCCCTTGTTTCTATAAAAGGGAATTCAGGGTCATTGGCTTACAAGAATTGTACCATATTAGCTTAATATTGCAAATGAAAACCATTAATAATTATTAATTATGGAATTGAATCTGTGATTCTATCTAATTTTCATGTTTTCCAATTCAATGTATGTTGAATAAATGAATAAAATAGAAAACAAAATTTCATTCAAGAATTTCAAATTCAAATATGAATGATCATTGATGACATGATATAAACTACACTCTACAGTAATAATACTCTTTGTTCTCAAATTTTAATGATGAAACATAATACATTCTAATTTCTTGCTTTTCTAAAATGAACATTGAATGATAGGATATCATATAGTAGTTAATAAGTTCAAAAAATACCTATTGGTTGCCACTGCTAATTTAGCAGAAATTTTTTAAATTTTCCAATTCATCTCTATGTCGTCATCATCATCCAATTCTGGTAGTCCAGTTGCTTCATTGTTCTCTTCATTTTCGTTTGTGTCTTCTTCAACTTCAAGTTCACTTTGACCTCCGCTTCTATGACTCCCAATCCCATGGCCACTACCACTGCCAACTGTACTTGTCCCACTTGGAGACGCTGTAGGAGATTGGTTAATGGTGTTGCCCAGTCCCACCCTTCTTTTGCATCTTTTCTTCTAGATTTACATTGCTTTTTGAAAAGGAAAAGTATTGACATTATACCTAGATGTGTATACCCTCAAGCATGATTCCAAATTCTTGTTTAGTTGGTTTCTTAGCTTTGATTTTAGGAAGCCCAAAGCACTGTAAACTCTCTCATCCTCCACTAAACCCAATATCATGGTTTGACATAGATCAGCAAGCTTGAAGTACTCTAAAATTTCTTCATGCAATAATGTGCTCTATTTTAGTTCTGTCCAAAGCTTTTTTGCCGAGCCCTCTTCATGTGGTTTACGTATTAATTGATATTGATGCTTCATGGTCCTTGCAAAGGTGCCTGATTGCTGTCTAAGAAGACCCTCATCTAATATTCTGTTGATAGTCACTCCATTGAATTCTATAGATTTGCAAAATTCCTTAATCAAAATCAATAGCCTTCTACAATAATCTTTCTTATTGTTGAAGGACCACTATTGAGGAAACACAATTGCCATGGCCTCAAGTAGTTGATCATATGGGAATCGTGATATTATTTCAGAGGAAACTCTATAGGCTATCTCCCTTGCAGTAGATGTTATAGACTCGATGATCTTGGTAAACTCTTCCCTTGTAACTCTTGTAGCTCGCTTATTTGGGGCACTATAGGACATTGGAATCTGAAATCCCCTTACACAAACACATAAATCTCCATTTTAACCGATTTTTAAATAATTATCAAGATCGTCCAAATCTGTTAGTTTTTGCCAGTGATTAAATCTATCGTCAGATAAATTTAGGTCAGTACGATAGAGACTATCAAGGGCTCGACATGACATTTTATGCAACTGAGCATATTCTGCAATATACATGGCTCTTTGCTGGGCTTTTTTCATAATTAACCTCATTTCTTCTAGCATGGAAAGAAGAGATGCCAAAGTCAAAAGTGTCTCTATATTGCTTAACCTCTGAAGCAGGTCGCCACATCTCTGATTTTTTGCTCCTAATTTTCGTACATCAGTCCAATCAAAGATTGATATTCAAAAAATACTTGATGCGCTGGTCCATCCAAAGAGATCCATCTGGTATCAACATCTTTTAGAAGCTTGTTTCCATTGGTAATTCCATCAGCAAAGTGCTGAAATTCCCTAAAATGCTTGGGACTTTGACAAAAATATGCATACAACTCTCTTACTAAATCTTCAACCTTGTTTACTGAAGGAAACTTCTTCACAACTCTAAAAGCAAGATTCATCCTATGGGCCATATAGTGAATGGCAACAACATATGGTGAACAAGAAGCCTGCATCTTTGTGCAAAGACCATTCCTTTGACCTTGCATTACTGAAGCTCCATCCGCTCCAACACAAACCAACTTCTTCACTATTGTCAATTCATCCATAGCTCCATATTCAATTAAATTACTCTTTACTAATTGAAATAAAGTTTTTGCTATCGCATTGTCTCTCAATTTAGCAATAGATAGTAGATGTGGTTGGCGAACATTATTCTGTACAGTATAAACATGCATGCATACCCATGACATATTATCTATTGCCATAACTTCATCTAAGGACAATGCAATAAAGGTTGACTCTTTTATTTTTCTTTGTACATCCTCTATTTCAACCTGTGCAATACAACTTGCCCATTCCCATCCACTGTTTATCGACCAATGACTAACAGGATAGTTAGGAACTTTCAGAAAGTGTAAAAAACCACTCATTTATGGATAGTCTGTCATTGGACGCCCTCTGCTCAAAATATAGAAAACGTTACTTAATTAAATAGCTTTTCCACGTTCTTCTACTTCACTTGCTTTTGCAAAAATAGCATTAATAGAACCTTGAACTTCACCAAGCTTCATCTGAAATTTTTGAAACATATAATATTCTTCAGCATTCCTTTTATGTTGGCATTGCTCCTTTGTTTTATATCTTACCACTTTTATTTCCTTACCATCTACAGTTGAGGTTTCGTAAATCTTACCAACATGTTTCTCTATGGTGTCTAGTTTAAGCTGCAACCGCTTTTCCTTTTTATACTTCCAACTACAAATTGCACATATGCATTCTATTGGTGGCTCACCTACAATTGGATTGTCCACGGGCTCAATGAATGGATACTTTGTTGCCCAATCAAATTTAAATCTCCTAGCCATCTCCCACTGACGATCAATTTTTTCTTTCGATTTTCCTCTCCCTTTAGTGTCACTGTTACTGTTAATTGCACCATCATCATCACCGAAGTCGATTGATTCATCCTGGTACTGGTTATTTACTGGATATTCTTCTTCAAGGTCATCTTCATTAGAGATATCAGGTTCTGCAACTCCGTCACCAGATTTATTAGGCTCCCCAATTTGTTGAATGGACTCTTGTGTAGGTTGAGATTGTACAGGCTCCTCTGATGATGTACCTTCCTTACTTTGACCAACACTGTTGCGTCTACCCCCACCAAAGTATGAAGATATATTTTTGCATTTCGTTGGCCTCTCTTGGACATCTCCACCTTCATTAGTCCTACTCCTCTTCCTATTTAAATTCGACTGACATCTCCATCAAATTAAGGTTGCAATAAAATACTATGGACTCGTAGTCGTAGTCGTTCGGGTTCTCTACTGATCGCAATACTATGAAGAAGGCTCCTTCTTTCGGCATGTTTCAATAATGAAACTCATGTCTTAAATAGACAACTACAAATAAACCGTTTTCATTTTGGTGAATGGGCCAACCGTTACATATGATAAGAACTAATATTTGGCGAAGCCCGCATAATTTCAAGTAATTGAGTGGGCAAATAGGGCAGGAATTTGGGACCCCATTGTGTGTGATGCATAGCGAATTGGGTCCTAGGACAAATAAAAATTTCACATAGGAAAATGGGAATTTGGCAAATGATGATCGTCGAAAGAGACACTCAATTAATTATGTGGCGAATAAGAATAAACATTAAAGAGAAATATGGGCGAAGAACCTGACTACCAAACTGAAATTACGTAATAATAGTGGCGAACGTTCCGACCACTATATGAGTATTTTATAAAATCTGGGCGAACCGGTCAACTAGTATATGGTGTTTTTTTCTGCCAATTTCTATAGCCCGATCGGGACATATTTGCCAACTGGCAACTAATCGCCACTAAAAAAATCTCTGACGCAGTGCAAGGTAGGAGAATCCCCAAAGGAGATGTCCTAGCCCCCAGCTATACAACCATGCGGTGGAAACATAATAACAAGAAGCAACAATGCAAGATCTGATACCAAATCACAATAATATATTCATAAAATATAACTGATTACATGTAATGTGCCGAGTTGTAAGGCCTTCCCGGTTACAGCCAAATACAAAGCAAGTAATAGTTCTGCAAGATCCCTCAAGATCCAATCCCAAACCTTAGCTAGTCCAGATTATACTCTGGTAGAAACCTCCAAGGAAGATCTAAACTTGTGCTTGCAAGCCCACCAAGCAATCTCCTTGTTTTCCAAGCCGTAGCTACTAGCCCTTCTCCAAATTCGCTCTTCCAAGCTCCTCCACTTCTCCACGATGGATGAATAATGCCTAAAGAGTTCCCTACAACCCCTACTTATACCAATCTAAGCCATAGGTCGGCCCAGAACACAAATTATATACAAATACATAAATTAAATGCCAAAGTCGGCCTCCTACAACAATTAAATTCTCAAAATCGATGTCTTAGTAAAATTGTGATATCTCCTAGCTCCAGATGAATTAGAACTCGAGCTTCGAACCATAGGTAGAAATCTAGGCCCTCTTTCATCCTTGAAATTTTCATTCTCTAACTCGTTGTAAAAAATTAGATACAGGGCTTACAACAGGCACAAAATTTCCAGACCATGCCGAGCAGCAGTCCAAGCACCTTTCAAAGAAACTACCGAGCTTCCTCTCATGAACTCCAAAGTAGCCACCGAGAAAAACCAAAATGCTCCTGCATCATTATATCTCTCTTATTCACAAACATAGACATTCATCTCTCCCTCTCTATTTTATCTTACCCCTCTTTGCCGTTAGATTCAATATATATGTATCATATTTCTTGTATTTCTCTTTGATTTATTTTTTTATACATGCGCTCTATCTATTTATCTATTAATATCCATCTACCACACCATACATCAAAATGAAAATGAATGTCTGCAAGTCCATATGTACACGTAATAAACTAAAAAATACGTCCATATGTACACATAATAAACTCAAAAAATAATTAACTTGAAAGAATATTAGAAACCGAATAAACACAACAAAATACAGAGCTGCTGCAGCAGATAGAAAGGAGAATTTGTATTACTCATCAAAATAGTCATTACATAGTTGACTTCTTTATAGAGGATTTACTTTAGAACTCCTGATATGGAGTAAAGTCTCTCAATGCAAACAAATACATTCTATCAATTACTGAATAGACTGGAGGATGCGATGTGCTGAAGACTGATCTTTCAGTGAATGTAACTGGTACATATGTGCTCAGTTCTTCCACCATAAGTAACGTGAACTATAACAAATTAACCAATGCATATGGAAGTCATGGAAGATGACTTGGAGACTACCAAATAAGCCATGCAATCTATTATAACACACTGAAAACTAACTCATCAAATTTGTAGATCAATTTTGACTGGGTGCTTGCATGGAGGAGAAACTGTTTCCTTAAATTGATACTAGTCAGTTACAACTGCAGACTGTGGAGAAATTTTCTCCATCCAACATAACTACATACGGTCATCGTTAGAAACAAGCACGTACTTATGCTTCATTGCATCTAATTCTTGTTCACGATCGCGCAAAACCTTCATCGTTACAGTTAATTCTTCATCACGATCATTCAAAAACTTCCTCGTCGCCGCTAATTCTTCATCACGATCTCTCACAATCTTCCTCGTTGTAGCTAATTATTGATCACGATCACTCAGAGTCTTCCTCGTTGTAGCTAATTCTTGATCAGGATCACTCACAGTCTTCCTCGTCGCCGCTAATTCTTGATCACGATCACTCACAGTCTTCCTCGTTGCAACTAATTCTTCATCGCGGTCACGCAAAATCTTGGTAGTTGCAGCTAATTCTTCATCACTTTCACGTGATCTCTTCTTTGTTACAAATAATTCCTTCTCTGACGACATTTCAATCTTCTTGGTTACGGCAAAGTCAGACTGCTCGCCACATCCCATATGAGCCAATAAAACCCACAAATGGCTGAGAAATTCTCCTCCGGCCGCCAAGCACTCGGCGTGATATGTTGCCTTATTGTATACTGCAATATATATCAGTAGCCTACCCCAATGCCCCGCCAGAAGCTCCCACCTCCTCTCTTTTTAGTCCTTCGCACAGTAGCAGGCCTGCTAGTTTTTCCCCGGAGCCAAGTGCATTGTTGTTGTTGTTGCTCAAGAGATCTAAGGGATCTCCCCTTATAATGATATCCAGGGTAAGTGTGCTCAGAAGTCGCTGCACAAGCTGCATGTATATAGTTCTTGCCATCTTGGGGTGGACAGGCAGAAGATGGGGGCGCGACAATAGCAAGTATGCACAGTACCTCGACAGTATTTTACTGCAACGGACATGCTCATTCTCATCCTCGCTGTTCAATTCTCTTTTCCTGTCGCATATAGTGGTCGCTATATGCCACATAAGAATGGCCTCCTCTAGATTGCCATGCTGGTCAAGGACAGCCCGGATTTCATCTTCTTTGGCGAAATAAAGCTCCTCAAAGTTGTAAACATTCTGTCTGAATGTTTCATTACTAGCATCCGGAGGACATGTCTCTTTGAGGACAGCAAAGATGAAGTTCTTGAGTTCCTTTTCGGCAGACACTTCGTGGATATGTCCCAGTTCGATGTAACAGCTAACACTCAGATTGTACGTCTTTGGTAAGAATCCAGCCGCCTTCCACATAAAAGGAAACCTGTAAGCCAAGTCTCTATAAGACACCGTTGGGGAATTCGATTGCTCCAGTATCTCTTTACGACCTTCGATCTGCATGACTTAATAAGGATTCGTGGAGTCGCAACACGAGCACAAATTAACCAAACCCTTGTCCAGTCTGATACTATAACTCGCCATAGCTGAAAGACCTCTACCGCAAGCGCTACTGAAATCACAACCTATGTCACAGTCCCCTGTGCTTGTCTCGATTGGTTGTCTCTCAAAATTAGAAACCCCGCTGCTCCCATGAGAATGGTGTTGAGTACGCGCACTACCATCCCCCACTTGCTGAACGCTGTACCGCTGTACTTGGAGAAGACTGCATCATAAATGAATTTTAGTTCCATCTCCACAATTTGGAACGCATTGTCCGCGCCAAGGTCAACCCAGAAATCTCTGGTCTTCAGCCGGGCCCCTTCAACGAAAGGAAAACTTCCAAACCTCCGCTTATACATCTTGAACAACGCATGAGAAAGGCAGATATTCCTGTCCGTTTCTTCAACACCAGCTTCCTCGACGGCCTTCATAGTGACTACCCCTCTTATTTTGAACGAAGACGCATCTGCCACTGCTTCTATTCCTTCTCCTCCCAGCAACTGATCCTCTCCCATAATAACAAATCCGTGATCGTCTACAACATTTTCTCTCTCCATGTATTTTGAAATTGACAGACTCGACATAACAATTTGAGAATAGCTAGCAAGCCTCAAGGAAAGGGTCCTCTCTCCGTACTTGATGAATCCTACAAACAGAAGAATAATAGCAGAAGCTAAAGCAGGGCCTTTCAATGCTGCCGCATATATGACATAGACTGCCACACAAACTTGATATAGCATATTGAATCCGTGTCTCAACCAGAGCTCATTATCAGCCATGGAATAGGCAGTGATGGCATCTGGTCCTCCTAGATGCATCAGTAACACCGGAGCCCATATCGCATATATCCCACTCCGAACGTTGTGCATCATGGTCCCGAGTTCAGATATGGCTACAGCAACTGCAGAAATGTAGGCTCCCCACACATCAAACGCAGAGTTCTACTTGAAATGAAGTATCTGCATGCACCAAGAACAACTAAAACAAGCTGCAACGTCATGCTGATCAGTACTAGAGCCCTTACCAACCATTGTATTGGAATCCGCAGCGCATAATCTACCAACACACTCCACACCACACTACTAACTGCGTGCATGGCCTCCCAAACTACACAGACAAAAACAATAAAATGGAAAATGAAAGCACGCACAACTGGCCGACAATCTTCATGCTAATCTTCAATGGAAAGCTTTTTTTATACTTGGTTAAGAATCAAAAAAGAAAAGTACAACTACACCTGCAAAATAGCTGTATAAATATTAAAAGTTTATTAATAAATTTTATACGCATTAATAGTTATTTATTGCATTACAAGTATTTGAAATTTATAGATTCTAAGTAAAGTAATTGTACAAGTTCATTGATTCTTATAAGACGAATGAGGCATAGTGTAACTTAAAGACAACACACTACTTGGTTTTATTTCTTTATGTAGCTTGTATGCCCAACTACTACCTATTTTATTAGACTTCTACCCTTTCACTTTTGTCCATAATCCTATTTTCCATCAAGGTCCTCACAACTTTCCCTAGTCAAGTGTCACTACCGCAGTTAATTTTTAAGTTGCACTCCCACTCAATTTGTTGTGCTCAACCCATCATATTTCATGCTTGAGGGGGAGAGGCCATTTTGTCATTAAAAAACAATCAATATCCACTAGTGAGAGGTGGAAAAATAATTCTCTGTGACATTTCCCACCTATATTTGCAAGGAGGCATTCAAAGTAGTAATGGAAGTCTTGAGGATATCAAGTATGTCTTCGTCTCTATTTCAAGATTTGTTATGAAGATATGTAGGAGTGAGACTACAAAGAGGACAAGATCAAGAACCTAGACTACTAGCTCAATAGGCAGTCATATGTTAATGTTTAGCATCAGAAGAAGCAAAACGTGAATTAATTGATATTATGAAACTACTATTGATTCCATAATCACAGAGATATAAGCATACATACATACATACATACATACATACATACATACATACATACATACATACATATATATATATATATATATATATATATATATATATATATATATATTAATGTACGTATACACATACATATGCTTACATCCTTGTAATAGTTCATGAATTAGCAGTAGTACTAAGATCATGTTTTTGATTAATCGGCAAACTTCATAATGATTAGGCACTTATGTTTATCATGCCTTGTATCGGATTTCAATACTTATCGTGCCTTATTATTATCGAGTGTTATTTCTTATCGTGCCTTGTTATTGTTATCGGGCACTAACTTATGCAAAGGTTAGCTGTTATTTAAACTAACATGCCTCTGAAGAGGCATGTCTCTACGTGGCCCTTGGGCCACATAGAGACATGACTCTTCGAGGTCATGTCTTTCACCCTTATATATATATATATATATATATGTGCATAAGTTGCCATAGGGAAATCATCTATCACACGGCATCCAAGTACCTACAGTCAACAACAGTATTGTATAAGCATCACTCTATTATCACCATTGTTTCATTTGTCATACAACACTTCCTTGTTATAGTTATTGTTGAAGGAGAAGGATAAACAAATATATTACCAAGATTGTTGCCATAGAAGAGCAAAGATATTATGCATTGTTCAAGTAAGATATTCTCTGCAAGCATTTATTTGTAATTGTTTTATCTATCAGAGATCCACAATAATTAACATGGTATCAAAGTTGTACTGATAGAAAAAATTTT
Source organism: Cupressus sempervirens (assembly GCA_028749045.1). NCBI lineage: Eukaryota > Viridiplantae > Streptophyta > Pinopsida > Cupressales > Cupressaceae > Cupressus > Cupressus sempervirens. The sequence goes on from CM053788.1 coordinate 146,270,406, forward strand.
ACAAAATACTCATTCTAATCTAAATTTCAAAAGTTATAGAAAGAGGTCTTAAAATTCAAAGCATTAAAATGGTGAATCATGTAAGAATAGAAGATAGGCTAGATGGAGCATCAAACTTCTCATCTTGGAAAATTAGATAATTAATAGTGCTAAGAGAAATGGAATTGGAAAAATACATTGAATCAAATTTACCCATGCCTGAAAATGAATCTGAGAAAGTAATGTGGAAAAGGCATAATAATAAAGCAATGAAGATCATTATAGACTCAGTAAAGGATCATATACTTCCATCTATAGCTAATCTTCAAACTGTATTTGAAATGTTCTCCACCATTCAAAATACATTTGAAATCAATAATACAAGTAGATTATTAACTTTAAAACAAGATCTACTTTATATAAAGATGAAAAGTGGAGAATCCATAACCTCATATTTCTTAGGAATTATTGAATTAAAAGATCAACTTGCAACTATGAAAAACCAAGTGGATGATAAGGAACTAAGCATGATTGCTCTTAGAGGTCTTCCTCAGTCATGGAAAACCTTCATTCGAGGTTTAAGTTCATGACCCGAACTTTCAAAATTTGATCAACTAAAGAATGAATGCACTCAAGAGGAGTCTAGACTAGCTTCCAGAGGTCTAAATTCAAATCAAGAGGGAGACATCCAAGCACTATACACCAAATCAAATAAGAAAATAAAGTTTAAGATTAACAAGAAGGATTTCAACAAAAATCACAAATCTCACAAACAACGTGACTGGTCCAAAGTTAGATATTTTAAATGTGATAAGCTTGGTCACTCTTATTATGTATGTCCAAAAAAGTAGAAAATTCAAGCAACTTTAGCAGAAGTTAAAGAAGAAAATGTTGAGAAAATGAATAAAGAAAATTATGCATTCTTCGTAGCTCTCTCAAGCAAATTAAACACTAATCACAATACTTAGATCATAGATAGTGGAGCTTCTCATCACATCACCAAATTTAAGGATAAGTTTGAAACCTTCTCAAAACATGAATCAGAAGAAGTAACCATTGGAGATAATTCCTCTCACCCTATTAAAGGAATTGGTTCTTGTTCTATACAACTAAATTCTCATATCACACTTTAGCTCAAGAATGTCCTATATGTACCAAGGATCAAAAGAAATCTTGTCTCTATCTCCAGACTTGCTGATCAAGGGTACAGAATTGCATTTCAAGAAGATAGAGTCCTATCTTGGCCTAAGAACTCAACTATTAAGAAAGCCATCTCCATTGGAATCAAAGATGGAAATCTTTATAAGCTTTGTAATAATCAAAATCCTAATTTAAACTTAACCCTTAGTAATGATAAGTCAAACTCCTCTGAAATTTGGCATAGGGGACTAGGTCATCTTAACTTTTGAGCCTTATCATCTATAGGGAAATTTGTAAAAGGTCTACCTAATCTAAAAGTAGATCATTCAAGTATTTGTAAAGGGCGTGCATTAGGTAAAAATACTAAAAATTCCTTTCTGAAAAGTGATCATAAATCTAAATCCATTCTTGAATTAATTCATACAGATCTTTTTGGTCCTATGTCAGTCCCTTCTCTTAATGGATGTCTTTTCTATATAATTTTCATTGATGATTACTCTAAGAGAACCTAGATCTATTTTTTGAAACATAAGGAGTCATCTGAGGTCTTATCCAAGTTTAAAGAATTTAAAGCCTTAGTTGGAAACCAATCAGCTCAAAAGATCAAAACCCTAAGGTCTGACAATGGAGGTGAATACACATCTAATATCTCTAAAAACTTTTGTGTCTCTGTTGGGATTAAGAGGGAGTTTTATGTACCTTATGATCCTCAACAGAATGAAATAGCTGAAAGGAAAAATAGATCTATAGTTGAATCAGCCAGAGCTATGTTACATGATCAAAATCTTCATTACTCTTTTTGGGTTGAAGCATCCAATACTATTGTCTACATTTAAAATCAATGCCCTCACTCCATATTAGGAAATACCACTCCAGAATAAGTATTTACAGGCAGTAAACCAGATTTAAGCCACCTAAGAATATTTGATGTCAGTCTATATTCACATACCAAAAGAGAAAAGAACCAAATTGGAGCCTTCTGGGAAAAAGGGAATATTCATTGGATATAGTGAAACTACAAAAGGATACAGGATCTACATTCCTGGGGAAAGGACAATTGAAATTAGCAGAGATGTAGTATTTGAAAAAGACATAGCCTTTAAAAATTTTAGTAATAGTGATGAATCTATTTCAGAAGAAGATCAACCTATACAAATTTAGAGGGAGGATGATTTTGACTTCTCTTCCATGTCTAATCATATAGAACTTGAAAACCTTAACAATAAGAAGAGACCTCTTTGGGCTAGAAAGGACTAGAAATCAATCTTGTTATGTTGCATTACTATCTGAACTCATAAAATCTAAACCAACTAATGTTGAAGAAGCACTTTCACATCAATCATAGAAGGAAGCAATGATTGAGGAATATAACTCTATATTGAAAAATGATGTATGGGATGTTGTGCCTAGACCTAAGAACAAATCAGTTATCTCTTCCAAATGGTTGTTCAAGATTAAACATGCTTCAGATGGTAGTATTGAAAAATACAAGGTAGAATTTTTAGCTTGAGGTTTCTCTCAGAAAGAAGGTATTGATTATGAAGAAACCTTTGCCCTTGTTGCTAGGTACACTTCAGTCAGAACAATCGCTAGTACATTTGGGCTCATTTTTTGACCTTTATTGTTCGAAATTTCAACCCATTTTTTGACCAAATTCGACCAACGAATTGGTCAATAATTTTTCGGTTGAAAATTTGACGAACCTACTGGATGGTCGAAATTTTGACCAATACGTTGGTCGAAAAATGTTGAAGTTGTTAGGTCATTTTCTGCCATTCATTAGTCAAACTTTCGACCAATGCTTGGTAGAAATCTGCAGGACATTGGTCAAAATTTTGACCAATGCATGGTAGAAAACTAGATGGCATTGGTCAAAATTTTGACCAATACGGTGGTCGAAAAATGTTGGAATTGTCAACACATTTTCTGCCATTCATTAGTCGAACTTTCGACCAATGCTTGGTAGAAATCTGTAGGGACAACGATATCATGGACCCACTTCCCATGTACTAGGTACGAAGATTTTTGGTCATGAGATCAAGCCGAGATCAAAGGGTGGCATTCACTCGCTATGAAGAAGTGCTCAAAAGTTAAGTCTAGTGAGTTAGCGAGTGTGGTCCACCACTATTGAAGTAAAATTGCTATCCACAAGATCAAGTCTGGATCGATGACGCTCGTTGACTCGCTATAAAGAGATGTGCAAAAATTAGGTATAGTGAGTTAACAAGCAATGGACCCACCATCGTGTTCTTAAAGGTTGTTTCAATTGTCTACCACACGATTAAAGTAAGATCAGTGATCATCGGTAGCTCGCTGTGGAAAGGTGCTCAAGAATTATGTATAACGAGTTAGCGAGTTGATGACACATGTCCGTAGTCATCCACGGGCCCGGTTTGAAGCGCCAACCTTGAAGGAAAGGTACAGGTGGAGGTGTTTTATTGGCTTGACTGCCAATGTGTTAAGAAGAAAGCTGAGTCATCTTAGTTGTCATTCCTAGATCGTAGGATTTTTCAAGGATCAACACAAGTTTAAAAAAGAAATTGCGATGCCACTCTATTTTTTTGTTCGGCGCATTTATGATAAGTGAAAGCTTCGTGTGGGAGAAACAAAGTATAACATAGAGATTTCCATTAATTCCAGTCCCATACGAATAGAGATTGCAAATTTTTTGAGCATAAGAGCCTGATTGATTGTGTCGTGTTAAGCCTGGTAAAGACGTGAAACTATTCTTCTGTCATTCGAGAGAAATTTTAGAAGTTCAAAGAAGAACAAGTTCAGCAAGTCAAGTAAGTACTCATATTATAACCTTTGTGGCATTCCAATTCTCTCAATACTGTCAAAATGCCTCCTAAGAAACCATTCTCTGGGCAAATTAATTACATGGATAGGAATGTCCACGATGATTTATTAGAATTACTCCTAGAATCTACTGTACAGCCTGCACAAGTTAAAAAGTTAATTTCCTTAAACCCTAGGCTTAAAATTGGTGATGGCCTATATGACAAGGGGAACTGGGTTAGGGATGCAACAACTACTCAAACTGGCCTTTTCTTGTTTAAAAAGTGGTTTTCGGAAAGAAAGTTGTTTGCCCCGTATGCTAATGTTTGGAATTTTGATTTGGGAAAGTTAGTAATCCCAAGTGTTTTCATGGATTATGATTTGCTTGAAGCCATTGCTAAGAATTATGACAAAGCCATTAGGGTTGTAAGAAGAAAGGATGGTGTGCCTCTGGTCTCGATTACTCCTAAAAAAATTAGAGAGGTTTTTCACCTGGAACCATTATCAGACTACCATGTGCAAATCAATCTGCTAGAATTAGAGAATGAATATAAAGCAAAGAAGGATGTAATTAGGGGAGGTGCACTAAGGGCACATATTGGTACAATAGAAACTTTTCCAATAATTATTGTAGCCTCTAGAGAGCCTTTTAAGAAGTGTCTTTTCACTTCCTAGGTTGTAGAGATATACAGGACCTTATGCCGAGTTTTTGTTGAAGATGAGCAAGAATTTATGCCCATTGGTTTCATGTACATGATGGTTCAGATTGCTTCCTTCGGTGTAGATGTTATTTTTGATTTTGCTTCCTTTTTGGCTAAAGAAATTCACATTGGTTTAGTTGGGATTGCGAAGGGGAAGGTGGAAAAAAACTTTTGGTCACTACTCTCTATTAATGCATATTTTTTTGTTCAAAGGAGTGACATATTTTGGTAATGAGATGGAACTAAACAGAGAGGAGAATGGGGAAATACTGCCAATCCAATTGTGGAGTGCAGATATGACTTGGGATGCAAGTAATGCTAGTTTTGTCAGATTTGATAGATATTTTGTTGCTAAATTGAGATGCCTCATATTGAGTGACAATCCCAGAATCCCTAGGGTACTAATGAGTCTCATCAAGCCTATGGATAACCCCCATGACTTGAAAGTTTCACATAATTGGGGAGATATCATCCCCTACCCTGTTTCTACTATTTTTAGAATCTATGGTTTCAAGGGGAACCCTCATGTTTTGCCTTACCAAGTTCCTTTGAAGGTGGGAATGGTTGAAGTTTTATGGCATTTAGGGGGAGTGGAAGAAATGTTTTTTGTTGAAAAGGAAATTAGGGTCAATTTTCCCTACCTGCACAGTGGCCCATCAGTTTTTGATTACAAAAGGGGGATGGATATTTTTGCATAAAATTTTGGAGCAGTATATGATGGCTGTCTCTCATCCCCGTTTTTGTGATTCTGAGGGATTTTTCAATCAGATGTTGAGGCATAGAATCAAGTTGGGACCGGTCAAGAACGATTCTTATTATCCAGAGGATATTATAAGGAATGAATTCTCATTGCAGGAGCAGGAAAATAAAAAGGAAAAATGGAGAGTTTATTCCCGGGTCTTAGAATTCATTCATTGTTTTGATAATAAATATGATCCTTTGGATAATGCTATTACAGAGGCTGACAAAATAAGTAAGCTCATGAATACCTTCCTTGAAATAATGGAGGTCATGAATGCAAAGAAACAATTTTTTATTGATTCATATCCTGATAAGGCCAGAGAGGTCATGAGGAGGTTGGCTTTCACTCCAAATGTGAGAAATAATAAAATAATTGTACAAAAGAGGCCCAGATATACTATAATTCAGAATAAAAGGGTTCCTATAGACAAGGGCAAACAAATAATAGGATCTACCAATATAGTCCAAGAGGAGAGACCTGAAGAGCCTAGTCCTAAGAGGCAAAAGGTAATGATAGAAGAAAGGCCTCAAGATGAGGAATATTCACCCACCCAGTCCCCTTTGAGGATTGGAGAAGAGTAGCTCACTGGTGAACAGGTTGAACAAATGGGATCACAGGGAGATATTTTTATTACTCAAGCAGAATTAGATGAGGGTAACCCTCCAGAACTTCCTCTCCCAAGTTTGGATCTAATAATAGTTGATTATAGAGGCAGGGAGTTGGACCCTATATTAGAGCAGGCAAGTCATCAATTTTTGATTGATGACAGTTTTTTTAAATAAAGGGCTTTTCAGCAGTTTGCATGGAGGACAAACATGAACGTTTTTGAGGAGAAATGTAAAAAGATGAAAACAGAGCATCCAGAAATGGATAAAACTTCCATGAAAAACCAAATTAAAGAAGAAATGATGAAGGAATTGCAGAATATAAGCCCTAAGGAGGGGAGGAAAATGATAAAGGCATCTAACATTTTATTATTGCCCAATTGGGATATTGCAGATGCATTAATTTGTGATTATGTTTCATATATATTGGAGTTGCAAGACCCAAATAGAAGAGACTTCCAAGGCACTTCATTCATTCAAGATCAAGCTGCATTGGTTAGTTGGTCATTGATAAAGGGATTTAGAGCCACACCATCACAATCAGATGAGTCTGGGTTGATGGGAAATATACTTGTAAGAAGGGTTACTGACACTTCACATGTACAGGCAACATATTGGAATGTGGATTCTTCTAAGTTTGTGTTGGCCACTACTAAGAAGGAGGAACAGGTTATGTCTGAGTTACAGAATAAATATGAAACACTTCTTGAGGCCTATAATAGGGAGGTAAAAAGGAGAATTGAACTTGAAAACAAGGCAATGGGGAAATCCACAAGGCCAAGAATAACATACCCCCATCCTCCAGTGGAACCTTTTAAATCCACCCCCTTGTAGAGATATCAGATACACCTCAAAGGCCTCAATATTATACAACTAAGGAATTTGAAGAAGAGAAGAGCAAACTATGGGCCTTACATGTAGAGTTAAATACGCAGTATGAGGATAAGCTTAGAAAGGCTCTAATGTATTTAGTGGACAAAATTGAGTGGCCCTTATTCTTTGATCAGTTGGTAAAAGTAATAGATATATGGGAGGAATTGAAAACTCATGATGATACCCTGAAGCCTATTGTTAATAAATGGGGAAGAAGGGAAAAGGAAATCACCCTTCTATGTTATTCAATTATAAAGTCTTCCAATGACCATGTTGAAAAATTGTATGATATTGCTAATGACCTATTAGATTTTGATAACAAGAGAGTTGCTCTGCAACTGAAAATTGTTTCTTATTTGAATAAGTAGAAGAATAAAAAATTTGATCTATTTCCGTGTGCCTTGGATAGAAAGAAAAAATTGAAAAATAAGGAAGAGTGGAGTAAAGAATTGGATGACCTTTTCTACACAAGGATAAATAAAGTTATTAATGAAAAGGGGCATGCCTGGTGGGCCACCACGATAGAGGAATTGGTTAAAGTCCAATTATTTTTTGATTCTTTGAAGCAAGAATTTGTTGGTTTTTAAAAGGAGGCTAGTTATATTTTAAAAAAGCAAAATGATATCCTACAGTTTAGTTGGCCGGATGATATACAATTTGACACTTGGATGGCAGATCTTCTATTGGACAAGTAGTTAGAGGAGGATGGTTTAGATGATGACAAGAAACAAGAAGGCAAGGTGTAGGTTATTGACACCTCTGCACCAGAACTAAAAAAAGAAGAAGGGGAAAAGGTAATAATGCCTGCTCAGGGTGAAAGCAGTGAGAACCCGCAGGAGAAAATTGATTTGGAGGTATCACAAGATCATCCTTCTTTGGCTAGCTTGGTAGCCACATATTCTGAGGAGCCAAAATAATGAGAGACAAATCAGAAGTTGATGATTCACAACAAAAACTGGAACTAGCCTACCTAAAGGAATATTTGATATGCCTAGCATTCTGTTGTGATTGTTTTTGTCTTTTGTATGATGCTTTGTTCCTTGGACACTTGTTAGATCACAATTGCCCTTTTCTTGTTGCAACTCATGCTATATAAATGAGTTTTCAAGTCATTGTGATGGTCCGAGACTTGTGCAATTTTTTGTTTCTTTCAAGAAGAGTACATATTTAGTCGGTCCAATAGTATGCAGAGGTTTTGAGTTTGCTTCCATTGTACTTTTTGATAAGCAAATTGAAATGACAGAAATGGCAATCTGTTCTGGGCATTCAATTGGTTATTGTATTAGTCATATGAAAAGGATAATACAAAGGGGTATTTACACTATATCTGTGTCATCAATTTCTGTCTCCAGTTTATGGGTTTATTTGCTTTGAAGTCATTTAAATAAGGTTCATTTGGCTGAATGCAGTCTGGATGGGTTGTATGTTGGTTTTATTGTTGTTTTTAATTCAAGCAATTATATAAATGCTTCAGTAAATCAGTAGGGTTTATGAGTTCATAAAAGGGATATTGCATAAGAATGGAGATGGGTGATTGCAGTTGATTAATTCTTATACAAGTTATTTGAATTAGATCTCCTGCCAATAGCCAATTTCTTGCCCAATGGATAAGGCACTAGTCCTATAAATTAGAAGTAAACAAGGATGAATTCTGCTGCTGCATATCAAATCATCTTACAAAATCAAAATTATTTTCAATCCTATTCAAGAATTATAAATGCTGGTCTCAACTCATTTATATCTAATTCCTGAGTCTTAGGTAGCTGCTATTTCCAAGAATATTTGTAAATTTTAGGAGAATTATGACCAGATCTGCTGATAAGGGATGTGTATAAGTTTGAGAGCATTGAATAATTGAAGTGAGCTATGTATGTATGTGAGGGTAATAGATGAGAATCAGAATGAAACTAAGATAATTTCATTTTTGAATTCTACCGCACCGTGCACTTGTATAGATCCTTTCTTGTTCCTCTTTGTGCCCACCACTTAGCCCACATTATTGAGTGTCCTATACAAGAAATTCTTATAGCAAGCAATTTACCCAAGATTCTTGGAGTTGTTCCACTATAAGATATGATGAAATCATGAACTAATTGCCTATTATTTAAGAAAATGAGAAACACTATAAGACACTTTGTAGTGCTGCAATAATAGCCAAATCACCAAAGTAGGCATGCTTTTTGGATCATATTCTCTCTCAGACATAGATTTAACATCCATTTTGGTTGCAGGTGATTTCTAGGAGCTTGGGGTTCACTATCAATTCCAACACCTTCGACTAAAATTTTTGAACAAGTCAAAAGTTGTTCCACTATAATGATTACTAATAAACTTTATCATTGTTCAAGTCAAAAGTTTATCATTAGCAAAAATGGTAAATAATTTGTTCATGGTCTCAAGGAAAACAAAGATTGCTTGACAATAGCAAGAAACAACAAAGATGACTTAGAAATAGTCTATCACAATGAAAGACATATTTTTCCCATCATAACACTAGCAGTGCTCTACTGTCTCGTTTTTGGTAACAGAGACACCCCCCAAACATGAAGGATTCATGCCCCAAACATCTTCAAACATGAAATGATCCACTGTCTATTAGACTGGTGTCTAATCCAGGCTAAACCTCCATCAGCAATTACCATCCAACACTGCACTTGCACCAAGTTTTCCCACTCTCCTACATTTGGTTAATATAGTACAAATAAATTATCACAACCTCATTGTCTCCCACCAATAACAATGACTACATGTGGTAGGAGAGAATCTACATTGGAAACTTTAGAATAAGTACAGTTGACTGTGCCTAACCAGTCATTGGTTTGAATGCACCAGTCTATTATTCCTTACTCAACTCACAATGAAAATTAAAAGAATGCATGGACAAGATAAAAAAAATAATAAAATGTTCTCACATTAAATATTAGTCAAAATGCATTTGATACATCATAGGAGCTCACTGTTCCATGGGACAGAGATTGAATTGCAGAGAACTGGATTATTTTATTGATTATAATTTTTTCACAATGCCTTGTCTCACCACCCCAACTCTACTTCTCCCCCAAACACTCAACAAATCCCTTCTAAATAACTTATCAACACTAAACAACCACTGCTATCTAACTATCTGACTGTTACCAGTTAGTTATAAACTGAAATTTGTTGTCTAAGTTGACACAAAGTGTCAACTTCGACAACTTACAATCATATATGCCTTTAATATATTTCACTAACCTTTTCAAAGGTTTTATAACTTCACTAACCCTTCCAAAGACATCTAAAACCCTTACAAGTTGTACTAGGCCTAAAGACACCTAAAACCCTTACAAGATTTTCTTTGCATTTTTTCTACATTTGATACTTTTCTTATAGGTGGACATGTCTATCACAAACATCCAACATGTCTGTCCTTAGACTTCATGGCAAAAACCCTACAAAAAACACACAAAAAATAAGGACATGAACCATCCAAACATCTCTAATATCTTGTGGATATCCCAAAGATGCATAAGTGCATGACTTGTGAAAACCAAAAAGATAAGACTAACCTGTATAACAAGCGAATAACCAAAATGATTTTATGTCTGTATTATGTTTGACAATGACATGATATTTGTATTCAAGTATGAGGAAATTTGTATCAATCAATTCATTAAATATCATTTGAATACAAAGAAGATTTTAAGAGATTCAAGAGCATAATTATAAGTCAAATTTGTGGAAGACCTAAATCAGACCTAAGTGAACAGACATGTGAAGGCTTATTTTGAATATGATGAGCAGATCTAAGGCAAAATTTTTATGAAGGTATATTCCAAGTTTAGAGCATTTATTGAAAAACACTATTTCAAATCTTGGTGGATTATTCATAAGTACAAGGAAAATTTGTTGAAGACCTCGAAGGAGATCTAAGGAAAATCTACATACATTATAAATGCTTTGCATTTCAAAGGTCAGTTCCTTCTGCATTGCAGGATTTGAGGTTGGTGTCTCTTGCTAATTGACTCTACACATTGTTTAAAGTTATATACATACATACATATATGTGTATGTGTGTACATACACACACAATTCACCTACAAGGATTTCCATGCTAAATAGTATATGCATCTTGTCTTCTTTTGTTAGACATCAACTATGTGAATGCTTTCTACATTGCTTTCAGTTGACTAAATATATATAATAAAATATGTAGGTTTCTATGCCAAACTAACTCCAATGTAGACAAATATCTAATAATTGGAATTTAAACCAAGCAAGAACTATATGTTCAAGGAACCAAAAGATGACTCCAATGAGACTATTACAAGCGAAAAAACTTCAGTCTCGTTAAAGAGAATTGGGATGTGTGTTTGAAGACTTAACAAATTTGAGCTTCACTTGGTTTCAAGAATACTATAATATTCTCTACTTAACAAGGCCAACCACGTAAAGGTGGAAGCTCAGCTGGCCTCACCCCCCTCCCCCTAACATCAATCTAAAGTACCCATTATCATCTAATTACATACTTCATTCATTCACTCATCCATTTATGAACTATAACATTCAATCAATACAATCACATAACATTCATTAATATGATATAAAATTCATTAATACACAATACTAATCAAAACTTCATTAACACATAACAATATTCATTAACATAAAATAAAAATATGTATTAATACGCATCATTCATACATAATTACTTAAAACAAATTTCTTTCATTATCCAACAAGGTTTATCAAAGAAGATTTTTAAAACATCATTTCTTTTTTTTGTTTTTCTGAGCTCTCTTAAGAAAAGTGCTCATAGGGACATCCATATCTGCTTCATTCTCCTCCTCTTCTGGCATGTGTAATGTCAAATTATGATGGCTTCTTCTCTTTGGAGGAGCAGGAGGTTGCTGCACTAAATTGGGCTCTATTGCAAGAATAAGTGAATGCAATAAATTAGCATACTCTTTTTATTTTTCTAACTGTTACAAGTTTGTAATTAAGTACGAGTACAACATAAAATGCATTTTTCTTACCTAACAATGCCACATCATGTACATTAACATTTTGATCTGCCACCGCATCAACATGTTGAACACTTGGAACATGGTCCAATCCTTCAGCATGATGTTCAACATGCTCTGAAATATTCAAAAAAAGGATACACATCAAATTCCAATTGAAGATGTTAAATTGTATTCATAATTGCATAATTAATTTCCAATAGGAAATTAATACCTCCACCACTATAACACACATCATGGCCTTCGTCAAGAGCAGGTTCTGTGGTAGGATATGAAGGTTGCAGTAAAATGTTATGCACATTGTTATGTAGTCAATTTATGTTTAAAACTAATACCAAAAAAGAATCTTCTCAACTATTTAATTTCATTTACTTTTCATCTGACCAATTTACCTGTGAGATATCATTTGGTGCACTAGATTCTTGGGCAAGGCTTACAGATTCTTCACATAGGCGTGTAACCACAACTTTATAGCCTTCCTTCAAGGAAACTTTTCTATCTTCATCTGTGACCTCCACATTGAAATCTATGCCCTGTGGTTTTTGCTTGATAACATCAGTTTTCCATGTATGGTTTCATTAAACAAAACTATTTGCAACATTATATTTTAAAAAAAAACAAAATTCATTGCTCTACTTACAAGTCGGGACTGCAGATTCATATAGCCACTAGAGCCAAGTTTGTGTTGGCCAACCTTTTCTATTCTCGCTTTTGTAGCCACAGATGTATCCTACAATCTATGAAAAATTTCAAACATCTTAGATTATATATTTACAAATATCAATAATTAGTGCATGATTACAATGTACTTAATACTATAATGGCATACCTCTTTTTGCCCTGTGCTGCTTCATTATCTCTATCTTCACATAGCCTTTTCTCCTTTGCATCTTCTATTATATCATTCCACTCCATCGGTGGAATCATAGGAGGATGGTCATACTTTGGGTTATCCTTAAGACCCCTTCTATATTGATCCCTCACAGTCTTTATATGCTTTTCTGCTCTTTTCAGAAGTAGGTCAGTGTTAAAAATGTTTTTCCCAAATTTCTCCTCAATGGATGCAATCAGCTGATTTTTTAATTCCCCAGCTTGTAAATTCCACCTTTTTAAAAATAAATAGATTGTTAGATCAATAACTTTAATATATTACAATAAATAGAAGAAAAGAAAAATTATGTAGCAATGATATGAAACTACATACCTTTTACGTATGGTGGGTCCAAATAGTCTCAATGTCATATGAAAAAGATGTTCAAAGAATGCATTATTACCTACAAAAACATAAAGGATTTATCAGTCCAAATTGAGCAATGTAAAAGTAAACTAAATTTACATTTTAAATAATATCAATTTGAAAGCACCTGGAAGCTTTCATTCTCTTAATGGAAACATAGTTTTCTTATTCAACAACAATGTCCCTTCATACGAACCAGTACTAATCACACGAACTACTCCAAGAAATAGATCAACTTCAGTAGTACTGCTCTCTGTTGCTCTATCAATTGAAACATCATAACAATTAAATGACAATTTTAGTACTGCTCTCTATTGGTCTACCTCCCTGCCTATGTCCATGTCTCTCTATGTGTGGCTATATATATATATATATATATATATATATATATATATATATATATGTATGTATGTATGTATGTATGTATGTATGTATGTATGTATGTATGTATGTATGTATGTATGTATGTATGTATGTATGTATGTATGTATGTATGTATGTATGGTGTCTGTATGCATGTGTTTGTGTGTATGCAAGCTTCTGTAGACATCATTTAAGCACTAATGTGCTACTTCATTGTTCATCAACTTGTAGAAAGACATTACAACATATAGCACATTACAAAATATAGCAAAACAAGGTTTTACCAGTTCTACTAGGCATAGATGATGATGTTTGCATGGTCCTTGTTGTCGACAATGTAGCAGACAATAGTGGACCGCCAACCGAAGGAGGAGTCCGCACTTCATCATGAGCTGAAAAATAGAATATTGTTAGCAAAGACATTTGCAATGGATAAAGATCAAATGGGATACTAGCGAGAAATGTCGACAAAAAAAAAGGTAAGTGTTATAATGTTGATCAAAACAAACAAAGTGTTACTTACACGAAGGTACTGTGAAACAACCCTAACCATGTTCAGCATGTGATGTGGCAACTGGCACATATGTCTATACAAGAACACATAAAATCAGAGATCATGATCCATAAGATACTATAAAATATTAATATTTATTGAACTTCTATTACTGCTTTAGTCGAATTACTGCTTACTTTCAAAGATTGGATTCTACGGTCCAATTCTATTCTCAGTGCCTCTTTCTCCTCACTTCTGTCACCCTTGATGATAATTTGAACAAGCTCATCAGTGTATCTTTGTGTAATTTTTTGGGTGATGAATACAGAGTCAGTACTAAGGCCAATGTCATGTAGATATGACGCTCGTATTTTAGATTGCATTTGATCAACGATCATTGTAGATTTTTCCTATCATTTGTGACATCAAATATTCGTATACTTTCATCAAAATAACTCCAAAGCCATAAAGAAAAGAACATAATAATAGGACATTTGTTTCTATATTAACATTAAAATTTACAATAATTAATGTTTACCTCTACTGAAGGTGTCTGACATGGTGCATCCATATCGCCCTGTGAAAAAAATTTGTAAGTCTTAGAAATTAGCAATGAAATTAAAGTAATAGACTTACCAAAAAAAATATTAATAATAAAGTAGATTGTATATGTAAATCATTTCTCTTAAGTTAAAAATTTAGTGTAACTAATGTTTATATCTAAAAAAATATTTGACATGTTCTACTTAATGTTTATATGTGCACATATGGTTTGGAAAGAAATATTTGGTCATACAAGACCCCATCATAGTTGACATTGATCGCACCTAAAGATTTCATTGATCATCATGATCGTCATCCATTTCATCATTATCATCATCATCATCATCATCATCATCATCATCATCATCACCATCATCGTACTCGTCACTTTGATCGTCATCGTCACCACCACCATCTTCATCACCATCATCATCCTCTTGATCACTATCATCATCATCACCATCATCACCATGATCATCACCATCCTCATCACCATGATCATGATCGTCATCAGCATCATCATCATCATTATCACCATTATTGTTAGCATGACCAAAATCATCACCATCTTCTTCTTCTTCATCAGTGGGTAACTGTTGTTCCTGATAATCATTTACTTCCTCTTGTACTTCTTCAATATCTTCTTCTTCGATCATATTATACTTTACCGGCCTTCCTCTTGGGTCATGTCTAACAACAAATGACCAACCTGGTTTGTCTGGAACACCAAAGTAAAACACTTGCTCGCATTGAATTGGAAGAACATAGGGCTCATCTCTAACTGGCTCAAATGACCTTGTATTAATCATAGTAAATCCACTGTCGTATTCAATAACAGTCCTATCGGGATCATTTTGATTCAGTCGTAATTTAAACCATTTGACAAAAAATAGAACAATTTTGAATGAATTAAAGTCACACTCAAGTATATCATCCAAAATGCCATAGTATCGATTTTCAGATTATTGAGGATGTATGTCAGTTCTAGATGAAATATTGGTGACCGCAAAGACAGAATTTATCCCGAAATCACACGTTTTCTTTGTTTCATCTAACTTTTTTGTGCAAAATTTATAGCCATGGTAGTACATAACTTTGTGGTTTTTGACCTATAATTATTCAAACATGTCAAGAATCTTCTCATTGATCTGTGAGTTGATATTAAACTTATGTCTCATGATTAGTAATCTTGTGCATACCTTTGTATCTCTTAAGCCATATATTAGATCAAGTACCATTGGCGTAACATTGGGATCACCATTATGATGAGATTCTTTAACCAACGATGCAACACCATCCCATGTTAATGAGCGACCATTTTCTTGAGACTGTTCAATCCACACTATCATCCAATCAAGATTGTTTTGCAATATACAAGTGTAGTGCATCCCACTCACGATCAACTATAAAGAAGACAATTACACTAGTTAGAAACAACTTATATATATTGATGATGGATAAGAATTGTTAAATTACAAAAAAAAACTTATAATTACCTGTCACCCTCCTCAATCTACCTTTCCTCGTTAGGTACTCCCCTTTGAATTTGTCATTACAGTTGGGATCCCAAATACGATCTAGATGGATACCTGCTGCAAACTTTGAAAGATATTCACTAATATACACCATGGTCTGGTATATCATATATCCCTCTATCATACAACCCTCAGGACGTTCTCTTTGTCAAACCAAGCCCTTCATAAATTTCAAATGCCTCTTAACCATCCACATTGATTTAGCTTGTACAGGTCCACACAATTCAATCTCCTCAACTTGATGTATAAGGTAGTGTTCTTGAGCATTGAAAAACGTTGGAGGTAAACACTTTTGCATTTCACATATAAGCTGTGGAATTTTTCTCTTTGAATATTTTATATCTTTTTTATCAATTTCTTTAGATGATAACCACCTAAATG
The DNA here is from genome assembly GCA_028749045.1 of Cupressus sempervirens. Lineage (NCBI taxonomy): Eukaryota > Viridiplantae > Streptophyta > Pinopsida > Cupressales > Cupressaceae > Cupressus > Cupressus sempervirens. The sequence goes on from CM053788.1 coordinate 146,286,776, forward strand.
AGATTCAACACACAAAAACACATAGAGGAGATTTCAAATAAAATTGTACATTAGATTTCAGATAAAAAGCTACAAATCTAAGAAAAAACACTCTTCTAACCTCATGTATTTTCTAAGATCATATATAACTTGTTTAATACTATTTTCAAGTTGTTGTGGAAGGGATAGAGGTAGGACGAACTGCAATCATTAAAAAATGATCATTTCAATATATTATTAAATAATGCAACTGGTACTACATTCAATCTTACAAATATACTATAAATAGAAAACATGGCTTACCTTGAGGAAGGTATGCCAATCATGTGTCTTCAACCCTGGCCCAAAATCACCTTTCTTTGATAGAAAAGTGCTTATATTTGTAGCAAATCCTGTTGGAAATTTTGTTTTTTTTTATGACTTCTTTTAATGCATCACTTTGTTGCTCCATTAATAACCAAGGAAGGGCACTTGTATTTATGCAATCTCCATTCCTATTTGATTCAATGAAAACTTTTAGTGCATGATTAGATTCATGAATGTCAGTACAAATTTTAGCAATTTGTTCTCTATCATGCCTTCTATCCAACATTTTCCATAGTGTCTATTACATTCTTTCCAATATGCATAGCATCAAACAAATGCGCGATTAGGAGATCCTTGTAGTATGGTAACCTACTAAATTGAGTAGGATAACTTTTCATTTCTCTAGGAAGTTGGTCATTGATGCCTTGACGACCTTCACGAGCATCAGTTATAGCATTAGTAAATATAAGACAATATTGAAATACAAATTGTAAACTTCAGACGACAAATTGGACATTACCTCGACAATTTAGTCAATCATATTCCAACTTCCATAAATGAGGTGTCATTCTTCGTGGCCTTGATGATGTCTCTTCTTTCCCATTGAAAAGATATTTTTTAGTAATTCGATACCTATGATTATTGTGGAGAAAGTGTCTAAACTCATCAAACACCTGCTTTTCTAAACTTCTCGAATGATGACATTTCATCTTCAGACCACAAACTGGACATGCAAATTTTCCCTTTGTCTAAAGACCTAAAAGATCATGTATAATTGGATCATGTACAATTATCATGCACAACTTAAGCATTCGATAGTAATGTGTAAGCACTATAACAGACCAAAAATATGTGATCTTAACAATATAACATACCGCAAAAAAGAGTTAGCCCAGGAGCATCATGTATTGTCCATACAAGCATTGCATGGAATTGAAATTGTCGATGTCCTATCGGTCTAGAGATGTCATACACAGTGATGCCATTCCATAACTTCAAAAACTTATCAATTAGGGGCTCAATATACATGTTCATATCTTTAACTTGGTATTTACCTAGCAATTGAATGAACATAAACATTACGTAATTATTATAACTATTTTCATGCACTATTTATAAATTAATTTAGATAACTATAAATAAATAACCTGGCACAATCATTGACAACATTATGTGCTCCCTCTTTATGGACATCCAAGGAGGAATGTTATTGTTAATAACAAAAATAGGCCATACTGAGTAAACAGATCTCATATCTCCATATGGATTGACACCATCCACCGTCAATGAAAGTTTCAGATTACGAGGTTCTTCTTTAAAGTGTGACCATGTTTCTTCTATCTCTTTAAATGTAGAACCATCGACAGGCATTCGCATAATGTCATCCTGACTTCTATTGCGTGTATGGTAATCCATAAATTGTGCCAAGCTAGTGCACCTAAATAACCATTCTAGACATGGAATAATGGGAATGTACTGAAGAACCTTGTGAGGCACTTTTTGAGGCACTTTTTTTGTTATTTGATCTAACCGATATCTACTAACATGACAATCAGGACATTCTGTTGCAAATTCATGTTGTTTATGATATAGAATGTGATCATTGGGACATGCATGTATTGTCTGATACTTCATTCCAATCTATTCCATAATGTTAGATAATTCTCGGTACGAATGAGGCAAAATGTTTGATGGTGGTAACAAAAACTCACTAATCAACCTACAACAACAAATATGCATTGTTAATATAATGAATAGTAATTGCATGGTAACATTGAAGATGACAAAAATGACATACCTTAGCATATGTGACATTGTTACATTGGATATGCTATTCATAATCTTTAAGTTTATCAACAACACTATAGCTGATAGTAGAATTGTTTGGGAGCCTGTGTATAAGGGCTCGTGTGCCTTCTCAAGTAAAGGTATATCAAGACCATCTTCATCATTATTATCAGATTTGCTAGTACCATCATTGTGAGCCTCTTCATCACTTGCCCCAATACCATCTTCTTTAATCATGTCCTCTGGCACATTATCATCTTCTTTCATAGGAGTGTTATCCTCAACTTGGATATTCGCACCTCCATGTTCCTCCAATAGGAAATCCACATTTAGCAATGGATAAAAATTGTGGCCCCCTTCAACATGACCATATTTCCTAAAATGACTCTAGGTTGTTGTGATTAGAATTCTTCGATTCTTTAAACCCTTACACTTTTTGCAAGGATAATAACATTTATCAGGTTTTCTTCGGAACTGAGCCCACAATGCAGCCATTGTCTCATTATTTTCTTCTATATTCATATTGTCAAGCGTGGTCTTTCTTTATAGGAAAATATACCTACAAATAAATTGGATATGTTGTGATTAATGTTTATATCTGCACATATGGTTTTTGTTAATTAATGTTTTCAAATGTAACTAAAATGATTACAAACATATCAAAAAGGACCTTCACAGGGTCTTATTACATCAACTGTTCTAACATGGTTATGTTGGTTATCTTGAGACCTTAATGTCTTCTCATTCCTTCAACCTTGACCTTGATGCTCCTGCATCATTCTCCCAAGGATCAAGGAAAGTTGGATCATCATGGAATTGAGTAGGCAGGCCTTCTAGGAAGTTGCAATACTTCAACCTTGTAAGTGTCACGTCAATGCAATGGGTACTAAAAAAACAATTTAAGTTGATGAGAAATGGTTGTTATGAATTCAAATTGTAAGCATCACCTCAATGCATTGGGTATTAAACAAACAATTCAAGCTGATGAGTATGGGTTTTTATGAACCACAACTCATGAAATATGCATTAAGTCCATACCTGCTATTTACAATGAGTATGGGTTTTTTTTCTAAGAACATACCTGTTGTTTACAGTTAGTAAGTTTCTATATCCTCTTAAAAATTTGAAGCAATGAGCCAAAGTCACACGATTGAAGATGATCATTGTCCCCTCAAAGCGCCATTGTTTGATAAATTGTTGCATTGAAATATGATCTAGAAAGGGCCTTTCCACATAGTATGTTGGCACTATTTGGCAATCATCGATCATGTGGTTATTGCAAAGAGGCTAAGGACCAAACATGGAATCATGGAGATAGTGCATGGATGTACAAGGAAAACTTGTTACTCTTTAGCTACTAATCTTGCTTTGTGCTTGTCAATTAAAACATTATTTTTAAACTTGATCTTAATACTTTTTATAATCAATGGCTTTCTTTCCAATGTCTATCTCTGACTCAACACATTTTTTCATTTTCCTTTCCTTCTTGCTTCATCATAAATACTTGGTTCACAAGTGCTTATGGTGTTCTTCTTGCTAAGATTATGAAGTGGACAATGACTTTCAATCTAGATAATCAAATGTTTGGCTCAACTTTCAATATTGTTTTCTACATTTTCCAATCAACAACGATATTGATAGTATATATAAGATGCTATGTGGGTGAAGCCATGTAGGGACATGGCCCTACATGGGGCATGTCAGAAAGATATGATTATATTCTACTAAAATTTTACAGTAAAAGAAGTCTTTAATGTCATGGAGTTTAAAGCACATCTACAACATGAAGATTATGGTAAAGATGATTATGATAGAGAAATATCTCCATGTGTGAAACGAGTCTTATGTTGAAGGCAATATGTGGTGCATCAGATATGGATGAATGGAATCTACTTGCCACATTCATGTGGAAGAGGAGTAAAGATTCTACACAGCAATGAAGACATCAAATATAAATATACAACATAGATATAAGATGGTATGTAATCTAAGAAATGATATGGATTGAAAAGTAGGGTCCACTATTAGAGATGAAATATGCGATGATAAAATAAGACAAATTGTTAAGCTAGAGATAAAATAATCATGATGTACTGTGATAGCATTTCTGATATAGCACAAATTTATTAATAAGAAAATGATGCACCAGAATAGCAAGTCCTTCATGTCATAACATCACTAATAGTTGTGTCATTAAAATTCTAGATCATACCTGAAGCGAAGTCACAAGAAAAATTAACAAAATACACTAATTTATTGATGCACTATAATCTAGCTTTGTCAATGTCAGTATTATCTCTTTCAAAGGTTTCAAAATTTTTGAATATCTTTAAGAAAAAGGACCCATGCTAGATCGTGAAACTCTAAGAGTCCTCTATAATCCCTATCTCTTACAAGTTTAAGAAACTCAACCTGTTTATCATAACTAGTAGTCTAAAATTATCATGATTGTGAACATAGAAATAATTGACCATCCTTTTATATCAAATATACTAAAAATTATAATCAATGAGAACATCTCAATACTTTCTTTAATTGAAATAGAAACACAAGATTTTCCTCAAAGAATTTTGAATTCCACTACTTGATATTTTTAACAACCATAACAAATATGCCTTTATTTACCAATTCTTGCATCTCCAATACAAATTCAATTTTATCAGCATAATTGTAATTCAAAATACCCTAAATAAAAGATCAAAAAGAATTGAGGGTAAGTATCTAAGAAGACATGATCTCCTTAAGGGAAAATTGATCTTTTTTTGCTCACATGTACATGATCAAGAGTCTTACTACTGATTCCAGAAAGAAGTTGATTATGATCTCTATGTGTTTGGTAGAATCCACCATTAAATTCCCTTGTGATTCACTCTCATTATGTCTCCCTTTCCACCTAGGATGATTTTATAAATTTACTCCTAATTTATCAATATGACAATTCTTGTTGGAGCTGCAAGCTTCACTACCATGAACATGTTCGATTGGAAATCTCAATTCAACATCTTAATCATGCTTATGTGAGACATTTAATGGGAGTTCATACATCACCACGTCATTTGAAATGGTTTTAATAACTACCTACTCTTATCCACTCCTAATGTTAATAGTAGAAAATTCCTTTGAGCATGTATTATTTGGATTGGTATCATCTGTAATTAGCTTCAATGATCTACTTGTGAGAGAGATGTCTAAACCTATCAACAAAAGTCACATATTATGACCATTTGAAGTAATATCTTGCTGAGGATAAATTATTTATTTCAATAATTAATTGTGTCTCAAAACTAACAAAAGACACCCTTTGAAAATGCATCTTGCATTTTCCTGAATCCATAAGTGACCTTATATGAGGGAGGAATTATACTAGAATGTACAAGGCCTCTATATACACAATATTCTTGAACCGGGTCATCAAGCATTCACATGCTCAGCTTCATTCGGCTAAGTTCATTCTATGAGAAGAAATACACATAAGAAAATAAATTCATTCAAAAAACTTGTGACAACTTATCATGACAGGCAAAATGGAGATGATACCTTCTATTTGGAAAATAAGTAAATATCTCCAAGGAAATACCAAATTCAAACTCATGCTCAGGTTGCATGTGTCAACATTCCCCATCGACCTTAGTCGCAAGGCTAACTAACTTATCAAGAGTGTGTATCCCACAAATGAAATTGGTATAAATGTTACAACCACCAAATTTGGAGGGCATGGAAATTCAGTCACAGTATCCTATGTAGTACACTTAATTTCATATGTTGGAATCATTTTGTGACTTGTACACATGATAGTCCAATAGTTTTTAATGTCATCTTCATCACAATTTTTCTATGATAGTCTAATAGTTGCAGGTGGCATCTTCGTCACAATTTTTCCATGATAGTTTTGTTGGTCTGAATTTTTGCATAATCGAATTCCTTTGTCCAAGGTATAGAAGAATTCAGATTGGGATCCACCAATGGTGAATAGGGTTTCTAGCCAAGTCATATTTTGTAATTCTTTGAAGCAATTTTTTGTCAAAACCCTAGGTCTTGTTTTCTTTTAAGTTTTTCGAGTGCAAAACTAAAAATATGTGAAGATTCCCATCCTTTTCAAACTTTTCGCGTCCTGAGTCACATCTTTTCTTTTGTGTTTTTGACCACCCGATCCCTAAAAGATCTACGGCAATCGCTATCTCGCTATGAAAAGATACAAGTATTTTACCCTTAGCGACATAGTGACCACTGCTAAGTTGAAAAGTGATAACATCAAGTGGAAATACGGTGATCGAAGATTGTATTGTTTCAGAGATATTTCATCACGTTTATAACAGACATGTCAGAACCTAAAAAGGAATTACAACATTGAGGTACAAAAGGCGTCAACAGAAATCTTAGCTTTTTCGATTAGTCGCTTTGTCACTATCAGAGAAATTGGGCACTTTGCCATTAGCGACATGATGCCTTCACCAAAAATAATGGCCAGTAGTCACTTTTAAATTTTTCGATGATCGTAAGTTTTTTCAGGCTGCATGATGCACATGTTGTTTTATTATGTGTCAGATGCATTAACGAGGGTAGTTATGACTTCACTCGCCTTTATCTTTCTGACCCTAAATTTTGATGAGTCACCATAAATCGCTATGTTTCTATCAGAGAATTGGTGTCTCTCACCGTTAGCGATATAGCGCCCAGACGAAAAGTAGTACTACAGCAACTTTTTAGAGTAAGTGGGTCCTAGAAAGTACTCCATCAGATATCAATTATAAAGCTTTGGAACATGCTAGCATCTAATGGGCTACACATATACGTCAGAAAAAGCAAAGCCACTGGGATTCGCTATGTCGCTATCGGGAACTTTTTCTTCTTGTCGTTAGCGACATAGTGCCTAGCCGAGAAATAAACAAATATGGGCCCCAAGCAGCATGGTAATATAGCCAGGTCTTCAAAAATTTGAATCCAAATGCCAGCAAGGTAGGATTTCATCACATCATCAATGATTGGACCCATGCCCTATTCACAAAATATATGAAAGACTCTGATCGTCAGATCTATCTCAGATCCATGATTGTCACTATCTCGCTATGGCGAGTTGCACAAAGGTTATGAATAGCGACATGGTGACAAGGGGCCCACCATATTTCTTTTGAGCAATGCATCAAATGTCATCTGCATGATCAAATCAGGATCAATGACGGGCGCTATCTCGCTATGGCAAGGTGCTCACTCTTTATGTATAGCAAGATAGGGCCTAAGTGAAACGTGTCCTCAGAGTTATGTGGGTCTAGTTTAGAGGTACCAATAATGAAGGAAAGGTACACATGGAAAATTTTCATTGGGTTGACTGCCAGCTTTTCAAGAGGAACATGAGTCATCTTTGCTTGCATCCCTGGATTGTAGGATTTTTCGTAAATCCACGGTGTAAATTTGAATATAGAAGGTGATGCCACCCTGTGCATTTATGAGAGATGAAAGCTTCACTTGTGAAGAAAAATAGAGTATAACATAGAATATTTTCTTAATTCCACCATACTCGAACAAATATTCAGAGCATTTCTAAGCAAAAATAGTTGTTGAGAAGACCATGCTAGATTCGGTAAGATTGTGAAGCAATTTGTTCACAGAAAGATTGCAGTAACACTGAGAAGAACTAGAGCAAAATTCAATGTAAGTACTTGCATTATAATCCTTCTACTATTTCAATTCCTTCAAGAGTTAATTAAAATGGCTCCAAAACATAAAGCATTTTCTAGTCAAGAGAACTATTTGGATAGGAATGTCCACAATGATTTGCTTGAACTGCTCCCTTCTTCCACTGTTGAAACTATAGAAGTTAAGAGGTTAACTTCATTAAACCCTAGGCTGAAAATAGAAGATGTGCTGTATGACAAAGGAAACTGGGTTAGGGATGCAACAACTTCACAGACTGGTCTTGTTTTATTCAAAAAATGGTTTTCAGAGAGGAACCTTTTTGCCCCACATCCCAACATCTGGAATTTTGGTCTAGGGAAATTGGCGGTTCCCAGTGTTTTCATGGATTATGATCTTTTGGAAGTTGTAGCTAAGAATTATGACCAAGCCCTTAGGGTAGTGAGGAGAATTTATGGTGAAATCTTGATTACAATCAGTGCAGAGGAGATTAGAAAAGTTTTCAGTTTAGGGCCTATCACTAATTATCATGTGCCCATTGATTTGAAAGGGTTAGAAAATGAGTATATGTCTAAGACAGATGCAGTTAGGCAAGGAGCACTGAGTGCACACATAGGTAGAATTGGAACACTGCTAGCAATAACAGCATCCTCCAGGGAGCCTTTCAAAAGGGCATACTTCAATTCTAGGGCTATAGAAATATATAGGTCCTTGTGTAAAGTTTTTGGGAGAGATGAAGAAGAGTTCATGCCTGTGGATTTTATGTATATGATTACTCAGATTTCCTCTTTTGGTGTGGATATAATTTTTGATTTTTCTTCTTACTTAGCTAAGGAGATTCACATTGGACTGATTGGAATTGCTAAGGGTAAGGTGGAACAAACTTTTGGCTATTATTCTCTATTAATGCACATGTTCTTATTCAAGGGAGTAAAATATTTTAGTAAAGAAATGGAATTAGACAGAGAAGAGAGTGGGGAAGCATTACCAGTTCAATTGTGGAGTGTAGATATGACTTGGGATGCAAAGAATGCCAATTTTGTCAGGTTTGATAGGTATTTTGCTTCAAATCTGAGATGCCTCCTATTAAGGGACAATCCCAAAATCCCTAAAGCATTAATGATTCTCATTAGGCCTATGGACAACCCAAGTGGTTTGAAAGTTTCACATAATTGGGGACATGTCATTCCATATTCTATTTCTACTGTATTTAGAATATATGGTTTTAAAGGAAGCCCTCACGTACTACCCTACCAAGTGCCTTTGAAGGTAGGAGTTGCTAAGATATTGTGGCAACTGGGAGGAGTGGAGGAAACCCTTCTATTGAAAAGACAAAAGGGATCAATTTTTCCTACTTGCACAGTGGCTCATCATTTTGTAATCACAAAAGGAGGTTGGCTTTCTCTACACAAGATTTTGAATCCTTATAAGATGGCCACTTCCCATCCTCGTTTTTGTGATTCTGAAGGATTTTATCATTTGGCTCTGAGGCAGAGAATTAAACTTGGTAAAATTGAGCATGAATTTTATTTTCCTGAAGACTTAATAAGGAATGAGTACTCCTTGCAGGAGCAAGAGACTAGGAAAGAAAAGTGGAAAGTCTTTTCTAAAATTTTGGATTTCATTCATTGTTTTGATCCAGATTATAGTCCTTTGAATGATGCAATTAAAAATGTAGATAAGATGAGAAAACTTATGAATAATTTTCCTGAAATAATAGAGGCAATGAATGAAAAGAAGCAATTCTTTATTAGGTTCTACCCGGATAAGGCCAGGGAAGTAATGGGAAGATTGGGTTTTACTCCCAATATAAGGGAAGGTCAATTAACTATCCAAAAAAGGCCAGGATATACTATTGTTCAAAATAAAAAGAATAAAGTGGACAAAAGCAAACAAATAATTGAGTCCACTAGTAGGGTTTTGGAAGAGAGGCCTACTGAGCCCTCCCCTAAGAGGAGGAAAATAATAAGAGAGGAGGATTCTCATGTTGAGGAGTATTCACCTTCATAGACCCCTTTGAGAACCAGGGAGGAGCAGCTCACTATTGAGAAAATTGAACAAATTGGATCACAAGGGGGAGTTTTTGTCACTCAAGTAGAGATCGATGAAGGTAACCCCCAGGAACCTCCTGTGCCAAGCCTCGAGCTAATTGTAGCTAATTTTAAGGGAAGGGAATTGGACCCTGTTTTGGAACAAGCCAGCCAGCAATTTTTGTCAGATGACAATTTTGTAAGGTTTAGGGCTTTCCATCAATTTCCTTAGAGGGAAAACATCCACAATTTTGAGGAAAGATGTAAGAACATGAAAACAGAGCATCCAAAAATGGATGAAGCCTCCATCCAAAACCAAATAAAGGAGCAAATGATGCAAGAATTCTAGAACATTACCCCTGAGGAGGGAAGGCAAATGGTAAAAACTTCTAACATACTATTGTTGCCTAATTGGGATATTGCAGATGCATTTATTTTCAACTCTGCTTCTAATAGACTGGAGTTACAAGACCCAAATAGAAAGGAATTTGCAGGTACTGCTTTTAGTGATGATCAAGCTGCTCTTGTAATGTGGTCATTAAGAAGAGGATCCAGGATTGTATCAGCACAGCCTGATGGTTCAAGACTGATAGGGAATATTATTGTGAGGAGAGTTGTTGATACCTCACATGTACATGCAGCCCACATGAATGTGGATCATTCTTAGTTTTCCTTGGCTACTGCTAAAAGGGATGAAAAGGAAATGTTTGAATTACAAAGTAAATATGAGGCAGTTGTGGATGCCTACAATAAAGAGGTAAAAAGGAGAGTTGAGCTTGAAAACAAGCTACTGGAAAAATCCACCAGGCCTAAAATAACATACCCTCACCCCCCTATTGAACCTTTCAAATCTACCCCCCTCATTGAAATACCAGACACACCCCAAGGGCCACAGTATTACACTGCTGAGGATTTTGAAGAAGAAAAGAGTAAACTGTGGGCCTTACATGTAGAGCTAGAATCTAAATATGAAGATAAACTAAGAATAGCTCTTACATATCTAGGAGACAAGGTTGAATGGCCACTAATCCATGATAAATTGGCCAGGGTGATTAACATCTAGGAGGAGTTAAAAGCAGATGATGAGGCTCTAAAGCCTATTGTGAACAAATGGGTGAGACGGGAGAAAGCAATAACCTTCTTGTGTCTATCTGTTATAAATAATTCTCGTGATCAGATTGATAAAACCTTTGACATCATTTCTAATCTTGCTAATTTTGATAGCAAAAGGATACATTTATAGAAGATAATAATAGGCTACTTAGACAAATATAAGAACCAAAAATTCAATTTATTTCCTCATGCCCTAGATAAGAAAAATAGTTTGAAATGCAAAGAGGAATGGACAAAGGAACTTGATGAATTATTCTGTTTAAGAATGAATAAAGTCATAAATGAAATAGGGCATACACAGTGGGCCACCACAACAGAAGAAATGGTGAAAGCCAAAATATTCTTTGATTCTTTAAAATAGGAATTTGTTGATATTGATAATGAGGCTGATTATATAATAAAGAAACAAAAGGATATTTTGCAATTCAATTGGCTAGATGACACATTATTTGACAAGTGGATGGCAAAAATGGCTTCTACTGAATAGTTTGATGTAGATGAAACTAACAGTAATGAGGTGCAGGGTGAGGAAGTCCAAATCATTGGTACCATCACTACTCAAACCCAATCAGAAGAAGAAGACAAGAAAAACCTATCACTTTCAGTTGCAGAACCGGGACCACAAGAGCTAATATAATTAAAGAAAAGGAAAAGGTAGAAGTTGTCCTTACCATGCAGAGTGAAGCTGGTGGAAGCCTACAGGTGGAGGTTAATGTGCCCTCGTCAGAAAAAGCTTCATCGTTGGCTAATTTAGCAGTTACATATGAAGATAAATTAGATCAATAGCCAAGTCAGCAACATCAGAACATGTAACAGAAGCTGACCCACCGAAAGGAATGATTTGATTTCTATATCTTATGTTACCCATAGTTTTGTCATTTTGTGATAGGAGTATGTAGATATTCCTTGTAAAAGACACCCGTCAGTTTCTCTTAGCCTGAAGGTTGTTGCATTTCACACTATATAAGTGAAATTCTAGGGCAAGAGAAAAGGTCCAAATTCTATTTGCTAAGTGATACACTTAGTCTATTTTTGGTCCACCATTTTTGAGCAAAAATTCGTGATGTATTTTCTCTGTCAGATCTTGAGAATACATGGATATAGAATGATCTGTGTTTCTTTCTGAAGGTCATTATGAGTCTATTGTAAATTGTATACAATTTTCAAGGAAAATGAATACAAATTATGAACTGTCCCCATATCAGTTCTTTTTGAACTTTGTCTCCTTTTGATTACTTGGTTATCTTGATGTTGTATAAGTAAAGGCTTGTGCAATTGAATGCAGTTCAATTAGGTTGTATATCTATTTATCATGGTTGTTAATTCAATGGATTAAGTAAAAGATTTGATGAATTTGATAAGGTTGCCGTAGTAGTGGAAAGGATTTTGAATGATGATTTCTGATAAGAATTGCTGATAAAATTTGTTGTAAGGCAACAAATTAGATCTAGAGATTTTTTGTAGACTCTGAACCCCAATGGATTAGGCACTGATCAAATTTAATCCATCTGAAAGAAAAATGTGTCACACATGATTGTCAAAATGCAGAATTATAATCAACTTTACTTTTATTTCCTATAGATCTTCAAAGTTGGCCTCTACTTGATTGCATGGAATGTTTTACCTTTAGTTAGCCATTATTGCTGAGAACATCTGCATACCTATAGAATATTTTTGGCCATATCTTTTATATGGGATGTGTTTATTAAACTATCAAGAGTTGTACATGTATTGGAGAATTTGAGATGAGAATCAGAATGAAACTAAGATAATTCTCATAAAGTTTTCCCAGTCTTGTATCATCCCTGGGTATACCCACCCTGGTTTTGCAGAGCCAAAAGAGTAGAAAACCACCCTTGGTTTTGTAGAAGTTGGGCCCAAATGGTGTGCACATACAATTGATAATAAGAATTGGCTAGTCTTTAGACTGTGTGAGTATTGTCATCTTGGTATTAAGCATTTTGTTGCTTAGTAGTTTTAAAACACCAACAAGTTTTTTATTCATCCAAATGGAAACCCTTGTAGGAAGACCTAATTGCAATGCAACAATTAAATGTAATGTTGAAATATAGGAGAGAGATTCTTTTGGTTGAACTAGAAGATAACTCATCTTCTAATAAAATGACAGAGACTTTCGGTGAAGGATCCAAAGTACATCAATTCAATTATAGTCTAGTAAATTTAGGTGCCATCTTCATCATAAGTTTTTGAAGATAGTCCAGTATTTGTAGGTGTCATCTTCATCACAAAATTTCCATGATAGTCTATTAGTTTGAGGAGTCATCTCCATCACAAGTTTTCCATGGCGTACTTGTAGTTAGAGGTGCATTGAAGACCTTTTATCACTACATGAGCTAGTAGTAGATGGTGATTATTCATTATCATCATCATCATCTAACATAGAATCACATGAATATCTTGTTTTATAGCCCACATGGCCTAGGTATTGAGGGTACAACTCCAAGCACTAAACACACCAGATTTCAAATTATTATCTTTGTGTTGATGTTTAAGTTGAATTTTCTAGAGTTGAAGAGAGAAACACACTCAATTTTTTTTTCTTTTTGTTCTTTTTTTGAATATGAAACTATTGTCTAAATGATACAACATAATTATGTATTATTAAAACAAAAATACAAGAAAAATATGATACCAACACAACTATATTTATAAAACAAAAAAAAATTCACTATTATTTCTTCTAAGCTTTTACAACTACAGCTTTTGCATATACATTTCCTTTCTTTTCTTTCATTACTATAACAAAAAGTATAATAGTTGTTACAATAGACCAACATTCTAAATGATAAATCTGCATCTACACACTTTCAATAAAATGAAACAACAAGTACATTACATTCTTTTTGCAACTAGACTCTTTTTAACACTTATCATCAAAACATCACTGAGAAAAAACACTTGAGTGGAGACTCTCCCATTTATATTACACAACAATGGCTGAACTTTGGCATAAAAAATAATAATGATAGTAATAGTATTCACTTCCATCTTCAATATTATCATAAAAACCTACAACAAAAATACACATGTACCTATGGAAATATGCTCGAAGAGAAATCCCTCTCCTCGACCACCGGAGATGTAGGTGTGATTGGAGGTCGTGAATGGAAGAGCTTTTGAAGTCAAGCACATCAGGAAGAATGAAAGAAAGACAATATCAAGAGTTTCAAACTACTATTCCACCCCCCCTATATTGATGCAAATGTAAGGCCCCCTTTCATATTATTCCTAGGGCTAGCAAGCATCATTAATCAAGTGGGTAAAGAAAACCTGAAATGAAATTGGGCTCAGAGAAAACCATGCGAAAATGTAGCGATAACCATGTGAAAATACTCCAAAAACATCAAATGAAATCAAGTGCAAAAGACATAATTGGGAAAATGTTTTTTAAACTTTACGGATGTATAAGCCCTATGTTGGTCAAAATTTTGACCAACACGGGTCTTATATGTAAAAAAACAAAAATTTTGCCTTTACATTTCGACCACCCTAAATTTATTTAGTTGATGGTCAAAAATTTTGGTCGAAAAATGATGTTAAATGTAGTAGTGAATCCTAGTAATTGCAGCATCCAAAGGATGGAAAGTACATCAGATGGATGCCAAAAAAACATTTCTCAATGGCAAGATTGAAGAAGAAGTTTACATTGAACAACCAAAAGGGTTCAATACTTATGATAGCAAGACTCATGTTTGTAAATTAAAGAAAGAACTTTATGAACTCAAACAGGGTCCCAGAGCCTAGTATGAAAGAATAGATAATCACCTATTGAAATTAGGATATGTTAAAAATGAAGCTGACCCAAATCTATACTTCAAAACTGAAGGTGATGATATGGTTATTCTTGTATTATATGTTGATGATTTGCTAATTACAAGTGAGGAACGTCTCATAGAAAAATGTAAGCAAGAACTCAGTATAGAATTTGAAATAAAGGACTTAGGGTTACTTCACTACTTTCTGGGATTAGAAATCTGGCAACAAGACAACTATATTATATTAAACTAGGGAAAATACACAATTGATATCTTAACCAAATTTGGAATGATGGAATGTAAACCAGCTGCTACCCCTATGGAAATAAATCTACATAAAATAAAAGATGATATGAACGAATTTGAGGCTACAGATCCTACTTACTACAGACAAATTATTGGATCCCTAATGTTTTTGGTCAATACTCGTCAAGACATATGCTATGCAACCCACACCTTGAGTCAGTTTATGTGTGCTCCTAAGAAGATACATTTACATGCAGCTAAATACATATTAAGATATCTGAAGGGTACTATTGGAATGGGAATCAAATATGACAAAGTCAAAGTTGAACTACTTGGATATTCAGGTTATGGTTGGGCTGGAAGCTCCATTAAGCGAAATAGTACTTCAGGATATTGTTTTAGTCTTGGATCTGGTATGATTTCTTGGTCTAGTCAAAAGCAAACTTTAGTAGCATTGAGTTCCACTGAAGCTGAGTACATTGCATCTTTCCTGGGTGCTAGAGAAGCAGTATGGCTATGAAAGTTTCTTTTAGATCTCTTCAAAAGACATTTGAAGCCCATTGTGATTTATTGTGATAATCAAAGTTGTATTAAACTTTCTTCTAATCCAATATTTCACAATCACTCCAAACATATTGAAATTCCATTTCATTACATCTGAGATATGGTGAATCAAGGAGTTATTCAACTGGAATACATATGTACAAATGATCAAATAGTTGATATCCTTACCAAGCCTCTTGCTAAAGTGAAACTAAAATACTTCAGAGAAAAACTTGGTATGATTAATTTTAATGACAAATTTTTGAAATAAAATTTATTATATTAGAGTTTATGCCTTTATTGGTTACTTAGTAGTATTTGATATATAATGAAAGGTGACGATCTTTCATGGACATATTCATTTGTAGAATGAACAATTCTCCACCTATAGTTGTGCACTCTGCTCTTGTTTGATCATTCTCTGCAACTTATCCTCTCCCATGATGACATATCCAAACTTTTGTACATTATTTTCATTCTCCATGTATTTTGAAATTGATAGACTCAACATAACAATTTGAGAATAAATTGAAAGCCTCAAGGCAAGGGTCCTCTCTCCATATTTGATGAATCCTACAAATAGTAGAATAATAGAAAAATCTAAATCAGGGCCTTTCAATGTTGCTGCATATATGACATAGACTTCCACACAAACTTGATATAGCATATCGAATCTCCGTCTCAACCAAAGCTTATTATCAGCCATGGAATATGCAATGATGGCATTTGGTCCTCCTAGATGCATCAGTAACACCGGATCCCATATCGCATATATCCCACTCTAAACATTGTGCATCATGGTCCTAAGTGCAGATATGGCTATAGCATCTGCGAAAATGTAGGCTCCCCGCACCATCAAACATAGATTTCTACTTGAAATAAAGTATCTACATGCACCAAGAACCACTAAAAAAAGCTGCAACGTCATGCTGGTCAGTACTAGATGTTGGCATTATATTGTATTTGTCATTAGTGACAACACTTACTCAATTCTGAATGATCATCGAGTTCATCACTCAGTCTATAGTGTATACCGAGCATTCAGTGGTTACCTTGTAGGTTCATCACTTAAGCAGTTCATACCTAGCATTCATGAAGCTACCGAGTGGGTGTGCAGCCCAGTAGTATCTACCGAGCATACAGTATTCACTGAGCTTCATAGTGTTTATCGAGTGATGGAAGTCCAATGTTTACCAAGTAATGAAAGTGTAGTGCTTACCGAGTGAAAGCAAGGTAAACGAAGGATTTATTTCTTACCGAGTGATACTATATCTACCGAGTCTCCAATGGTTACCAAGTCCCAAGCTACGTTGTGTGATTAGTATGGACCGAGCTTCTACTTCTACCGAGTGCATGATGATGCCAAGTAATGCAGTGGATGCTAAGTATCAGAAGGTTACCAAGTTAGCTTGAAGAACTCGAGTTTTCTACTATTTAGCCGACTCAGTAATATTTTGTTCACTTGTGTTTTGGACGACCTTGTAATTGTAATTATTGGAATGGTATACATGTAATGTATTATATCATTTATAATGTATGCATGAGAGTACCAAGATAGACATGTAATGTTTTGAGAAGAATGAAAGTGAATCAGCAGCAGAGCAGAGTATTCAGCAAGGTCTACAAGGAGTAGTAAAGATTCATCAGTCAAAAAAGGTGATCTATACTTCAAAGATCTAATTATAAATCAAGTTGTAAGTAGACCAACTATTTCATCCTAACAGGTGAATCAATTTTGTAAATCCTTTAATAGGGTAGACTTAAAAGTCTTTATATAAATCTCCTAATAGAGTGCATACTTCATTGTATGTCTGTAAATTCTCTAACAAGGTGGACCTAGTAGTCCTTTGTGCTCCTAACAGGGAAGATCACTAGAAGTGGTCAATGTAAGCTTTAACAGGTTAACTTCATATTGCAATAATGAAGTTTTGTGGGTATCATCCCCACCCTAGTTTTACTTTCTATTTGGAAGGTTTCTGGGTTACCAAATCATTGTGTACATGTGTTATAAAGGTCTGATCTCTCATATATTTAGTAGACTAGATGAATGAATGGTGAATAGTATATATGGTTAAAGTGTTGAATTATTTAAAAGTTTTGAGGTTACTGATTCACCCCTCCCCTCTCAGTAACCTGTCATATCTTGAATATTTCCAACAATTGGTATCAGAGCTTTTATAGTTCTTAGGATAAAGTTTGATAGCTTGATCAAAGATCAAGGACAATGGAGATATTTAGACTTGACAAAGCTATTGAAAATGAAAAGCTAGATCTGGGAATGGCCATGGCTCAACTCAAAGAAGCAAAGGAGCATCTTTCTCAATATCTGAAGAGAAGGAAGGAACTTGCAAGAAAAATGAATGACCATCAATATGTTGAAGAAAAGATTGAAGATCTTTTACCATCAAGTAGTTCAGATGAAGCTAATGAGGCAATCAAGGAACTCCTAGCAAAGAATGGCTCTCTGTAGGAAGAAGTAAGAAAGCTTAAAAGAGAACAAGAAATCCAATCAATCAAGCTATGTGAAGTTTTGGAATAGAGAAACAAGGCAAATGAAGACTTAGAGACAAGAAATAATCAATCCCTTCAGCATGAAGATCTTATAGATCAACTATCTAATGCAAATGAAGAAATTATGAATCTGAGATCTAAAAATGAAAGCCTGAGGAATGATTTAATTAATGAAAGACAAATCAATGAAAGCTTACAAAGTGACTTAAGATCTGAAAGACAAATCAATGAAATTTTGGAAAATGACTTAATCACTGAAAAGCAAGTCAATGAAAGGATAATGAAATCTCAAGCAGACATGACTCAATTAAATCAACAAAGTGAGCAAAATCTTCATAGACAAAAAGGTAAAGCTGGTCTTGGTTATAAGGAAGAAGGTGAAACCTCCAAACAAGGTGCCCAAAAAAATCAAAGACCTACTTGCAATCACTATGGTAAGTTAGGTCACACATCAAACAAGTGTTGGAGCAATGAAAAAGGTAAATTCAATAGTAAATGCTACAATTGCAGTTAGCATAGTCATAAAGCTAATGAATGCAAGGAGAAACCAAAATTTGAAGGAAATTGTCACAAATGCAAGAAGGATGGTCACAAGGCATTCCAATGTAGATCCAAATCATTCAATCCAGTTGAACAACTTATTAAAGCAATATTTGGATGGGACTACAATACTTGGTGCAGATGTCATTATTGTGGAGAATATGGACATATTGGTATAAATTGTGCAAGACATCACCTAGGGAAGAAAGACACTACTATAAGATGTTATACATGTACAAAACTTGATCATATAGCTAAAAACTGTATGAGCATAGGAAGAGTTGAAGATGAAAAGAAAGCTAAAACTGATAACATTCAAAAGCAGATGAGGCAACAGTGGATTCCTAAATCTACCAAGCAAGATAGTTCAAATGATGGCAATGTCACTCAAGAAGTGAGTGACTCCACCATCTCCAGTTAAGATCCATAAATAAAGATATGGAACTACATCTTCTAGTGATATCTCAAGCAGTTCCAAAATGAAAGAAAGTAAATGATCCAATCAGTATTTTAGATACAAAGGGTCACAAGAAATCAGGTCATGCCCAGCAAGGTCAGTCACAGACTCAATTGAACTAGGTCGGGAGTAACTAAAGTTCTGTTCGATCACCGAGTTGTAAGCACCTACCAAGCAAGTGAATGACAGCTTGTCAAGCACTATGTCATCTCAGCTACCTTTGTGCCAAGCATTTATCACAAATTTTTTGTCAAAAGGGCAGAATTTGATTTCATTCTTCACCACGATTACAGAGCTAAGAAATTTCCAGCAATTCCAAAGCAAATTCCATGCGATTTCAAGCGATCTTCAAGTGGAGAATTTGTTCAAAATTTTCTTACACCTACCAAGTAGTGATGGCATCCAGGAGTAGCAGCAGCACCAAGGAAAAAAAGGTTAAGAAATGCTAGTTAAAGGTGTGGAGTGGAAGGCGCCGAATTTCAAGCTAGTTCCAGTAATTGCAGAATCACTCAACCCCAATGGAGCTCAATCGCAAACTCCACCAAAGGTGCTTCTCATAAATGGCATTCGTACACATTTCAAATGTTCTATTCAAGAGATTGGAAACCTAGAGATGGGAAATGCCTAGGAGAAATGAGTGCTGATGGCTCTTTGAAACCCGAGCATAGGCATCTAGAGACCAAAGGGTTAACCCATATCTCGCATATGCCAAGAAGTTTCCAAATTAAGTGGATCAGGTACATACTCGATCGTGTTCACAATGGGCAACTATGGTTAGAGCAGCTAGTCTTAATCACCAAGAAGATGATTTATAAGATTACCAATCTCCCCATGCTAAGTAAAGAGAAAACTACTAAAACCCGAGGTTGGGAGGAGTTACAAAAGAAAAACCTAGCTGAATGGGATGGTAGAAGTTTGAAGGTCAGCGTTGTATCTGATATTAAATTAAGGTTTGGCACTCATGTCATTGCCCACAAAATTTATAGCTCCAGTTGTTTGAATAGTGTGCCCTATGAGGCTGTTGATTTGGCATTCAAAATTGTGAAGAAAAATCTTGACTTTGACCTGTCAGAATTGTTGTTGAAACAATTAAACAAGAATATGGATAGCATAAGGACTTCAAAGAATAATCCCTACAAATTTGGTTCCCTGTTAATTTGTTTATTTTTCTATATTCAAAAATTCTTTCCATCAAAGGGCTCAGTTGTATGGAGAAAAGATATTCCAATTTTATATCAAATTAATGAGTTTATTGCTAACATGGGTGAAAACTTTGAGAAGGTTATGGATAATTATTTTGAAGGTTTCAAGGAAAGAATGAATAATAGGTTCTAAATTCCACCAAAACTGGTTGAAGATTACAAAGATGATGTATGCTTCATGGTTGACTGTGATAAAGTATAGATTCAGGCAGTCAGAGCCCGAGTTGCATGGGTGAAACCTCTTCCTTATGAGGTGAATATTGATGAAGCCAGGGACATTATTGAAGCACTGGTAAATGAGCCTATAGATCCTAAGATTCCTGCCTTTAGAACTTATGATGAAGCCAAGACTAGAATTGAGCTTGAAATCAAGCTACCCCAGGCTATAAGAAAAGGCAAGAGAAAGATAGCAAAGTTGAAAACTGCAACCGGCCCTCTTATGCTTACTGAAGGAAAAGGTGAGGATGAAGAAGAAGAAGAAGAAGGTGAAGAACTTGAAACTGAAAAAGAAGAGGAACCACCTGTCATGTCCCCATTTTGGAGGCAATTTGATTTAATTAATTTAATTAATTAGGTTGTCCAAAATAATGAATATTTTATGAGGATGACTAATTAATTATTTTAATTAAATAAATAAGTGGTATTAAGTTAATTATTTATAAAGTTATCAAATAAATAAATATTAAAAGGTAACTTTATATTTAATTAATTTAATAAAGTGACTTGAATTATAAAATATTGTATAAAGTCGCTTTATAAAAAAAAAATCAAGAGTTCCCCTTTTGAGTACATATATGGACTTTATAAAAGGGAAAAAAAAAAAAAGTAATATTAAAACTCATGTATTATCCCACATTAGCAAGACGAAAACGTGGAGCAAGTGAGGAAGGGATTAAAAGAAAGAGGATAGATCTCATTTAAGCATGCTTGGAAAGATCAAAGAAATTGGAAAATTTTCTAGAGATTATGTCCCAATAGTTTGAAGGATGAAATCCCTTCAAGCTGAAAATCTTGACACCATTGAAAGATATGGTCTTGAGATTCAAAAGGGTAGCAGTCTGAAAAAAGCAGATACGAAAAAGCAGAACTGAAAAAGCAGGCCGAAAAAGCAGTTCGAAAAAAGCAGAATCGAAAAAGCAGGCCGAAAAAGAAGTCCAAAAAAATAGTTCAAAAAAGAAAATCGGAAAAGCAAAGCAGAAGGGGCAGCATTGAAGGAAATTATTACAGCCATCTACAACCAGGTTCTTTTGTTCGTATTGCTTTTTAGGGTGTTATAAGCTTTCAGTTGTAAGTGTGCATTATATCAGCATTATCATTTTGTAATCTATGTAAATGCCAAAGTCTTGGCCATATTTCATGAGCATTGTAATTTTCATTGCAATTAAGAAGATAATAGTTGCTGGTGTCATTTAAGCCATTTAATATCATTATTTATCAGCTAGTTAGTTTGCATACCAACTATTTGTAAAAATATCTGTTGGTTGTAGGTGTTCATTTCTCATGCTTAGATCATATATATGCACTTAATATTGTCAAAATTAGTAGCACACTCATGTTAGGTCATTGTGTAGTCCATTGTAGTCTTCTAGCACAAGATTCTTATTGATGCAAATTGAAGAAAAAGTCATTTGAAGCTAGCTGAAATACTATATCAGTCATACGTCCCTTGCATGTGAATTGTTTGATGAAATTCTTTGAGCTTTCATCATTTTTTTTTTAGGGCAGATTTGAGGAGGGTCATTACAGTGGTATCAGAGCTTGCTTGCAAAGTGTTTGACAAAATGTCAAACAATTGAAGTATAAAGATTTTTGGTGTTTGAAGAAGTTATAACCTGTTGGGGTTATTACACCACCAAAGAAGAAAGGGAAGGTGATTATCACCAAACCTAAGAAGTAGCCTACTGCAGTATTCTCTAGAAGAACCAAACAAGGCAAGCAGGAAACTATACTTGTTAGGCCTCCACTCACATTTGAGGAAAGGCTAAAACAATTGGAAGAGGGAGCAGGCATCACAAATTTCAAGGCATTGAAATTTGAAACAAAGATTGATGCAAAGAAAATGCAGATTGAGGAACTGGTACTCAATAAGATGGGAAAATGGAAATACTCCTCAGACAAGCTTGCCCCTCAAATCTCCAAAGAGCTGTTGGAGAGATTGCAACCAAGATGGGAGTTAGCCACCCAAATGGCCAAGGTCATATCTGAGCAATCCCTGAAGAATCTTCTACCGAGTCTTACTGAAGTAGAAATAAAGGCAGCAATGAAGAACAATGAAGGTAAAATGATGATTATATTTCACACATGTTTAATTTTAATTAAGGACATTGAACATGTTGTAAGAGATGCAACAAACATGTTGAAGAACATCTATCATTTGCAAAAGCCCAATGATGATCCTATTGAAATCAAGGATGATGATAGCAGTGACAATAATGATTTTGATAACACTCCATCCATCACAATTGCTCCAAGAGAGCTGCATGCACTAATGGAAGAAAAAGAGGGAAAAGACAAGGAGGAAGAAAAGATGAAGAAGATCTAGTAAAAATTGCAGCAGAAGTTATTGCATCCCTTCCTCACTTTCCACCAAAGATAGTTAAATCTACTATGGAGACATCTTCTATAAGTGAAATTTTGAGCACAACAGTCACTACCATAGCTCAATCTTCACCAACCACCTCCCAGCTCTAGGTATCTGAAATAGATGTGCCAAGCACTTCATCTACCGAGCTATCTGTCACTTCTTCAGCTACCGAGTCAGCCTCCTTAGCTCCTTCACCATCAGTGAGTGTAATAGTAAGTTCTAAAATTTTGTCTCCATCAATTCCAATAAGTTCTATAGTTTTGTTCTCATCAGCATTATTTGTATCCACTTCGACTCCAATTAGTTCAGATACTACTATGGGTACTCAACCGAGAGTGATACCATTTTTGGGAAGTGTTTCAGTTTTTTATCCGGTTAATACTTCTGTTGGTATTCAATCCTTGAATCCTATCCCATTTTTCAAGGCTAGCCCTTCTATCTCCACTATTGTGTCTATTCCTAAGGTAAAACCAGTCATCACAGAAGTCAAACAAAAGCATCCATTAAAACTTACGATCACTAGAAAGGAAATTGGAGAAGACATTGACTTAGACACAAAAATAGTGATTACAAAGATTGACTATGACAATGCTACCATTGAAGAGATGAGGTTAGCCAATCAACTCATAGAGATGAAAGCTACGCAGAAATAGTTAAGATCAGAAAGGGATAAGGAATATAGAATAATTGAGAATGCCAAGGATATAATTACAGATTTTATAGGTGTTGAAGTAGATTCTACTCAACACATTTTGATTCAGTTAGAAGAAGCAGTACAAAAATTTAATGAAGATTCTTCCAAACAAGAGAAACTAATTGAAAAAGATGAAAGGAAATTTGATAATAAGATGCTAGAGCATATTGCTCAAAAGATAGCAATCAAGCAAGTTGAATTGTCAACATTTTTGGGTAATTTTGAAAATTCTTTTAATAATGCAGCATCACTTTTTGCCAAACTTTGTGATGTTTCTGGTTTTACTAAAGAAATAAAGGATAAGCTAAATAAGATTGACATTGATATGCAATCAAGTGCATCCAAGTTAAAGGTGGACTCCTCCTTCACAACCTCCTATAACACCAAAATTAGATATTTGGCATATGTATAGGAAAAACTATTGAGAGAGGAAGCAAGGATCTGGTCTACACTCATAGACATCCAAAACATGATCCTTCCTATCATGGACACAATGCAAAAACATATTGCTCATTGCAAAACATTGGTCCAAGATCAGAACTTCTCAGTCGCTAATCACATGATCCAATTATCAGCAGAAGTTCAAATTGCTCTCTCCACCTGTCAAATTTTGCAGCAGACTTGGGATAATACTTCTGCCACCATCCTTAAGGTACATCAAGATTTTCTATCTCACTTTGGTGTAGTCATATAAACTATATATGTAGTCCTTTGGCATTATTGTCAAAAAGGGGGAGAGATTCAGCATAATAAGTGAGAAGAGTTATCACTATAAGTGAAAGGGGGAGTTAGCACTCAATAGATTTAGCATGTGTACATAAGTATCTTTATATATAAATTATAAGTCATCAAGATTATATATAGAAATGTATATGTAGCAGTTCTACAAAGATCAATTTTGAAAAGCCAAAATTCATTGAGTCAAGTTATGTACATATGTTTTTGCTTATAAGTGTTTTGTTACTAATGCCAAAGGGGGAGATTGTTGGCATTATATTGTATTTTTTATTAGTGACAACACTTACTCAATTCTGAATGATTATCGAGTTCATCACTCAGTCTAATGTGTATACCGAGCATTCAATGGTTACCTTGTAGGTTCATCACTTAAGCAGTTCATACCGAGAATTCATGAAGCTACCGAGTGGGTGTGCAGCCCAGTAGTATCTATCGAGCATACAATGTTCACTGAGCTTCATAGTGTTTACCAAGTGATGGAAGCCAAGTTTTTACCAAGTAATGAAAGTGTAGTTCTTACCGAGTGAAAGCAAGGTAAACGAAGGATTCAGTTCTTACCGAGTGATACTATATCTACCGAGTCCCCAATGGTTACTGAGTTCCAAGCTACGTTTTGTGATTAGTATGGACTGAGCTTCTACTTCTACTGAGTGCATGATGATGCCAAGTAATGCAATGGATGTCAAGTATCAGAAGGTTGCCAAGTCAGCTTGAAGAACTCGAGTTTTCTACTATTTGGCCGACTCAGTAATATTTTGCTCACTTCTATTTTGGAGACCTTGCAATTGTAATTATTGGAATGGTATATATGTAATGTATTATATCATTTACAATGTATGCATGAGAGTATCAAGATAGACATGAAATGTTTTGAGAAGAATGAAAGTGAATCAGCAATAGAGCAGAGTATTCAACAAGGTCTACAAGGAGCACTAAAGATTCATCAGTCACAAAAGGTGATCTATACTTCAAGGAACTAATTAGCAATCAAGTTGTAAGTAGATCAACTATTTCATCCTAACAAGTGAATCAATTTTGTAAATCCTTTAACAGGGTAGACTTAATAGTCTTTGTATAAATCTCCTAACAGAGTGCATACTTCATTGTATGTTTGTAAATCCTCTAACAAGGTGGACCTAGCAGTCCTTTGTGCTCCTAACAGGGAAGATCACCAGAAGTGGTCAATGTAAGCCTTAATAGGCTAACTTCATACTATAGTAATGAATTTTTGTGGGTATCATCCCCACCCAGTTTTACTTTCTATTTGGAAGGTTTCTGGGTTACCAAATCACTACGTACATGTGTTATAAATGTCTGATCTCTCATATATGCAGTAGACTAGATGAAAGAATGGTGAATAGTATATATGGTTAAAGTGCTAAATTATTTAAAAGTTTTGAGGTTATTGATTCACCCCTCCCTTGTCAGTAACCTGTCATATCTTGAATATTTCCAACACTAGAGCCCTTACCAACCATTGTATTGGAATCTGCAACGCATAATCTACCAACACACTCTACACCACACTACTAACTATGTGCATGGCCTCCCAAACTACATAGACAAAAACAATACAAAGAAAAATGAAAACACACACAACTGGCCAACAATCTTCATGCTAATCTTCAATGGAAAGGTTTTTTTATACTTGGTTAAGAATCAAAAAAGAAAAGTACAACTACACCTGCAAAATAGTTGTATAAAAATTAAAAGTTTATTAATAAATTTTATATGCATTAATAGTTATTTATTGCATTACAAGTATTTGAAATTTATAAATTCTAAGTAGAGTAATTGTACAACTTTATTGATGCTTATAAGATGAATGAGGCATAGTGTGACTGAAAGACAACACACTACTTGGTTTGACTCCTTATGTAGCTTGTATGCCCAACTACTACCTATTTTATTAGACTTCTACCATTTCACTTTTGTCCATAATCCTATTTTCCATCAAGGTCCTCACAACTTTCCCTAGTCAAGTGTCATACCGCAATTAATCTTGAAGTTGCACTCCCACTCAATTTGTTTCTCTCAACCCATCATATTTCATGCTCGAGGGGGAGAGGCCATTTTGTCATGACAAAATAAAACAATCAATATCCGCTATTGAGAGGTGGAAAAATAATTCTATGTGACATTTACCACCTATATTTGCAAGGAGGCATTCGAAGTAGTAATGGAAGTCTTGAGGATATCAACTATGTCTTCATCTCTATTTCAAGATTTGTATATGAAGATATGCAGGAGTGAGACTACAAAGAGGACAAGATCAAGAACCTAGACTACTAGCTCAATAGGCAATCATATACCTTAATTTTGTACAAGGTCTATTAGTTGTTGATACTAGGGCATCTCAAGTCTATATTGGCCCTTTAACCCAAATATGATGACTAATATTTTGACCCAGCCTTCCCACTACTATATTGTTTCTTATTACCACCCCAATGACTTGGTTATTTTTCTTATTTAATTGTTGTCCTACCCATAGCTATTATAAACTAGAGCACGATGCCTCTTGTGTTTGCTTTCTAATGCGAGACCTATCTTGGACTTGAGATAGACTCTTGTTTTTAGTGGTTTAAGTTTTATTTGAAGTTATTCATGCCATGTGACGTGGTTCATATTGTGTATGTGAGTGATGATTGCATGTTCTATCAACGCTTTGATGATATTCAAAATATCTTGCTTTGAGGATGCTTCTATGCTATTTTATGTTATTATGAAATGAACTTTCAATGCTATATCAATATTTTAACAAGTTACATTGATGCAAGGTAGGTAGGAGGAAGGAGCTAAGTCCAATCTCCTAACACCTCACCAAAAGTATGCATGGAAGAAAACACATGACTAGTAGCAAGAACCAAGTAGATTTAGTGATTGATTAGACAACTCTCATGATAAGTATACAATGAACATACACGACTCTAAGGCCTTCTAGGTTATGACCACAACAATGAATTACAATGTTAGAGCTCAAAACTTGTAGTCTTGAGACTTTCTTCTACTTCTCCATCTATCAACTTACTTTTCTAAAGCTGATCCAAGTCTTTAAATAACCAACAAGACCAGTACAAGTCATCCAGTTAGCATTTAATTACAAAATAGGTACTTCCTTATAGGAGAAAACAAAAGAAAAAGAAAATTACCAAAATAGAATCTACACACTTAAGGATAGTTCCACACATGATCCAAGAAATGTCCCTTAACTGTGCAAGATGTGACATCATCATAGGAAACCATGCAAAAACAAACTCCATGGTATAATGGATGAAATAAGTAGTAAAAAGTGAGCAGAGAAAGAGGCACAACACTCCAAGTACAACAAACATAAGATTTTGCACACTTAGGGTAAGGATTACAAAATGGTCCTTATTAGGATACCAATAGTGCACAACTCCAAACCACGAGCAACAATGGCTACTCCTCGAATAGTAAACTGATATAGGAAATAGAGAAATGTTTTATGGTTGATCCAAGATTGAATGTTGACCCAAGATGCTCCCACATCAAACACTTGGGGTAAATAGAGAATTGATGTCCACATCAGTGGATCCTGATGCTCTAACTTGAATCATAAAGATCCAACTCAGTATGTGTTATCCATGAACTGTCTTCAACTGGTTTATCTTTCCACTGAACAAGGTACTCCATGCAGTCTTTTCCTATGGTTCTTTTACTTATTCTGGTATCTAAAACCTTCTCAATTCTTTCAATCCTCATGTTGGGGTAATCTAGGTTATCTTTTAATTACTAATTTGATTTAAAGTACTCAAAGATGTCTACAATATTAAATATTGGTGAAATATCCATATCATCTGGTAATTCAACTTCAAAATCATTTTCATTGTCAAACTTCTTCAAAATCTGACATGGACCAAACTTCTTCATCTTCAATTCCCTATAAGTACCAAGTAGAAATCTTCAAGTGAATCATAAAGTTTCATCTCCAAATTCAAATATTAATGTCTTCTTCCCTTATCTTCCCTCTATTTATACTCTTGATTTCTCACTTCTATATTCTTCTTCACTTCCTCATGCAAAGTCTTCATGAAATCCACAAAATCTTTTGTTTCAACACTCCTCTTCATTTTAGTAATCAAATATCTTAACTCAGTAGTTCCCTTAGGATGCACTCCATATACTATCTAAGAAAGTGTCTTCTTAGTACCTCTATTCACGGGTAAGTGTAAGAAGTTGGGTCTCACTTTTGGTGAAAAAGTGGAAGTATTTTTTTCCTATTTTTTAAAATTTCTAATAAATTGATGTCAAAGTTTGAGGCATTTAGAGATTGAATATTAAAAAAACTTCAAAAATTAAAATTGTAGTGCTCAAAATCTACTTTTTGAATATGTAATTTATTTGTGTACCCATATGATTTTATTTTTTGTATCGATCTTTAAAAATCACTTTTTCAAAATGTTTGTTTCAGGACAATACCACACTCGTGTATGGACACCATAATTAAACAAATAAATGATTTTTTGTAAATCCTTTTAATCGAAGTTACGTAACATACATAAGATTAATGAAACTTTTTTTTAACAAAATTATTATTAATTTTTAATTAGCTATAAAGATAAATTTTAAAACTTGGAGTGTACGGACACCATAATTTGATAAAAAATTCACTTTTTTCAAAACTTTTTTTTTTGTAACTTCAAAAAAATTGTATGTAGATTGAAGACATAAATTAACTTAAGAAAAAAACATAAAATAAAAACGTTATTAAAGTTTTAGTGAACCTCACTATTTTACATTTAGACACCACCTTTGATTAAAAAATAATGCAAAAATAGTAAATAAAATCATAATACCATAAAACTTATATTTTTGATATCAAGAGAGTGAGAACTCTAATGGATTTTTGTTTTATAAAAATATTTGATCAAGAAGACCATCTAAAAATTATGGCAAGGCTTGAATTTGTTAGTTCAATGCCTTAGCCAAATCTTGAGAGGTCAAGGCATAGGCTTGGTCTCACCAAGCCTATCCGAATTGAAATCTGAGGTGGGAGAAAAAAAATTCCGCCCCATATTGTAAGAAATGGGCACCCATTTTGAAAATGTAAAATTGACATTTTAAATCCCCCCCACCCCCCCCCCAAAAAAAAAAATGATTGTTTTAGAAACAGGCACCCATTTTTTATAAACAAAAAATGGGTAGATGACTTTTTATTTTTTTTAAATGCATCTGATTTTTTTTTTTCAAAAATGTGCACCCATTTTTTTTAAATAAAAAATGGGTACCCAATTTTTTTTTAAATGAGTGCCCATTTTTTAAAATTTGTATCAGGCAATCGAGCCTAATATGAGTGTCTATTTCTAAAAGAGCATGATCTCAATCCACAAACTTCTGTGGTTCCATGAACATAATTATTATATAAAACTCTTCTCATGCTAAAATCAAGTCCTAAGTACCATGCTTATCTCTAGTCAAACATTTGAGTGCGGGTGAATTGTAGAACTAAACTTAAGCTCAGTATCCAACTTCTTTCAAAGTGTCTTCCAAAAGTAACCAGTAAACTTAGTATCCTTGTCTGAAATAATAGTCCTTGGCAACCCATGCAATCTTACCACTTCCTTAAAGCATAATTGAGCCACATGTACTACATTAGATGTCTTCTTACAAGGTATGAAATGAGTCATTTTAGAAAATCTATCAGCCACTACTAGAATTGAATTATTGCCTCTTAGATTTCTAGGTAAGCCATGCACAAAATCCATACTGATATCTTCCCAAGTTTTGTTTGGAATAGGCAATGGTGAATACAAACCCAGATTCTAACTAGTCCCTTCTGTTGTTTGACAATCTCTATAACTCTTAACCATTTTTTGAACATCTTTATATAGCTGAGGCCAACAGTATCTATCAGATTTCATCTTTACTATTTTGTGAATTCTAGAATGTCTAACAAGTCCTCCACTATGTTTCTCCTTCATGATGTTATCCCTCATAGATCCTTTAGGTATGCATAGTTGAATTCCTTTAAACAACATGTCTTCCTGAATGACATAATTAGCCCATTTATCTTTCTCACTCATCATGTGATTCTTACAAGACTTCCAAGGTTTTGCAAAATCAAGACTAGTTTCATACAAGTGCTTCAAATCATCAAAACTAAGTACCTCAACTCTCATTTATGTCAGAAAAATCCTATTCTTCTCAAAGCATGAACTATCTTATTTGATTGTTCTCTTTTATGTTTCAACATAAAAAGAAAAGTTCTAGAAATATTTAGCCCACTTTGTATGTCTCTAATTCAACTTATTTTGAGTTCTCAAATAATATAAAGCTTCATGGGTAGTCTATAGCACAAAATCCTAATAGCAATATCACAAATTTAACTTTTTGTAGAAAAAATCCCCTACAATTATCAACTACATAAGATGTTGAATATCTAATATTAATAAAGTCCAATGGAAAGTATGTAATCTGTATATATGTTTTATAACTAAATTGCTTTTGTTTAATGAATATATCACTAATTATTAAATTATATTTCTATTTTAAAAATGGAAATATTTTTATAATAATATTTATGTTTTAGAAAAAATAATCAAGTCCTTTATATCCTTCTTTTGTAGGAATATATCTTAGCATTTAAAAAAAGGTAAAGATAAATATAATCCGGTCTTTACATATTATGTTACTTAGAATTATTTATACAAGTCAAACATAAATAATGTTAGGATTAACCACGGGCAGAAATAATAGTTTACATGCAAATATAACCAATATCATAAAATAATATATCATACAAAAAAGAGAACACACGACATAAAGATTTAACGTGGTTCACCCAATCCCTGGGCTATGTCCACCACCAATAATTCCAATATTATTATTATATAATGATTACAATCCATAATCCCTTACAGCTCAGTACTGCCACAAGAAGCTACAATATCACCATACATTATAAAATCCCTAACCCTAATCCATTTTATACAAGCTTTTATCGCTTACAAAATTAGGGCTAGAATAATTCATCTAATAGAAAAATAGTAGTCGATGCCTTTTACAGTATAAGGTCTTTTTTGGCCTCGAGGACACTGCCCCTGAAAACCCCCGTAGGGGCATTTCCCATCGACCCCACCCCCCGTAGAAATAATCTAGGGAGAGATTGTGTCAAAAAAACTCCGAGTCTTATTAGGCTCCACATCACAATAATCTCCCACTTGGACACTGAACAAACTCCACAATAATAACCTTCCACTTGGAGACTGATCATAGCACCGTTAAACCTGTAGCTCCCATTGGAATATCAAAACACCTTGCACTCTATTGTTCTTTTATTCTTTTCAGTCTAGAAAACCAAACAAAGCTAAATAGGAGTTCAGCTTCTCCAGCTTTAACTATCCATCACTCAAAACTGATTGAATGAAATGGTATCACAACTATATGTGTTTTGTCTTTGAATGTAGATCAAAATTCTTTGCAAGATGAATGACACTCTAGCTATCTATAAAAAAATAATTATCCCTTTATGGGTGTTCCAATTCTTCCATGAAGAACTAAAGCCATATCATCTCCTTGGCTACCTTTGTAGAAGCAATATACTCTACCTTTGTAGTGGATATTTAGCATTAACCTTCTGCAACCTAGAAATCTAACTCACTGTTGTCCCACCAACAGTGTATACATAAACTATAGTACTCCACCTAATATCAATATCCCCTACCAAATTTGAGTCAACATAGCCCTGTAAATCAATAGTAGGGACCCCAAAGTGTAAACAATGATTGGATGCTCCTCTCAAATATCTAAGAATCCATTTAACTACATTCCAATGCTCAAGCCCTGGATGACTCATATACCTGCTAACAACTCCCACTGCATGTGCAATATCTAGCTTAGTACATACCATAGCATACATTAAGCTTCCTATAACTGAAACATATGGTACCTTGGACATCTTATCCTCCTCTTCTTGTGTCTTTGGACACATCTCCTTAGTCAACTTCAAATGATCAAGTAAAGGTGTGCTAATAGCTTTGGCATTCTCCATAGAGAAGTGTTGCAACACCTTCTCAATATAATCAACCTACAACACCTCATGTTCCTTGTATGCTCCATTATTGTTTTGTTCATGCATATATAACACAAATTAAACTATGGCTCTTCCATGAGCTGGAGGAAGTTAGAGAAAGGGTATCCCAGATGGAAAGTATTAAGAATAAGACAGGTAATGATAGCCAAGAGGACCAGGAAAACAGAGAAAGCTTAAATGAAAGGAGATTAAGAAATCTTGAAAACTACAACCACAACTTGGAAAGTTAGATGATTTCTCTCCTGAGTTCAATGAATGACAACATTCAATCCCTTGCTAGTAAACTTAAGGACAGGGGCTTACTGGTGGAGGAGGGAGGATAGAATAGGGATAAGGCTAGGTCGGATGATGACAAGGCCACAATCAATACACTCACCAGTATGGATTAGGGCATGGAGAAGGTCCAGGATCAAATGGAAAAGGAGCAGCAAAAGATAGTCAAGGCAGCTCAGACTATGTAGGAAATGGGGAAGATAACTAAAGACTAGTTTTCTAGTCTTTTGTCTTTTTGTCTTCCTGGCTTTTGGCTTTTCGACAGGCTTTCTATAGTTTATTTTTGTTTGTTTGTTTTCTAGCCTTTCTGTGGGCCTTTGTTTTAGGCTGGGCCTTCGAGCTTTTTTTTTTAGCTATTGGACCTCTGTTTTGGCTGGGCTTCTTTGGCTTATTATCAGCCTTGTTTTTTGTAAAACTTATGGTTTTTAGGATCCCTTAAAACCTGTTTATCTTATCAAAAACACAAATTAAACTATTTCAAACATTCAAGCAAGAATTCTCAAATGTGAAAATATGTCAGAGAATGTTTGAGAGCATGTGTCCTTCCTTTTTATGCATAAATGAGATACATGAAACTTGTTGTTGTCGAAATCATGTTGAATTTGGTCTACACTTGAAATCATATAAAAAAGTTATGGTTCTCATTAATCCAATTTTGGTCATCCCTAGCAATACAACACTATTTGTGAAGTCTATATTATGTGATAAATTTGAAGATTTAGACAAGTTCAAAGTACAATGTATCAAAAATCAATGTGAAGATTGTGAAGGTTTGTGTAAATTTTCACTACAAGTTGAGAATATTAATGAATCAATGCTAGTTTCACAGATGAGATATGAATATGAGACATACCAAACTAAGACAGGAGATGAATCCAATAAAAATGTATTGAAGGAGAGTGAATTGAAGTATGATGAGTTTATGAACAAATTTTGTCCATTGATATATCCACATATCAAAAATTGTATATATCTATATATGATATATGTATATGTTCATTAAAAGATCAATTTATATATTTATTTTTGAACACTAAAAAAAATGTAAGTTTCTATTTTATGTACATGTATAAGAGATATGTGTGTTTTCTAAGCCTTAGTAGATAATACAGAAAATGTGGACTATTATCTTCTAAGTTGTACAAAAGTAAAACACAAGTTGGTAGAAGGAACTGTAGATGCTAATGGATAATCATATCCAATTGATTCAGTTGTCATTCAAAGGCACATATTATCAACAAACAAAGGCAACTGAAAGTGTTATCAAATTTATTGAATACATGTCCGGAGAGAAAATTTTACATTATAGTAACCATGTTATAGCGACAAAGTTGCAATTTGAGGCAATACAAAGAAGAGGACGTCACAGAAATCCAATGTGGAAACTATCTATTGAAGAACATGAAAAACTTCTAGAGATAATAAAAAATAGAGAGGAACCTAACAATACAATGTTTTTGGAGCTCTAGAAGCTAAACAATGTAGCTCACATACTTTTGTATTTAATTTGTGCATTAGTTTTTGGATATACATGTTTAGAAATGTTAAATGTATTGTTCAAGATGTTATTAATATGTTTTGATCTATGTCTTTATGTATGTTCTTACATGTATCCCGAAGTAATATATCCTCTTAGGACCTCCCCTTAAGAAAACCTCTTAAGTCATGTACTTGGTAGATATGATCTTATGATTAAATATGTTCTTATGGTATCTTCTTCTATATGATCATATTTCTTATGTATGTTC
Source organism: Cupressus sempervirens (assembly GCA_028749045.1). Lineage (NCBI taxonomy): Eukaryota > Viridiplantae > Streptophyta > Pinopsida > Cupressales > Cupressaceae > Cupressus > Cupressus sempervirens. The sequence goes on from CM053788.1 coordinate 146,320,988, forward strand.
AAGATGTTATTTATACTTTAACTTATGCTTTGATATGTGTTCTTATGTATATTTTAGGAATCCAAGTTTACATGTGAAGAATGCCAAAAGAAGTCCCCTTAAGACATCCTCTTAGGACCTCCCTCTTAGGACATCCCCTTAAGACCTCCCCTTAAGGTACCCCATTGAAACCTCCCCTTAAGACATACCCTTAAGATATCCCCTTAGGAACTCCCTCTTAGGACCTCCCCTTAAGACATCCCCTTATGACATCCCCTTGATGTTATGTATTCTTTCCAGTGATTAAATGATCCTATGTATTCTTTAGTGTATTCTTTGTGCTCTTATGTCTTCTTAAGTGATCTAACATATTGTTTGTTCTTACATGTATGTCCTTATGTACATGTTCTTTGATGATTGAATGTTTTTTATTTGTTTGAATACTTTAATATGACATTCTTATGTATGTTTTTGAACCTCCCCTTAAGACATGCAATTTTATAGTTCATTAAAATTAGATGATGACATGAAAATTATCATATGTGATTTAATGAAAACATCAGCATCACCATCAATATCATGTACATGACATGAAAATAAACATGAATATGAATATTGAAAACATACATATATCCAATATGAACATGTAACATTTGAACATAAATGCAAACATAAGGCATGAACATAATGTACATCTATGAACTAACATGTATGTATATAATGAGATGTCTAGATAGAGAATGATGTACCTATATAAAATGTATCCAAAATACCATATAAAATGTCTTAGAAACAACATATATAAAATGTCTCCATGTCAAATGTATCCAAATAACATATAAAACATGTAGGTCTCCATATCAAATGTATCCAAATAACATATAAAATATGTAGGTCTTCATATCAAATGTATCCAAAATAAAATATACAAAATATTTCCATATCAATGAAATAGATAGATCTAAAATATCACAAGCACTACATATACATGTAGATCAACCACACCCCCTTCTTGATTCATCACCCCAATAGTCTCTATGATCTGTGTTTGAACTCTATATCACATGAAGGAAATACATGCATACATGTCAAATTAAATTTGTTTTCAATAAATTTATATAAAATTACAAACATTGTACGTATATCAAATATATATAAATTACATACCTTTGACTCATTTTCTAGGATCTGTCGGTGTCTGAAGATCACCAAAGTGTAACATACTATCACTAAGACCCTATAACACATGTATAGGTATGTACATATTTAAGTTATATTTCAAATCAAGAATATATGTGTCTCTAGATATGTATTTAAATTCAAGTACGTGTAAACATAAAATTATAAATTATGAAAAATAAATTTATGTTCATAGATATATTTACCTTAGCAACATGTAATGCTCTTTCAATTTGACTGATATCTGAATTGTGCAGTGATATAATAGGATCAGTGTCTAAATTGATTGTCTCATCCATAAGTATAGTGGTAAATAGATGTTGGCATACTATGGGGGCCTAATTGGGGGGTGTGAGTGTTGTCCAAGGTGTTGTAGTGACCTAAGTAGGGGCCTGAGTAGGGGGTGGTTGTAGGAGGTGATGTAGGGACCTGAGTAGTAGTAGGTGTTGTAGAAGGTGCAAGACTATCCTTCTATCTCTATGAACCATGTTATCTTGTTGTGCGTGAGAGAATGTGGCTAATGTATCCACTAATGCCACTAAAAGGAATCCATGTGACTATCGATAAGGCCTTCTATGAATCAAGAAGATCAATAGCCAAATATGATGTCATACAGCACAATGCATCTACATCTGATATAGAATAATCCTCTAGTGGAGAAGGTATGGATGCTATCCCATATGCATCAACAACTCCTATGCTAGACGATGAGGCTATCAGAATGGTACCACAAGACCCTAACGCATATCTATTACATTGATCAGATGACATCTTCTACAACTGTGTAACAATTGTGATAATGCTAGAATAGATCTGAGTCCTAACAATATCATCAAGAACACTCAAACTCGCAACAGTCATCTCTAGAGCTCTCGGCATAACCAAAAGGTTCAGACCCACCATTGTCTACTTATTAGCTAGCAGGGGTGTGAGTAGGTCTAAACCTCTCTTATAATCTACCTAGGCCCTGCCCAGCATGACCTAGAAAATCTATATAATCTACATCATACTAAAAGTGAAATTTTGCAAATAATTGTTTGCAAAATTAGAGAGGAAACACATCCCTCTGTGGCCATCTATGATGTACAACTAACCAACGAGGATACATAAATGATGTAACAAGATGATGTGTGCACTTTGTAGTCGATTAACCTCTAACCCAAGGCTTGTCTATATAAAATGGAAATATGGTCTTCAGCATAGCAGTGGAGACCTTTGTATCAATCTATCTATACTTCATAATGCTAGTGAAACTATGAGAAATAGAAGAATAAAAAATCTCAATATTGATAATGTCATATGGGTTGTATGACTCAACTATCTGAATCATATGATACAACTCATATCTCATAGCAATAACCTTCTCCCTATTAGGGAGGGTGGTAGAAATCGAAAGTGTAGAATCTAGGACCTCAATAGCACAAGATAGCCTACCAATAGTGTCTCTAAATAATTAGTCTCTCCTCGGATGATGATGTTGCTCTACGTTACATACCAGACTCAACACTACCACCCCCTCCCTGAACACTACCCTCCCTAGAGTGCACCCCCAATACCAGATGCCATAGTGTATGATGTAAAAAGATGAGTATATGTCTATAAATCGAGAGCATAAGATACAAGTATATGATAGAGATCTAGATCTGCACATGAATATATACGCATCTATAAACATACTTGTGTAATTAAATATAATCTTAACTTTTAAAATTTAAAACATTGATGTACAACATTACATGACATGCACTAATTGATCATTTTAACACATACATACATACATACATATATACAATGTATAGCTCATCTATTTGAATAAAAATATTCATGTATGTGTGAAAAAAAAAACTCTACTTCAGGTAATTTGAAACTAAGTGTACAGATATTTAAGTTAATTACTAAATTTGAATGTAACTAATTTAATAAGTTTTCTAGGTTTGAAAAAAACTTCTACGTAATTTTGGTTAGCTAAGTTTAATATAAGTTAACTATGGTTAATATGTAAGTTTGAATATAATCTATGTTAACTAAGTTTAATATATGACTATAATTAACTAATATTAAATCTTATTATAGTTATCTACATTTAACATTTAACTAATAAACAACAAATATAACTGATAAAATACTTCTTTTTTAAAACCTAAGTAATACTAAAAGTAAATAGATATTATTATTTTTCACTATTTCCATATTTTTCCCACGGTATTCAATAATTTTGGTGGTGGAAAGCAATTTGCCTTTGACAGCTGAAAGTGATTGCCATGTGAAACGTCCTTGATCCGAGTGTACCTTGATAGAGGGGTCTCACTACTAACTACGGGCATGGCCTCCCAAACTACATAGACAAAAGCACTCGAAAGAAAAATGAAAGCATGCACAACTGGGCGACAATCTTCATGCTAATCTCCAACTTTTTAAATAGAATGAAAAGCTTCTTTTTTTTCCACTTGGTTAAGAATCAAAATAGGATGAAGAGTTGCTAATGTGCAACTACACCACCAAAACAGCCGTATACAAAACAATGTGTGAATTCTTTAATCAATATTTTTAATGACCTTTCATTCTTTCCTCAGTAATTTTTAATTATTGATTTTAAAGAAACTAGAAAATTAAAAATTAAAAGTTTATTCATAAATTTCTTTACTTGTACTACAAGTATTTGAAATTTATAAATTTTAATTAGAATAATTGTATGAATTTATTGATTCTTATATGATCAATGAGGCATAGTGTGACTTACAGACAACAAATTACTTGGTTTGACTTCTTATGTGGCTTGTTTGCCCAACTACTACAGTCTATTCTATTAGACTTCTCCCATTTCACTTTTGTCCATGTAATCTTGTTTTCCATCACGGTCCTCACAACTCTCCCCAGTCACTATGACTAGCATAGTTAATTTTGAATCTGCAGTCTCACTCAATTTGTTGTGCCCAACCCATCATATTTCAATTATGAGGGGGAAAGGCCATTTTGTCATGAAAATATTTGAATATCCACTATTGAGAGATCGAAAAAATAATTCTTTGCGACATTGCTCGCCTATATTTGCAAGGAGGCATTTGAAGTTGTAATGGATGTCTTGAGGATATCAACTATGTATTCATCTCAATTTCAACATTTGTGTATGAATATATGGAGCAAAAAAACTACAAAGAGGACCAACTCAAGACCCTAGACCAATAGCTTAATAGCCTATTGTATACATTAATTTTGTTCAAGGTCTAGAAATAGTCAATCTCGGGGCATCTCAAGTTTCTATTGGCTACTTAACTCAATCTTATGCTTAATATTTCATCAGGCTTCCCCTGCCTATATATATAGTTTCTTACAACCACAACAATGACTTATTTCTTTTTCTAGTTTTATTCTTGGCCTAACCATTGCTATTATAAATTAATAGTTCTAACACTACCTATTTTGGACTTGAGATAGAATCTTTTTTTTAATTGTTTGACTTTTATTTGAAGTCATTTCTTCCATGTGATGTTGTGTATGTGGGTGATGATTGCATATTTTAATAACATGTTGATGATATTCAAACTATATTTCTTTGATGATGCATCTTGTGTTACTAGGAGATGATCTTTCGATGTTGTATCGATATTTTGATGAGTTGTGTTATTTTCTAGAGTGTGTGTGTACGCATACCTGCACGCACATGTGTGTTGTATTATTAGTAATGGTTGAAAATGTTAACATCATAGCTTAGACAATAGTATATCAGGAATATTCAAATGTTGATTAATGGTGATTAATAATGAGGATCATATAATTATATGAGAATAACACTATGAAGATTAAATAAAATTACCAATTTATTCAAATTATATTCAATAATGTTAATTAACAAGTAGTATTAGTCAATGATCCTTCAAGAGATTTCTTGTTATTGCTAATGGTAAAACATGGATACTTTGATTTTATGAGATCGATACATGTGTTTTCTTTATGATATATGATGATTATTATTTACTTGTTTATGGTATACTAATGTATGCTAGTCCATGTATTTATTGATATTTTTATTATTGAAATACGTATGTTACTAATTAACGATATTCCTTTATGATGTATTTGTATTAAGATAAAGGATGTCATATTACTCACTTGTGAGACCCATACGATATTTCAATTTCCTCTTCATTGTGTGTTACCATGTGACATGATATGTATGTATGTATATATATTTGCATGTGTGTGTGTGTGTGGGTGGGTGGATGGGTGGATGAGTGGGTGTATGTGTGTGTGTGCATATGCCTTGTTATAATGGTACATGTATATGCCTTGTTATAATGGTACATGTACATAGGTACTAGACATTAGCCTCACCTAGATCAATAGGTCTGAGTGTGCCCATAATGACCCCAACCGTAGTTTCCAATTTTAGAACATTCACCAAATGTTCCTTAACCTATTCCTAAATAAGATAAATTTCCCTATTATTTTATAATTTGAGCCTTGATTATGGTAATTGATAGCTTTAAAATACCTTATGTCACATGTAGTCAACACGTAAAAAGTTTTTGTTCATTTTAGTTTAGTTGTATATTATCCGTTCTTGTATAGTTTCCATTAATTAAAGAAGGGAGGGCTTGAACCCACAACAATAAGTAACATCAAGTCTTAAACAGACGGCCCAGAAAGATCATGAGAAGTAACCCTACAAAAAATGATCATAACCAAAACCAGTAGCTATAGCTAAAGAAAATTAAAAGCTTTAAGTTGCACCAAGATGGGTCAAAATAAAAAACACAACCAACTAAAAGAGTTTTTAGATGGCCTAAACATCCACTAAATAAAACATGTAAATCAAAAACTTTATAACCAAAGAGACCATGGTAGACCAAACCAACAACCAAGCACCATACTGCACTAACTAGCAAGCACCCTGAAGTAAAACCAACAATAGGAACCAACACCAAAAACTGGAGGGACCCAAAATTATCATGAGGTACTAGAGCACAAAGCAACAACCTACTTTTGCAACCCCTTGAGCTGGTCCAGTAAGGATAACCTAGGGCGAGTGCTTGAACTCACTAAACCCCTATGAGGTCTCTTATTGACCTTCCTCTTTTCTCAATCTCCTCCTTATGTTTCCACTTGGCCACTTTATCCTCTAGTTGAGCCTTTAAACTCCCAATTTCCCCTTCCATTTTAGTCTTTTCTTGAATACTTTGGGGGGCCATATTATTAATTGTAGCTCCTAGTTGGGGTTGTGCCTTCTTAATAGACACCAAGGCCTTTAGCAATTCATTCTGCTCTTCCTAAGGGGGAAATTTTTATTTGATATCCTCCACTTGTTCCTTCATATTCTCCTAGTAATTGAGCTTGTCTCCCATCTCCTGACCTACCACCCACCTAACCTCTTCCTTGCGGCCAGTCGACGGATTTTCTTTTTGCTTTTGCAATTATATCCAGTCTATTAATCTTTCTTTAGGATATTGCATTTGAAAAAGAAGCCACCTAGCCACCACTTTCAATGAATTGTAAGAAGAGGCCATATCCATAGAGTGGAGAGTTAGTGTATACAAATCAATTGAGACATCTTATTTTCTTGGAACTAGACAAGGAGAGGGATTTTAGACACCTAGGGATCATTCGAGTAGCTTACATGAACCATGGGGGAGGGGGGGTACATTATAAAACCTGATAAAACAGGAGTAAAAACTTGGAATGAATTCTCTAGGGTCCAATTAGTTTTAGTGGAAGAGGATCCTTTCTCTGAATCATCTCAAACATCTACAATTTCATGTTTGTTACCAAGTAGCTCATCCTTTTTGTTCTTGGTTTTACAAGGAGGCACATTCCTAACAATAGAAACACTTGAGAGTAGTAGGAGGGTCAGATTCTCTCACCATGGAGGAAGTAGCCTTGAATATCTTCTTGTTTAGCTTAGGAGAAAGGTGAGGGAAGGAATGAATTGTCATATTCTACTGGAACTCATTGAGTCTAAGTAAAATCCCTTGATGTTTTGGTAGGGATCCTTTTACTTTAGATTTTTCAATAGACAGAGAAAGGGAGGAGAAAATCCAAAAAGGAAAAAAGAATAAATAATTCCTATGAAAATGATTCAACATTGGAAAAATATGGGAGTGAAACCTTTTGTACCTTCCTTTACAGGTGACCAATTGGATGAGAAACTTCACTGAGGCCTTCAAAACCCCTTTCATTCTCTCTCTATTAAACCCATGATGCAATTTAGGGATGTTTTCACTCGGCTCCCTAAATCTCTCTAGAGCATCCTTGAAAGACATTTTGGTGTTTATCATAATTTTGACCCCTTCTGTGCTTAGGCTAGTAATGGTAGAGATGGACTCTGAAGTGATGGCAAACGTAACACAACCCACTATGACCTTACCACATTCTCATGACTCCATAACTTTCTAAGAAAGTTCTAGCTTATAGCCCTTCCAACCCATGATATAATTATTTAAACCACCCCTCTCAAGGATCTCTCAGAGCTCCTTATCATTCTGGTACTACCCACATTCATCAAGCTCAATCTAATAAGGGTCTTTTCTCATCCTTCCATTATGATGAATGAAGCAAACACACACCACTTTCAAAACTAACAAACCCACAAACAACAAGAAAAACAAACTGAAACCTTTCTTTATATCCACTTTAAATTGTAAAACTAAATGGCATTCTAACTCATAAAAATACATTGGCAAATGAACCGCTTAAAGAATAATAATATAAATATCATTAATTCGTAGTTTGAGTGTGATCATGATAGATCACATCATACACCTTGACAGGGATGGAAAGAGGTTCATCCCAAATTTTGAACCCATCCATTAATGTCCCCATGCTCGTCAGTCTATCAACGACGTGATTACCCTCTTGATAAGTGTGTTGAAATGACACCTCCTCCAAGTTTCTTAACAAGTGTGTAATTTTAACAATTACATCACTACCATTCCATCTTATCATCACCATGTATTTTAAAATTTTCATAATGTTTAAAGAATCCCCTTCAATGACTACCTTTCGAGGAAGATCATATTTTTCCTAGTAAACACTAAGACCCCAAGGTAAAGTGTTGGGAGTTTGGCCACATAAGTAGTCTAAACCCCCAAGTTCTCAGAGTAAGTAGCTAACAAATCCTCTTTTGAGCTCCTCAAAAGATCACCCCCAACTTCCCGACCTAGGTTTCCCATAGAGGAACCATCAAACTTCATCTTAAGCCAATCCACGTTGGGGGGCGCTCATCTTTGCTTGTATAGTTAGTTAAGTAATATTTTAAATTTTAAATTTGTAGTATCGTATCATTTTTAAAAAATTATAAGTAGTAGATTTAATTGGAATTAATGGTTTATTGTATATTGTGTTTTTTGGAAGTTTATTATTTAGCTTAATTTAAAGTCATTTTATATTTACTTCAATGGTTTTTGAAAAGAACCTCTTTTAATTGTTGAAAGAGTTCATTACAAAAATTGCTTGTAATTTTTATCCATGAAGCTTGTAAGAAAACCTCTTTTCTAAATTTGAATTTTGCTTGGAATCCATAAAAATTCAAATTAATAGAAAAAAATTGTGTCATGTTATAGTCCACAAACATTCTATTTGCACAAAGATAAGCCTCAATCACTTTTATCTACAATTTATAAGTATGTAGCATCATAAACTAATAAAGGATTGTAATTTTTAGAAGTAGAATTATACAAATTTACAATCTCATCTCTATGACCTTTCAATTTCAAATACTACATAGCTACCTGATCTATAGGGAAGAATACCATTGTTACTCCATAGTTAGGAGAGAAGTTTTAGAATAAGTGATAATTTGCCAATACTATAACCTAAATTTAATACATCTGGTTACAATTAGGCACACACAGACTTAACTACAAGATATTTCATACTTAATAGAGCTTCAGGTTGATGCACCAAGTTGTGGTGCCAAAAACATGACACAAAAAAAAATTCTAAAATTCTAAAAGTGTGCACACACTATAGCGCACATGCACTTTGGCACCCAAGCTAAAGTGTGTGTGTGCTTTTTAAAATTACAAGTTTTAATATATGGGTTGCAAACCTGTGACCCATTTCATTTCTTTTTGTTTTTGTCTTCTTTCTCAATGCACACATGGTTTGTAAAACTTGAATAATTTGCTCACTCGCCTACTCAAAATGTCTCCTCATTGCTAGAGATCAAGATTGGCATCACATAGTATGTTTTCTACTCTCTTTTTTGCATTGTTTTATATGTTTTTGCATTGTTTTGTAAGTTTTTACATTGGTTTGTAGATTTCTTCAGTTTTGCTTTAAATTTGTTTATTTATTTAGAATACAATTGGTTTCTTATTAGGAAATATGAATAATAAACTGCTAAGTCCCCAGCCTGATCAACAAAATCAAAATAAAAACCCTCCACAAGAAGATTAAGAAATTTGTCAACGTCCACCGATTGAAATACCTCCTCCTGGCACCCAAGACAACATAATGAATGAAATAGAAAGAGGAAAAAATGAATTAGAAGCAATCATTGGTAGGTTGAAAGCTTGTGGAAAAACCAATCTTATGAGAGTACAATTGGCATCCTCACTTGAGTCCATTATGAGCTATGTAACTTTTGTTAGTAGTCAGTTGGATATTTGACGTGTTAAGAGAGAAGAACAAAGAAGATATTACACAAAACAAATTAGCCTACAAAAGGTAGCATTTGTGCATTGTTTAAAAATCTTGAAGAACAAGACACTATTAAAAATACAACTAAAAGGTTCCCCCATCCATTGGTGCATACATAATGATATTAGAAATAACTTTTGAGATAGATGGTGGATGGTCTTTGATGACCCTCCTTGCAATAATCATGAGGTTCCATAGTATTTTGTAAAGACGTTGTATTATAAATTTGTCCTTGTGGAGAACCCCAATTATTTTGATATGTTAGAATCTCAAGGTAGAGGTGGGGATCATCATTTGAGAGGTCAGGAGCACGTTGTGACCCTAATGTAGTTAGGGCATTTATTGTCAAGCTACAGGGTGAGCATGTGATTATTCTTTTAGTTGTGAAGCAACATGTAGAGACCAGTACTCTAGGGACCATCAATGATTTAACATAGACCCTCATTCATTGCATCAGTCTATTAGTTGAGGAGGAGCCTTCTTTCCGTCATGGTCACATGTGCACATCATGTGGATCCTTATGCACATTTGGCAGTCATGTTGGAGATAGTATGGATGATGGGCTAGTCACTGATGATTTCCTAAGGGGCACATTTGACATTGACACATAGGTAAATTACAATTATAATAAAATAATTTGATCACATTTTGTATGTACAGTGAATGACTAATTAATTAGCATGTCTTGACATTTTTCAAAATTCAGGGTAAGAGTGTTGATGGTAGTAGTATAGATTCATCGGCCCCATTTTACGTCCCGTTGATGAGTCAAGAGGTATGTATCGATTCAATCATTTAAATTAATACATATATTTATTAAGTACTCATACAAAGGATTAACACAAAAAAATTATCCATGTGCATCATTTCTCTACTGGACCATCGACATTCACAAGAGACTCTAAGCCTAAGCATGATACGAGCTTCGTAGAGGTACATTTGTTTCATGTTAATTTAATTCATTTGATTATATTTTTTTCATGTTTCGTGTTACATGTAAATTGTATTAAATGACATGCAGTTGTTGACGTCCAAGAATCCTCCCCATCTTCACCAATCCATCAATCGTGGAGTTGTTATCGCGATGGCTAGTTCAGATCCATTTGCCGAGGTATGAAAGAATTTTCTCAGTTTTAGTTGTTATTTATAATAGTTAGTCTTGAAATTTCAAATTTTATTTATAAGTGATTATATTGATTGAATTGTTGTAGGGCCTTGTTACACGCGATCATCCATGAGCCTTTGAGGTGGATGTATAGAGTGGCTATTTGATGGCAGTAAGAAAATAATTAATTTTGTGTGTACATATATTGGATTTCAATGTATAATAATTATTGATTCATATCTACTTTGTTTGTATCAAATCCAGTTAGAGAGGAGCCTAAACAAGAGGATGAGTGAGCATGTGAGGAAGACCCCATCATCTCCCTCCACGCAATGATCGAAGACCTCTAGGGATTTGTTTCCTTTCCCTCATGGGAAGGAGAAGATATAGGGATAGACACACATGTATAGGCATAAGTGGACATATATCTTGGATTTTATGTCAGTGGACATATTCAACATGCATTTGATGTATATATGACATTTTATATTTGATGTATGACATATATTTGATGCATGACATTACTGGTTAATATATGATATGTTTGTTAATGGATGACATTATTAGTTATCATGATATATTATATGTTTATTTATGTATGACATTATTAGTTATCATAATATATTATATGTATGTTCATGTAAGACATTATTGGTTATCATAATATATTATATGTTTGTTCATGTATGACATTATTGATTATCATAATATATTATATGTTTGTTCCTGTATGACATTATTGGTTATCATAATATATAATATCTTATTTTTATTTTTTACATTTTAATTGCATTCCATGTATATCATTTTAATGTAATTTGCATGCAAAATGATGCAAAGTGCTCACACCAAAAGCTAGTTGATTCCCAATAAGAACACTTTTAAGGAAAACTGCCTTTTCCACCTTCCTAAGTGTCTTCAAAGATTATTTCCAACTTGGTTACAGTACTAAACAAACTTCTACCCAACTTCACAAAGCTACTTAATCGCTTTCCCTACTCAAGACTTGGGAAGCAATAAGGGAAAATGAGAAAATTTGAGAAATTGATCATAATCAACTTCTTGCTTCAAACTAACACCTTAGACACTTCAAGGAACACCTAATAACTATCTCACAAACTTCAGTCTATCATCTATTCCATCCTTCTGAGAGATTCTTCAACATCCTATGAGTGAAAACAACCTTCCAACATCCTATGACCATATTTTCTTTACAACAACATGTAGTTTGTTGATTTTTGGCCAACTCTTCACAAAGGGAAGTGATTATGTTTCAAACCCATGAAATGGCTATTAAGACAACCAAGAATATCCTTAACATCTTCTACTAACTCCATTTACTGATAACATGCAGCTAAAGTGGCATTTCATTCTGAAAAAGTATAGGTTTGGTATTTGAAATAGGGAGTAATGATATTTGACAATAATTCAATGATCCTATATATAAGTTTAACATCAGCAATGATTCCTTTCCATATAAAAAGAACTTAGTAATCACCAACACCTTATGCCTCCTCTAACTTCATAGAGAGAATTTTCATCATTTGACATCCATCCCAACTGATTACCAGTTGGTTTGATTGGTTACAAGGTTAATTTCAATGTTTTCCAAAAAGTTGCTAAAATTGCCAAAAAGTTCTTAGCAACTTTTATTGCAAAATGCAATTTTTGCAGTAACTATTCCTAGAACTTAACCAAGTGGTTTTTAGTAACACATAGGACCTATATAAGGTTTAATGACTCTCAAAACACTTCTTCAGTCAACTTATTAACAAAAAAAATGAAAAAGAAAAAATCCTTAGGACTAAGGCAACTTGGGTTTATAGGTGACCTCAAGTTCCTTGACCTTACAAACAAGGATTACCTTATTACCATTAAAAAGTAACATGTTAAAAATGAGGTGTACAATCACCCCTTCACTCCTATGAGCATCACCTAGATCCAATGAGTGCTAAGTGTTCCATTTATTCTCATGAGAGATGGATTCATGTTGAATCACTACTCATGAAACATAGGTCAATGAGTTTGACTCAAAAATCACATAGTTAAATCCTAATAGCAATATCACAATTTAACTTGCTGTGGAAATCATCTCCTACTTATCAATTGATGAGCTTAAGGGGTTTTCTAATGAATGGTTCATAAGGCACAACACTTGGTGAAGGTTTTACAAATGGGGTTGCAAGCTTTGGGTTTAACCATGGAGGAAACTTTGTAGTTAAGCGCGCTTAGGTTGGAGTAGTACTGGGATGAGTGACCTCCTAGGAAGTTTGGGTGCTTCACCCCTATGAGCATCACCTAGATCCAATGAGTGCTAAGTTTTCCATTTATTCTCATGAGAGATGGATTCATGTTGAATCACTACTCATGAAACATAGGTCAATGAGTTTGACTCAAAAATCACATAGTTAAATCCTGATAGAAATATCACAACATATCTAGTTGCCACCTAGGTACCCTGCACCACAAGTTTTAACATCACCCAAGATGGGGCCACAAAATCAAAATGAAATCTAATCACCAAAAAGTGAGAGAGGTTATTGTAGGTCTAGGAAACACGGTCCTGTAGCACCCAAAATCACATCCATACCTTACATGAGCTCTGATATATGCCCTATCAAAGATTGCTTCCCTATGGCATTTACTAACTCTTAGGGTCAATTCAGTTCGGCATCCCTGAGAATGTTTGAGCACTCAACAGGATGGGATAAGCTTGGGACTAGGGTTTACCTAGCCACTCAAAGCTAACAAAATAGAAAGTTTGATCCCATAATGAATAGTGAGAGAGATTTAGCAATTGGAAACTTTTTATTGGCCAATACTACAAGCTTTAGCATCACCCAAGATGTAGCTACAAAATCAAAAGGGAATCTAATCTATAAAGAGAGAGAGAGAGAGAGAGAGAGAGAGAGAGAGAGAGAGAGAGAGAGAGAGAGAGAGAGAGAGAGAGATTATTGTAGGTCTTAGAAACATGGTCTTGTAGTAACTAGAATCACATCCATACCTCACACAAGTTCTAAGATATTCCCTATCAAAGATCATTGCCCTATGGCATTTAGTAACTCTTAGGGTCAATACGGTTCAACGTGCCCGAGAATGTTTGAGCATTCAATGGGATGAGATGAGCTTGGGATTTGGGTTTACCCAACTACCCAAAGCTAACGAAATAGATAGTTCAATCCCATGAAAAATGGTGAGAGAGATTCAACAGTTGGCGACTTTGTACTGGCCAAAACTACAAGTTTCAACATCACCCAAGATGGGGCTGCAAAATCAAAATGGAATCTGATCTCCCAAAAGAGAGAGAGGTTATTGTAGGTCTTAGAAACATGGTCCTGTAGCACCCAAAATTGCATCCATACCTCATACGAGCTCCAAGATATCCCTCATCAAAGATCATTGCCCTATGGCATTTGGTGACTCTTAGGGTCAATTCAGTTCGATGTACATGAGAATGTTTGAGTGCTCAACAGGATGGGATGAGCTTAGGACTAGGTTTTACCTAGCCACTCAAAGCTCATAGGATAAATAGTTTTATCCCATGAAGAATGGTGAGAGAGATTTAGCCGTTGGCAAATTTGTACTGGCCAACACTACAAGTTTCAGCATCACCTAAGATGTGGCCATAAAATCAAAATGGAATCATATTTCCAAAAAGTGAGAGAGGTTATTGTAGTTCTTGGCAACATGGTCTTGTAGCACCTAGAATCACATCCATATCTCACATGAACTTCAAGATATACACTGTCAAATATCCTTGCCCTGTGGCATTTAGTGACTCTTAGGGTCAATTCGGTTCAACATGCCTAAGAATGTTCGAGCACTCAAAAGGATAGTACAAGCTTGCGACTAGCATTTACCTGACCACCCAGAGCTAAAAAAATAGACAGTTTGATCCCATGATGAATAGTGAGAGAGATTCAGTAGTTGGCAACTTTGTACTAGCCAACACCACAAGTTTCAGCATCACCTGAGATGGGGCTGCAAAATCAAAATAGAATCTGATCTCCAAAAAGAAAGAGAGGTTAGTATAGGTCTCAATAACATAGTCCTATAGCACCCAAAATTGCATCCATACCTCACACAAGCTCTGAGAAATGCCTCATCAAATATTGCTATCCTATGGTATTTAGTGACTCTTAGGGTCAATTCAATTTGGCATGCCCAAGAATGTTTGAGTGCTCAATACAATGGTACAAGCTTGAGAGTGGCATTTACCCAACCACTTAGAGCTAAAAAAATAGACAGTTCAATCCCACAACAAATGGTGAGAGAGATTCGACAGTTGGCAACTTTGTACTAGCAAACACTACAAGTTTCAACATCACTTGAGATGGGGCCACAAAATCAAAATAGAATCTAATCTCCAAAAAGTGAGAGAGGTTATTGTAGTTCTTAGAAACTTGGTCCTGTAGCACCTAGAATTGGATACATGCCTCACACGAGCTCTAAGATATGCCTCATCAAAGATTGCTACCCTATGGCATTTAGTGACTCTTAGGGTCAATTCAGTTAGGCATGCCCGAGAACATTCAAGCACTCAATGGGATGGGAAAAACTTGGGACTAGGGTTGACCTAGCCACCCAAAGCTAACAGAGTAGACAGTTTGATCCCATGATGAATAGTGAGAGAGATTTGACAATTAACAACTTTGTACTAGCCAACACTACAAGTTTCAACATCACCCGAGATGGGGCTGCAAAATCAAAATGAAATATGATCTCCAAAAAGTGAGAGAGGTAATATATTGTAGGTCTTAGCAACATGGTCCTATAGCACCTAGAATCACATCCATACCTCGTGCAAGCTCTAAGATATTCCCCATCAAAAATGGTTGTCCTATGGCATTTAGTAACTCTTAGGGTCAATTTGGTTCGGCATGGCCAAGAATGTTTGAGCACTCAATGGTATGGGATTAGCTTGGGACTAGGGTTTACCTAACCACTTAGAGCTAACAAAAAGATAGTTTGATCCCACAA
Source organism: Cupressus sempervirens (assembly GCA_028749045.1). NCBI lineage: Eukaryota > Viridiplantae > Streptophyta > Pinopsida > Cupressales > Cupressaceae > Cupressus > Cupressus sempervirens. Next base: position 146,336,868 of record CM053788.1, read on the forward strand.
TGAATGGTGAGAGAGATTCAATAGTTGGCAACTTTGTACTGGCCAAAACTACAAGTTTCAGCATCACCCGAGATGGGGCCACAAAATCAAAATAGAATTCAATCTCCAAAAAGTGAGATATGTTATTATAAGTCTTGTCAACATGGTCCTTTAGCACCTAGGATTGCATCTGTACCTCACATGAGCTCTGAGATATGCCCCTTCAAAGATTGCTGCCCTATGGCATTTAGTGACTCTTAGGGTTAGTTTAGTTCAGTATGCTCGAGAATGTTTGAGCACTCAATGAGATGGGACAAGATTGGGACTAGGGTTTACTTGGCCATGCAAAGCTAAAAGAATAGATAGTTTGATCCCATGATGAATGGTGAGAGAGATTCAGAAATTGGCAACTTTGTACTAGCTAACACTACAAGTTTTAGCATCACCTAAGATAGGGCCAAAAAATCATAATGAAATCTGATCTCCAAAGAGTGAGAGAGGTTATTGTAGGTCTCAAAAACATGGTCTTGTAGCACATAGAATTGTATCCATACCTTGCACAAGCTCCAAGATATAACCTTTCAAAGATTGCTACCCTATGGCATTTAGTGACTCTTAGGGTCAATTCGTTTGGGTGTGCCTAAGAATGTTCGAGTGCTCAACAAGATGGGACGAGCTTGGGACAAGAGTTTACCTAGCCACCAAGAGTTTCAGCATCACTCAAGATGGGGCTACAAAATCAAAGTGCTTTCTAATCTCTAAAAATTGAGAGAAGTTATTATAGGTCTCGGTAACATGGTCTTGTAGTACCTAGAATTTCATTTATACCTCGCACAAGCTCTGAGTTATGCCCCATCAAAAATTATTGCCCTATGGCATTTAGTGACTCTTAGGGTCAATTCATTTGGGTGTGCTCGAGAATGTTTGAGTGATCAATAGGACAAGATGAGCTTAGGACTAGGGTTTACCCAACCACCTAGAGTGAATAGATAGTTTAATCCCATGATGAATGGTGAGAGATTTAGCAATTGGCAACTTTGTACTGGCCAACACTACAAGTTTCAGCATCATCGAAGATGGGACCACAAAATCAAAATAGAATCCAATCTCCAAAAAGTAGAGAGGTTATTGTAGATCTCAAAAAAATGGTCCTGTAGCACCTAGAATTGCATCCATATCTTGCATAAGCTCTAAGATATACCCCGTCAAAGATCACTCCCCTATGGCATATAGTGACTCTTAGGGTCAATTTAGTTTGGCATGCTTGAGAATGTTCAACTGCTCAATGGGATGGGATAAGCTTGGGACTAGGATTTACCCAACCACCCAGAGCTAAGAAAATAGACAGTTCGGTCCCACGATGAACGATGAGAGAGATATGAGCAAGATATGTATGCCTAGGCCACTTTGTGCAAGATATGAGCAAAAGTTGCTAATTAAACAAAATTGGGTCTTTTTGAGTTTTTTGGAAAGATGGCCTAGGATTAGGTGCTTTTAGTTTTTTTTTAATAGTTTGGAACCTTTTCCAAGTCCTTGAAGTGAAATCTAGTGAACTTTGCAAAAGTTTCACTTTTTATGCAAAATTGTAAAAGTTGTAAAAATTGCTTTAAAATGCAATCTGACTAGAAACCTTCTAACCTTCCAAAATATGTTTCCCATGCTCATATACATGAGCATGGATAGTTACATCTTCCCAAACCTCCATTTGCAACTTTTTGCAAAAATTGCAAAAGTTGCTCAAGCAACTTTTTGAGCAATTTTTTGCTCTTTACATATTTAGGTCAAATGGGTCCATCTAGGACTATTCTAGGACCCTACTTAAGATCCCTAGGACGTATTAGCTAACCAAATACCTTAGTTGCCCATGACTATTCAAAGGTGATGAATAAGAAATTGGTTACCAGTCACAGATATTTCAAAGACATTGAAAACAATATATTATTCTTTCAAGACAAATGAGGTATCGATTCTGAGAATAATATTGAAATGATTCCCATCAGTGGCATGGCCAAGAACTACTTTTTTAATATAGTAACTAACAGTTTTCTTGACTCCCCATGCCTTCTCATTCCTATGAAGGAAAGCTTAATATACAAAGGAATTGCAGCTACATCTTTTAAATATATAGAGGAAGATATAGAAAACCTGCTTAATAGAGAGATTAATCTGAGAGATAAGGATATTTCAGAAGAAAATGATTATATTAGTGCCATCTAGGGTATGCCAATTATTTAGGTTGAAGAGATAAAACCTATAGCTATTGGGAAAGAGTGTGCATGTACACAGACACAAAAAATTTAGATAGAGAAGTAACAAGTGCTATAGAATTAGCCTCAAATTGGCTCATTAGTAGGCAAGGAATCTAGTCACACACTACATCCCAACACCATACACATTCCAATTAGAAATTCCTATTCATCAATGGTCTTGCATTTACAGGACTTGGGATGCTAGGATACTCAAGTTGGGCATGATCCCTCAAGGTTCTCATCGAAATATATTAATGATCTTAACAGAAATACAAAAAACTCATTGCCACCTTTGGTGAGGAAGTCTCACTCCTTTTACAATGAAGGCCAACCATCTATAATCTAAGGTTTTAATTCAACTAACAATTAGAGAGCTTCTCAAGATACTGATTTATTTCATGTAGTTCCTAATAAATCTCAAGGTTCTCATTTAGGTGACCAATTGCTAGGAGGTCTATGACCAAAGAGTATCCCAATCAAAGAGAAGTGGAAATCCTAACAAATTTCCATCTGTCATTTAGGCAACCAACTACCATCTATAATTGCTTCCAAAGACTTGACTTTAAATGGAGATTGTCAGTTCCCAAACATGTCCCAGTCAAGTAGATGACCAAGATGTTGCTTGAGTAAAGGGGATACTAGTTTATTAAGGTATCTTTGTGATCCCACTTGCATTCAGTCACTATTTTTTGAGTGGCTAGCCAGTTGCTTTAGTGTGGAATTTCTATAGTATATAATGTCCTCATACAAGTAAATGCCATTTTTTGTAAACATTTTCTATTGTAAAGGATTAGTGAGCAATATTTGTAATGTCCATTTTTGCAACTAAAGAATATAACAATTAAAATCACAAAGCTTCCATGTTGTTGTAATGGAGATTATGTGCAATATTATTTTTCTAATTCTAATTTGGTCAATAATATTGTCTACACACGTAAGAATAATTTGGTTCATATATATCTGATTCTTTTTTGTCTGACTATTATGAATGACTTATTGTCTTTGGTTTGGAAAAGTCTTTGTTGTATACAATACTCAATATTGTTATTCCTTTATATTTTTTATTGGTTAATGTTCATATATGCATATGTATCCTTCAATGATGTTCCTTTTCTTTATTGGATACACTTGCTTTAGATTCTCAGAATGATTTTTTATTACCTACTAGAGAATTGTGTCTTTTTGGCATTTCATCAAGAGTAGTGTCTCTTACATGCATCATCTCTCTCTCTCTCTCTCTCTCTCTCTCTCTCTCTCTCTCTCTCTCTCTCTCTCTCTCCCCCTTTCACTATTCAATCTAATGAACCAACTGGATCTACTCTACATTTTAATGTCTCAAGTATTGCCTTGTGGTCTGACTCGTGAACCTTCCAAAGAGTCTTAGTATGTGTTTTTCCACCATATTTTATCAAGTGGACATTTGATGCAACAACAAGGTTTGAAAAATGAAGAATCTTCCTCTCTATTTTCCAATCCTTGAATAACCCCAAGTTATGGTTCTTCATAGAATTAATATAGTACTCTAAGCCTTCACCATCTATAACTGAGTGATCCAATTTTTGTTTGGACTGAACACAATGACAAAAATAATAATTTTTCCCTTCTTCATTGTCTTCAAATGCAATAATAGCAAAAACATGGCCTGCATTGATAAATGTACAAAATGCGGTCATTAATTAATTAGAAAATACTTAAGTAAAAGTTATAAAGTTACATATTGAAATTACAAAGATATATATTACCAGGTTGCACTAGATCAGACAAGTGATCAAATTCAATGGATGAATCCATCTCTACCATTTCCACTACTTGTGGGGGATGATAGGTGTCAATTGGGTCCAAAACCCATATATCCCATTTGTCCACCCATTCAATCGACTCACACTCATCCCAATTTTTCTCTACACATGATGGAAAATAGCATGCCATTTTTCATCTGTGGATACTCCATGAACCTACATCAGAGCTTCTAAAAGAGTGCAACTAACTTGATCTTGTTAGTGTGCAACAATCCTCATGTGGTGTAATGTTAGTATTATCTATCAACCAAAAAAATCTACAAACCATAGACTCACCTTCCTTACATGGACCAATTGTAGCATTACACCATTGGATTTTGGATTTTGCATCTTTCAATATTGCTCCATCTTTGTACTTTATTTCTTCACAAGCTAATGCTATTTTGATGCATATGCTTGCACCATCATGCTCTCCCTTTCTATGACTAGCCTCTGTGAAATTTCACTTATATTGAATTCTAGACAACTTGTATATCCTTCTTAACCAATAGAGCATCTGTGCAATCTTGAATTGAGATGCACAATTTTCTAACCAAATAATGTGTTGACGATATGGTATGCCCCTATTAACCAAATCTTCATAAAATAGTTGAAAACAACCACATACAAATTCCATATAATGTGATCAATCATCGCTGATGTAAAAATGGTACTCCCTCAAAATCTTCATGTCATCCTCTTTACTTGTAGGTGAATGCATTAATATTATGTGAACAAATATGGAAATCTATTGAGAAGTATAATACTTTGTTTGCACCTTATTTTGTAGTTGTAGTGTGTAGTTCTATGTGAAGTCTACAACCGAAACAATGGTATCCAGTGGAAACGTATCCTTGCACAACTTGAATTGTAAATCTAGCCATCGAGCTCTATGTGTATGCCTTGCATACTTGTAAATAATTTTTTCATGAAAAATCTTCATGAACTCATACACTAGAATCTTTTCAATGACTAAATCACATCTTTTACCATGTTTCCCATCTTTTAGAGCATATGTCATTGTCTTATATTTTTTGTAATCTACTATTTCATTTTCAATTTCATGTGTACTATCCATATGTTCATAAGTTGATAAAGTTGCAAAGAATCACAAAATAAGCATGTACCATCCAAGCATAATGTCTTGTAAAAAAAATTGTTGTCTCCTATTTCACATAAAATTTTGGATATGAATTCCCTTGAAGATCTAGTTGGCTCATTCATGTCACAATCCTATAAAACAAACTTAGAATGCAAAAACACACACATATGCCTTAAAACATCAAAATGGTTAGAAAATTCAATATGTATCTTACAACAACAAATTTTGTGTGTGTGTGTGTGATTTATCTCCACATAAAAAGGTTTACCCATCTCAAAAAATCTTTGATTTATTCAAATTTGAGGATACATACCAATAAATTTTGCAAAAAATTGTGTCGGAGTTGAGTCCAAAAAATGTTTTGCATGTGGGTCACAATTTTGGCTACTAATCCTCCTTCTTACAACATCTCTTTGATTAGGAGGTGTGTTATTTGTCCAAAAATCTTCAATGATTTCAAAGCTTCACTAATTTATTTATTTTTTCGTGGTAGTCTACCACTAAATGTCCATAACTTGTTTTTTGTTGGATCTTCCAATCTCTCATGCCTTAGCATGGCTCTCCTTAGAGTACCTCTACCGATTTTCAATGTTTTGCTTGTCTTTCTCATGAGTCAAGATTTCTTCATTTAGGTACTTACTATTGTCGATCTTGTGATATTACTTTGGTGCATGATTTAGAACCCACTTTGTTATATGTACTCATTAGATTATTTACAATGCTTTTTTCATTTGAATCGTCCATCATTCTTAGCCCAAGAATCTTCATGATAAAACTAAAATTCAAATTCCTCATCGTTTCAACAAATAATTGGCATTGACTTGTAATAGTTAATTCTTCAAAGAATAATCTCCACATACGATTAACCTTTTTTTGACACGTATGCTTGCTAATCTTGTCAGGAATTAATTTCAAAATGTTAGTATCAATATCAATAAAATATTTTGGTCTTTTAAAACTAATTCTAAAAGGTGTTATAATCTCTTTCATTCCTTCAACATTTTGAACATCAACATAAGGTTGAGTGTTTTGTGTACCTTGAACCAAAGATGATGTGCCTTGGCAAAAAGATGCAAAAGATGGAATATCACCTACTTGATATGTTGATGTTATGCCTTCAACATGACATGACAGAGTGTGTACATCGTCGGATGTACAAATTAGAGTCTCTTCAACATGAGATGATGATATGACTCCAAAGTCCAAAATTGGAAGATGGTGTAGCTTCACAATTCAATTGTCTTCTTGAGCATAACAGTCTCATTCATTCTCTTTGCCTTTCCAATTCTTCCTCTTTGTTTCTTTGTATTGGTGGTTCTTGTTCCTCTTGGAAGGACAATTCTTCATTATTGCTTTGCAATTTTCTTTGTTCATGTTGTAGTTTCATTTTATCTCTTTTAATTTCCAAATCTCTCTCCCTCTCTTCTATTGTTTGAGTTTTTTGTTTCTTCCTTGGCATAATGATGATTTATATATGTCAAATTATTCAAGCATCTAAATTACTTACAAATTTTAAATTAAAAATCATTCAAATACATATACAAATTATAATTATTTCAATGAATACACAATATATATTAAACAACTTGTCGAATTTCTAACCATTTCAAAATAACAATTCATTCAAACATACAAATTTCAATAAATTCACTATATATTAAACAACTTGTCAAATTATAATCAAATTTGTCTAAATATAGTAACAAAGAATATTTAAAAAATGATTGCACTAACCTTTTCTATAGAAAGAATATTCAAAAATCCTTTAAATCGTGTATCCAATGATTGAATTTAGTGTTTTCTAGTTTCAAATAGGATGAAAGAATGTTCAAAAAGCCTTCTAATAGTGTATCCAATGATTGAATATGGTGTTTGCTAACTTCCAAAAGCATGAAACCTGTGTTTTTTGTTAGAATAGCAAAACATTCAATAGACAAAAAATAGAATATGGATCAATAGGGACCCAAACTTTTGTTATGAGCATTTTTTGGTGTTTTCATATAGTGTGTACGCACTATAGTATGCACGCCCTCTAAAGTGTGTGTGCACTATAGTGCATACGTACTATGTGAAAAATCTACCTCTCCCTATCCCACCCTCTCCCATCACCTACTCTCTCTCCAAGAAATAGTTTTGATTTTAGATTAGTTTCCAATCATTTCTAGGGGGAGCACATAGATATTTCACATTTTTAGGATGTGTCCAATTACAAAATTCATTAAAAAAAAATAAACATTATAAATTACTCGAAGAATCTAGGATAAACTACATAGTGTTAGGTAACTTTTGACCAGAGTGATTAAAGAATTTCAAAAAAAAATTAAAATGTTATGGGGGCCACACTTTGCACTGTGTTATATTTTTTTTTTCTGAATAAACAGTACCACTTTCTGTGGCCCCCTTTTTTGAGGACCTAAAACTAAACCATTTTGGAAAAAAAAATAGTAGTTTAGAAACTAGATTCAAAGGACTACTACTTTTGTTTTTGTCATATCTTAAAATTTTGAGCGTAACTATGTTCAAATTCTTGTCAAAGCTCAGAAATTGTTGATTTTAGAAAAATGTGGCCACTTATACCCCTCTTTTGGCATGACAACTTGGTGCACTTACCCCTTTATAAACTTGAAAAAACTAAAATGTAACAAAAATAATTGAAGATACAAAGGGCCTTCTATAACCTTACCATAAATTCTACAAAGCTTCCAATGACATCATATTTTCATAGAATTTGAGTGAATTTTAAAACCAAATCACCAGTTGTGACTCCATCATTCAAGTTGTCTATTAATTTGAAATCCAAAACTTGAAGATGCACCATGCTCATTAGTATAATCACCCAAAATTGATATAGTAAATTAGGAGCCATTAATCTTAGATACTTAACCCAAATATTACATTAGATCAAATAATGTGAGTAATTAAATCAATAGGCTTCCATAATTAAATCAAGCATCCAAGCCAATCATTACTCAATTCCTAAGTCAAAGCACCTAAGGCTATTAAATCTTCAAATCAAACTATTTAATTAAAGGCCCTAGCACTTTTAATTAAAAGAACCCATTCAACACTTGTGGACACATTTCTTATTTTTTTTTAAATTAAAAAGACAAAATTGCTCATTTGTTTCATCCTCCAACAAAGTGTATACAGTAAAATTGTTAGAGTAATAAGGTGTTTTCTTATTAATTCTATTTTATTTAAGCTAAACTTAGGCATATAATAATTAATTCTTTTATTAATTATTATCATGCAACCTAGGTAAGAAATTTTAGGGTTTTGATCTCCTTTGTAAGGATAGATCCATCTTTATAATCAACACTTTTCATTAATAGAAATTTCTCTCTTTGCTCATCAAGAATGTCTCCTCTATGGATTTGTGAATTCCAGCCTACATAGCTTTTTCTTCTCTTTTTTTGTGAAAAATGTTTGCATGTAGTGATTTTTCATGTCCCCTTTTCAAATAATTAAAAATAATAATCTTTGCTAAGGCAGGCAGGCCCAAAAAGGTGAAGTTTCAGCAAAGGGGGATAATCTTTGGAAGAAAATGGACTAATAAATGAAAATTATTATTAAAATATATTTCATTAACCCCTCTTGGATGTGAGTTAGGGTTATGCCCTCTTTTAAAGGGTTTGGAGGTATTTTGGGCTCATTCCAGAACTTGATTTTTGCTCATTCTTTGTTATTCTTCAGAGGCTGCCAAACCTGTGGAGAAGGAGACCCAAGAATGGGAGTTTGCAGGTTTCCAAGGAGACCCAAGAATGGGAGTTTGTAGGTTTTTAAGAAAGCTAAGGATGGGAGTTTGAAGCCATTCCATGTGCATGCTCATGCAGAGTTTTCCTCTGTGCTTAACAGTGCAGATTTCTGAGTTTTCGGGTGTATTTTTTGTAAGAGTTTAGTGTTTCCGGTTGAGTATTTCATATCAGTTTGGGTTGCTGCTGTATATCAGACTTTTAAATGTTAAAATAGAGCTGAAAATATGTATTTGGATATGATTATACTTCTGTTATAGATTATTAAGTTTTTGTGGTGATCCCGGGCTATTTTGTGCTATTTCTGGGAGCCCGATGAGCATTGTTTTTGTCCTCCGTTTGGGAGCTATTGTGTGCATGTTATACAGATCTAGAAATATAATTTTATAGGATTTTATGCTGCTCAAATTTTTTTTTAAATTTCCATTTTTAGATTTATTAATAATAGGTGAAGCTGTGAAGCTTTTGGCACTATTTTCGGCATACCCGATTTGGGGTTTCTTGAGAAATTTGGTGGACCTTTGTGATATTAGTTGTTTGATTTTGAAAATTTTATTAGAGGTGTGAAATATCATATAAAATCAGAAAAGGGACATTTTAGTGGTATCAGAGCCATGATATTGCCAGCCTGAGGGTTTGTAGAAGTTTGCATGTCAGTTTTGACAACTACCCAGATCTTGCATGTCAGTTTTGACAACTACCCAGATCTTGCATGTAAATTTTGACAACTACCCAGATCTTGCATGTCATAATTTATGGTTTCATGTTGCTTCTAATTAGTTGCATGTCAAAATCTATGGTTGCATGCTACTTCTAATCATTTGCATGTTAGTTCTTGGTGAATTTGGTGGTTGCATGTTGCTTCTAATTAGCTGCATGTCGAAATCTATGGTTGCATGCTACTTCTAATCAATTGCATGTTAGTTCTTGGTGTTTGAAGAATTTATAACCTATTGGGGTTACACTCTACTTTATCTAGAATGGACAGGTATAGTACAGAGTCTCAGAGGACATGATCTTAGACAATTGATATCCAGAGTCAGAACAGTAGAAAGGATGGTTATTTAGACATTCGAGATAAACTTAAAAAAATAAGCCATGACATGTCTGAACAGTTGGTTTAGCACCACCGTATAATGAATGACATGTTGTCTGACCCAGCTAAGGTGGATAAGTTGACTGGATTTCTATTTGGCAAATTTTCTCACAGGGCAGATGACACAATTACCAAGAACTTGCATGAGGATTTTGAGAAACTAGCTTATAGCTAGGCAAAGGTCTCAGATTCTACTCTGCCACAGGAGGTAGTGAGTTTAGATGATGATTATGAGGATGTTGTTGTGCATGATGGTGAGATACCTGGTAGAGATGAGCAGACATTGAGCATTCATGACTTTGCTGAGAAAGAGTACCAAGCACAGTTAGATGCTTCATCACATGAGGTTGAGGCAGGTAGTACTCTGCATGATTTGTCCAGCTAGCTGAAGGTGAACAAATATAGTATTGTGACTTCATTATCTCATCATGATAGTATGCGAGATATGATAGAGGATCACATTCAGATGATTCAATTACAGAGTAGACATAAGGGAGTTCAGACAAAGTCTCCTTGTGTTGACTTACAAGCGACTAGGGAAGGAATGGGAACGATGAAGTTGAGTTATTTACATCTTCTATCAGATCGTGACCATCTTCTTAGCCTTTTCGGAGACTATTTAGATGCCTTGAGGAGGAAGGAGGAGGAAGTTGACAGGCTTTCTCATGAGCTTGAGGACACTCAAGCTTCTTTGGTGAATACTCCATTGGCATTACAAGACTGGGAGAGACATGGGGATAAGCATGGCATGGAATTGAGTTTAGTTTCATCTTGCACTCCTAATACTCAGCTTTTCGAGAATGGTAGATCATATGTGGACATTGATAATTTTGCGAGTTCATCTTGCATTCACATCCAGGATATAGAGATAATGTCAGACAGGTATGTGGAATTAGTTGGTATTGGTCATATTACTCAGGTGAGGAGTTTGCTTGAGTTACCAGCTGATTATAGTTTACGGATATGGACTCGAGATTGTTATATTGGCATTTGGGATTCAGTTGACTGGAAATCTTTAACACTTTTTGGTAGCAGTGATTGTTTGGGTGCTATTATGGATTTGATTAGCAGATTGCACGGTGTTGTCTTTTCTTGTGCCAGGAGCTTACCCGATGTTGGTATTAGTTTTTATACACCAGTGTTGGGCTTTGTTCATATATCTAGTTGACCATACTTGCTGGAATGTGTTGATGATATTTCATATTTGGCAGTGTGTACAGATGAGTCCCAGGATCATATTGGCATTGATGACATCCAGGAGGATGCAGTGGGCAGTTTTGAAGACTTAGTTTCCTTGGGTATAGAGGAGTTGGACAGCAGTGCTAATGTTTTTGATACTCTGTATGTTGATATGAGCTTTAGATTTGATTCACAGGATATGGATTGTAATACTCTAGAGACTAGTGACTTTGAGGATACTCCTTTAGACAGTGCATCAGAGGAGGTTTGTAGGAGACAGTCAAGCCAGTGCCATCATGTGTCTAATCAATTGAAAGTTAGTGACCGAGACATTGCTATCACTTGCCAGCATTTTGATGCTACTTGTCAGTTGTTAGCAGTTTATGGATGGGGTTCTCCCACTAGTGATGAGCAGGAAGGCAGTTATCTTTCCTTGACAGAGATCCACTCTTTATGGGAGGCTAATTGGATTTTGAGACAGAATTATATGCAGTTGGTAGCCGACAGAGATTATCTTATGGAGTGGGGCAGTACAGCATATGATGCATTGTTGGCCAAGAAAGATGAGGTGAGTGAGCTTACTGAGCAGCTTGAGGTGACTTTTGAGATTCTTGAGAGTACACAGTTGGCTTTCAAGGAGTCACAGTTTCATTTGGCTAAGGTGACCATGGAGTTAGAGCGACTACAGTCTTTACCTGATTCTATACAGTCACGAGCTATGGTGTTTGGTGATCCAAGCATGTCCATGGCCAAGATTGTCAGAGACAGTGGAGATGGGAATGCATCCATCCTTGATACTAACATTGGCATATCAGGTTCATTCCCACTAGAGTTAGGTTCAGTTGAGTTGGGTGTTGTAGCAGATTGTTGTATGCTTGACATGGTGGTGGCCTCTAGTACTGATGGCACGGAGACTAGAGATGTATCAAAGATCATGTGTGATGTTGGTGAGTCGACATTTGGCATGGTTCCTACTAGTAATACTACTCCCTTGGTGATATCTTTGGAGTTAGTAGTTAGTTCCAACATGGTTAATGATCAATTGCAGTTAGTTTCATCTGGATTACAGTCTGAGCCACTGACTAAGATTGGCGCATTCTATCAGCATTACACTATGAGGTACGCTCATCAATTTACCTTTGATGACCATGTTGATGAGATGATGATACAAAGATGTACTTTGGTTCCTAGTGCCTGTCAACAGTTATGGGACAGTTTGACGCCTCGGGATGAGAGTTGTGATGGGCATGACATGGTGATAGGTTCTGCAGTTGACAGCTTGATAATACATGACTTAGAGCAAGAGTTTGGGAGTGATGCTTCAGCAGTTGTTGTTACTAATTCTACTCCTTTGGCTATGACATCTCCTAGCTTAGCTGGTAGTCAGTCACAGTGGGCTATATCACTTGTTCATGGCAAATTTGGTTTGGGGTCCATTTCTTACTCTTTATCTTCTAATGTCTTTTCACCACCAGCAGTGCATGGGAGTTATGGTTATGAGATAGTGGCCAGTGATCTACAGAGTTGTGTTGACTATAGGAGTTGTACAGTGTGTGGATTCTCCATACTTGGTATAGTTTCATTCGAGAGCGTTCACCATTGTTGCAGAGTTGGATTGTACATTTCATATAGGCCAATGGGATGTGTTGATGGTATTTACTGTGTTGGTAGTTTGATTTGTCCACTTTACTTAGGTTTTGATGTTCTAAGAGTTTGTGTCTCATGGGTTTCTGACTGTGGAAGTGGTGATTTTGGAGTTTGGTTGAGTTGTAATTGTCAGTTTGATTATGGATTCTTCTTGGTCATATTGTAGAGGATATTGCAGGAGCCTGTGTTAATTGGCAGTAGTATAGTTCATGACTACATTTGGGATCCAGGTGGATTGATTGGTTTATTGTTCAGCCATTGCTTGAGGACAAACAATATTTGGGAGGGGGGGACTTGTCATGTCCCCTTTTTAAATAATTAAAAATAATAATCTTTGCCAAGGCAAGCAGGCCCAAAAAGGTGAAGTTTCAGCAAAGGGGGATAATCTTTGGAAGCGAATGGACTAATAAATGAAATTTATTATTAAAATATGTTTCATTAACCCCTCTTGTACATGAGTTAGGGTTATTCCCTCTTTTAAGGGGTTTGGAGGCATTTTGGGCTCATTCCAGAACTTGATTTTTGCTCATTCTTTGTTATTCTTCAGAGGCTGCCAAACTTGTGGAGAAGGAGACCCAAGAACGGGAGTTTGCAGGTTTCCAAGGAGATCCAAGAACGGGAGTTTGCAAGTTTCCAGGAAGGCTAAGGATGGGATTTTGAATCCATTCCATGTGCATGCTCATGCAGAGTTTGCCTTTGTGTTGAACAATGCAGATTTTTGAGTTTTCGGGTGTATTTTTTGTAAGAGTTTGGTGTTTCTGGTTGAGTATTTCATATCAGTTTGGGTTGCTGCTGTATATCATACTTTTAAATGTTAAAATAGAGCTGAAAATATTTATTTAGATATGATTATACTTCTGTGATAGATTATTAAGTTTTTGTGGTGATCCCGGGCTATTTTATGCTATTTTCGGGAGCTCGATGAGCATTGTTTTTGTCCTCCGTTTGGGAGCTATTGTGTGCATGTTATACAGATCTGGAAATTTCATTTTATAGGCTGTTATTCTGCTCAAATTTCTGTAAAAATTTCCACTTTCAAATTTATTAATAATAGGTGAAGCTGTGAAGCTTTTGGCACTATTTTCAGCATACCCGATTTGGGGTTTCTTGAGAAATTTGGTGGATCTTTGTGATATTAGTTGTTTGATTTTGAAAATCTGATTAGAGGCATGAAATATCATATAAAATCAGAAAAGGGACATTTCATGATTCCTAGGAGTTGTGGGGTTGAGCTTTCCACAACTTCAACATGGTATCAGAGCTCCAAATCTCCATGCCCATGTTTTGTTTATGAGAGGTTTGGCTTGGTCTTTAGATTTGTATTTTCTCTTTCACAAAGTTTTAGTTTTTAGAAGTGTTTTGTATTGGATCTTGGGAGGCCTATATTTTGGAGAACTTTGAGCCCAAATGGACATCATCGTTGACCTTGGAGCACTCAGAAACCCCCATTTGCATAGAAAATACATCTAGAGGTGAAATCTAAGGTAAAACAATTTCGGCCCAAGGTAATACGACCTTCGGCACTAATTTTGAGGCAAAAATATTATTTTAATAAATTTGAAAAATGGAAAGATTTTTTATAGATATCCCTTTTGTCCCAAAGAAAATGTAATTTTTTATTAAAGGTTGGGCCTTTGCTTTAAAAAAGGGGAAATATAAGCTAGGAAATTTTTTTTAAGTGGAAAGCATATGGATTTTTTGATTGGGCTCCCATGCGCTCTCTATCACACGCTTAGCCCCCACCATGGAGCGCAGATAGGCAAAGAAGTAAAAAATTTCTCGAATTTGCAACATTTTGTGGAGGGTATTTAATTAGATGCGAGGTCATGTGCCTTGTCTTCTCTGTAGGCTCCAATTCCTACCATGTTGCAAGCTCAACTATGGGTTATACAACATATTTTGTTCGTCTTGCACTTGTCATTGGGATTTGCCAACATTTTTGGAGGGTGCATTTTATTTTGGATTATAGGCCTTTACCATATCAGTGGATTATTTTTTGTTTGGGCTTGCACATAGGCCTTTACTAGTTGTGTTCCCCACATACTCAAAGCTAGCACATTTACTTTGTTAAAATACGCCTTTGAGTGTGCGCATAATTTTTGGGAGTGCACCTTTGGAGGGCATTGGCCCTACCTGTAACCTCCATGTGGATTCTCCACACCACCTAACCTCCACACTATGTCTTTTATGTGCTCATGTAGATTGTTTTAGTCCTTCTTTGGCTATTCACAAGTTTTTTTGGGACTACATTATTTTTTGGCATACAACAATTTTCTCGCCTCTTTCAATGGAAATTCATTGGCAATGCCACATCACTTACTATTGTGCCCTATTGGAAACATGTGAAAATTTTGTCAATGGTTCTGGTGTTACTTTTTTTGTTGATGATTTTCCTATTTGTGGTTCTATCATTTACTCTACGGACGAACAATTCTTTTTTTCTGGGCTCTTAGGCATTTTTTTGGTGCTCATTGATGGTGATTCTCTTGGTTCCTTTGACGTTTCTTTTCTAATGATCTTTGATGACACATGTGATTTCATGGCCACCGAGATATTCTTTTAGCACTGGTCTATCCTTTTTCGGCTTTATTTTCTGATGATGTTTTTTTTATAGACAAGGGTCATTGTTCTAGCATTTTTTTTCCATAGTGATTATTTGACCATCAAATTTGAGCTCGTCACTTTCTAACATCAGTGCCTACATCGTCACACTTATGTACCCTTCTATCTTTGTTTGGACCTACTTTCACATTGTTGCTCATACCTCAGGAATAGAGACTCTCTTTTCTATAAACAAGATATCCCCGAAAAGATGGTTCTAAGCCCATCACACTGGTGCAAGTATTTTTCAGTTTTGATATTTTTTTATGGCTTGTTTAGTTATCAAATTTAGGAAAAAAAAATTTCCACTCTGGGAGACATATATCGAGTATTCAAATTCTAATTATTATTTATATCATTGTAAAGGTCTTTATGTACTCTTTCTAGTTATGCTAGTTGCTTTTCTAGATTTATCTCAAAGCACATTCTATTCAATTTCTTGCATTTCTTCATTCTAGTGGATGTCATGGTTGTTTTTGGTTTAGAAAAAAAAAATTTCTTTAGATGATTTATCTTGTGCTATACTTTCTTCTGCAATAGTCTTTTATCTCTTGTAGTATTTGTAGACATCTATTGTATGCATTCTTACAAATGCACTGAGATAAAGTACCATATCACGTATGTATTTGTGTTTTAGTTGTTTTGTACCTACTTTTTCCTTCTAATTTGAGTGGTTTCATCTAAAGAGACTCTTACATATTACTATATTCATGGGATTCACCATATATTTTTCCTTATTTACATGCATTGTTCTAATTAACTTCCATGGGGTGGTCGATTTTTTGCCTTTGTTTGCCATCTTCCTCTATTAGTGAGTTTTCCTTCCATGACATTACCCTTATGACATGTCTAAGATTGATCACCTTAGTACACACATATGTATTCTTGTGTGCATCTTGAATATGGTTTCTTGACATTCAATTCTATTAGCTCACTTTTCTAATTTCCTATTACCTCACCATTGTCTAAAATAGGGGGGGTGGGTGGGGGTGGTTCTTTTGTTTATTTTTATGCTTCCTTAGTTCAATGGAGTGAGCTATGTATTCATTGTTTGTTCCTACATACTAGAAAAATGCAATGGATGGGTACCTATGTATTTCAGTGAGATGGATCACTTAAAATGTAGACACTCTTCTTTTTGTTCTTACGTTGATCGCACCCTTCCATGTTCAATTGATTAGCTCTTCAGGCTTTGGTATTTCATGCCATCTATATCTTCGAGTTTAATTATTTTCCTTTATGTGTATTCTAATTTGAGTAGCATCTTCTAAGAGCACTCGTGTAGATTATAGTCTTCTCTACCTGGTCAAGTTCTATTTCAACGGAGGTTCCTTAGATCACTAGTTACTTTTTGAAAGAGCTTTGCAACTTCTACATGTTTCAGTGGTGTTCTTCATGATCATCCTCTTTTGTTCCTATCTTTTGGGTCATTGTCTAGTTTGGAGATTTCTATAGTCCTTTACTAGTTCTTTCAACATTATTTCCATCTCTTCTTGGAGTGGGGGTTTTCCCATGTGGTTTTCTCTTTTTATCCTCTTTACAAAGATTTGATTGTGCTTGGGTACCTCATTAGGATTTGTTGTCAAGATGCACATTTACTTTCAGTAGTAGTTTCTAGGTTTTTAGCTACTCCCTAAATTTATCTTAAGGGGGGTGTTAGAGTAATAAGGTGTTTTCTTATTAAATATACTTTTCTTAAGATAAACTGTAGACATATAATTATTATTATTACCATGCAACCTAGGTTAGACCTTTTAGGATTTTGATACCCTTTATAAGGATGGATCCCTCTTTGTAATTAATTTTTTTTATTAATAGAAATTTCTCTTTTTGCTCATCAAGAATGTCTCCTCTATGAATATGTAAATTCTAGCCTCCATAGCTTTTTCATCTCTCTTTTTGTGATAGGTGTTTGCATGTGTAGACACCTAAATTTGATTGCACCGCTTTGGTAATCTAATTTAGCCATCTCTAAAGGCATCATTAATTAAATTCTTATTTAATTAATCCTTTGCCATCCCTAGCTGATTAATTTAATTAATCATCTATAGTCCTAATTGATAAATCAAATAACCTATTATTTATCAATTAAATCTTATTCTTCTATCTAATTCCAAAAATCTCCATTTATTAAATAAATCTATTTGATAAATAAAATCCTCAAATCCAAAAACCCCTAACTTATCCCTAACCCTCCATTTAGCCTAATCCACCCCATCCACCCATACTAACCAAGCTTAGCCACTAACTCACCCACCCTCATTAATGCCATCCACTTGCACATCTCTAACATTCCTAATCTAATCCTAAACCCAAGCCTAATCCACCCCTTAATGATGTCACATTCCCTAAACAAGTTTAAGACTTTCCTAAACCAAACCAAAGTCCCCCCTCAAAAATCCCAACCACCAAGTCATGAGTGCTCTTACAAACCATAAAAGACTCTTACAAGCCCACTCATGACTCTTACATCCATCTTCCACACTCTTCCCTCTTCCACACTCATTCCTCTTACATCTCTCTTACATACTCAACCCCACTCATCATGCCTTTAACCAACCCTTTACCCTACCCTCTCACACTCATCCTCCTTGTGACAAGTGTCACCTTCCCATTGGTGCTAAACAAGCACAATCCATGTGCTCCCCTTTGAGTGCATCTTAGCCTTCCTTAACCATCTCCCCATCCTTGCATCTAAGCCCTCCATCCCTCTACCCCTTGGCCTATAAATTGAATCTCATCCCAAGCCATTTCATCAACAATCTTTGAGCTAAAGTTACCATGCTATTTTGAGAACCAAAGCCATCAATCTTACCCTTATAATGCCAAATTGAGAGCTCACAAAGCTACCAATTTGCCATTACCCACCTTCATTGAAGCAGCTTTTGAGCATCTTGAGCATACATCCACATCAAAAGGACACATCTACAGAATCAAGAAAGCATGGAGTGTTTTCTCTTGTGAGGTTTGTACTTCTTATTTGCTTTTCTTTGTCTAAACATATATGTGAATTTAGTTTTGGTTTGTGAATGTTTACTTTATTTGTTAATGTTCTTTGCATACTAAATCTTGTTCTACAGCATGTAGTGAATCTCAAGAGTTGTGGGGTTGAGCTTTCTTCAACTTCAACATAAATGTATATTCATAAGACATTCCTATAAACTCATAGTTTGACAAGATATTGATGTAAATGACATAAGGAACAATCAAAATACTCTTAGATCTAAGAAATATTCTGGTAGTTCTAGAAAGGAAAATTGAATTTGATAAGCATGATTCTATTACACAATTCTACTCTAAATGATTAAATTGATCTGATAAAATGCACAATTGAAACTATGAATTATCTTATAGTAATGATGCCAAGATAATGGATGGATTTTTGTAAAATGGCTTAGTACTTATAGATTTTCTCAAGATTTCGGGGTAGAGTTAAGGTTAAGTCAATTGATCATGGTTGAGTAGCTTCCATTTAAATGCTTTTAGGTGAGGGGACAACCATTTAAAATGATAGATCAAGATCACAAAACCAATTTGAATGGTTTAGATTGCAAAGGTTTTAGTAATCCATGTGAGCTATGTCCTTAATTCTCATTCCACAAGGTTGATTTAATTTTGTTCCAGTGGTGGGTGAGGAAAATTATGATTTATTAATTATCTTAATTAAATTATTTTAGCCAAGTGCATCCATGGAATGGGTTGAAATTATTATAAATTTGATTTAAGTGAACTATGTAATTAATTTAACCGATAAACTATTTGTGGAATATTTGCTCCCTAAAAAATATATTTTTTGCCAAAAAAATTGTCAATCTTTTCCTTGTCTTTTTTTTCCATTAACTTAGATTTGAAGAAAATTATATAATTAATAGACATTTCTTATTGAAATATTGTTAAAAGATTGTATTAGTAACTTTTTATAACATTTTATTGCATGAGATATTTTATTTATTACCATGAGCTAAATTAATAGTTTAAATTAGTAGTTTAGAAAAAAATGAGGACATAAAGCTACTTACTTGAAAATATAAACAACCTAACAAATTAGAAACAACATCTTGTTTCTTTTTTGGTTGCTCATGATAAAAATTATTTTTTGCACTAAAGTATTTTGAATCATTTTTTTTTCATTTCCACTAACTATGTCTAAGGAAAGTCATTAGACCACTTTCTCTAGTCTATTTGAATTAAATCAATTTTGCAAACCACTTGGAATGCATAGACGTTGGACCTGGTGGTGGGTATTCCTAAGATTATTGAGTGCAATCTCAATGATTAAACTATCAAATCCATGTACCACCATGACCAAGTTTTTTCTTTCCATTCTCATAGCGATCTTGTTTCTAGTAATACCATATATTGGAAATTGAAAAGGAGAATATTATTGCTTTGTTGAGCAAACGAACTTTTGATAACTACACCACACTTGTCTGTTTGTTCCAAACCAAATTTCATTAGTTAAATTTGGACTTAATAGCGCTTTGCATGTCTCAGATTAAAAAAATGAGTTAACATGACTTTACACGCATTCAAGTGTATGTACTATACAAAATTCTAGTTATTTTTAAAAATACAAATAAAATATCAATTAAACCTTGCAAATATTAATCAAACATTGTAAGCTCTTCATTGTGATTTTTTTGGGTATTTATCAATATACATAGTATTTTTATATTTACATATTAGTTAAAAGATATTTAAAAATAAAGAATGTGTAACTAATTCTTAAGTCTATTTTTTCATGGTTCTATTTTATTGAGTGCAACATACAATGTCACAAATATATTTAGATAATTGAATCCTAAAAATTATATACTGTATCTAGATTTAAAATATTTGAAGTTATTTTGAAGATAAAAAATGTTATAAGAATCTCTTACAAGTAAAACATATTAAAAATAGTCATCAAAACTTGTTACTTATTATTAAACTTATTTATTGAAACCTCTCTTTATGACGTAATAAAATGTTTACACAATTAAATTTTAAGCTCGTACACTATATTTCAATAATTTTTCTAGATTAAAAATATTTCAAATTATATTTTAAAGATAAAATTATTTAGAATAAAAGATAATTTTTAAAAGTGTTACAAAAATCTGGTAAAATAATTTTTTAATGTCTATCTTCTATTGAGTAATAGATATTGATTTAGTTTTGTAGTGTATGGCAATGAGCTACAACCCCACTATGACCTCAAAAGGTACGAACTCCACTTCCCAAAAAAATCTTATTAAAAATAAACTTCACAATAGTAATATTTTACAACCATTTAAATATATTATTACTTATCTTTTAATTTTTTTATTAGTTTCTACTTTGTTTCTTAATAATAGTTTTCACTTTATTTAGCTATGAAAGTACTTGCTTGCAAGAAAATGAGTGCATAGTAGTTAATGTTATCTTCTCTATATGCAAACTATAAGACATATTTAAACAAAATGAATTTTAAATCAAAGAGGAGATTTTTAAGAAAAAAGGAAGATTGCCATACCATTTTTACATTGCTAATTTTATTACTGATGCACAAAATCTAAACCTTTTTTCCATTATTCTTACAGCTCTTAAATTTAAATTTAAATTTAATATACTGAGATTTATTATTAGTTTTAAGAAAAAAAAAATTCTCTGGCATTAGCCAATATTATTGCATTATTTAATATATAGGTTAATTATTGAAAATAGAAATAAGAAATATTAATTGAAATAATAGCAATTTTTTATTTATCAACTTTTCAAATGTTATACATATTCATCTCTACGTTCTCTATTATTTTCCTTCTCTTAAAATTTATTAATAGGAAGTCATCTTGAAATCTTTTAGCACTAGGCTTCCACATAAACATTTCATTCCAAGATGATACCCAAAAGGTAGGGACTCTAGCTCAATCAAAGCTCTTGTTGGATTGCCCTAAATTGGATGGAGATAGGGTTTCTTTTGTACTTTTAATTGAGTTTGGGAGATTCTACAGGTATTTGGTGTTCTTGTTGGCATGCGAAGGATATGATTTAACTTATAATTTTGGATCATGTTAGATGAAAGAATTTCCCCTTAAGAGAAAAAATTTATAGTTTCAATTATTTGCGGCATTAATTTTTTCTATTTTAGATATGAAAAAGAAAGAGTATATTAGTGCTTTACTAATAAAGATGGCATTTATTGGCCTTAGTGAAGATTTATCTATATTTCATTAAATTATCTATTAATAATTTTTGTCTCTATTAATAATTAATATATTTTGTACAAATTTAACAATTTTTTTATGATGAGGAGATGGATGTGCATGTGTGTGCATGTGTGCATGTATGTTGTGTTATAGGTCAATTTAAGGTTTATGTATGCTTCTATATTTTATTTTCTAGCATATATATTGAATTTATTTATGTGCCATCAACTCAAAAAAAATCGGTGGTAGAGGCATCCTTTAAATATGCATTATTTAATCTAAATATATATTTTATGAGATTTTTTAAATAAAATGAAATATGATTGAACAAATATAGTTATACATTATGATTAGATAGGTATTTCTTATAAATAATTGTTTTAAACAGACTCATAACTTTATCTTATGTACTGATGTTAGCAAACAATTTTTTCTCTATTTTTATTACTATAATTTCATATTTGGTGGACTTAAAATAAAAATTGTAAGCATGGAACCTTTCGTACAACAAGCCAATAAGTCACAACCTTGTACAGATCCTTAAACCACAAATCATATCACAATTACAACGATTCACATAGGGTAACAAAAATTTTGTATGATGTTAACTGACATCAACTAAATACGTCCACTATATTAATGGCTCGTGTATTTTTCTTAACTATTTTATTCAAATTAAATAAGTTAGTTCTTCATAGTTGAACATTTTTTTACAAATTTACGCACCAAAAAATGAGACACTAATCATTGCTCAAAACTAAATGCACAAGTGTCATGAAAAATAGGTGGTATGTTACAAATAAACAATCCTATCACCTACTTATTGCATTTAGTTCTATTTAAAATCAATTACTTAGCTGCTTTGCTTTAATTTAATTCTTTTTTCTTTAATAATTAATAAATCTGATATTTGCTCACAATGCTTTGATATTTAATTGATTTGATCACTTTGATTTAATCTTCCTTAATTTGATGACTTTAATTTGATTTGATTTTTAAATTTAATATTATCTTGATTTACTTATTGTGTTAGTTTTTGGGTGTTTATAAAAAGAAGCAAAAAATCAACTGATTTAATGATCATAACACATATTGCGTAGTGCTTACTCCATAGTTTTCTTTTAGTTCATGAATTACCAAGCTCTTTTAGGCCACTTTCATGTGTACATTGGTTATTTCAATGATGTTGGAGATTTTTGATGTATGATATTATATTGTGATTTGACTTATATCATGAGTTGTTAGAAAGTGTGAGATATCATGTGTTGATGGTTATGAGTTGATGGTTACTTTTACATTGCTTATTTGCATCAAATAATGATGTTTTATGTTGATGAGTACAGATTACTTACCTCATACTTGCACATGCATAGTGTGCACCATTATTTCATATCGCTTCTAGACGTTCTTCATATGGTTGAGGGAGGTAGTCATAGTCACCTATGAATCAGGGTTCATACAATGTACCACTCCCCTCCATTGTTTTTTATATAGATATGTATTTGTAGATGCTTTTCTTCTATGTAGGTTTGTAGGTACCACACATACAATTCCCTAAATTGTCATGATGAGCATTCCATATCGTATTATCTCAATAGTAAGAGGGGAGATAATATATAAACTTGAATCTTATCCTAAGCCATCATTTTCCTAAAACTATCAATCTAAATTCATCAAGATGATGTGAATTTGTGAATCAAACCTTGAGTATGATAGTTTATTAAGTTATTTCTATGTGGTTTAGTCATGTGATATGTTGACATGGTGAAATAAATTTATTAAGATTAATTATGACTTAGGAATAATTAAATATTATGATCATTGGATTATTTAAGTGTGTTAAATTAATTAAATACCTTTATTTCAAAAAAAAATCATTCTAGAATTAAAAGATTTATTGGATATTTAAATAAAACACCCAAAATTAAGTTGCACAAAAAATATGATTCTTTTAAAATCAAGTTACATATTATATTTGGCTAAATTTATTTATTAAAATTATTCCATGATATTGTGCTAAAATATTCAATTCTAAATTAATATTATAATTATGCTTTTGAAATGAAAAATAATTAAATAAGAATTAATAATTAATTCCAAGTTAAGTGACTTAATTTAAGATTTAAATTATTAAATTATTATCTTTACTTTTTAAAGGTTGTGTTCTAATGTTAGAAAACCTAATGGGGTTTTCTATATGAGCATTTTTGGGTTATTATTTATAGTAGGTCTATCAAGTTGAAGAAATGGTTTGGGTGCAAATTTAAAAACTTGTTTTCAAAATTGAGATTCAGAGTTACCTTATCAGAAAAAGAACATTTTACCTTGTATTTTTTTTAATTAAAAAAAAAAACCTTGTGGTTATACTTTTAGGAAATTTAATATTTCAATTGCTTTTAAAATTATTTATTTATTTATTTAATTGTGACTAGTTGGAAACATTTATCCTATGAGATTTACGGTTGGAAAGGTTATATATATATATATGGGGTAGATACACCCCAGCACATGACAACCCAAAGTTTGTGACTATGATTGGAGTTGTAACAGTAGTCTGGCTTCTTTGTACATCATGTGGTTGTCGATGATAGCCAAACTATTACCATAGCCTACAACATTGATGTGTGTTGTGTTGCCTTAAAAGTAGTAGGAGAAGGGGCTACCCCTGCACACACACAACCCACAATATTAAATATTTTATTATATTAAAATAAATAAAGTATAATATATTAAATTTTAAGAAATAATTATTTTTACGTAATTTAAATAAAAAGACTATATATAATGTAATTTTTTTAATTTAAACAAGATAAATTTAATTAAGTTGATTTATTTTTATAATATTTTAATGAATTTCAAAACAAAGTTCCAAATAAAGTTGTATCCAATTAATAAATATTAAAGGTTAATATTCATGGAATATAGATTGGAGTTTCTAAATAAGAAGGATGTTTAAGCGAATGACTTTATTAATCAAAATATTTATATTTCCTATTAATGCACTCTATCATGCAATGTGAATTTAGGAAAATTCCACATTAGAAAACTATCAAATATCATTAAATATTAAATGAAATATTCTTTATTTGTTTTGTAATGGGAAGAAGCCTAGATTAATTATTATTTGTTGAGATTAATTATTATTATTATGTCTTAATTCAAGTGGACTAGAACCCAAGATCTCTTAAATGAGATGTTCACAATTTATCGTTGTGTTATGAGCTCTGTCCCAATATTAAATATTTAGTCATTAGAGACTATTTATATGAGTGTATACGTGTTTATTGTCTTCTTGATGTGGGTTATTGTGGGGTTACATTGGCTATAGGGGTTGTGCATAGAGGCTTTGGGAGTGTATGATTTTTATGAGACGGTGGTTATGTGAGGTACTTTATGTTGATATTTAAATCATGATCATTCTTTTCTAACTATTGTTCTAAGCTCATATAATTTGTACTCTTTCTAAGTGTGTAATGTGACAGTTTGAGGGCCGGACTTGGATTTGTTATATTGCAATTTTAGACCCATGTGAATGTATTAGAATGGTACTTTGAGGAATCATATGTACATATGATAATTATGATTTAGGGATCACTCTGTATGTGTGTGTGCACGTGTGCAAGGATGTGTGAGTCTGTGTTTGCACATGTGTGTGTGTGTGTGTGCGCGCGGGTGTGCATGTCTTTGCGCATGCACGCGCTTGTGCATGTGTGTGTGTGTGCGTGTGCGTGTGCATGTGAGTGTGCGTATGTGTGTGCATGTGCATGTGCATGTGCATGTGCGTGTGTGTGTGTGTGCATGTGCATGTGCGTGTGCGTGTGCGTGTGTGTGTGCGTGTGCGTGTGCATGTGCATGTGCGTGTGCGTGTGCGTGTGTGTTTGCGTGTGCGTGTGCATGTGCGTGTGTGTGTGTGTGTGTGTGTGTGTGTGTGTGTGTGTGTGTGTGTGTGTGTGTGTGTGTGTGTGTGTGTGTGTGTGTGTGTGTGTGTGTGTGTGTGTGTGCATGTGTGTGTGTGTTCAAGTTACCTTCTTTATGGAACCATAATTGATTTCCACTTTTACTTGATTTATGAGACTCTTTATGATTAATGAGCTTAGAGTGGGACTAGGTTATCTAGGTGTATACTTTGGAGTGGCTTACCATGGAGGTTGGTTCCACAAGTGGTTACTAGGGTAACTGATTGTAATTAAATAATACATGATAACTAAATTTCATTGAGTGGTTAAAATTAATTAATAAGTTGTGTGGTTCCTCACCCATGTCTCTAGTGCTAGTACAAACTAAGATGGGGTTGAGATGATGCTCAATTGAGGTCTTGCATAGTTGGTATCCTTATTTGTAAGAAAGGGTTTATGGCATCACATAGAGTGACTAGGGGGACCTTTGAGTTGTCTTGTGTGATAAAACTTCTCTATGTACATCCTAGGTTACTTACATGTGTCGTTACCTCTAGTTTAGTGTGTGCTACCTATATGCTTGAGTACTAATCTTGAGGTTAGATAACTTTTTTATTTTATCATTTTATCTTTGTGATTTTTTATGGTTCGGTATCTGTATGGAGTTTATTTTTATCTCCACTACATGGAGGGAGTAGGTCTTTTTGGGTTCCGTGAGATAAGGTAGTAGTGTGACCTTTATCATTGAGATATGTTACGACTTCTTATTCCAATATTGGATGATTCTTGTAGAAGCTACATTATTGTGATTCATCTTTGGATACATATTTTATCTTCTCATCTCATTCTTGTGTATTGATTTATGTATTGGTCATGACACCTAAACAAGATGTATATATGCTTAATATGTATCTCATATCTTGTTACATGTGTAATTAATGTAAAGTTTTATGTATTTGTATATTATATTAGTTGAACTTGGGATTTTCATATGTGATGATTTTCTTAGTTAGTCATCCACATTATGTGAGTTTTGTTTTATAGTAGTACTTAGTAAATTTTAATATTTACATAATTCTACATTATGAAACCCTTGAGATATGTAATTTGTGTTTTGAGTTGTATTTATGCATGTATTGTCCTATTGTTACTTGTTTCCACACAATTATTATATTGTTGGTTGTAAACTATTAAGAAAATAATTATTCAATGAGCTTAGTTTCATTATTTAGGTTAATCTCTCTTGTGTTCCCTATCAAGGCATTATAATTGGTACCAGAGAACTAGTTTCTATACTGGGACTCTGGGAGTATTATACAACTACTAGATACCTAAATAGTGAAAACTTGAAAACAAAATTTAGAAATAAAAATATCTTGTATTTCAAATATTGCTTGTTGACTAATTATCATGTCTTCATTTTCCTAACTTGTATTGAGATATTGTTTACACTTATTTTTTAATCTTGTAGAAAAAATAGTTACTAGGACTAGATATACAACTTTAGGTCATTTTGTGTGTCATAATAGAGGTTGAAAAAGGGGGAACTTCCTCAAAAAATCCTCAAAGGATCCAAGCACTAGAGACTTACTTTGGGATTTCCTTGAGCATCTATCAAGACTTGTTTGAGGTAACTAGGGCAAGGCTCATCATTTTGGTAATAAGGAGAGATGGGAGATAGATGGGATAATTATATGAGAAACCTCCTCCACACATGAACCCCTCCTTTTAATGGTATTTGCAGTGTTACCAAGGTAGATAATTGACTTATTAATTTAGATCAATTCTTTTCTATGTATCCATTTGATAGTAATTCCAATGTGAGGTGTGTCATCATTTCCAGTTTTGTAGCCACTTGGTGGAAGATTGAGGAGTAGAAGCTTGGATCTATTATGGACACTAATACTTGGGAGTTATTTCTAGGGAATTTTTTAGAATCCTTCCTCTCTAATAAGTGGAGATAAGCACATGCAGATGAGTCTTATAATTTGTTATAGCTAGGTATATCAATGCAAGAGTATGAGCATCAATTCTTTGAGCTAAAGGAGTGTGCAAGTTTTTGTAGTGACTCTTCTATTATGGTTCAACATTTCATACAAGGGCCTAATGGTTGTATCATTGGGGGAGTTATAGTTTTTGAACCTACGAATCTCAAGGATGTGATCACTAAAGATACTTTAGTAGTTAAGAATTTGACTAGAGGTCAAGGTGTTCAAATAGATGTTTAGACTAGTGGTCCTTCACATTTAGGATATAGAGGTAACCAATCTCATAGGACTAGCAATGCATGAATGAATCTTACTTATTTTATAAATAATCAAAAACAAATGAAAAATGGGTTTGTCTCACTAGTCTAGAATAGAGGTTCTTAGTTCAAGAACACTTGAAACACTCAATATTCAAGGCTCAACCCACCTAGTCATCCCACATAGAGTGCACAACCACCTTATAGTAGAGGTAGTTATCAGTAGTCTAGCATACCCTCCTTTGAAGGAGGCTTTGGTAGAGGTAATAGTTACTATTCTCATAGCCAATTCGGTCATATTTTAGCAAATCACCCTCAACATTCTTCTTAGTATTTAAGATAGAAGACCATAGCTTCTAATCCTATAGTCATGCATGCTATAAGATTGCATAGAGTATAAAGTTACAATAATGACTCATCATCAGATAGAGACTCACAACACAACTATAGATACTTTGGGTATTATTCATTATATTTCCATTTTTATTTGACTTGGGTACTATAGATTCATTTATATCTCCTTTTTTACTAGATATATGTGGGTTGGTGTACATAGGTTGGTGATTTGAGTTAGCCTCTAGAACTAGGGTGCCCACAAATTTTGTAGTGCATATGTATGAGTTAGACTTAGGGGTGAAACTTTATATTTATATTAATAATATTGGCTCAAAAAAGGGCTCCCAAAGAAAAGAACCAGAATACTTAGGGACTCTCATTACCTTAGAAGACCTTTGTGTGATTCCTTTGGGATTATTTGACATTATCCTAGGGATGATTTGGTTAGGATATCATGGAGCTATTATTGACTGTAGACAAAATATTGTGAAGTGTTGTAATGCCCCACCAGGAAACCCAAAAGGATAAGACAAATTGATACAAAATGTGTTAATAAGTTTTTTTAAATAAGCTTTTCTTGATACATTAACTTAATCATAGATGTAAAAGTCCTAAAAGGTTCCCTAATGTCATCTTTAAAAAACATTATTTAATTTTATTTCTAACATTTTATCTTTACTACTTATGTAAATCATCTATTAGTTTCATGTCTACTTATGAATTGATACATTATCCATCATAAAATCCATTTACAAATAAGGAACTAATTCCTTAATCCTTATAATCAAACATATCTACTTAACGTGCAATAAAGACACATGTAATATATTTAAACCATCAACTAAACACGTAAACCAAATCATAGGTTATTCATTTAAAAACATTATGAAAATTACATGGTTCTTTTATTCATCACAGATTCATCTAAATACAAAGAAATATACAATTTCATGGAATTGCCATAACTTCATTTATCTTTTGAAATAATACAATATATTCATATTTCTCTTTATTTCTCCTAGAGATGCCCTTTTCCCTTTTTAACATAGCTTTTTATTTCATGATACATACATATAAACTTTTACTTTCTTCAACAATTTACATTAAATAGATTTCTTTCAAGGAGATGCAACATATTGACTTCAAGAAATTATCTTTGACCACTACTCAACAAGAATTCATATAAAGCCATCCCTGGACACTCAAATAGTACCTCAAAATATTTTTCCACCCAACCACATGGAGCCATAAATGGTCCACTTCCCCAAGCTAGGAGATAAGACTATAATCCACATAGGTTCCAAGATAATCTAAAGCTTATAACCCAAAATTCAAATTACAAAGATATCATAAGGCCACACAAAACATAATGCCCAAAATGAAATCACAAGGTAAATGGACAACTAGAGGAAAAAGAAGAGTTACGTGTCAACTACATTTAAGTGAGTGTCATCATATACCCCTCAAATTTTGGGATCAACATCCTGTGTTGATCTTAGACTGGTTTTGATAATTGAGTGTCAACACACTTGAGTCATTTACTCAATTCATGTCAAACCAGTAATACATGTCAAGTACAACATGTGAATAACTAACCATGCCAATTTGCAATGAGTGTCGAGTCACTCAAATGCCAAGCAGATAGACCATGCTGAGTGATTCAAGTGTCAAGCAAGATGGTTGATACCAAGCAGTTCAGGTGTCGAGTCACAAATAGAAATATAATGGATGCTAAGCATTAGTAACTTCAAGTGCTGAGTATCATAGATTGGACATAATAGTATTTTTCTAGATTTGATTGTGTAGAGATTTTTTATCGTCAACGTTTCAAATCTATTTTCATCCTGATGATGGATCACATAGTGTGATTTGAAATGTTGATGGTAAAAAATCTTTACACAATCAAATCTAGAAAAAATACTATTATGTAATGGATTGTGGAAATTTGATCTCTTTAATTAGATTGGATATATTTGTTTGGAATGGCACAAACAACTATGTAAACCATTTTCAAGCAGACTTTAAGGTAGATCTTGATATTTTGGAGATAAGGACGAATCTACAACAATATGGATGAATCTCAGCCATAGATTCATACCTAACCCTAAGCCACCAAATTCTTTATAAGGAAGATAAAGCCCCAAACTTTTTATACTGAGAGAGAAGAGAAAGAAGGAAGATAACAGGGGTGAATGATCAAATTGATCAGAGAGCATTAAACATAACTTAGCAATGACAGAATTGTAGAATTAGTTAAAGTGCATAACAAAGGATAGAGGATACAGTATTGATATATCAAATCAGAAAGGATCAATAAGGATAGCATACAGATTTGATCTTTAATCAGGCAATCCAGTGTCATTCATAAGATCTATGCTGAGACATTTTAACAAGTGATTTTAGTTAAATCTCCTAGGCAGAGTAGTCCTAACAGGCTATAGTAAATCCTTTAATAGGATGGCATTCCAAGTGAATGCCCAAAATTCCTTTAACCAGGCACATTTCTAATAGGGTGTTAAAATCCTCTAACAAGGTGGGACTTAACAGTCTCTGTAAGCCTTTGATAGGGCAGATTATGTTTCATCGTCAAACTATTGTAACCTTAATTAGCTATACTTTATTGCTACAAGAGTAAAGATTTGTGGGTGTCATCCCCACCCCAGTTTTACCTTCTCATTTGGAGGGTTTCTAGGTGATCATATCTGGTGTCAAGTGTATGTGTTTGATTACATGCTTTAGATGCATTTCCTTTTACATGTTATTTTTAGTTTATATATTGAATGCATCTAATGAATGGTGAAAGTTTTATTGATTAAAGTTTAAACTTTTGATTCACTCCCCCCCCCCCCAAGAATTTTCTTTCACATTTGTAATTCCAACAATTGGTATCGGAGCTTGAGTTCTCAGAAGGAGAAGCTTTATAGCTTAGAGAAAAAGATCTTGAAATGGAAGTCTACAAACTGGGAAAGATTATTAAGAACTAAGGAATTGAGATATAGCTCATTCTACATCAACTTGATGAGGCTAGAGAAGAGCTAAGGAAATCCTTTAAGAGAAGGAAAAGATAGCCATTGTAGAGAATGACACACAATACAAAGAGATCGACACCACCAAGTTATTTGCCAATGGAGACTCAAATGAATTTGATGCAGCAATTGTAGATCTGATGGAAAAGAATAGAGTACAAGATGAGGAGATCAGACATCTCAAGCTAGAACAAGAATCTCAAGCCATGATGTTATGTGAGGTAACAAAACAAAAGAAGAGATCCATAGAAGACAAGGCCATGATTGAAGAAGACAAGAGAACTCTAGCAAACAAACTGGAAGAGAAGTCAACAGAGTTAACCAAAATCTCCAACATGCAATTAGATACCCTAAGTTAGATGATGAATGGTCATCATGAGTTGAATGTTAAAGACATTGAGATAACTACATTGAAGTTGTAGAATGAACAACTGCAAAATAACCTAAGAAGAGAAAGAGAGATTTTTGAAAGTTTTAACGAGCCAAATGAAGATATCAAGTACTTTGAGCAATTACTAAGATCCCCTAGATCCAACAATGATAGATCAAGATTAGGCTACACAAGCACTGAAGGAGAATTATCCAAAGCTGCTAAAGAAAGGAATAACAAAGGTAAGAACTCCAAACCCACTTGTCATTATTGTGGTAAGAAAGGACATATTGTTAATGTGTGCAGGAGCAAGAATGCAAATCAGCATGTCAAACCAAAGAACAAGATTCATTATCATAAGTGCAACTTGCAGAACCAGAGCCATGCATGTACCAAGATTTGAAGGTTACTACTAAAATTGTTAGAAATATGTACATAGAGCCTTTGAATGCAGATCCAAATCCATGTGGCCACCAACCAAGTCAGCAAGGGAAAGAGGCCATGGACACTTTTATAATTGGGATTACAACACAAGACAAAGATATCATTACTATCAAGAATATGGACATATCCCTGAGAATTGCATTAGGACACACTTCAGTGGCAACTACAATAGATGGTTAAGTCAAACTACATGCTTTAGCTATAGAAAGACAGGTCATATCAGTAAGCATTGTCCAACTAGGTCAAAGCCACCCAATTGTGAGTTTGACAAAGGAAAAGGGAAGCAAGTGTTGAACACATCAAAGATGAGATGAATAAAACATGGAAAAAGAGAGATGGATGTAGTACATCAAATGGAGTAGGGATCACTTCACCTAATAAGTCAAGTGGTCACACCTCATCAAACTAAGCAAATAAGAGCTATGAGTGACTAATACTCAAAAGTTATATCAAACATCAGTTCCAAAAGAAAATAGCATTGAAAAGAATAGATTAGCATGAATAAAGATGCAAGTGTTGAAATCTGATTGAAAAGATCATTGTTGGGAAAGGGAGATTGTTGAAGAAGAATGTATCAATCATTGTTTTTTCATTGATGTCAAACCCGCTATTTGTTGGAAAGATAATTGCTTATAAGATCCAAGTACTATCACTTAGTTGATTAATGAAGAGGATTTAATCAATTAGATGTAACAAAAACACCTACAGGAAAGGTTGAGTTATGATTATGTAATAAAGTACAAGGATTAGTTAAGACAGTGATGAAATAATGTATTGATAATATACTTGAAGATACAAAGGTTGGCTACACTTAGAAACTTTAGAAGAATAGGTAATACTAATATTGTCTACAAAGCTTGACCAAAGTTGATAGTGGGTGCCAAGAAAGGCTAGTTCATGCCAAGTAGAATATCAATTAGTGCCAAGTAAACAAAAATTCTAGTGTGTGCTAAGTAACATAGTTAGTGCCGAGAAAAATGCAATAGATGTCGAGCATCAGTAAATTGCAGTTGAAGCCGAGTGAAAACACAATAGATGTCAAGCAATGTAGTATGTGTCGAGCATTAGAAGGTTAATAGTGCCAAGCTGGTACATTGTTTGAAAAGTCAAATATTTTCCAAATCTGAGCCGATAAGTTTATTATCTTGAATTTTGTGAACCAAATGGAAGATAAGGATGATGAGCTAGTGGTACAGAATTTGAGGTTAACCATTTTTAGGCAATTTTAAATTGATTCTAGGAGAAGATTCTAGAAGAAACAAGAT
This sequence comes from Cupressus sempervirens, assembly GCA_028749045.1. Classification (NCBI taxonomy): domain Eukaryota; kingdom Viridiplantae; phylum Streptophyta; class Pinopsida; order Cupressales; family Cupressaceae; genus Cupressus; species Cupressus sempervirens. The sequence goes on from CM053788.1 coordinate 146,370,000, forward strand.
AAGGAGTAGATACATTATATCCTACCTAATTCATCCAAACCCTAATTTGGATGATGGAAAATAGAGTGGGAAAAGTATTCTAATTTCCTACTTAAGAAATGTTTGGTTATGAAGCAAAGTAGTTGGAGTGTTTGGTGTCAAGGAGAAGACATTGAGGAGTAAGAATAGAGAACAAATACTATGCTTCATCAAGTGACCACAAGAGTTACTGCATTGGCACAAGGAGTAAGAAGGCTTAAGGAGACAAAATCTTGAAGAGTAAACAAGTTGTTAGAGCTGCAGAGATTGAAAGCCAAACAGAATTGAGATCTAGAATTTGCAAGATAAGTTGTAAGCTGTATCAGATCAAAAGCCCTATTGTTACTCTCTAGCAATTGTATCAGTTAGGGTAAAATCCTTTGGACTAAGGTTGACTTAACAGTCATTAGAAAATCCTTTAACAGGGTGGCTTTCCAAGTGGATGGCCTAAAGTCCTTTAACTAGGGTAAACTTTAATAAAGCCACCTCCAAAAAAAGATATAAAATATTGGCGAATATTTCATTATTTTGAAAAAAAAAAATTATTTATATTGGCGAAACTCTCAATTTTTTATTCTAAATATGATTATTTTTGGCGATTAATTTTTAATCATTTTTTTTTTTGTATAAAATATTGATGAATCTCAATAATAATAGGAAGTTCATTAATCACCATGGAATATTACAAATCAAAATTGAACATTTTTTTACCTTGTGGAATGTTATGAGAATCGTTACATATACTTTAAATCAATAATGAATAATAAATATTGGTGATATATCCCTAAATTAACTAATAATTATGATAATTATTGGTCAGTTCAATTTAATTTCTCCAATAATATATTATATTTAGGTTACTCAAATCTATTCATGTAACGAATATTGTGGCAAATATTTGAGTTTAAATTTTTCAATAAAATAAATTATTGAGGGATTTTAAATATTCTAGAATTGAATTTTATAAAACTATGGTGATTTAGGTTGTATCAAATCTTAAATTATTAGCCAAAATACTAGCCAAAAAATTCTAAAATTAGCCAATTTACGAATATTAGCCACTAAATTATACCCTACCTTTAACCAAGATCACTTCTAATAGGGTGATTGAAACCCCTTAACCAGGTCACACTTAGCAATGTGTGTTGTAACCTTTAATAGGGTTGGCCTTTCACAGGGCATCACTTTAGAAAAGTGAGAAAAAGTAGCATGTTACTGGTGATTTTTCCCAAATTGGTTTTCCATGTTAAATCATCATGTTATGTGTGTTGATCTTTCATGTTTTATTGTTGCATGTTGGTTTATCAGTAACTTGCAAGTTTGAGTGATTAGCTTGGATGCATGAATGATCAATGGGTTCACTGAGTTGAAGTAAAAAGTTTTATTGGTACATCTAGACATTGAATAAATGATTCACCCCCCACAGTTACTCTAAAGAATTTCTAACAATTGGTATCAAAGTCATCTGCTAATTGAACTAGTTTGAAGGTACTAGAAGCAACAAGATCAAGATGTCCAAGAGAGAAGTGCCCAAGCTCAACAGAGACAACTTCCCTGCATGGAAAAGTCTAATGAGATTGCATCTTGGAGGAATAGGAGACCATGCACAATCCTCAATCATAGTGGAACATGTTCATCCAGTTGGTGAGCCTACTACTGAAGATATGAAGAAGAAGAAGGAGCACAATCATGCAATGTTGGAGATTCCCTTTGCCCTCAACTATGCAGAATTTGATGACATCAAGGGATGTAACACTACATACAAGATGTGGGAAGGCCTACAAACCATCTATGGAGGAGATAAAAATGTACAAAGAGCCAAGTTAGAGAGCCTCAAAGGTAAGTTTGATGACATGAGAATGGAGGAAGGTGAGAACATTATTCAATATGTTGATAGAATAAAAGAAGTTGTGAGTGTTATAAAAGGTGCAACTAGTCATATTGATGATGACACTATTCTAATTAAATTCTTAAGAACTTTAGTGCATATCTATGCTATTAGAGTATCTACTATATAGGAATTGAGATGCATTCTAGGGAACAATTTGACCCTTGAAGTTCTAGTAGGAAGACTCACTGCATTTGAGTTATCCAACTTTGACAACTACAAGCCAGAAAGTCTTGAATCTTCTTTCAAGGCTAAGTTGCTACTGAAAGATTCTTATGAGAAGAATCAAAGGAAGAAGAGAAGGATAAAACATGTGTCAAGTGATAGTGACACTGATGAAGAAGACATCAATCAACTAGAAGCACTACTAGCGAGAAGATTCCACAAAGGAAAAGGCAAATTTTTAGGTAAGCTAGCCATCATTTGTTTTAATTGCAATGAAGTTGGACATATTGCTACTAGGTGTCCAAAAGAGAGAAACTTCAAAGGAAATGAAAAATACAAAGGAAGAAGAAATGAAGACAACAAAGAGTACAAAGACAAAGGCAAAAAGTGCTACATTGCAGAAGAAGATGATTCAGATGAAAATGATGATGAGGTAGTCTATGTTGCAATGAAGGATGAGTCTGATGAAGATGATCCAACTGCACTTGTAACCTGTGTGAACAAGAATGATAAATGGATCATTGATAGTGGATGCTCACATCACATGATAGGATACAAAAGTAAGTTTTTCACCTTAACCCAGTATGATGGAAATAGTGTTAGATTTGGTAATGATGCTCCATGTCTAATAAAAGACAAAGGTTCCATTAAGCTTACATAAAAGATCCCATGTGATAATGCACATTATGTTAAAGGATTGAATTACAATTTGTTGAGTGTGTCATAGCTAAGCAATGTAGGTTTCAAAGTTGAGTTTGGAAATAAAAATGCCAAGATATATGACACAAATGGAAATCTGATAGGAAAAGGAGATCAAACTAGGAGCAATTTGTTTTACCTAGACATAGAATATGCTACTTGTCTTATTGTAAAATTTGATGATATGTGGCTATGGCATAAAAGGCTATGTCATGTCAACTTTGATAACTTGATTAGTATCAGCAATATGAAGAAAGTAAGAGATTTGCCCAAGCTGAAAAAGCCTGACAATGTAATGTGTAAACAATGTCAATTAGGAAAAATGACTAAGTCAAGTTTCAAAAGAAAAACTTATACTTCTAAAGAAGTATTAGAATTTATTCATACTAACTTGTGTGGACCTATAGAAGTACAGAGTTACAAAGGAGACAAGTATATAGTTTTGTTTATAGATGATTACTCTAGGATGATGGCAGTTATGTTTTTAAAACAAAAGTGTGATGCTTTTCAAATGTTTAAGTGGTGTTTGGAAAGGGTTGAAAAAGAAATAGGTAAGAGTCTGAAATGTTTAAGATTAGACAGAGGAGGAGAGTTCACATCAAGAGAGTTTGAGATGTTCTATAATGACAAAGGAATCAAAAGACAAACTTTTGCACCAAGAACCCCTCCACAAAATAGAATTGTTGAGAGAAGAAATAGATCAATAATGGATTGTGCCAGAACACTCATGATGGAGAAGAATGTTTCTCTAAAGTACTAGAGAGAAGCTATAAGCACAGCTGTCTATACCCTGAACTAAGTACAAATCAAGAAAGGTACAAATGCAACACCTTTTGAATTATGGTATGGTCACCTAATGTGAAACATTTCAAAGTATTTGGTAGAAAATTCTATATTCTTAAGGATACTAGAAATGGTAAGTTTGATGCAAAAAGTGATGAAGGTATATTCCTTGGCTACTCCACAAGAAGTAAAGCATATAAGTGTTTAAATACTAACACTAACAAAATTGTGGAAAGTGCAAATGTAAATTTTGATGAATACACAGAAGTTCATGATGATGAACCCATCAAAAGACTAGAAGAATATAAATCATTTTTATACTTCTACGAGGGAATGCCTCCTGAAGAAGAAGTTGCAATCAAGTAAAGATCTAGCAACAAGTTTCAGTAACTTTCGAGTCACATCCAATGAATGCTGAATTAAATTTAGGGACAGAGTTGCATTCAAATGTTGAATTATAGAATGAAGAAAATGCACATTCTGATTCTAAAATTAGTACACATGATAGAGATGTTGAGTTACCTAAAAGAAATATGCATGGTGACTTTGAAGTCAAAAGACCAAATGTAGAAACAAGGACTGAACAAAGACTATCCAAGTAAGTCAAAAGACACCACCCTGTTGAACAAATCATTGGAAATAAGGATGCCAAACTAATGACAAGGAATGAATCATACTTTTTGAGCCAGAAAGAACCCAAGAGAGTGAGAGATGCACTACAAGATGATGATTGGTGCAAAGCTATGGAAGAAGAAACTGAGCAGATAGAGAATAAAAAAACTTGGAGCTTAGTTCCAAGACTAGATGAAAAAAATGTGATTGGTACCAAGTGGGTGTTTAGGAACAAGCTATATGAAAATGGTGAGATCACAAGAAACAAAGCCAGACTTGTTTGTAAAGGATATGCCCAAGAAGAAGGAATAGACTATGGGGAAACATTTGCCCCGATTGTAAGGATGGAAGAAGTAAGAACTCTACTTACATATGCTGCCTACAAAGGATTCAAAATCTACCAGATGGATGTTAAGTCTACATTTCTGAATGGTATATTAGAAGAAGAAGTCTACATAGAATAGCCAAAGGAATTTGTGGATGACAACAACAAGGATATGGTATTTAAACTGTATAAAGCACTTTATGGCTTGAAACAAATGCCAATAGCATGGTATGAAAGGCTTCACAAGTATCTTGTGAAGATTGTATTAGAGAGAATTGATGATAACAACAATCTCTAAATCAAGACAGAAAAAGGTAATTACATATTGTTATCTAAAATCTTTGTTGATGATATAATATTTGGAGGAAAAGGTGCTCTATGCAAGGATTTTGCTAATAGGATGAAGCATGAGTTTGAGATGTCTATGTTTGGTGAAATCAAATTCTTTGTTGGATTACAAGTTTATCAACTGCGGTATGGCATATTTGTTACCTAGTCAAAGTACATCAAGGAGATATTAAAAACATTTGGACTAGAAGATTCAAAACTAGTGAGGACACCCATGATAACAAGACATAAGTTATCAAAGAATGATGAGTCGGTTGAAGTGAATTAGACACAATATAGGTCAATGATTGGTAATTTATAATATGTTGTACACAGACCTGATATTGCATTGCCTATTGGAATAGTTACAAGATTTTTTTCAAGCCCGAGAGAAAATCATCTAATGGCAGTGAAAAGAATAATGAGGTACTTAAAAGGAACAAAGGACTTTGGCTTATACTATAAGAAGAATGAAAATTTTGAATTAAGAGCCTACACTGATGTTGATTGGGGAGGAAATATAGATGACAGGAAAAGCACCAGTGGAGGAGCACTTTTTTTAGGCAGAAGACTAGTTACTTAGACTAGTAAAAAGAAAAGTTGTACCTCACAATCCATAGTTGAAGCTGAATATGTTGCAGATGCCATAAACTATACAAATATTGTATGGATCAAGAATCTACTTAAAGGTATGAAGGAGGAGATAACAAAACCTATGATACTATATTGTGATAACACTAGTGCCATCAATATATCAAAGAATCTAGTAATGCATGCTAAAACAAAGCACATTGCAATTAAGTATCATTATGTAAGAGAGCTAGTTGAAGACAAAGAGGTGAAGATGGAGTATGTCAATTCATAGGAAAAAATTGTTGACATCTTCACAAAACCATTACCTAAAGATGCATATGAATATCCTAGAGGTAAGTTAGGGGTGATACCCCTATCAAAGGTTGTTTAAGTAATAGTAAGATTTCCCTACATCAAATAGGTTGATTGTTGAATGACATAAATTGATGTAGAGGATCTTGCTTTAGGTTTTTCCTGAAGTAATCAAAGTACTAAAATTCAAAATTAGTCACAAGAAAGGTGAAAGAGGGAGAAATTGGAGCTACTAAAAATTCTATATCTATATTTGAAGATGTTAAAATGTTATGTCTTTGGCATTGTCAAGAGGGAGAAATAGCAGAAATTGGTCAAACCTGAAGGAACAGCAAAAGAAGGAGAAGTAAGAGCTAAGAGGGAGAAATGACACAAGATTAAAAAAAAATTAAAGAGGGAGCAGATCAAAGAAGGAGAAAAGAGATAGTGTATTAGAAAAGGATATGATTGCCCTAATCTATCTTGTAAGAGGGAGCTACAAGAAAAAGAATTTCAGAGGGAGTCATAAGAAGTTGGAAGCTTTTGATGAAAGGAACAATTTTGAATACAAGATTTCTTTTTGGCATTGCCTTACCATTTTAACCTAGCTAGTTTGATCAAACAAAATGTTTTATCACTTCAGTGATTTAGTTGATCATTTTGGTTTGTCGTCAATGCCAGAGAGGGAGATTGTTGAAATATGATTGAAAAGATCATTGTTGAGAAAGGGAGATTGTTGAAGAAGAATGTTTCAACCATTGTTTTGTCACTAATGTCAAACCTACTATTTTCTAGAAAGATAATTTCTTATAAGATCCAAGTACTATCACTTAGTTCATTAATGAAGAGGATTTAATCAATAAGATGTAACAACAACACCTAGAGGAAAGGTTGAGTTATGATTATGTACTGAGCTACAAGGATCAGTTAAGACAATGGTGAAATAATGTATTGATAATATACTTGAAGATACAAAGGTTGGCTACACTTAGAAACTTTAGAAGAAAAAGTAATACTAAGACTGTCTGTAAAGCTTAACCAAAGTTGATAGTGGGTGTTGAACAAAGTTAGTTCATGCCAAGAAGAATATCAATTGGTGTCAAGTAAAAGCAAATTCTAGCGTGTGTTGAGTAACATAGTTAGTGTCGAGCATCAGTAAATCATAGTTGATGCCGAGTGAAAACACAATAGATGTTGAGCAATGTAGTATGTGCCGAGCATCAGAAGGTTAATAGTATCGAGCTGCTACATTATTTGAAAAGTCAAAGATTTTCTAAATTTGAGCCAATAAGTTTGTTATCTTGAATTTTGTGAACCAGATGGAAGATAGGGATTATGATCTGGTGGTACATGATTTGAGGTTAACCATTTTTAGGCAATTTCAAATGGATTCTAGTATAAGCTTCTAAAAGAAACAAGATAAGAGGTAGATATATTGTATCCTACCTAATTCATCCAAACTCTAATTTGGATGATGGAAAATAGAGTAGGAAAAGTATTCTAGTTCCTACTTAAGGAATTTTTGGTCATGAAGAAAATTAGTTGGAGTGTGTGGTGTCAAGGAGAAGACATTGAGAAGGAATAACAGAGAACAGAGACTCTGCTTCGTCAAGTGACCACAGGAGTGACTGCATTGGCACAACAAGCAAGAAGCCTTAAGGAGAAAAAAGCTTGAAGATTTAACAAGTTGTCAAAGCTACAGAGACTAAAAGCCAAGCAGAATTGAGAACTAAATTGAGATCTAAAATTTGCAAGATAAGTTGTAAGTTGTATCAAATCAAAAGCCCTATTGTTACTCTCTAGCAATTGTATCAGTTAGGGTAAAATTTTGTGACTAAGGTTGACTTAACAGTCATTAGAAAATCCTTTAACAGGGTGGCATTCTAAGTGAATGGCCTAAAGTCCTTTAACCGAGCTCACTTCTAATAGGGTGATTGAAATCCCTTAATCGGGTCACACTTAACAATGTGTGTTGTAACCTTTAATAGGGTTGGCCTTTCACAGGGCATCACTTCAAAAGAGTGAGAAAGAAGTAGCATGTTACTAGTGGTTTTTCCCAAACTAGGTTTCTACATTAAATCACTATGTTGTGTGTGTTGATCTTTCATGTTTTATTGTTGCGTGTTGGTTTATCAATAACTTGCAAGTTTGAGTGATTAGCTTGGATGCATGAATGATCAATGGGTTCAGTGAGTTGAAGTAAACAAATTTATTGGTACATCTAGACCTTGAATAACTAATTCACCCCCCCTCCCCCCAGTTATTCTAAAGAATTTCTAATAGCAAGATGTTGTGAAAAATTCAAGGTTAAATCTTCAAATTTTTATGTTGTTGCCAAGTATTAAAAGTCTTCAATAGATGCTGAGTAAAATGCTAGTTAATGTCGAGTTGTCAAGACAAAGTCAGTTCCTGTTGAGTCTATAGTAACTATTGAGTAAGGGTAATATCAATAGATGCCAAATGGAATATAAATCATGTTGATGTCAATTTTATAGTTGTACAAGCACCAAGCATTAAATGCAAAGTTTTAAAGGGTATATGATTGATTTTCACTCATTTTTCGTCATTTCAAATTTGAGCAAGAGCAAGTGGAGTGAAAGGCAATTTAGAAACTCATTCAGAGCATTTGTAAAAGATCATAGCAATGATTTCACTCCAATTCTTTGGATTCTTAAGGTATTCTTCGTAAGCTAAGCTACGCAGTTTGAAATTTGTATTAACCCTAGATTGTCAAATGGCATCTAGTTTAAGGAATGTAGAAGGGAGAGAGGTTTTGAATATCCAATTAGTTAGTAATGAGGTTAAGCAACCAATTTGCAAAGAAATTCTAGATATAGCTTACAAGCAAGATCTTTTAGGTGTGTTGTCCATGATTCCCCCAAAAGTCATAATGGTTCAAGATGTCAGAAAATGCTATAATTCCAAGATAGGAGGAATAGGTGACATGGAAATTAGGGAAGCCTACGATAAATTATGTGGAAATAACATTCTAAAGGAAGAGTTCAAGATTGTTGAAAGGAAGGGTTTGACCTATGCCCTAGATTTTCCCACAGTATTCAAAATATAATGGATCAAAATCATATTAAGTACAATAAATGATGGATGCTTATGGTTGGAAGATAGACCAATCAAAATTTCAAAGAGAATATTTCATAAGGTAACTAGATACCCAACCCTAGATCGGCCCAAGACCCTACAGAGTGACTCTAAAGAGGTTATAGAGAAAAACACGGGAGCCAAATGGACCAAAAGAGGAATGACTGTTGACACTATCATAGACCCACTATTGGACTTTTCCATTAGGGTTATTTCTCACAAGTTTTATCAATCAAGTAGATTGAACAATGTACCCTGTGTTGCAATGGATGTGGGCTACAAGATTGTAAAGAAGGATCATACTTATGATCTAGTTGAGCTTCAATTACAACAATTGATTGAGAACCTTGGAGCAGCAAGAAAAACCAAAAGTGCATAGTGCAAGTTTGGATCAATACTTATTTGCATATTTTTCTATGTACAAAATACATTTCCATCTTTTGGCAAGGTGATTTGGAAGACAAATAGGTCAGTTGTTGTTCAAATTGATGAATATATTGAACAGATGGGAGAAAATTTTGAGACTATCGTGACTAGTTACTTTGAGGACTTTAGGAAGTCTATGAAACAAAGGATTTGTCTCTTTGGTTGAATAATATTACAATGATATATGCTTTCTTGTAGATATTGATTACACATATATACAGGCTGCTACACCTAAGGTAAGATGGTTAAGACCCTTAGGCTATGAGATCAATGTTGATGAAGCCTCAGCAACCATCACAACACTCTTAGTAGTGGAGATTGATAAGAATGCAAAAATCTTTGGGAATTATGATGTTATGAAGTCTAAAGTTGAGATGGAATTGAAGATTGCCTCCACACTAGAGAAAAAGGACAAGCTAATGAAGAAGCTTAAGGCCAAATTTGGTGAAGGTGTAGGTGAAGAAGAAGAGAAAGAAGATGAAGAAGATGAAGAGGAAGAGCAAGATCAAGCCCAAGAACCTCTTGCATTAATCCAAGGATTGGGAGAAGATAAGGATGAAGAAGAGGTATAAGGTGCTAAGGAAGAAGAAACTAAGGAAGCACTAGTACAGGCCAAGCCAAAGAAGAGAAAGGCTAAGGCACATTCTATGGCAAAGACAAAAGAAAATAAAATTGCTAAGCCAAGCCCAGTAAAGCCAATAGCACCAACCACTAGGGCAAGCATGCAAGCCACCACACAAAAGGCCAAGGAGAAAGCCAAAGAGAAGACCAAGGCTACAAAACAAAAAGGCCCAGTATAGAAGAAACAAAGAAGGAAATACATTGCAAAACCAGATTTAGATGATGAGAAAATTGAATCAGAGGACATAAGCCAATTCAAATTAGTAAGTCACACACCACTTTTTGATCTTGAAAATATTTGTGAAAATGTCACAAATAATGCAAATCTATCTGGTCTAAAAAATATTGATTTTGAAAAACTTGTTAGAGAAGAGAAGAATTTAGTTGAAGAGTTAGTATACTTGAATTAGATAACACTATGCCCAAGAGCTTATATGACATTGTTGAAAAGAAATGGCATTATTGTTTAAACCTAGAGAAACAAATCAGAGAATCTACCATAGCCCAGGTAATGCCAGAGTTGACAAGGGTAGATTACCAAGGCCAACAAGAAATATGGTGGAAGGTTTGCACCTAAATATAGAGCATTTAGCATTCTTCAGAATAACATTGAAGATGTTGTAAAGAAATCCATCCTAATGTGGAAATTGATTTATGGGTTAACAACTATCAAACAAGGAGAAGAGGATCCCTTTGAGGGCAGAAATAATGGAGAGGAAGATGATGAAAAGAAGGAAGATAAAGGAAAGGATAATGTTGTAGAGGAGACACAAAATAAAACTGATGACATTGCTATAGCTAATGAGCAATAAGAAGAACAGAGTGCGCAAGACACACAAATGTCAAGTATGAGCCCTCCTCATGACACTAGTATACCTGTAGAAACCATAACTATTAAGGATGTTCCTAATAGTTCAGCTCAAAGCATAAATCCTTTAATTGCAGAAGATCTAAAAATGATATTAGATCAATCTACACTACAAGCAAGATTATGTGAAAATCCAGTATTGGTTAGTGTGGATGAACTACAAAAGGCAATAGCTGATATAACAAGGGATAAGTTGAACACACAAGAACCACCTTCTATCCATACAGTTACTCAAGTTCAACCTTTAATTCAAACATCAGTAGACACATTTACCAAGGTTGACACAAGTATTAAAGTTGACATAGTTGAATAGAGGCAAGTAGAAGAAAATGAGATAATAGAATAGCAAGCAGGACAGATAGATTCATTTATACCTAAAGCACAAGCACAGAGAGAAAGTCAAATCATTGTGTTAGATAAGAGAAAATTTGGAGAAAGTAAGGATATGCTGAAGGAAAAGGAGCAAGAAGCCATTCAAGCATTGGTAACCTTACAAACATCAGGCACTCCTACAAAAGTCCTTTAGAAGCCGAGCACAAAATTTGTTCCCCTACAGATCTCAGCACTAGGCTTGAGCTCTTCTAAGGCTAATAAGGTAATTCACTATGGAGATGTAACTTTAGATGAAGAAATAGTGTATTAGATTGCGGTGACTGATCAGGAAAGTACTATATATACTTCATAAATTCTTTGGGGTTCAGGGCATCACCCCAAAAAAAAAAAATTGGGCCCTATTTTACCAGGATTTTGAGCTGACGTATAATTATTAATTATAACCCTAAATCATTTAAAATACTTTTATAAAAGGGCTTAGGGTTAGGGATTGTTTCATAAGGTGTGATGTGAAATTGGTTCTTGCGGCAGTATTGAGTTGTAAGGGATTACAGATTGTAATCAAGTTATAATCACTGGATCATAAAAATATTGGACTTTTTGTTTGGTGGACGTAGCCCAAGGTTTGGGTTAAACACATTAACTCTTGGTGCCTTGTGTACTTTTCTATGTGATCTATTATTTTTTGTTATTGGTTATATTTGCACATAATTGTTATTTTTGTTCGTGGTTTAATCCTAACATTATGATTCCTAAATATGACTATGCAACAATGACACTAGAATAAATAAACATGTTGCAAAAAGCCTTAAAAAAGAAGAAGCAATAGGAAATACTTAGAAAAGAGTATAGGAAGAGGGAGGCAATGCAAGAAATCAAAGACATCTTCTAAGATGCATTTAGCCTTCCAACACCTGAAGAACAAAGCCACTATTAGAACAATTCATAGATATTGTGGAAAAGGTGAATAATGAAGACCTAAATACAAATGCTAAACTGTTAGAATGGTTAGAGAGAGATTTTCAAGGAAAAGTCAATGAGAAGATATCTGGTATATCACTTACTCAAGTTGCACTAACTACAAAGGTTGAGGGTGTGAAGAACATACTTAAGAATATTTTCACATTGTACACCAAATTGTGTGACCCCATACTCTTCACCCAAGAAACCAAACATAGAATTCTGAGTTTGGAGAGGAATTTAAACGTCTCAGGTACACATCTACCTCAAAACCTAGCTCAGAGTGAGAAGCATTTTCATTCATTGCTTCAATCACAAAGTCAACTAGCTATGTTAACAGTAGAAGAGGCTAATATAAGAGCTAATTTGACAAACATTCAAGCCTCCCTCACCCCACATATGGAAATACTCCATAAAGAGCTAGGCTATGTAGAAAATTTTTTGAAGAAAGACCCCAATCTTTCTACACTAGATGGCCTAGTGCACCTTGTAACCGAGTTGGCAATCCAACTCAAGTCACTAGATGTTGCATGTGATAACTGGGATGCAGCTCTAAAAATAATAATGGAAGTCCATAAAACTTATTTGGACAAATACACTATCAGTATATAGCCCATTTAACATAAGTGTTAAAAAAAGGGGGAGATAAAAGGAAAAGAGGGAGATAAAGCAGCTTCAAATGGGGAGAAGCATATTTAGAGGGGGAGATAAAGCAAAAAATTGAAAGGGGAAGAATAAACAAAGGGAGAGTAAGCCATGAAAGGAGAAATAAAGAAAATGGGAAACCACACCAGAATAGGAAAAGAGCAGAAACAGAGCATATCAGATGAAAGAGTATAAGTGCATTGAAGTCAAAGAGTATCAGTAGAGGCAAATCTGCTCAAAATGGAGAATAAATTTTGGATACAGAATAAATATATTAACTTAGGGGGAGTTATAAATTTTGAGATATATAGGTTATTGCAAAATTTTGAAATTTTGAAGTTTTGTATATAAGTCAAGTCTAAGATATTTTATGGTCAAGAAAATTAAGATTGATTATGTATATTTAAGTGTTTTTGACACTCATGTCAAAGGGGGAGATTTTATATCTTAGATTGATTTTGACAATTGAGTGTCAACACACTTAAGCCATTTACTCAGTTCATGTCGAACCAGTAATACATGTTGAGTACAACATGTGAATAACAAACCATGTTGAGTTGCAATGAGTGTCAAGTCACTCATGTGTCGAGTCACTTAAATGCTGAGCAGATAGACCATTCCTAGTGATTCAAGTGCTAAGAAAGATAGTGTATGCCGAGTAGTTTAGGTGTTGAGTCAAAAACAGAAATACAATGGATGTCGAGCATCAGTAACTTCAAGTGTCGAGAAACACAGATTGGACATATTTTTTTGTAATGGCACAAACAACTATGTAAACTTTTTTCAAGCTAACTTTAAGGTAGATCTCAATCATTTGGAGATAAGGACGAATCTACATGCAGATTCCCTATGAAATTACATACAACCAATCAAAAAATAGGAAGGATTAAGTGGCAATATGGATGAATCTTAGCCATAGATTCATACCTAACCCTAAGCCACCAAAGTATTTATAAGGAAGATGAAGCCCCAAACTTTTTGTATTGAGAGAGTAGAGAAAGAAGGAAGATAACAAGGGTGAATGATCAAATTGATCAGAGAGCATTCAAGGTGACTTAGCAGTGAGAGAATTGTAGAATTGGTTAAAGTTCAAAACAAAGGATAGAAGATACAGCATTGATATAAAAGATCATAACGGATCAATAAGGACAGCATACTAATTTGATCTTTAATTAGACAATCTAGTGTCATTCATGAGATCTATGCTGAGACATTTTAACAAGTGATTTTAGTTAAATCTCCTAGGCAGAGTAGTTCTAATAGGCTATAGTAACTCCTTTAATAGGGTGGCATTCCAAATGAATGACCTAAATTCCTTTAACCAGGAACACTTCTAACAGGGTGTTAAAATTCTCTAACAAGGTGGGACTTAACAGTCTCTGTAAGCCTTTAATAGGCCAGGCCTTCCACAGGGTAGATCATGTTTCATGGTCAAACTATTGTAACCTTAATTGGCTATACTTTATTACTACAAGAGTAAATATTTGTGGGTGTCATCCCCACCCCAATATCACCTTCTCATTTGGAGGGTTTCTGGGTGATCATATCTAGTGTCAAGTGTATGTGTTTGACTACATGCTTTAGATGCATTTCCTTTACATGTTATTTTTAGTTTATAAATTGAATGCATCTAATGAATGGTGAAAGTTTTATTGGTTGAAGTTTGAACTTTTGATTCACCCCCCCCCCCCCCCCCCCAAGAAGTTTTCCTTTCCCATTTGTAATTCGAACATCCTATACTAATGTCATCCTGTCACATCTAGACCTTGTAAAAAATGGCATATAGTCCCAATACTCCAACGAGGCATATATGACCTTATCACACTTTCGTTAATGTTGAGATCAACCTCTTGAACCATTGTCACCTTGTTGCATCAAGGCCTTTTATAGGATAAAATATAGTCCCAGTACTCCAACAGGACAAGTATGGCCAAGTATCAGTTATCTTGATTAATATGTTAACCCAATCCCACAATAACCCATTTATTTAATGAAATTTTTCACTTGATTAAAAACTTCATGCACAGCTAGCCTACTTAGGGATCTGGTCTCTACTACATAAGATCCTCTAGTGACCACTTTTGGGTCCCAGCATCTATGGCGAATCACTCACCTAGGTCATCTACCCTACTCAAAAATCCAAAGACAAAATCATAAAAAATTTAAGGAATCATATTATTAAGGTTCGATACTCGTAGTTTAAACAAAGCCTTAATGTGTTATATAAGCATCACAGTGCATAAATAATCAAAAAGGCGTAAATATTATTAGCATATGTCTTTACAATTATTTTCAAGGATAAACATAAATGGTATGCATCACATAAAAAAATTATATTCCTCTGGTGTCTTAAACAACAATTAAGAGCATGCAAACCCAAATAAGAGGTCAAACTAGTTTAAAACCCTAAATCAAGCATACATAATTCAAAATCATATAATAGAAACACATAGCATGCACAAGAAACCATGTATAAGAACACATGAAAGATATCATAATAAAATATTTCATGACTCAAGTTACCAACAACCCTCTAATAGAAAATAATATATCTCCAAAAAGTAGTCACTAAATACCATTGGAAATACATACCAATTTTCACAAATAGAAACTCAAAATATCTAAATAACTCTAGGAATCAAATATGCAATCATAGTACATCAAGAGAATATACAATTAGATCTATATTTATCTAGATAGATGATGCAATTAATAAGTTCAATCCATACCTATATGAATTTAGGTATTCATTAAGTATCATATGAAGTCATATTATGCATGTTAAAATTAAAGAACACTAAGGTGGGTGATAAATAAAGTGCTTATAGTTTATGATGGTATATGCATCCCCCACTTTAGTGAGAGTATAAGACCACCTCATGGCCATGGTAATAGATACGAGAGAGGAGAAAAGTGTAAACTACAAAGAGATAAGACATCATTAAGTTTAAGGACATAAGCCTTCAAACAAAGGATCTAAACTTTGACAACCACATACATGATCATGAAAAATAAAAAGACAAAAAGAAAACATATACAAACCAAAATGGGATTAATATAAATGAAAATTCAAATCATTTAGTCAAAGATACCTCAATCAAAAAAAATCTCAACCTCTAGCATCATGTTTAGAAAGACATTGCAAGAGCACAAACTATCACATAGAAATGGAGATATCATTTGTGAAGGACAAATAAACACTACATGATCTAACCCACTAGAAAAGGTATGAGAGATGGAAAACTATTGTGAAAAATGAAAAGTTTCACTACCCATTGACTAACAAAAAATACATAGGAACTTGTAAATACATTAAACAAAAATTAAAAGACAATAATGACTTGTGGTTTTAATTGGGAGCCAATTTGTGGAGTATAGATTGCCTTAGGCATTATGCTCTCGGGTATAGATCACTTGAGGAATTTTATACCTTTTACTTTTGTCTAAAACTTTCAAAGATATTCCATAAAATCTTGTACTTTCCAAATCTATAACGGTAGGTTTTCCACATGTTCTTGCACATAGAAAATGATACAAATATTGTGAAAGGGGGTTTTTCCTCAATCGACCCCAAATTGAAGAATCAACCTTGAAATAAAGTAAATGGTGATGTCATGTGGAAGAGGATAGATCTTAAAAATTTAATATAGCATACCATGGCAAGGAAAATGCTTCTTTGAATGTGGTCAGATATGTTCGTGCAATAGATTTGACCTAATACAAAAATCCAAATGGTAATCATGAAAGATAAAACCTTGTGTATAAAATTTTTCCATAATACTTGATAGTTGAAGAAGTTAATGCTTCAATGAATGTGAATTATTTAATTTATTTAGATCTTCTTCCTTGATGGTAAACTCCTTTGTCTATCCTTGTATGAGAAATAAGCTTGATCCGTGGAGAAGATCTATCTTGAAGACACCTTGGATGTTTGAAATATGGCTTGAGAGTTCTATAAAGAAAAATATTAATTGCATATATACTTGAGATTGAAAGTGTATATTAAAATGAGGAGAGATAGGGTGCTTATATATATCTTTCACAACATTTCAAGAATCAAGAACTAAATGAAGCCAATACAAGTTTTGACATCCTGTTAAAACACTACACTGGGTCTACAATTTGAATTTGGGACCAAAGCTTGGGCAATAGAGTACCCATGACATTATTTTACCACCAAAAAATTTCTATCAAAATCATGAGATGATGAGGGGATGTCATATTATAGAGAACAACTAATTTCAAAGTTGGGAAGAAGCATAAAGGTCATAAAATGGTAGCACAGGGTCTAATTTGGGAATAAATAATTGAGGTGAGAAATAAACAAGGATTACACCTAGAAATAAGGGCTTGCAGTGATCTTTTGTGAAAGATAAATGATATGGGACCCATATTTGAATTTAGGTGTTCATTGAGTTTCATATGAAATACTATTATGCATGTTTAAATAAAAGAACACTAAAGTGGGTGCTAAACTATAATGAAATTATGTAAACCAATAAAGTGCTCACAATTTAAAATGATACATTTAGGCCCCACTTTAGTGGGAGTATGATACCACTTCATGCTCATTGTAAAGGAAGTGAAAGAAAACAGAAAAAGAGAGAAATGTGTAAACTACAAAGTGATAAAGTATCATTAAGTTTAAGGAAATAAGCCCCCATATAAAGGTGTTGAATAGGTCAAATAGATGATAGGGGGTTGAATCAAATATATCCAAACAATTTCCTTAAAATTTATTAGCCCAATAAGAACTTAAACAAATCAAAAGCTTCTAACTGACCATGTATGAATATTAAAAGCACAAAACATCAACACCATGAATACTAGAATTATGTGGAAACCCAAGATATGAAAAACCATAGAGTAACTTCTATCAAAGCATAATAATAAAAAATACACATATATGCATCAAATATGTTAACATGAATAGCAACCATTAATGATAACAATAATAAGAGCATCAACCTTACATTGTAACAATTTATCCCTTTTCATTGATGGCAATAATCATATTTTAAAAAAATTAAAAAAAACTTATTCTCAAAAGATATCAACGTCAAAATTATTGTTTATGTTCCTTTCTTTTTATCCCCCTTTAACAAAAATGGAAAAGGGACAAACTTGTTAGAATCAAGGAACATTGGGAGGGAGGGAGTGAATTAGTTTTCTACAACATTTCACTTTAACCATCTACTTTCTTAACCATAAATCAAATGCAATAAGAAGTAAGAAACTCAAACATATAATATGCATCCATAACATTATGACACTGTGGTTTTTATCATGAAAAATCTATTAGGGGGGGAAACCATGGAGGGGATGAAAGCTACAAGTAATTACTCTATTAAAAGTAATACCTTGTTAGAGGATTTAATAAACATGGGTATGTACTTACATTCAGGAATATTGCCTAAATTTCACTACTTAGATTACAATATGGAAGGATCATTTCTTTACAAAATAAAGATGAAATATAATCCAAAAGGTCAACTAAAAATAGCATCAGTTTTTCCTAAATGATTCTATGTAATTGCATATTCTAATTACATACCAAACCTATGATATTTTTGTCTAATATTTTCTCCTTCCTATAACCAGTATCGTTATCCTTAATTTTGTCATTATTTCTAATCATCACACTTTTTGGTCAACTAAGATACTCAATCTTATATACTTTATTCCAAGAACAATGCTCTTCACTAGTTGACCCAAGAACAAAACATAAACTATGTTGAGTGTCTACAAAATCCTTCCACAAATATATCACCTATCCTTGGTTATCATCATATACCTCTTCTATTGGGTTATCTATAATCATCTCAATCTAAAGAACAACATTGATCATTAACCTATTAGGATTGTTGATCAATCCATTGAATAAATGTTTATGTTCTTCATTATTATCTGCTAAATTGATACCTAGAGTAACAAAACTTGATCACCTGACGTCACTAGCTAAAGAAAAGCTAGAATAGAGTAGAATACATCTCCTTAAAGCTCCCCCTAGGTTCTCTCTCCAAAACATGATGTTAGATGTCTATAGGAAATAATTTATTATTTTTTTCTCGTTGTCCCTTTTCTCCCATACTTAGCCAATTTTGTCTCCTGGCATTCAATATCTCTAGACCTTGGCAAGTGACTATGGGAATCATGTATTGTTTCCATCAATGAAAATAAAAAAGTAATAATATACTGTACCTTTCTAATAATCTCCCTTTTTGGTATTAATGGAAACACTTAGTGAAAAATGGTATTAATGGAAACACTTAGTGAAAAATGACCAAGTGTCCATAACAAAAAATCTGAAGTCCTAAAACTTATTACAAACCAAAAATATATGTTTCCTCTAGGCTAAATGAATATTTCCCAATCCATTTTTCACACCTACTTCTCCTCCTTTGACATCAATGAAAAAGGTTGGGTCATACATCAAAATTCTCCATCAAAATCCTATATATTTATTTGCAGATATAGAAGACATGTGTAACATACAATACTTTGAATGTATCTAAGAAATGTTTCATAGAGTACCAAAATCAAGATCCCAAATTTTTACCAAACACTCGAAAACTTATTTTTGTCCACATATGGCATAAGTTAATGTTTCTACAACAATAAGATCAATTACATTTGGATAAGTGTTTGTTGCTTCTTCTTTCAAACCATATAGTGGAATGTCTAGTTTAGGTGTGAGTTGTCCTCTATGTTCACTATTTCTTCTCTTCACCGTCATTAATGTCTTAATTTTTTCATCTTTTAATATGACTTTCATTTTATGTTTTTAAGCTCAAGTTTTCCTAGGATTATATGACTTGGATATATTAGAAAACTTATTTTTTCCCTCCCTTATAATTGTATCTATGTCTTCAACACATTTTATGATACTCAAAGAAAACTGTGTATATTATGCCTACTTCGATGGCAGAATTATTTAACTTCTTAAAGCTAGAACCCAATAATGATAAGTCCCTAGAAATCAAATCATTTAATTATTTAAATCATACCCCATTAAATCTTGTGTGCACCTTAATTGTGGCATATTTTTCAAATGATTCAAAATGTGTACTTACAGTAAACAAGACTTTCCAACTAATTTGAAAAAGACTCATCATGTCGATTTGTACAAGTTGGCATGATTTTTCTTGGGACTTGTGCAACATGCTCCAACAACTCATTGTATTTATTTTTTGTTCTTAGTATTTACTTTCTTGCCTTGGCTTGAGCTACCTTGGAAACTTCCATCATCTAGAGTTGAATTGTTGTATCTAAGAAAATTAAACCTTGAATTGACATGATGTCTTCTACATCATTGGTATCCTCATAAAGAAGATCCTTTACTAACTTTGTAGTGTCTCTTGCCTTTAGATTTTTTTCATCAGATCTATGTATGGTTTTTTCCTTATGGGTTTAACCTTAATTTTTTTGGGCATCATCAATCTATTAATCATTAATAACCTTATTCTAAATTTTTTTTTGTATCTCTTATTTCTCTATCTTATTTCAATATCTCATTCTACTTTCAATATTTACTTTTGCTTCTTTGGTGAAGTTCTCAATTTTCTCTAGCATCAAGATATCATCTTTTTAAGTAACATTGTCATCTTTTGTGACTTCTTCATCAAATAACAATGGTTGCATGGATTTTTACTATCTCATGTATAGGTTTATCCATCTATTCTATCTTTCCTCTGTCCTTCAATGGGGTATCATACAAGATTTTTGTTATAATGTTTCTTAGCACATTCTTTGTATCCTCAATTACTTCAATAGTTTTGCTAAGAATAAATTTGTTAACTCTTTATTTGCTAAGAAATCCTTATTTCCTTTATCAATAATATAATTCATTATATTTTTTGATTTTATAAGGAAGAGATAGACTAAGGTTTTTTCTTTAATCCTCTTTTCTTCATCTTGTGTACTTATTCGTCTTGCTTCAAGGACATCATAAAGTTAATCATGTATATCTCCCTTAACTTCTATAAGTGTTCAATTGTACATATTCAAATAGAATATATACCTCTAATACCCTTTTCTCTTTTTTCATTTCATAATGAAAAAAATCATTACAGGACTGACGTACCATGAATAGTCATATTCATCAACATGTCATTGAAGGTTTATTTAGGCTTACCAATTTTGGGCTTCTTGCTTTCTAGTTCCTCTTCTAATGATGATTCTCTACTAACAACTCTTTCATCATCTATACTTTGTGTTTCCTCATCCTTGTTAGATTCTTGAGTTGTTTTATACACTCTTTTCCCTTTTTCTTTTACTCTTTTCCTTGTGGACTCAATTTTTTCCTTCAGTGTAGAAGTCTTTAATCCATCCTAACCCTTTGTAATAAACTTCTTCTCCATAGGAATACTCTTGGGTTGAATTAAAATTCTTCTTATTATCTTTGACATTAATGCAATCAATGTAGTGCACATTGATGTTGCATCAACATCAATAGGGTTCTCTATTGCATCTTTCCTCTTTTCTTCCTCATTATATCCTTAAATGGCTTTGGTGATCCTTTCTTTTGTGAAACAAAACCTTTCACCCATTACTTCAATCAGTTTCCTTATCTTTCTTTTTGTTTTACGCAATTTAGAACTTACTTTGTGATACTTTTCTTTTAAGGTGTCAAATATCTCTTCATTTGGATCAATGGATTCACCTAACAAATTTTTTACGTATGCCAACTCAAGTAGATCAAGATCAATTTTATATCTCATTGGAATGATCTGTGTTCTTGGTACAACGGATTTGATTAGGCAATAATTTGTCTCTACCATGAAACAAACAGAATCTTCATGTTTTTCAAAGAGGTCTCTTGGAATACTATACTTTTGTGCATTTAATCTTGAAAGGTCTTGAAATAACTCCAAGATTCTTCTCTTATTCTCATTTTGTTTTGCATAAGGTAATGCTTTCTTATGTGAGTTTGCACTAGTAAACCTTTCTTCCATGTAACATTTCCTACTCTAGGAAATAAATTCATGGAGTATAATAAAATGTGTGCAATCAATGATTTATAATTAAATATATTTTTTACATCTTTTTTTAGCGTGGCCAAGTTCTCTAAGCTCTTAATTCCTCACATATGTCATACTTAGCATTTTCCTTAACAATCATATAAGCAATATGAAAAATCATTCCTGAAATTATTATTATTTTTGTGTTGGATTATTACACTGTATGCCCCAAAATCATTGATGTGAACTTTACATTTGCATGATTTATGTCCTTAAGGGTCATGAAGTGCTTATCCCACTTTGATTTTGTTTATTTCCTGACTAACTCTTTCTTAATGGTTCTTACTATAAGAACCTCACCACATTCATTATGTCATGCTACTACTTTCAAAAATTTTGTGGATATTTTATAAGGTCTCTCAAGCCACATAAATTGATCATGGACTCTTCTATATTTTATCTTGATTCATTCTCATTCAAAGATGTGAAAGCTCACTAACTTGTGAAATCTTCATTATCTCTAGTTTGATCAATTCATCCTTTAGCTTTCTATTTTCACTCAGTTCCTCATACAAATCATGGGTTGTAAATTTTCCTAGTTCATCTTATGTATGTATGTGTGCATGTGTATGCATGTTTGTTAACATATCAGTCAAGTTTTTTATTAGTAAAAACACTTATTCAGATTATGTATGGCTACCGAGCTCATTGAATAGTCTACAGTGTTTGCCATGTAATTCAGCCACCAAGCACTATAGTTCCTACCGAGCATTTCAATGGTTACCAAGTGAATTCAGTTAGTGTGAAGTCTAGCAGTTCAATCCAAGCACTTCAGTGGTTACCAAGCTTTGCAATTTTAATTGAGCTAGCAGTTTATGTAAAGAAAATCCAATGTCAACTGAGTTGTATGATGATTAGTGTTTATTGAGTGCAGTCATGGTAAACAAGTAATCTAGTTTGTGTCGAGTTACACAATATCTACCGAGTCACCAGTGCAGACTGAGTTCAAGACTACATTGAAGTGATTAGTATGGACTAAGCTTCTACTTCTATCGAGTGCATGACGATGTCATGTAATGACAATGGATGTCGAGTATTAGAACTTCACCAAGTTAGTCTTTAGAACTCGAGTATCTTCATATGGGCTGACTTTGTAATATTGGTTTTAACTTGTATGATGGCTGACTTTGTAATAATGTAAATTGGATTGATATATATATAATGTATTGTATCATATCCAAGTGTGGCATAAGGTGTAATTCATGAAGAGTGTAAGTAAGAATAAAAATGTGAACCAGAAGTAGACAAAGAGTGTATTGTAAAGGTCATATCAATATAAGGAGCAGCAAAGACATATCCATCACATAAAGGTGATCATTACTTCAAGGAATCTCTATTAGCAATTCAATTGTAAGTCAAAGATCTATTGTTTCATCCTAATAGGTGAACTAGTCAAAATCCTTTAACAAGGTAGACTTAACAGTCTTTTCTAAAATCTCTTTACCGAGTGCATACTTCATTGTGTGTTTGTAAAACCTCTAACAAGCTAGACCTAGCAGTCCTAATTGCTCCTAATAGGGTAGATTATCAGAAGTGATCAATGTAAGCCTTAACTAGCCAACTTTATGCTACAATATTTAAGTTTTGTGGGTATCATCCGCACCCCAATTTTACTTTCTATTTGGGAGGTTTCTGGGTCACCAAATCATTGTGTTCAAATGTCATGAATGTTTTATGTTTTTAGTTTCTCTTGCATGCAAGTAGAACAAATATGATGAGCTAAATGATAATTGGATTATTGTAATTAAGATCTATATTTGATAAAGTTTTTGAGGTTACTACTTCACCCCTCCCTTCTCACTAACCTAGCATAGTCTTGAATATTTCCAAAAATTGGTATCAGAGCTTTGTGGTTCTCAAGATAAAGTTTCACAGCTTGAGCAAAGATCAAAGGATAATGGAGATATTTAGACTTGACAAAGCCATTGACAATGAAAAGTTGGACCTAGAAATGGAAATTGCCTAACTCAAGAAAGAAAAGGAGCATCTTTCCCAATCTCTAAAAAGAAGGAAGGAACTTGCAAATTAGATAAGTGATCATCAGTATATTGAAGAAAGAATTGAAGATTTATTCCCTTCTAGCAGCTCAGATGAAGCAAGTGATGCAATCAAAGAACTCCTAGAAAAGAATGGTTCTCTACAAGAAGAAGGAAATTAAAAAGAGAACAATAAATTTAGTTAATAAGATTATGTGAAATCTTGGAATAGAGAAACAAGATAAAAAAATAAATGGATGGAAAGAATAATGAAATTCAAAATCAATCCCTTCAGCAAGCAGACCTTATTGATCAACTCTCCAATGCAAATGAAGAAATCATGAGCTTGAGATTTGAAAATCAAAGGATAAGGAATGATCTAAACTCTAAAGGACAAATCAATGAAAGATTGAGGAATGATCTGAATTTTGAAAAGCAACTCAATGAAAGGATAATGAAATCCTAAGTAGACATGGATCAATTGAATCAGCTGAATGAACAAAATCTCTATAGACAAAAGGGTAAAGTGGGAATTGGATACAAAGAAGAAGGTGAATCTTCCAAACAAGGTTCTCAAAAGAGTCAAAAACCTACTTGCAATCACTGTGGTAAGATAGGTCATACATCAAACAAATGTTAGATTAATGGAAAAGCCAAATTCAATGGAAAATGCTACAATTGTAGTCAGCATGGTCATAGGGCTAATGAATGCAAAGAGAAACCAAAATTTGAGGGCAAGTGTCACAAATGCAAGAAAAAAGGTCACAAGGCATCTGAATGCATATCTAAGGAATTCAATCTAGTAGAGCAAATTGTGAAAGCAATATTCAGTTGGGACTACAACACTTGATGTAGGTGTCATTACTGTGGAAAATTTGGACACATTAGAATGAATTGTGTTAAACATCACATGAGAAGAAAAGATACCACCATAAGATGTTTCACTTGTATCAAACTTGGTCATCTAGCCAAGAATTGCATGAATACAGGCAAAATTGAAGATGAAAACAAGACAAAAGTAGATAACATCAGAAAGCAGATGAGACAGCAATGGATTCCTAAATCTACTGAGCATGCTAGTGCAAGCAATGATGGTCATGTCACTCAAGAAGTGGATGACACCACCATTTCCAACTAAGTTCTTAAGGAAGAATTGGAACTACATTGTTAAGATCACATCCAAATAGTTCCAATTGAAAGTAAGCAAAGATCCAAATTGGTATTCAAGATACAAAAGGATCATCAAGAGAGATTAGTATCAGTTATCATCGAGTTGTTTTCTCTAACAAGCAAGGTCAAGTTATGGACTCTACTGAGAAAAGTTAGGAGTAACAAGGATATGTTTGGTTGTCGAGTCACGAAGCTTTTATCAAGCAATCCAAACAAATAATGGATGACAGCCTATCAAGCATGATGCCATCTTAGCTACCTTTGTACCAAGAATTAATGGAAAAGTTTTAACAAAAAGAAAGAAATTGAATTCATTTTCACCAAGAAATCTAAGTGCCTTTGCGAAGAAGCAAATTGCAGAGCGATCAAGTGACTTCGAGCAAAATTTCTAGCAAAGTTTTTCAAGGTTTTCACAGCTTACCAAGTAACCATGGCATCAAACAGTAGTAGTAAAGCAAGGAAAGGGTTTGAAATGTTGATCTAAGGAACAAAATGGAAAGCACCAAACTTCAAACTTGTGCCCATGATTGCAAAAACCCTCGACCCAAACATAGTGCAATCGCAAATCCCTCCTAAGGTACTTCTTATCAATGATATTCATACTCATTTCAAGTGTTCTATTTAGGAAATTAGAACCCTAGAAATGGATGATGCCCTAGGTTATGGCTTGAGAAAGTGGTCACAAATACATTCCCCTCCTGCCCCAAAGTTTTCAAATCAAGTGGAATAAATACATTCTAAGTCGAGTGCACAATGGTTAGTTATGGCTTGAACAACTAGTCGTGATCACTAAGAAGATGATTCATCGCATTACTAGTCTTCCCATGCTCACCAAAGCCAAAGTAACCAAAACCCTAGGTTGGGTGGAGTTGGAAAAGAAAACCCTAGCCAAGTGGGATGGCAAAGGTATGAAAATTAGTAGTGTAACTAATGAAAAACTAAAATTTGGCATTCATATGATAGCTCACAAGATATACCATTCTAGCTAGCTCAACAGTGTGTCATGCGAAGCTATTGACTTGGCATACAAAGTAGTGAAGAACAATTTGTCATATGATCTTGCAGATTTGTTGTTGAAGCAATTCAACAAAAACATGGAAAGTATTAGGACTTCCAAGAACAATCCTTGCAAATTTAGTTCTTTGTTGACTTGTTTATTTTTCTATGTTCAAAATATTTTCCCTTCTAAAGGCATGGTAATATAGAGAAAGGATGTGCCAGTATTGTACCAAATTAATGAATATATTTATGAAATGGGAGAGAATTTTGTTAGCATAATGGATAACTACTTTGATTTATTCAAGGAGAAAATGAATAACAGATTTAGGATACCTAGGAAATTGGTTGAAGATTACAAATATGATGTTTGTTTCATGGTACATAGTGACAGAGTCTACATTCAAGCTTTGAAACCCAGAGTTGTATGGGCGAAACCTCTTCCCTATGAAGTAAACATTGATGAAAAAAAAGACATTATTGAAGCCCTAGTGAATGAACCTATTGATCTCAAGGCACCATAATTTGGAACATATGATGAAGCTAAAGCAAGGATAGAGCTAGAAATCAAGCTTCCATAGGCGGTTAACAAAGGAAAGAGGAGGATAGCCAAACTAAAATAATCACACCTCTTATGTTAACCAAGGGCAAAGGAGAAGATGTAGAAGAAACAGAGGATGAAGAGTAATCTAAAAAGGAAGAAGAACCTATGAAGAAGAAAGGCAAGGTGATCATCACCAAGCCATCTAAGCCATCCACTATAGTGCTCACTAGAAGGTCAAGGAAGAAGGCAGATAAGGAAGGTGGTGATGTTATCTTTAACCGGCCTCCACCTCTATTTCAAGAAAGACTTAAGGTGTTGAGAGAAGGAGTAGGTGTACATAACTTCAAAGCTCTCAAGTGTGAAACTAGGACACCAACAGAGTAGAAAGAGGTTGAAGACCTAGTCATGGACAAAATGGGCCAATGGAAATACTCACTAAACTAGTTGGCATCACAAATCCTTGGTGTTTTATTAGAGAAAATGAAGGTAAGATGGGAGAATACCAAGAAAAATATCAAAGATATTTTTGTACAAACCTTAAGATAGTTGGTACCTACCTTGACAGATGTAGAGGTGAACAAGGCATTGAAGGATAATGAGAACAAGATGACACTCAAGTTAAATATTTGTCTAGTTTTGATGAAGAACATAGAATATGTTGTGAGGAATGCCACAAACACTCGGAGAAATGTGTTTCATCTTCACAAACTGAGTGAGAAACCAGTCGAGATCAAAGATGATGATGATGATAACAGTGACAAGGATAAAGAAAATGATGAAGATTCAACTCAATTTATCATAGTTGACTATCTAGATCTTATGAAGGATAATGAAGAAGAGAAAGAGTAAGAAGCTACCAAGGAAGCAAAGGAAGATGATGAGGAGATTGAACTAGCTAAGATAGTTGCAACTATCATTTCCTCACTTCCTCACTCTCCAGCTAAAACAGCAGAAACATCAAGCTCAGAGACAGCTTCAGCAAGTTTGACTGTGACAAAAATAGACACATAAAATGTCCAATCACTCTTCACTCCCTCACAGCTTAGTACATCATTGATAGAAGTGTCTACCACTTCATCTACCAAGCTATAGCATCCCTCTTCTTTAGCTACCGAATCAGCATCATTAGCAATGGATACAGTGTGTTCTACAATTTTGTGTTCTTCAGCAGTAAGTACTACAATTTTGGATTCTACAATTTTGGCTACTTTAGTTTTGGATACTTCTATAAGTACTTCAATTTTGGATTCAAAAAGCGTACCAATTAGTATTCCATCAGTTAGTACTGTACAAATTTTCACTGCCATTCCTACTATTTCCACTATTGTTTCCATCCTAGATAAAGGCATTAAGTACAAGGACAGTTGAACCTAAGGCTCAACTGAGTACAATATTTTTGAGTAAATGACATAGGCAAGGGATGAATAACTAGGGCCAAAGGTTCACCTAGCTATCCAAACCACTCTACAAGAGTTAACAAAATGGAAGCAAGCACAAGGAACAGCAACCAAAATAGGAAGAAGAGTGAAATGCTTTTATTGATTCATCAAAATATCTTCATACATGTCTAGTTGTAAGGCCTTCTGCGTTATGAAAAAATACAAATACATTCACATTCAAAGATCCAACAAAAAATTTGTGCTTTCCAGTTCTGCTCTACAATCTACTCCCAAAAACTTGCCTAACTCTAAGCCTAAAAATTCTATATATACTTGCCAAAATGGCTTATAGATTATTCTAGAATAATACATAAGAGGAAGGCCGACCCAAAAATGGTTTGGACACATCCCAAGAAAAGATCTTAACATAAATATCATGATTGAAATAAATCTCGCAAGTCGGCTCACAGAAATTACATCCAAATTTTGACACTCGGCATACACTGGGTAACTCGGCACATGAAGAGTCACTCAGCATACACTGGGTAACTCAGCACATGAAGAGTCACTCAACATACATTGGGTAACTCGGCACATGAAGGTGTATTACATAAAAATGTAACAAAAAAATAAACACTAATCAACTAATGCCTATTCCTACATGATCATGCAAAACTCAAATGTGAAAGACAAAATGCAAATAAGAATGATACAAAATGAAAAGAGTTTAATCTACTCAAAATAGCACTAATGCAAACCTCACAAAATCACCAAGTGTAGATGATTTCATATTATGGGATGTGGTTGCTCACAATTCCTACAGCATAACAATGAGATAGATAGTGCTTCTTGAAATGAGGAGAGAACTCTCCTTTTATAAGAAAAGAGATGAAATGAATGGTTGAGATTCAATACAAGATGAAGGGCTAGGATCTCTCAAGATCGATGAGGTGTCAATGAGGTGGAGGCCAAGTAGACTCCATGTGGATTAAGTTTTTTGACCATTCAAAGAGGGGAAGATGCTCGCACATGTGTGAGCAACCTTTGATATGATAGGTCAATGACATGTGCAAGAGGTGTGAGAAACATGGCTTCTCACACATGTGTGAGACACCTTGACTCTCATGTGAAGGGGGACACATATGCAAGAGGTGTGGAAGGCATAAGGGGTGTGGGAAGTGTGAGTGTCCCTCACACATGTGTGAGCACACACTTAGGATTAAAAGGGGATTAGCAAGGTGATTAGGAAAAGTAAGTAGGATTAAATGGTGGGTAGGTTTAGAAGGATGGGTTGGGTTAGGAAAGTGAGGTTAGGTGAGGGTTAAAGTTAGGAGCCATGTGCTCAAATAGGATTAAATTTAATATTTAACTCCAAGTGGGATTAACAAAGGATTAATTAAGTAAATGAAGTAATTTACTTAATTAAAGTGAATGGGTTAGGATGTAAGTGAGATGAGGGGAAAGGCTAGGATTTAAATAAACCTTAGTTTATTTAAATCAAGGAAAGGTGAATATAATTAAATAAATGTAAATTTATTTAATTAAAGGTAGGGTAATTAAATAAATAATAAATATCTATTTAATTGATCAGGATAAGGGTATTTGGACAATTTTAGGTGTCTACATTTTGCCCCTCTTTGATATAGCATTAGTAATGTTATATCAAAGAAGAATAAAACATAGTGACTGGGAGGATAAGACTAGTAGTGTGATGCCCCAGTCATGGAAGGATGAGGAAGGATGACTAGGGTGGAAGGGTATGCCCCCTCGAGAGGACATGTGGGTGAGGAGAACACAAATGTTCTCTCAAAATGGATGGGAGTATGGAAGGGAGGGGGAAATTAAAAGAGTGATAAATTTATGTTGCAATGGTGAGAACAACCTAAGTTTGATATTGTATTCAAAACTATGCACCAAAGTATGAGGAACCAAGATGACAATGTGTCAAGTACATGATAAAAAGGGTCTAATACAACCATATGCCTTATGAAACCATGCTATTCAAAAGACCATGATTCCTGGGATCAATAGGATGCAAAGACCATGATAAATGCAAGAAATACTAATGCATACAAGTAACAAGCAACCATGCACAAAAAACCAAAAGCAAACCAACATTTTGCCCCTAGTCAAGCTGAAAACCAATTAATAGATTTATTGATGATGATTGGTTAAGGATGGAAAAGCTAACAATAAGCGTAATGCACATCCAAGGATTGGGAAGGATTCATCCCATGAAAATCTATTGCATAAAAATGTAACGATGAAATAAACACTAAGCAACTAATGCCTGTTCTTAAATAATCATGAAAACCTCAAATATGAAAGACAAAATGCAAATAAGAATTTCATGAAATGAAAAGAGTTTAATCTACTCAAAATAGAACTAATGCAAACCTCACAAAATCACTAAGTGTAGATGATTTCATATTATGGGATGTGGTTGCTCACAATTCTTGTACCATAACAATGAGATAGATAGTGCTTCCTGAAATGAGGAGAGGGCTCTCCTTTTATAGGAAATGAGATGAAATGGATGATTGAGATTCAATGCAAGATGAAGGGCCAAGATCTCTCAAGATCGATGAGGTGTCCATGAGGTGGAGGCCAAGTAGACTCCATGTGGATTAGGGTTTTTGGCCATTCAAAGGGAGAAAGATGCTCAGACGTGTGAGAAACCTTTGATGTGATAGGTCAATGACAAGTGTAAGAGGTGTGAGAAGCATGGTTTCTCACACATGTGTGAGACACCTTGACTCTCATGCAAGAGGACAAGTGTGCAAGAGGTGTGGAAGGCATGAGGGGTGTGGGAAGTGTGAGTGTTCCTCACACATGTGTGAGGATTCCTCACAGATGTGTGAGCACACACTTAGGATTAAGAGGTGATTAGCAAGGTGATTAGGAAAAGTAAGTGGGATTAGGAAGTGGGTAGGCTTAGAATGATGGGTTAGGTTAGGAAAGTGAGGTTAGGTGAGGGTTAAAGTTAGAATCCATGTGCTCAAATAGGATTAAATTTAATATTTAATTCCAAGTGGGATTAGCAAAGGATTAATTAAGTAAACCAATTACTTTACTTAATTAAAGGGAATGGGTTAGGATGCAAGTGGAAAGAGGGGAAAGGCTAGGATTTAAATAAATCTTAGTTTATTTAAATCAAGGAAAGGCAAATATAATTAAACAAATGCAAATTTATTTAATTAAAGGTAGGGTAATTAAATAAATAATAAATATTTATTTAATTGGCCACGAAACGGGTATTTGGAAAATTTTAGGTGTCTATATTTTGCCCCTCTTTGATATAGCATTAGTAATGTTATATCAAAGAAGAATAAAACATAGTGGATGAAAGGATAAGACTAGTAGCATGATGCCCCAGTCATGGAAGGATGAGGAAGGATGACAAGGGTGGAAGGGTATGCCCCCTTGAGAGGACATGTGGGTTAGGAGAACATGGATGTTCTCTTGAAATGGAAGGGAGTAGAAAATGATAAGAGTGATAAAGTTATGTTCCAATGATGTGAAAAATATAAGTTTGTTATTGTATTCAACACTATGCACCAAGGTATAAGGAACCAAGATGACAATGTGTCAAGTACATGAAAACAAGGGTCTAATACAACCATATGCCCTATGAAACCATGATATGGAAGAACGTGATTCCTAGGACAATAGGATGCAAAGACCATAATAAATGCATAAAATACTAATGCATATAAGTAACAAGCAATTATGCACAATAAGCCTAAAAGCAAGCCAAATTTTCCCTAGTCAAGCTGAAAACCAATGAATGGATTGATTGATGATGATTGATTAAGGATGATAAAGCTAACAATAATCATAATGCACATCCAAGGATTGGGAAGGATTCATCCCATGATAATGTCTAAATATGGTTAATAGATTAACAACTGATTCGGTCAAATTGATGAATTGATTAAGGATTGATGTGCAAGATTGCAAGATTAGTTTGATTGGATTAGTATTGATTGCACATTGATTTTTTTGAGGTTTTTCGATTTTATGGAGGTTTGGATGAATAGATGAAATTGAAATTCAAGTAGAAGAATGAACATGGATGAGATTGGAAGAATGATGGTGATAGAATGAAGAATGATAAGAGTAGAATTTATATGATGTGAAAGAATTAGAAGAAGGGAAAATTGATTGAATGAGAGGATAAATGAATGTGATTGAATTGAGTGGAAGAAGTAGATTGAATGAATGTGGTATAGAATGGATAGAATGGATTGGGACCAATGACAAGGGACAGCCAAGGCATGGTAAATGGAGGAAAAGCCACATGAGTTGGTGGATGAAAGGAATGGTGAAAGGCTATGAGGCGCCAAATAATATGGTATCAAAAAATGTGAAGCCAAGGACCATGTTTCAAAGGAGTCCAAATGCCCCATACCAAGGATAGGAAAATGGAAGGAAGTATGGTGGGAAAGGATGCAGGAAAATGGAAAGATGGTATGAAGGCTAGTGTGCAGAGGAAGAGAAGGCATGTGCTATTCCAAAGCATGTATGAATGTTTTGGTATTATGCCTCTAATAGTGATCACGAGCATGGGTATGAAAGTGGAATGAAAAAGGGATATTGGAGGGAGGGTATGGAAAAGGGGCAATGATATGGAGAGTATGGATGACATGTGCACTATGAAGTGGATGAAATGGAAGGGATAACCAAGATCAAAGACATATAAAAAGAGGGATGGAAGTATGTAGGAGTATGGATGGAAAATGGATGAATTAACATGACAAGGACTATGGGATGCAAGATATGGATATGATGTCAAGATCAAATATGTTAATGGATGATGGGAGTATGTAGGATAGTGTGTGGATAATATGCAAGGGATATGGAAAGTGAGCATATGGATGGATGAAAGGAAAGTGAAAGTCAAGATCAAAGATGGAAAAAGGATGATCAATGGTAGATGGAAGTATGGAAGATATGTATGGAAGAGTGGTATGGATGGAGATTTCCCCTAGTGTAGAGTGCAAGTGGAAGAAGGAAAAGTGAATGGATGGGTAAGTGAAAGTGGAAGACATTGGAGAGAAAGGGAGGACTCAAGCATCTAGATATGTGGATGGGATTTCTTGACCTATGAAAAAGTTTAGATTAAGGGGGTGGAGTGGGTGGGAGGAAGATATGGTTGATGGATGCTAGGTTGGAAGACATGGGAGTGAGTGGATGAGGGAAGCAGAAAGATTGTCATTGGCACACACCTTGAAGGGTGATGTAAAGGAGGAAATTAAGGAGGATATGTGGGATAAAGTTTGGATTTTGGGATATACGGACTCAAAATGGATGAAGGAGACGATGGATTTAGGATGGTGGATTTGGGTATATAAGGACCCAAAATGGATTTGGAAAATGGAAGCTAGGATGATTTATGCATGAGGGAAGCCTTTGGATTAGCAAAATTGGATGTCATTTTGAATCTTTCTTTGAGATTCATTGCTACATTAAATAGCTTTGGAATCCACATAATTTTTGTATTTTTTATTTTCAGCTTTTGTGGCCTTTTGATTTTTCTTTGGATCATATTTTTCTTTTTTTGAACATGTCATTTAGAAGGGACATGTTGATCTTTGGGCTTTTGTGGATTTTTGGCTTTACTCGCTTTTTCTTTGGCATCCAATTTGCTTCCATTGGCCACGGTATGGGTGCATGAAGATAAATGGGGTGGAGAGCTTATGGATGGTGAACACTGTAAGGAATTCAAGAATGTGTGCCTTTTTTTATCTTTACTAGGACCATGAGGGGATGAAGTGGCAAACATGGATATGGTGGATGGATGTATGTAAAGACCTAAAATGGATGGAAGGGATGAAGGGCTTGGCTGTGGAACATAGGGACCTAAAATGGATGGAAGTGAGGAAGGAATGGGAATATGGATATAAGTGCCCAAAATGGACTTTGAAGATGAATTATGGGAAGCTTTAGGTTTGGAAGGAGGAATTTTGGATTTCGAAGGAGTGGAAGGCACACCAACATCTTGAGACATTATTTCTTTGACGGGATGCTTATTATTTTCAATACAAGATGTGAGTCCATGTATATTGGGTTCATGAGTGGATTGGATAGGTGTGATAGGATCATGTGGAGGATTAGGATCGCAAGGGGAATTATGAGGGATAATAGGATCATGAGATGGAGTGAGATCATGAAAGGAAAATAAAGGGGTACTTTGATCTTGACTTAAAAGAGCATCATGTAATGAAATGAGTGGATCATGAGATGGAATAGGATCATGAGATGGAGTGATTTGATCTTGACATGGAGAAGTATTAGTGGATGGAGTGGAAGGAATTTCTTCATGAAGTGGAGGGTCTATGGATGCGAACTCTTGAGATGGAGTGGAATTAGTAAGGTGTGCGGTACATGAAATTCCTTGATCTTGATTAGGAATGCAATCATTAGACCGACTAAGAGGGATGAATGGATCTTGAGGGGTAAGGGAATGATGGGATGGAGAAATGCTTGGATATAGAGGAGAAGAGGAATCCATAATGTCATGCTTTGGAGGAAGGTTTGGGGGTATGACTTTGGGTGATTGGATCACTTTAGTTTGAATGTTGTACTTAGACAAGAATTCCGGTGAGAAAAACCTATTACAAGGTGGGGATAATGTTTTTGAAGGATTAGGATTGTGTGAAGCTGGAACTATGGGTAGGGGGTTGGGATGATGGTGTTTGAAATTAAGCGCAAAGTAGGGGGAATTGCATGGAGGGTTGGGGTTGGATGGGACATGAGGACTATGGTCTTCGAAACATGGAGGAGGAGGACACGTGGCATGGAAGGTGGACTTTTTCTATTGATTTTCTAGGCTCAAGATAGAATTCT
Organism: Cupressus sempervirens; assembly: GCA_028749045.1. Taxonomy (NCBI): domain Eukaryota; kingdom Viridiplantae; phylum Streptophyta; class Pinopsida; order Cupressales; family Cupressaceae; genus Cupressus; species Cupressus sempervirens. The sequence goes on from CM053788.1 coordinate 146,404,564, forward strand.
TTAGTTCCTCAATTTCTTTGGCCATGGCATTTTCGCTTGAGGCATTGTGTGGGTTATGAAGGGAATCGTATGTGGTTGAAGGACAATGAGGTGGATTTCCCTTGTCAAAGGTAGAGGAAGAATGAACATGAGATCAATTAGAATTGGATATGAAAATATGAGGATTGATTTGATACATAGGTTGAAAGGGAGGTATAACTCCAAATTGCCTTTGAATATCTTCAACCATGTGATTAAGCCAATTCTTATCCATGGATGTTAGACGAATAGTGACAAAAGATTCGATGATGGATGGAATATGAACTTGGGACTAGGAGCAATTTTGGATGTTGTGTCAATTTGATTTGAAGTGGACTTGATATTGATTTGATTTGATATTGATTGGAATTGATTTGATTGGATGAAGGTTTGATTTGATTCAATAAAAACCTTATGATATTGCAAACAAGTGAATGTGGGATTTGAATGAAAGTTTGATGTTTATGACAGTGCTCCTATGTCCAAAGTAGAAGATTTGATGAAAAAGGTGAATTAGAAGAACATGTGAATGAAATTAGAAAGATTGATTATGGATGAAGATGTAAATGGATTGAATTAAGAATTGATTAGAAATGATAGAATTTGACAAGGAATTGGATTAGAAGGATGATGATTATGAAGCATTGGATGAGGGAATTCAAGCGTGATGTGGATTAAGAACCATGACTAGAATGGAGATTAGAAATTAGACTGAATGATTGGGAAGATGAGGAAATGATTTGGACGAATAAAGATGAGTAAGACTTCAAGAAATGGTTTGACTGATGAAGACAAGAGATGTATGAGTGTGATGACTCTAATGGAAAGAAGAAGTGATGTGGAATTGATGTGGACAACTTGACTAAGAGGACTTAAACCAAGACTTGTTTTTGTTGTTTTTGAGATTTTTTGATTTTTTTGGATTTTTGAACTTTTATATTTTTTTGGATTTTTGTGTTAAATGATGTTTTTGGGTTTCTCAAATTTGAGATGAAAAATCAAACAAGGAAATATATACAAGGCAAGTGTAAATAGTGTGTCCCCTTCAACTGGGGAGAGTTTCAAACACTCAAGAACTTCAAACACACCAACAAACCTATAAGTTTTTTACTAGGATGTACAAGGATCAACTAGAGGGTGTCCTCAATATACACAAGGTATGTGAGGCCCAAATCTGTAGATGAAAAAAAATAATGCCACACAGTCGAGGAGAGACAGTAACCCAAATCTCCTCCTTCAGTTCCCAAAGGTATAAAGTTCTTTGGGGCTTAGCCAAGAGTGACAAGATTTTACTTCCAAGAGAGGTGTCTTTCGATTCACCTCCCAATTTTTATACTCTGCCAAAATTCTAGAGTTGAGGTCATCCCAAGGGGTGATAAAATCTCCAAGCAAGCCTCCTAAAAAAAGAAAACAAGACCACTTATTTCTTGTGCACCCAAGATCACCTGAAGGCGCAAGGGGAGAGAATATGTAAGTGGCCTTTGGGTTTAATAGACACGTGTTCTTTCCCAATGAAGCTTTAGGTTTTGTAATCTACTTAAAGACACACGTGTTTAAAGCATACAATGTTCTTTCTAACTTGAAATTGTCATCAACATAAATGAAAAGCGTGGATTCGTCAACAAGAAAGTAAATTGAGTGTGTGCATAAGCGAAATGCTGAAAATAAAATCAATTTCCTTTAAGGCATTCAAGAGTATGTGAATTCATTTTAAGCACCAATTCCAAATGTTTGCTAGCCTAAGCATTTATGTCAATTTCCTTAAGGCATTCAAGAGTATGTGAATTCGTTTTAAGCAAGAATTCCAAATTTTGCTAGCCTAAGCATTCATATCAATTTCCTTAAGGCATTCAAGATTGAATTCGATTATTTTAGCTTTAACCATGCATTCAAAGATGAGTGTTTAAGCATACAAGTTCATTCCCAAAACAAATTTAAACCAAAACCTGCAAGCAATATGGTTAGTGAGAAGATATCCCTGCAAAACCACAAGTTAGGGCATAAAAAATGTATTAAAAATGTGAAATAACCCTGCAATGAAAAGGTTAGCACAAAGTTCAGCCTTTGACCAAAAAAACAAGGATCTAAACAATATCAAAATCTCATGAAACCATCAGTATCACAATGGCTCAAAATCAGCTTTTCGGCAATATTTCATTTTTTGAAATGAACTCTATATGCTCAAGTTATGAGTAAAAAACCAAAGGTTTCCCCTTATGGTCTAGAAGGGCATGTGGAATGCTTGTGCAATGATGACATCAACGACTTGCGAGATTAAAATTGACAGTTAGAGGCACGTCAAGAAAAAAAAATTTGTTTTTTGACATTTTTTGGAAAAAATAAAAATAAAAAAAATCTAGATGGTTTATAAAAAAAAGATAAATGTTATTTTTTTTTTTAAATAAAATTTAAAAAGAGCATCAAAACTTAGCAACTAAAACATCAAAAGAATTTTATTTTATTTTATTTTTTTAAAAGGAATGTGAATGGAGGGTTTTGGGCAGAGGAGCAGGGGAGCGAAGGTGCAGCGCAAGAAGGGGATGAGCGGCGGTGGGGTAAGCAGTGGCAGAGGAGCTGGTGGTAGGTGATGGAGGGGAGGTGGAGGGTTTGAGTGGTGGTGGCATGGAGCCAAGGGCAGGTGGAGCATTTGGCGAAGGGAGGTGGAGATGCAGAGTGGAGGGCGTAGGAGGCAATGAGGAAAGGGGATTTTGGCACAACAAAGGAGGTGCGGCGAGGCTTTTGCTTGGGTGATGGCCACATGGAGAAGGTGGAAGTGAAGCTGCAGGAGGAGGAGGTGCTAGGGGTTTTGCTTTGACAATGGCCACACAAATGAGTTGTGGCAGTAAGCGAAGGGCCGTGGGAGTAAGTGGAGAAGATAGGCCACAGCGGATGAGAGGTGGTGGCATTGCAGGTGGGGGGGTCGAGCAGCAGCTGCTGGAGGTGCAAGGTCAGCCACACGAGGGTGGTAGAGACAAATGGAGGTTGCAAGGTAGGTGGTGTTGAGAGAGAGGAGGTTACTGCATGTGAGCAAGTTTTTAGGTGGCCAAGCGGCGCAAGGGCGGTGCTCACGGGCACCGCCGATGGTGGCACCTACGGGTGTCAAACCTACGTAACCAAAAAAAAAAAATTTAAATTTAAATTTTTTTTTTTTCCAACCTAGACTTTTAATCACACACTTTCTTTCTTTTTTTAAAACAATTTCTATATATACTAGAATATATATTTACATTATTAAGATATATATATATATACATGATTTTTTTATAAAAAAAACATAAACAAGATTAAGTAAAATAAAACAAACTCCCTCTTTTTCTTTTTTTTAAACCTATTTACCTATCAACAAATATAGACCTTTTTTTTAGTTTTCTATTTTCCTATTAACGAAGATGTATATCTAATATATATACACTCCTACAACTTGAAAATAGAGAAATAAAAACTATAGAGTGTAATAATTAAAAAAACTTCTCTCATGTGCTTCAAGCACGATGATGGGTTTTATGGCTCAATTAGAGGCTCTTTGTAAGATTTGATCTACAAGTGCTTCTTCAACCTACAAGCTTGAACACTCATAAATAAACTCAATAACACATTAGATGGTTAGTTCGAACCCATGAAGTGGGTCCCACCATGTGTACCAAAATGTATTGCAAAAAAAGGTAATAACGAAATAAACACTAAGCAACTAATGCCTATTCCTACATGATCATTCAAACCTCAAATATGAAAGACAAAATGCAAATAAGAATGACATGAAATGAAAAGAGTTTAATCTACTCAAAATAGCAGTAATGCAAACCTCACAAAATCACCAAGTGTAGATGATTTCATATTATGGGATGTGGTTGCTCACAATTCTTGCAGCATAACAATGAGATAGATAGTGCTTCTTGAAATGAGGAGAGGGATCTCCTTTTATAGGAAATGAGATGAAATGGATGGTTGAGATTCAATGCAAGATGAAGGGCTAAGATCTCTCAGAATCGATGAGGTGTCCATGAGGTGGAGGCCAAGTAGGCTCCATGTGGATTAGGGTTTTTGACCATTCAAAGGGGGGAAGATGCTCACACATGTGTAAGCAACCTTTGATGTGATAGGTTAATGACAAGTGTAAGAGGTGTGAGAAGCATGGTTTCTCACACATGTGTGAGACATGTTGACTCTCATGCAAGAGGTGTGGAAGGCATGAGGGGTGCGCGAAGTGTGAGTGTTCCTCGCACATGTGTGAGTACACACTTAGGATTAAGAGGTGATTAGCAAGGTGATTAGAAAAAGTAAGTGGGATTAGGAAGTGGGTAGGCTTAGAATGATGGGTTAGGTTAGGAAAGTGAGGTTAGGTGAGGGTTAAAGTTCGGAGCCATGTGCTCAAATAGGATTAAATTTAATATTTAATTCCAAGTGGGATTAGCAAAGGATTAATTAAGTAAACGAAGTACTTTACTTAATTAAAGAGAATGGGTTAGGATGCAAGTCGAAAGAGGGGAAAGGCTAGGATTTAAATAAACCTTAGCTTATTTAAATCAAGGAAAGGCGAATATAATTAAACAAATGAAAATTTATTTAATTAAAGGTAGGGTAATTAAATAAATAAAAAATATTTATTTAATTGGTCATGAAATGGGTATTTGGACAATTTTAGGTGTCTACAGAAGGAATTGCTACAGTAACTCAGCACATGAAGGAATTGGTAGGCACATGAAGGAATTGCTATAGTAACTCGGCACATGAAAGAATTGCTATAGTAACTCGGCACATGAAGGAATTTCTAGGCACATGAAGGAATTGCTATAGTAACTTGGTACATGAAGGAATTTCTAGGCACATGAAAGAATTGCTACAGTAACTAGGTACATGAAGGAATTGCTAGTCACATGAAGGATTTGCTAGGAACATGAAGGAATTGCTAGGCACATGAAGGATTTTCTAGGAACATGAAGGATTTGCTAGGCACATGAAGGATTTGTTAAGCACCAACTTGCAGAATGAACAAAAATGAGCAGGATAACAAGGCAACCTAGGATGCTCCTGCATCAGACAACTAGGGTTGAAAGAAATAATTTTCCTGAATCATTGAGATGTTAGAACCTAAGTTGAATCCAACTCAAATTGAGAAATCCATGAAGCATCTTCAATAGTTATGTTCTTCAACTTCACCAAATATTCATAGTAATATTTTTGTCTTGTGCTCTTGCAACTCTCTTATCCAATATCTGTTTAACTTCTTCAATATGCTTCTTAGGATAGTCATCTGATACAACAACTTCATCCTCTGACTCATGATACTTATATAAATCAGCAATATTGAATATAGGAGATATATCCATGCAATCAAGTAACTCAACTTCATAAGCATTACCATTGTCAAACTTCTTCAAGATCTTACAAGGTCAAAATTTCTTCATCTTCAGCTTACTGTATGTTCCAACTAGGAATCTTCCTTTCTTCAAATGAACCATCACCTCATCACCAACTTGAAAATCGTGGTGTCTTCTAGACTAATCCGCATTCTCCTTATACTTCTAATTACTTTGTTCCAACCTCAACTTCATGTCCTTATGCAAAGACTCCATAAAATTAGCAAATTCTTCTCTTGCAACGCTGCTCTTTTCTTCACCAGCAACATCTCTCAAATCTGATATACCTCTTGGATGCATTCCAGTAACAATCTCAAAAGATGTCTTCCATGTACTCCTATTCACAAAATTATTATATGCAAATTCAGCTTGTGCCAATACCATCTTCCAATTACTTGGCTTATTCCCAATTAAACATCTTAACAAATTATCCAAGCTGCTATTCACAACCTCTATCTATCCATCTATTTATAGATGGAATGTAGAACTAAACTTCAGCTCAGTACCTATCTTCTTCCACAAAGTCTTTCAAAAATAACCAATAAACTTATTATCTCTGTCTGAAATAATACTTTGTAGTAATCCATGCAATCTCACAAACTCTTTAAAGAAAAGTTCAACAATATGCTCAGTGTCTGATGTCTTCTTATATGGTATGAAATGAGCTATCTTAGAAAATGTGTCCACTACAATAAATATGGAATTATACCCTTTCACTGTCTTAGGCAATCCAAGAACAAAATTCATACTAATGTCAATCCAAGGTTTCTCAGGAACAGAAATAGGTGTATATAAACTAGTATTTTGACTCACTCCCTTTGCAACTTGACAAACTCCACAACTCTTTACAAATTTCTGAACCAATAATACTTCTCTTTTAGCAAACTCAATGTCATATCAATTCCAAAATGTTCAGCCAATCCACCACTATGTTTTTCCTTAATCAGATTCAACCTTATAGAACTTCTAGGAATACACAATTGAATACCTTTGAAAAACATACATTCTTGAATGAAATACTCATCATACTTACTTATGTGATCTATCAAATTTGGTGCTCTGCACTCTCTCCATGCCTCAGAAAAATTAGGATCAGCACCATACAACTCTTTCATTTCATCAAAACCAAGAACTTCAACCTTCATTTCAGTCAATAAAGAATGTCTTCTACTCAATGCATTAGCAACTCTGTTAGTAACTCCACTCTTATACTTGATCACAAATGTAAAACTCTGCAAGTACTCAACCCACTTCATATGTCTTTGATTCAATTTATATTGACTTCCCAAGTATTGTAAAGCTTTATGATATGTATATAGTAAAAACTCTTTAGGAATCAAATAATGCCTCCACTTCTTCAATGCTTGGAGAATAGCATAAAATTCTTGATCATACATAGAATATTTCCTTTTAGCATCATTCAAATTTTCACTAAAGAAAGCAACGGGTTTACCTTGTTGACTTAATACAACTCCTATTGCATTACCACTTGCATCACATTCAACTTGAAATACTTTGTTGAAATCAAGCAAAGCCAATACAGGTAATTCAACAACCTTTTGTTTCAAAGTCTCAAAACTCTTATCAACTCCATGTGTCCACTTGAATTCCTTTTTATCTCCCCTCATTATTTCATTCATAGCATTACAAACAGCACTAAAATTCTTTATAAACTTTCTATAAAAACTAGCCAAACCATGAAATGATCTTACTTCACCCACATTCTCTGGTGTAGGCCATTCCAAAATTTATTTAACCTTCTCGGGATCCATCTTCAATCCATCAGCTGAAATCATAAATCCCAAATACACAATCTCCTCTTGCATAAAATAACACTTTTTCAGATTAATCATCACCTTTTCCTTTTTCAACCTCTGCAATACTTGTCTAATATGCTCAAGATGTTCTTCCTTAGTCTTACTAAATATCATAATATCATCCAAATAAACAATCACAAACTTACCCAAAAATCTTTTTAGAACTTCATTTATCAACCTCATGAAAGTAGTAGGTGTACTAGTCAAACCAAAAGGCATAACCAACCTTTCATACAAACCATCTTTTGTCTTGAAAGCAATATTCCATTTGTTACCTTATCTAATTTTGATGTAATGATACCCACTCTTCAAATTAATCTTGGTAAAATACTTTGCTCCACTCAAACAATTCATTATGTCATCCATCTTTGCCATAGGAAAGCTATATTTCACTGTTATCTTGTTAATGGTTCTTGAATCAGTACACATTCTCCATTATCCATTCTTTTTTAAGTGCTAATACAGTAGGTATAGCACATGGACTCAAGCTTTCTCTTATCAAACCTTTCTGCAAAAACTCATGCACTTTTCTGTTAAGTTCTTCATTCTCTGTAGGTGTCAATCTATATGGTGCTTTGTTTGGCAAACTAACTCCAAGAATCAGATCCATACAATGACTTATACTACTTATTGGAGGTAAACCATCAGGAATATCATTAGCAATAATGTCTTTACATCATTCAGCAATTCTATAATTTCTACTAGTACTCGACCATCACTATCTGTTGTCACTCGGCCATTACTAGCTTTTGCGGCTCGATCATTACCACCAACACTTGGTCCTCTAGGAACTATGGCAAAACAAACTTGATTCTTTTTCATTTCCTTTTCAAATTGTTTCCCATTAACCATGCAAATTTTTACAGCAGTACAATTAACCTCATTTGGACTTTCAATTAAAGGCAGCAATGTTTGTTTCTTCCCATTTACCCAAAGAGTATATTGATTCAATCTCCCATCATGTACAGCATATCTATCATATTGCCAAGGTCTACCCAAAAAAATATGACAACAATCCATGGGCATAATATCACACAAAACTTCATCAAAATAATGTCCAATCTTGAACTTCACAAGGCATTGCTCACTTACAAATATCTTACGCTCATCTTTGATCCATGAAACATGATAGGGTTTAGGATGCTTCAGCCTCTGCAATTGCAACTATGTAACCAGCTCTTCTGATGCCAAATTTGTAGAACTTCCACTGTCAATGATCACTTTGAAGCATTCTCTAGCCATCTTACATCTTGTCTTGAAAAGACTTCTCCTTAAAACAGGTTCCTCATCACTTCCCTTATTACATAAGGTTCTTCTCAACATCAAATTTTATCTAACCTCAAGCCTACTTGGTGAACCCTCATCATCTCCTTAATCACAGCATTTCTATTACCTTGCCCACTTTCAGAGGATCTACATTCAAAATATCTCTCCCTCTTTACCACATCTCAAATAATTACCATGAAATCCACCTCTAGAATAAGAATTACCTCTTCCTCAGTAAGAATTAGTGCTTCCTCGATAAGAATTACCACTTTTCCATTTGGTCTTGCCTTTGTCATCATTCTTCCATTCAGATTTGCCTTTATCCTTCCTAAAATTATCAGATATGTCACCTTCACCATAAGATCTACCTTTGTCTCTCTAGAATCTACCACCTCTACCTCTTTTTCTATGTTCATGCTTCTTTGTGAAGATCTCCTCATCTTTCAAGGCATATTGATATGCTTCTTTTACACTTTCCAATTTCACAAAAATTATTTCATCTTGTATTCAAGTTGTCAATCCATTAATGTACCTTGCAATTTTCTCAACATCATCATCCACATGTCTAGATCTTATGTCCAATCTATAGAATTCCTCGGTATACTCTTTCATAGTCATGTCCTTTTGTTTCAAAGTTTGCATCTTTTTCAACAAGCTAACTTGGTAATCAACACGGATGAATTTTTTCTTTACTTTGTTCACCATCTTTGGCCAAGTTTTGACCTTCTCCTTTCCTCTCCTTTGTCTATCAGTTTGTAAATGCTCCCACCATAGTGATGCATGACCTTTCAATCGAGTGACTGCAATCTTCACCTTTCTATTATCAGAAGTGTTTTCATACTCAAAGAATTTCTCCATATCAGAGATCCAATCCAACACAGCATTGGTATCTAATTTTCCATCATAAGGAACAACATCTACAGTAGGCTTTGAATTTTCCCTAGACAACACTCTTAACAATCTTTCCTCATCTTGATCTTCTTCAGGTTTAGGATTATGGTTTGGTACTACTACTTCATCATCACTTATATTCTCAAGATGTGCTCCTCTCCTATGGGTTGTCTCCACAGCATCCAATCTGGCCGCAATTTGTCTCAATTGATCCAATATAGCATTATCAACATTATTTTCTCTACCACGAACCATCTTTACAAATCAAGTTCCTACAAGACTGTAACCCTCTACAAGTTATAGGTCAAATTTGCAGATCAGCAACCCTACAACCAAATCTGAATCAGAGTTCTACATGATCCAATCTCCACAAGGATGAACCTCAAGCTCTGATACCAATTGACATGGGCAAGGGAAGAATAACTAGGGCCAAAGGCTCACCCAGCTATCCAAACCGCCCTGCAAGAGTTAACACAATGGAAACAAAAATAAGGAACAACAACCAAAGGAGAAAGATTCAAATACTTTTATTGATTCATCAAAATATCTTCATACATACCCAACTATAAGGCCTTTTGGATTATGGCTAAATACAAATACATTCACATTCAGAGATCCAACAACAAATTCGCACTTTCCAATTTTGCTCTACAATCTACTCCCAAAAAATTTCCTAATTCTAAGCCTAAACACTCTTTATATACTTGCCAAAATGGCTTATAAATTATTTTAAAACATTACATAAGAGGAAGGTTGACCCAACAAGGGTCTAGACACATCCCAAGAAAAGATCTTAACATAAATGTCGTAATTGAAATAAGTTAGGTATACAATGAGATGGGTGATATGTTCTTGGATGCAAAATTCCTAGGGTGATCTATACCATGTAACCAAGTTTAGATTGAAACCACATGACAAAATTGGGATCTAGTTACTATCTAAGTCACTGCATGTTCTTACCTATTTTCTACCAGTTTATGTCAGCTCACAGAAATCACGTCCAAATGCTGACACTCGGCATACACTGGGTAACTTGGCACATGAAGAGTCACTCAACTTACACTAGGTAACTCGGTACATGAATGAATTTCTAGGCACATGAGGATTTGGTAGGCACATAAAGGAATTGCTAGGCACATGAAGGATTTGCTAGGGACATGAAGGAATTGTTAGGCACATGAAGGATTTTCTAGGCACCAACTTGCAGAATGAACAAAAATGAGCAGGATAACAAGGCAACCCAGGATGCTCTTGCATTAGTAAAGGAAATGAGATGGAGGAGGATACAGACCTAGATGAGGAGATTTAAATTCCCAAATGGGACATTTACAATCTTACTACATATCAAATGCACATAGTTGGTGAACTCCTCCAAAAGAAGGCAAAACAGCAGAAACTTAGAGAGGAAAGAGATAGAGAATACAAAATCATAAATGACCAAGAATATCTTGTCTGAGGCAATAGGTATTGAAGTTGATACTTCTCAACACATTTTTTTGCAACTAGAAGAGGCAGTCCAAAAGTTTAATGAGGACACTAGTGGTCAGGATAAGTTGATTGAGAAAACAAAAAAGAAATTTGATAATAAAGTGCTTGAGCACAGTGCTCAACAAATTACTATCCATCAAGTGGAGCTTTCCTCAATCTTGACCAATCTTGAAACCTCTTGCACAAATGTGACATCACTTTTTGGAAAGTTGTGTGATGTTACCAAGTTCACAAAGGAAATGAAGAGCAAACTATCTAAGATTGATGAAGATTTGAAGGCTAGTGCACAACAGTTGCAACTTGACTCTAGTTCAAGCTCTGCACATCATATGAAGATTAGATTCTTGTCAAAAATGTAGGCAGAGTTGTTGAGAGAAAAAGCAAGGATCTGGTCTACACTGATAGATATTCAAAAAATGATCCTTCCTATCATGGATTCAATGTAGAAACATATTGTTTATTCAAAAACATTGATCCATGACAACAACTTCTCCATTGCAGATCACATGATATAGCTATCTGCAGAAGTGCAAGTTGCTCTATATACGTGCAAAGTTTTGCAAGATAACTGGGACAAGACCTTAACACTTATTCTTAAGGTACATTTTGATTCTCTTTCTCATTTTGGTGCCTCCATATAAATAAGTTTTGAATAAATCTTTGGCATTATTGTCAAAACGGGGGAAGGACACTTAGTATGCTATATATAGGGAGAGACACTTATTATGCTATGTATAGTGAGATACTATGTATATTGTATGGGGGAGAATCATGCAAAGAGAGAAAGTGTATATAGCAAAGAATTTGTAGATATAGTATATTGTATATACTTAGAAAGACAAATTTTGAAAAATCTCAAAAATAGTATACCATATTGATCTAGTATCACATCGTAATGTATATAAGTTTTGGTTGATAAGTGTCTTTGTCACTAATGCCAAAGGGGGAGATTGTTGACATATCAGTCATTTTTTTTATTAGTGACAACACTTATTCAGATTTTGTATGGCTGCCGAGCTCATTGAACAGTTTACAGTATTTTCCATGTAACTTAGTAGCCACCGAGCACTACAGTTCCTATTGAGCATTTCAGTGGTTACCAAGCTTTGCATTTTTTGCCGAGCTAGCAGTTCATGTAAAGTGAAGCTAGTGTTAACCAAGTTGTATGATGATTAGTGTTTATCAAGTGCAGTCATGGCAAACAAGTAATCTAGTTTGTGCCAAGTTATACAATATCTACCGAGTCACCAATGCAGACCAAATTCAAGACTACATTGAAGTAATTAGTGTGGACCAAGTTTTCACTTCTACCGAGTGCATGACGTTGCCATGTAATGGCAGTGAACTTTGAGTATTAGAACTTCACCAAGTCAGTCTTCAAAACTCAAGTATCTTCATATGGGCCGACTTTGTAATATTGGTGTTAACTTGTATGATGGTCAACTTTGTAATTATGTAAATTGGATTGATATAAATGTAATGTATCGTATCATATCCATGTGTGACAGAAGGTGTAATTCATGAAGAGTGTAAGTAAGAATGCGAATGTGAACCAGCAGTAGATAAAGAGTGTATTGTAAAGGCCATATCAATATAAAGAGCAGCAAAGACATATCCATCACATAAAGGTGATCAGTACTTCAAGGAATCTCTATCAACAATTTAGTTGTAAGTCAGAGATCTACTATTTCATCCTAATAGGTGAACCAGTCCAAATCCTTTAACAAAGTAGACTTAACAATCTTTTCTAAAATCTCTTTACCGAGTGCATACTTCATTGTGTGTTTGTAAAACTTCGAACAAGGTGACCTAGCAGTCCTAATTGCTCCTAACAAGGAAGATCATCAGAAGTGATCAATGTAAGCCTTAACCAGCCAAATTTATGTTATAGTATTGAAGTTTTGTGGGTATCATCCCTGCCCTAGTTTTACTTTCTATTTGGAAGGTTTCTAGGTCACCAAATCATTGTATTCAAATGTCATGAATGTTTTATGTTTTCAGTTTCTCTTGCATGCAAGTAGATTAGATATGATGAACTAAATGATAATTGGATTATTGCAATTAAGATCTATATTTGATAAAGTTTTTGAGGTTACTAATTCACCCCTCCCCTCTCAGTAACCTAGCATAATCTTGAATATTTCCAACAATGTGGATGTGTATATTAATATTTATGTATGCACGCATACATATGTGTGTATACATACATATATACATATACATATACATATACATATACATATATATATACATACATACATATATATACATATACATATGTATACATATGTATATATATATATATATATATATATGTGTGTGTGTGTGTTTGTGTGTGCATGTGTGTGTATATATATGTATATATGTTTATATGTGTAAATGTATGTATGTATATATATGTGTGTGTATATATATACATATGTGTGTGTGTGTATATACATATATGTGTGTGTGTATATGTATGTATGTATGTATATGTATATATGTATATATGTGTGTGTGTGTGTACATGTATATATGTATATGTAGGTACATATATGTACATGTATATACATCTACATATATATATGTACACATATGTATATATATACATATATGTACATATGTACATATGAACATATAGATCTATATGTACATATAGATCTATATGAACATATGTACATATATATCTATATGTACATATGTATATATATATATATACATATACATATATATATATATATATATATATATATATATATATATATATATATATATATATATGTACACATATATATATATGTACATATATATATATATGTGTATATATATGTATATATATATATATATATATATATAATTTATTAGATATTTTAATATCTCGTCACTTTGGAGAGACAAAAATATTTGCTAGTCATTTTCAATCTTAGTATGGAGAAATTTATATTGAATTGCACCACATATGAAAGAGGGAGTAATGAAGTATGATGTGGAACTAAAAGAAAATGAATAATTTTAGAAATTTTGATTGTGAATTTGTGCAACCCCACCATAGTTACCATACTAAAATTAGTTTAAATCTCAAGGAGACGGGTGGTGTAGCTTGCAAAGGACATGGGATAATTTTAAGGAAAAAAATACAGTCATCACAACCTTCATTTTTTCAGTAACAGAAAATGAATACTCATGGTAGTGCTCCCAATATGTGTGACACCAAGAAATATAAGATAGAAGACACAACAAATAAAATAGGAAAATAGGTGTCAAGGTGTCTATGCAGTTGTGAGACAAACACCTAGCCACATCACCTGTGAGGCCTCGATCAAAGGATCAAGGAAAATCTTGATGATAATATTTTTTTGAGACACTTGTATTAACAAACATTCACATAGAAGATAGAATTTAATAAATCTAAAATAAAAAATGATGAGCATAAAAATATCACATAAAAATGCAATGCCTCCAAGTCAAAGATAGGAGAGAAGTCCTTATTAATGCTTAAGCAAGGTGATACCAGTGAGGGAATGAATTTTAGAAAGAAAGGTTAGCCAAGAGGGAGCATTAAAAAGAAGTGTATAAGAACATATTTGAGCATCTAATATCATTATATCAAAGCTTTCTCATCGAAGAGATGTAAATTATCGATTTCTTATTTTCTAGGTATTTTGCATGCCAAAACAATTGAGTTTTTTTAGCTTTTCAGGGTAGGATTTAAGGTCTAACCTATCAATCAAATTCATAGAACCTTTTCCATAGGTAGAGTTAAAGATTTTAATGTTAGGCCTCTTCGATATATTTTTAATGATATAGAGATGTTCAAGTTTTTATCATTGGTATAGAATTTATGACCTTTCAAAAGATACAGCAAAAATTAGCACTCCATTAAATAACTTCATATTTCCTATTAGGGTTTGATGATTGGAATTTATATTTTCCTTTTTAACATATCATAGGAAACTAGAAGGGAGGAGTATAAAAGTCCTATATTTGACATGCCACGTCAAGGTTTCAGGGTTTTTACCTAAACATTACTAATAATATAAGCGAAAATAGTAAAGAGCAATTATGAAATCCAAATCTCAATGAACATGGAACTTTCAAAATCCAAAAACCTAGGAATTGTAAAGTTTGAAAAACCTTCCTCAAGGATCAAGGGTCAAGATTTTGCCTTTTCTATTCGCTAACAAGTTAAAACCAAAACAATTAAAACATAGTGCCAAATGTCTAAAAAATGACGACGATGGAAGCTCCAAAAATTATATTTCAAGGGTTAGTATTAGGAATGAGATTTCCCTCTTTATTGAAGAAAATTTAAGTGTTGGAACAAACTCAGGATATTTGATACCTAAATTAGAATTTATTTATTTTATCAGAGCCTTAAAATAAGAAAAAATAACAATCATTAGAAGTTGTTTGTAGAGATATACATCACACTATCACTAATACAACAAAATATGAAAGAAATGTAAACTATTATAATAAACAACTATGGAGCAGCTCATACAACATAGAAATTAATTAGCATTGAATTTTGAAAAAGGTTTGCTACATTTCACAACTCCTTTGTATATTTTTGAAAGTTGAGGCTTAATCTCATCCAGACACCGACTACATTGTCCATTATTTATCAACAAGTGCAAGAAGTTAAATTGAAGCATAATTTCATGGAGAAACTTTAGAATATCAGCTTCCTAATGCAATATATGATTACAAAACATTTCTTGACATCTACTTTTATATATATACAAAAAGATAAATTGCCTCATAGAATTAACAATTAGGTTCTTATGAAGTCTTAAAAAGAGAATAGCTTCTTTCATCTGTATAACATAATAAAAATAGAGGAAAAAATAGTGAAATATAATATCTCATTTCTTTTTGGCTCTT
Organism: Cupressus sempervirens; assembly: GCA_028749045.1. Lineage (NCBI taxonomy): Eukaryota > Viridiplantae > Streptophyta > Pinopsida > Cupressales > Cupressaceae > Cupressus > Cupressus sempervirens. The sequence goes on from CM053788.1 coordinate 146,420,267, forward strand.
GCATAGCCCCTAAAAATGTGTTTTATATTTTCTTTGCAATAATAGAAAGGACATTCAACTAGCTATTATTTTAGAAATTTAAGTTTTTTCCTTACAAGTTATTGATGGGTTAATTTTTCCAAGACAAAATTTGGGTATTTGCCTGTACTTTAGACCTCCAAATCTGTTATACAATTTAGAAGATAACAAAATTATTTATAAGTTTACTAAATGGTTTGCAATGGAAAAGATGCTTTAACCTTTTTTAAAAAGAACAAATAAAATTGTATTTAACCATCTCACACCATGCCTCTTATCATTCATAACAGCAAGAGATATTTGGTGATGCACCAATATTTTACATGGTTCATCCCCAAATAGAACCCTTTATTTTTCACTTTACATCTAAACAAATTCTTTATGTTTGTGGATCCAAAATGCTCAATTCTCCTTTACTTTTTGGTTGAATGCAATGTAGCCAAGAGGAAGCTCTAAGACTGACTTTTCCATTCCAAGTAGTCCATAGAAATTGGTGAATGGTTTTAACAAGATATTCATAGCCTTTATTTTAGAAGGCATCCAACAACAAAAAAGTAGACATGAGAAGCTTGGTAGATTCAATTTACTGCTTGAATTTGTTTAGCTATTGAAAGATATGTACCCAATTGAAGATTTTGTTGTTTAATTGTATTGAAAAACCTATTCCATGTTATGAAGAGAAACACCCAATCCAAAGGGGATACAAAGGTATCAATTAATTTACCCATGTCTAATTTGTTTCCACTCCTTTGAAATCCATTTTGGAGTCAAAGTAAGTTGTATCATTAAAAATTATTTTTATGCTGAGTTTTGTGAATTCAGAACAATTGCTTTGTTACGAATAGAAATGCCTTTAACAAGGTTTATTTTCTTTAAAAGAACTGGAGATAAAGGCCATCCTTATTTAATTGAGAGTTGAAGAGAAAATGGAATAGACAAAGTATTTTTTATCCTCAATCATTCACTTGCATCATGAAAGAGAATTTGAACATGTCATCATATTTTGGGAATGAAGCTTAATTAGGACAACATCTTGACTATAAAACACCATCTCATCTCATCCATCTTAACCATTCAAGCATTTTCCCTTGTTTGTTGAGCACGCTTGTTGGTTTCCCAAGACAATATCAAATCATCAAGAATAAACTCCCAAGAAGAAACCTTATTTGTTCAGGTTTAAGTATCATTTTTGTCACAAATTTAATCCAACTAGCTAGAGCTTTAGTAATAATTTTATAAGAAGTTTTAAGAAATGTAATAGGCCTCCCTCTAGAAATATTTTCTATATTTTTTTTCCTTTAGAAAGAAACTTTATTAGACCTCTATTCATTTATGGTTGCAAAGACTCTTGATTAAAATCCTCCAAATAGACAAGATACAAATCCTCCTTATGTTTTGTGACATGATTTGGCAAAGTTCTATTAAAAACCCATCAAGTTTGGGGATTTTAGTTAGAGCCATAGAAAAAGTAACGTGTTCTAGATCTTCAATAGAAAGGTCTCAATTAATAAAACAACCTTATTTTTTATCCACCTTTCTAGGAATAAGTTCTTCTATGTAGTCTTCTAGTATTAATTGAGCATCTTGTCAATCAAGATCCTCTCTGCATAGTTTTTCATAGAATACCTAAAACATGTTTTTTATATGTTTTAAATTTGTGTATACTTTTACATTCTCATCATAAATAGGTCCAATGAACTCATTGTGTTTACAATTAAAATAATTAAAGAACTTGGAACCTTTGTTGCCTTCTTTAAACCAATCTAATCTAGCTTCTATCCTAGCTACTTGATCTGTGTAGTTATCAAACTTATGAGGTTGTGTTTCAATAGATGTAATTATAAAAAAGCATTCATATTTCAAGAGTCAAGGTTTCACCATACCTTTTCACATGAACACCTCTAGGAAGAGGCAACTTCACCTTACCTTTTTCACATAAACTCTTGAGGAGAAGGCATGATTGTCAAATCTCAAAACACTTAGATTATATCATCATTGACATTTTCAAATAGTGTGGAACAACAATATTCATGCAGGAGTTTCATGTAGTTTCAGACATCAAGAATAACTTCGAATACACTTTTTAGTTTAAGTACTTTCTTCGGCTCATACACCAGTTCACTACCACCTCCTATTTGAAAAGAACATTAATCATTGGCATAAACACATTAGCAAAGAAATTCATCAATTATTGTTGTCGAAGTCTTCTCTCATTCCATAGCAATTTCTTTATTGTATTCAGCGCTAGTAGAATGATATAAACACTCAAAAAAATAATTGAATGTTATACCTATCTCTACACTATCTTCTTTGTAGTCAATATCAAATGTGTTGATTCATTTTTACTTAAACGATAATAGATAAATGAACGATATTACCATGATGTGAAAATAAGAAAATTGAAGAAAGAAATAGTGTTATAGATTGATAAAAAAAATGGTGAGAGGAAACTCCCCTGTGCATGCGTATATGCTCCCCTACTTTGTGTTGGCCTCTTCTGGAATCCTATCTACTTTGACATTGTGCCCTTCAGTTGAAGCGAGTAAGAATGTTAATGCTGATACATGTGTTTTGGCTCCACTAGTTAGAGATGATTATTTTTTTCCTTCTCTTCCTATGGCAGTGGGTGCTAGGAAGGGTTTTTTTGTCTAATACCCCTTATTTCTAAGTGTGTTTTGTCAAAGGGGTTCGGAATGGATCTTTGATCTCTCATTCAACTATGGATTAGGGGATCTTACGAGGGATTGTTGTGTAGAAGAATGTGGTTGTGGAGGGTTTGAGAGGCATGAAAGGGTTCGCCCATTTTGTGTTTGATAATGAGGTTGGGGGCTGTACTTAAAGCTCTCAGTTTCCAAACCCTTTCCTATATGTCCTCGTATTTCGATCAATTTGAGGAAGATATTGTCTTAGATATTCAATAATGAACTATCCTTGAGGTGGATGGGGTTGTTGGCCCTGAAAAGGAGCTCCACACTTAGATCTCCAAGCATTGGAATCCATATCTTACTATGTATAGATTTTCCTCTAGTAAAAAGTTTTTTTATTGCAAGATTTGATAACGCAGAGGATAGGAGAACCATTCTATCTAATCATTTATTCACATGGGAAAAGTATTTCCCTCCGATGATGAAACCTTGGCATAAGGACTTTAGTCCTATCATTGAATCTTTTTTCAAAATGCTTATTTGAGTACATCTTTCTAACATTCCACTTCATCTTTAGCATGATTTGGTTCTGGAGGAAGTTGGTAAGGCTTTAGGTGATTTCTTAATGTTGGATTCAAAATCTTTTGACATGGTACATTCTATCTGTGCACATATTCTTGTTGATATTGATGCTTTGAAAGGCCTTTTGGCACAAATTAGACAATGTATTCCTAATGACTCTTGGATCCAATCTTTAGATCATAAGGGTCTTTTGTTTAGATGTAGGAAATGTCTTAATATTGGGCATGTTGCAGAAAAGTATGAGGTTGAAAAATTCAAATCTTATAAAAGACCCTTCTTCTAGTGGAAGGGTGTTGTTACAGCATTATATGGTGGTCAAGAAGCCTACATCAGATGGGCAAGTCCCCTCAAATTATAGTGTTGTTATTCAGCAAAAGGTTATTGTAAATGTCCATGTTCATGTTCATGTTCATGTTGGTTTTGTTGGTTCTGGCCGTTTGGCTAATTCAATGGCCTGGTAATTTGTGGCTGGCAAGACTATAGAGGGATGGATTATGGTTGAAGCATTCCAATAAGTTTCCCTCTCATGCCTCCCTTGCTTCCCTCAAGTTGGGGATTAAGGGGAAACCCTAATTTTGTTAAATTTTTCTTTATGTAGGGTGATCAAATTTTTAAGGATTTATTTTTTCCTTAATAACTTTGAAATCCATAAAAAATTCAAATTCACAAGAACAAAAATAGATGTAATTAATAACCCTCACTTAACATAAATTATATATTCCAATAACCCTACTTTTTATTTTTTATCAATCAAAAAAGTTAAAATATATATTTCAATAACATATCATATCTTTACACTACGAGCTATTATCGAGGAGGCTCGGCATCACTCGAAGAAAGTCTACTATTGTTTTGTGGATTTTCATAAGGATCCCAAGATGTTGAATCACATTTAATTTAATTTATACTAAGTCTAACATTTACCACATCCACATGAAAGAATAATTAAAAGTCCAAAGTCCATTTAAATAATATACATTTGTTCTTAATGACACTTGGCAATAAAATTCAAAATGTTCAATCATCCTTTGTACATGTCACTGGGTATGAAAGGCTAAAAGAATATACATTTATAAAAATAGATTACATCATCCCTTTGGATCCATGATACAAAGTACAATACAATAAATGAGACCATCCATCATAAAGATAAAACCATCCATCATAATACACAAGATAGAATGAAAGGAAATACAGATAAAGAACTCCAACCACGGCATCTACGGACAGTCAATGGTAAGAGTAAAAAAAACTACCACCCAACCGCGTGGTAACCCAAAAAGGTCCACTCCCACCGCACTAAGCAAATAGTCTCAAGTACCAAACAGCATATCAATCTAAATATCAAAAGTAAAATCTAAGTCCAGGAAACCCTAAAAGTAATCTAACTCAAAGGTTCCAAGATAAAATTGACATCTATACCCAAAGGCACACAAAGACACGTAGGGAATCTAATATGTATGTGGGCAAGTCTCATTGCACGAATCAACACTAGAGTTATCTCGGTAGTCTCTCAGGACCTCGGCCCCCTAGTGATCCTATGCAGCACTAGTATCCTCTCATACTAACAAGGCATACTAATGATGCATGGTCACAACCAAGCATTCCCTCTACTGCCATCCTAGCCCGTACTAGAACTCAAGGCATGGGCAAGAACATTGATGCAGGAGCATCCAGAGGTATAAGGGAAATCTTGTGTCACCCAAAAAAATATACTTAGACTTAGTTTTTGTTTCATGTGTTTTCATTTTTGGATACCCATTTGGGTCAAATAAAGGTTCCAACTCTCACAGTTCCACTATTAGTGTTCGTGTAAATCTTGAAAAAATAGGAGTATGTAATTGAGCCATCATTTTGGTGAACTAGGAGGTGTAAATTGGCTTGATGAATGTAATTATAATTTAGAGCATTCTAGAAAAAGAATTAGGTCAAAAGGCCCCACGGTTTGAAAGTTATTGCAATTTTTTGAGTTGTGGAGACCTCCTAAGAATGCTTCAAATTCAGGTTAGGGGCATTAAATGACCTCAAAAAGGGCCAAAAATTGGGGGATGAGCGAAGCCTATCCATAGGGCTATAGAGCGCTTTGAGAGCTTTCCGAATATGTAAACAGTTCGTCAATTGGAGCTACGGTTCAAAAGTTATGCCTCCCGAAAGTTCGGTTACCGTTTCTGGATTCTTCTAGATTTGCGTCGACTTCTAATGCAGCTTCTGGAACCTTCTATTTGGTCGGTGGATTCCTACTAGCACTTTCTAGAATGTACTCCTAGTCCTTAACCCTCTGGGGTCTATTTAAGGATATTTCTGGCATTGTAAAAGGTAGTTCGGAGTGGAGTTTGAGAGGAGGTACTGAAAGGAGAAATTATCTCCACGTTTATGCTATTGTAAGCCCTTAGGGCATGTTGAAGAAGTTTATTTTCTCTGTACTGAATGTGCTAGCTTATTTTTCAGTTAATACAATTTTCCTTTTTTATTGTGTCCATTATGTTCTTGGGTTGTGTCCCCATCATGTGGTATCAGAGCAGGTTTTTCTGAGTGTGTAGACAGAGTGCCGACTGTGAGGCAGTTTGCACTAGGACTGTGTGGTTGTGGGTTTGAGTTAAGAAGATGCCTCCACGAAGAGAGCGTGGCGGAAGGGCCAGAGCTATTATTCCTGAGGAGGTTAGAGCCCTCCAAAGGCAGGTACAAGCATTGCAGGAGGAGCTCCGTAGAGGAGCAACTGTGGCCGTAGGTGATGAAAGTGAAGATGACAACGAAGAAGATGAAGTTGGACCAGAAGGGGAATTTGACGGGGAAGTTCTGAATCATGCAGAGGAAAGGCTTTTTAGGGCCATTACTAAGTTTGGGAAAAGACCTACAATTGAAGTGGGTGTATTTTCAGGAAATCTGAAACCAGATGAGTTGATTGATTGGATCAATGAACTGGAAGAATACTTTGAGTATGAGGATATCAGGGACCCATATAGGGTTAATTTTGCAAAGGCCAAACTGAAAAGCCATGCCAAAATCTGGTGGCAAGAGATCCAATTGAAAAGAAATAGAAGAGGAAAGGAGAAGATCACAAGGTGGGATCACATGGTGGACAAATTGAAGAAGCAGTTCATTCCTGTGGACTACGAGCTTGATTTGTTTAAGAAGATGCATGGGTTAAAGCAAGCAGGAAAATCAGTCCAAGAATATACAGAGGAATTTTACCGACTCTTGATTAGAACAAGGCATGCAAAAGCAAATAAGGAGAAGGTTGCTCGTTATATCATTGGGTTGCGACCTAGCATCCAAGAGGAATTAAGTCTGGTAAGAATGACCAGCATTGAAGAGGCATACCAGTTTTCCCTACGAGTTGAAGAGAAGCTGAATAAAAGGTTTGAAGGAAGACAAAGAGGGCATGGTCAAGGAGGAAGGGGAAGTGGTAGGTCATCTGGAGGCCACAATGAAACCCAAAAGAAAAATGAAGATGAGGGTAGTAGCAGGAACCAGAGGAATGAGGGTTTCAACCGCTCATGACTAAGACTTTGGAAATCACAGAGGAAGAGGTAGAGGACGTGGACAAGGAAGAGGAGGCTTCTATGGTACCTATTTCCATTTCAATGAAGAAGGCCATCGTGCCTTTGAATGCCCTCAACGACAAGGAAGGACAGATAGGAGAGCTGAGGGCCAAGCTAGGGTTGCTCATGTGGATGAGGATGCACAATCATCACATTCAGAGGATGCAGAAAGAGGAGAGGCCTTGGTAAATGAAAGAGTCCTACTAAGTGGTGAGATTGAACTAGGACAATGAAGGAGTTTGTTCTGTACTAGATGCAAGTGTGAGGATAAATGTTGTGACGTGATCATTGATGGTGGTAGCACTGATAACCTAGTATTAGAAGAGATGGTCTCTAAGCTGAAGCTCAAGAGGGAGAAACATCCCTAGCCCTATCGGATTGCTTGTGTAAAAGATGATCATAAGGTCCTGGTAAGTGAACAATGTTTAGTGAAATTCAAAATTGGGAGTTACCATGATGAAGTTCTCTGTGATGTTATTCCAATGGATGTTTGCCATCTATTGTTGGGTAGACCATGGCAGTTTGATAGACATGCAATACATGATGGACATGCAAACACATACTCTCTGACAAAGGATGGAGTTCACCACAAATTGAAGCCCATGAAAAGGAAGGTGAAAAAGTATGTAGAAGTGTTAGGATTTGTCTTGTTGATGAAAGGAATTTTTTAGATGGCATGAAACATCAGCATATGTGCTATGCTTTGATTCCTAGAAAAGATAAAGAAGGTAGTAGTGAAATACCACTTGAAGTTTCAGATTTACTAGGGGAATTTGGAGATATTATCTCTGATAATGTTCCAGATGCATTGCCACCAGTAAGGCAAATCAGTCATCAGATAGATCTGATTTTAGGAGCTAGTTTGCCTAACAAGGCTGCTCACAGGATGACTCCTACTGAAACAGAGGAGCTAAATAGACAGGTTCAAGAGCTGTTGAGGAAGGGCTTGATTCGAGAGAGCCTGAGTCCATGTGCAGTACCTGTAGTACTCACACCAAAGAAGGATGGAGAGTGGAGGATGTGTACGGATTCTGTTAGGATAAACCACAGACAGAAATTAAAAAACTACATGCAAATATAACCAATAATAGAAAATAATAGAACACACAGAAATGAACACAAGGCACCAAGATTTAACGTGGTTCACCCAATCCCTGGGCTACGTCCACCAAACAGCAAGTCTGATCTTATTACAATCCAGTGATTACAACCTGATTACAATCCATAATCCCTTACAGCTCAATACCACCGCAAGAACCAATTTTGTATCACAACATATAAAAAATACCCAACCCTAAGCCCTTTTTATACAAGTATTAAACTGCTTTAGGGTTATAACATGTCGGCCATATGTCGGCCATAATATGTCGGCTACCATGTCGGCTACTTCCCAAAAAAAAAACCCACTATTTATGAAGTATGTACAGTACTTTCCTGATCAGTCACCACAATCTAACAATCTCCCACTTGGGGACTGATCAGGCTCCACACTAAACAACAATCTCCCACTTGGAGACTGATCTTGTAGCAATACAACTACCGCATGGGGCTCCCACTGGATCAAACCACCCTAGACTCTGTTGTTCTTTTATTCACATTTAGTCTAAAAGACCAACTAAAGCTGAAGAGGAGTTCAGCTTCTCCCTTGTTACAACCTTTGTCAACATATCTGCTGGATTTTCATTGGTATGGATCTTCTCTAGCTTTAACTGTCCATCCTCCAAAACTGACCGAATGAAATGGTACCGCAACTGTATGTGTTTGGTCTTAGAATGCAGAGCTGAATTCTTAGCAAGATGAATGGCACTCTGACTATCTGTGAACAAATAATTATCCTTCTGAGGATGTCCCAATTCTTCCAAGAAGAACTGAAGCCATATCATCTCTTTGGCTGCCTCTGTAGCAGCAACATACTCTGCCTCTGTAGTGGAGAGAGCATTAATCTTCTGTAGCCTAGAAACCCAGCTCACGGCTGCCCCACCAACAGTAAAGACATAACCTGTAGTACTCCGCCTGGTATCAATATCCCCAGCCAAATCTGAGTCAACATAGCCCTGTAAATCAGTAGTAGAGCTCCCAAAGTGTAAACACTTATTGGATGTTCCTCTCAAATATCTGAGAATCCACTTGACAGCATTCCAATGCTCAAATCCTGGATGACTCATATACCTGCTAACAACTCCCACTGCATGTGCAATATCTGGCTTAGTGCATACCATAGCATACATCAAACTTCCTACAGCTGAAGCATAGGGTACCTTGGACATCTTATCCTCCTCTTCCTGTGTCTTGGGACACATCTCCTTAGTCAATTTCAAATGACCAGGTAAAGGTGTGCTGACAGCTTTAGCATTCTCCATAGAGAAACGTTGCAACACCTTCTCAACATAATCAGCTTGAAATGGCGTCAATGTTTTGTTCTTCCTATCTCTGCAAATCTTCATACCAAGGATTTGTTTTGCTGCCCCCAAATCCTTCATAGCAAATGCATGTGCTAATTGGCATTTTAGCCCCTTAATATGATCCATGTTAGACCCAGCTATAAGCATATCATCAACATATAAACATAAAATAATGTAGCTATCATCATCCAACCTCTTAAAATAAACACAATAATCTGAATGACACCTATTATATCCATGCTCATGCATAAAACTGTCAAATTTCAGATACCATTGCCGAGGTGCTTGCTTCAAGCCATATAAACTTTTCTTCAATTTGCACACTAAGTTCTCCTTACCTTTGACCTCAAAACCCTGTGGCTGAGCCATATATATTTCTTCATCCAAATCACCATGAAGAAAGGCTATTTTAACATGCATCTGCTCTAAATGCAAATCTTCAGTAGCCACAAGACTTAAAACAGTACGAATAGAAGTCATTTTAACAACAGGAGAAAATATCTCATCAAAATCAATTCCCTTTTTTTGTGCAAATCCTTTTACAACTAACCTGGCCTTAAATATTTTCTTACCTCCTTCCTCTTCTTTCAACCTGTAAACCCATTTATTATGTAAAGCCTTTTTACCTGCAGGCAACTTGCACAAATCCCATGTCTTATTTTTCAGCAAAGAGTCCATTTCATCTTTCATTGCAGACTCCCACTGAATCTTAGTATCCACCTGCACAGCTTCATCATAACTTTCAGGTTCACCAGCATCAGTAAGTAAAATAGAATACAAAGAGGGAGAAAACCTTTGTGGAGGTCTAATTGGCCTTGTTGACCATCTAACATTCACTGGTGTGTGTGGTATTTGTTGTTGCAGTTGTTCCACATCATGAGGAATGGCTGGAACATCAGCTTTTGGAGTATCATCCAGCACTACATAATCATCTTCTTTCTTCTCATGTTGCTGCAACAGATCTTTGTACAACACTTTTTCATTGAATATGACATCCTGGCTTCTTATAATTTTATGATTTTAAAAATCCCAAAGCCTATAGCCAAATTCATTAATGCCATATCCAACAAAGACACATTTCTTTGATTTAGCTTCTAGATTGGTTCTATTTTTAGAGTCTATATGAGCAAAAGCTTCACAACTGAAGATCTTGAGAAAAGAATAACTCACCTTCTTACCAGTCCATGCTTCCTCTGGAATACCACAGCCCAATGGAGTAGAGGGACCTCTATTAATCAAATATACTGCAGTATTGACAGCCTCCGCCCACATGTCTAAGGGCAACCCAGCATGCAACCTCATGCTCCTTGCGCGCTCCATTATAGTCTTGTTCATGCGTTCAGCCACTCCATTTTCCTGTGGAGTCCTTGGAACAGTTTTTTGTCTACGAATACCATTAGTGGAGCAATAATCTTCAAATTCATGACTGCAATACTCACCACCATTATCAGATCTGAGACATTTTAATTTCTTACCAGTCTCATTTTCAACCAAGCATTTCCATTTCTTAAAAGTTTGAAATACATCAGATTTCTGTCTAAGGAAATAAACCCATACTTTTCTAGTTGCGTCATCAATAAATGTGACATAATAATGAGAGCCACCAAGGGAAGATACCTGAGCCGGTCCCCATACATCTGTATGCACAAGCTCTAATTTCTCCTTTTTGTTTTCCTTCCCTGTCTTTGCAAAACTCACTCTCTTTTGTTTTCCATACACACAACTTTCATAGAAATCCATATTCACACATTTTAGACCTGGTAAAACTTTCCTTGAATGAAGTACTTTCATACCTTTCTCACTCATGTGCCCAAGTCTATTGTGTCACAGTGTTGTATCAGAATCTATAGCAGCTATTTGTTCTCCCTGCTCAACTACAGTAATTGTTCCTAAATATTCATTTTTTTCTGAAACAATCAAAGTAGAAGGAACAATATGACCTGTACAAAGATATAAGGTGCCTACTTTCACACCTTTTTCTACTACAAGGGAACCTTTTGAAACCTTCCAATTTTTATCATTAAAAGTAAGTACACAACCCTCCTCACCGAGTTGCCCTGCTGAAATTAAATTTCTACTTAGTTTTGGAACATGTCTTACCTCATGTAGTAGCCAATGATTCCCATTCTGCAACTTAATCTTAATTTTTCCCTTTCCAACAATCTGACAGGGTTCATTATCCCCCAAATAAACAAGCCCAAAATCCCCTTGGACATAATCAATAAAATAACCTCTATGAGGTGTAGCATGAAAAGAAGCACCAGAATCTAAAACCCATGAATCATCAACACTCTCTAAAGATAGAAGAAAAGCATCCTCTTCGGATTTGTTACTTACCACATTTTCCTCTTTGTCTCCATCTGATTTATCTCCTTCATTTTTCTTTCAAGTCCAGCAATCTTTCTTTTTGTGCCCTGGTTTCCCATAGTACCAGCAATCATTTGGTCCTCTCGATTGAGACCTCCTCCCCTTTGACTTTCCTCTTGATTTCCCATGATTTCCAGAGTTACTTCCTCTTTCAGTCGTTCTGCCCCTGCTTTGTGCATTTAAAGCACTTCCTGATGTAGATCCACCTGAGGATTTTCTACGAGTTTCCTCACTTAAAATAACACCGATCACATCATCATATTTTAGGGTACTAGATCCAGGAACAGAATTACTCACCACCATTACCAAGCCATTCCAGCTTTCAGGCAAAGAACACAAAATCAAGAGAGCCCTAATTTCTTCATCAAAATTTATACCCACAGAAGATAATTGACTAGTAATAGTATTAAACTCATTTAAATGATCTGCAACAGATCCACCTTCTGCCATTTTCATATTAAATAAACGCTTCATGAGAAATACCTTATTTGAAGCGAAGGGCTTTTCATACAGTGTCGCTAGGGTTTTCATCAAATCTTCTGTCGTCTTTTCTTTTGTAATATTAAATGCCACCGATGGTGCCAAGCATAACCGAATGCTTTCGAGTGCCTTTCTGTCCAAAAGATCCCATTCAGCCTCTGACATAGTTCCCTGATTCTTGGCTTTTCCTTCCAACGGCTTCCATAAATCCTTCTGATATAAATAGTCTTCCATTTGCATCTTCCATAACTGGAAGTTCTGCCCATTAAACCTGTCAACCCTCAACTTACCCTCATCTTCCATCGCTCCCACTCAACTGTGAGACTCCCACTTAACCGTGAGACTTTCCTGTAGAGGATAACTGAAAGACAACTAGGCTTTGATACCACTTGTTAGGATAAACCACAAACAGAAATAAAAAACTACATGCAAATATAACCAATAACAGAAAATAATAGAACACACAGAAATGAACACAAGGCACCAAGATTTAACGTGGTTCACCCAATCCCTGGGCTACATCCACCAAACAGCAAGTCCGATCTTATTACAATCCAATGATTACAACCTGATTACAATCCGTAATCCCTTACAGCTCAATACCGCCGCAAGAACCAATTTCGTATCACCACATATAAAAAATACCCAACCCTAAGCCCTTTTTATACAAGTATTAAACCGCTTTAGGGTTATAACATGTCGGCCATATGTCGTCCATAATATGTCGGCTACCATGTCGGCTACTTCCCAAAAAAAAAACCCACTATTTATGAAGTATGTACAGTACTTTCCTGATCAGTCACACAATCTAACAGATTCTTGAGCTATAAATAAGATAACCATCAAGTACCGATTTTCTTTGCCAAGGATGGATGATCTTATAGACTGCTTGAGTGGAGCTCAGTACTTCACAAAGATAGATCTGAAGAGTGGTTATCACCAGATACGGATTCGAGAAGGAGATGAGTGGAAAATAGCCTTCAAGACCAAGGAGGGTCTTTATGAGTGGTTAGTCATTCCCTTTGGATTGACGAACGCCCCAAGCACCTTCATGCGGCTCATGAATGAGGTACTTAAGAAGTTCTTGAGAAAAGTTGTTATTGTTTATTTGGATGATATTTTAATTTTCAGCAAGACTTTGGAAGAACATTTATTGCATATTCGTAGTGTCCTTGAAAGGCTAAGGGAAGAGAAATTGTTAATCAATCTGAAGAAGTGTATCTTTGCAAAAAGGGAGTTAGTCTATTTGGGGTTTGTTATATCACCTGAAGGTCTCAAAATGGATCCAGAGAAGGTAAAAGCCATCTTGGAATGGCCTACTCCAAGGTCTGCTGCTGAGGTAAGATCATTTCATGGTCTGGTTAGTTTTTACAGGAAGTTTATTAAGAATTTTAGTGGCATATGTGCACCCCTAACTGATACAATAAGAGGGGATAGAAAAGAGAGTTCAAATGGACTGCAGTAGCTGTGAGAATTTTTGAATTGCTGAAGAAGAAGGTGAAAAAATAGCCTATGTTGGCACTTCCAGATTTTAGAAAGGTTTTCCAAGTGGATTGTGATGCCAGTGGCAGCGCTATTGGGGTTGTATTAAGCCAAGAAGGTAAGCCTATTGCATATTTTAGTGAAAAATTGAATGATGCAAAGAAGAAGTATTCTGTTTATAATCAAGAGTTCTATGCAATAGTTCAAGCCTTAAAGAAATGGAGGCATTATTTATTGCCAAAGGAATTTGTTTTGTATACTGATCATCAGGCATTACAGTACCTAAATAGCCAAGGTAAATTGAATCAGAGGCATATGAAGTGGGTAGAGTTCTTGCAGAGCTATACATTTGTGTTGAAGCATAGAAGTGGAAAATCAAATAGGGTTGCAGATGCACTAAGTAGGAGACAGTTGTTTCTTACAGTAATGCAGGTTGAAGTGGTTGGGTTTGATGAACTCAAGAATTTGTACTCTGAGGATATTGATTTTTTCGAAGCATGGAAAGCTTGTAAAGAACCTATTGCTGTAGATAGAACCAAGTGGTTAAACTATTTGATTCAGGATGGCATGTTGTTCAAAGGTAGTCAATTGTGCATTCCAAGGAGTTCCATGAGGGAAAATTTGATTAAGGAGAAACACAGTGGAGGGATGGCAGGACATTTTGGTCGAGATAAGACCATTGCCATTCTTAGAGAACATTATTTTTGGCCTCAGATTTCACAGGATGTGAAGAAGTTTGTAAAGAGTTGCCAAGTTTGTCAAGTTGCCAAGAGGTTTAGTCAAAATACTGGCCTATATCAGCCATTGCATGTTCCATCAAGGCCATGGGAGGACATAAGTATGGATTTTGTTCTTGGATTGCCAAGGACACAAAGGGGTAATGACTCAGTATTCGTGGTGGTTGATAGGTTCTCCAAAATGGCACATTTCATTCCATGCCACAAAACTCATGATGTTGTCCATACTGCAGACTTGTTCTTCAGAGAGGTGGTGAGACTACATGGTCTCCCAAGGAGTATAGTTTATGACAGAGATACTAAATTTGTTGGGTATTTCTAGTGGACATTGTGGAAGAAGTTGAGAACAGACCTAAAATTCAGTTCCACGCATCACTCGCAGACTGACGGTCAAACAGAAGTGGTAAATAAAAGTCTGGGCAATTTGTTGAGATGTTTAGTTGGGGATAAGCCCAAGGGATGGGATTTGATTCTACCACAAGCAAAGTTTGCTTACAATAACTCTATAAATAGGAGTACTGGAAAATCAACATTCCAAATTGTATATGGGAATAGCCCAAGGACTGCACCAGAATTGAGGAAGATAGAGCAAGGGGAGAGGACAAGTGCTGAAGTGGAAGAATTTGCTAAAAATATAAAGCGTCTACATGAGGAGGTTCAGGCACACATTACCAAGATGAATCAAAAGTATAAAGCTAGGGCTTATCAAAGGAGAAGACATAAGGAATTCCAAGTAGGGGATCTAGTCATGGTGCACTTACGAAAAGAAAGATTTCCCGCCGGTACTTACAACAAGTTGAAAATGAAAAAATTTGGCCCTTGCAAAATTCTCAAGAAACATGACTCAAGAAATGCATACGAGGTGGAGCTGCCAGATGGTGTTCACATTTCTCCTATTTTCAACATTGCAGACTTAACAGAGTATCATGATGATGGTGCAAATGAGGAGCTGGTGTTAGAGCAATGTCCACTTCCTACTTCTAAGAAGGAGGAGATAGAAGACATTCAAGATCATCGTGTGGGTAGGAGTACCAAAAACAGGCAGTATGAAGAGTATTTGGTCAAATGGAAAGGACGACCGATCGAGGACTCAACTTGGATTTCAGCAGCTGAGGTTTCCCATTTGCGATTTCCTCTACCATTCATAAATTGACAAGGTCACTTTTCAATCTACCCTGGGTGTCTGATGCAGGAGCATCCAGAGGTATAAGGGCAATCCTGTGTTACCCAAAAAAATATACTTAGACTTAGTTTCTGTTTCATGTGTTTTCATTTTTGGATACCCATTTCGGTCAAATAAAGGTTCCAACTCTCACAGTTCCACTATCAGTGTTCGTGTAAATCTCAAAAAAATAGGAGTATGTAATTAAGCCACCATTTTGGTGAACTAGGAGGTGTAAATTGGCTAGATGAATGTAATTGTAATTTAGAGCATTCCAGAAAAAAATCAGGTCAAAAGGCCCCACGGTTTGAAAGTTATTGCAGTTTTTCGAGTTGTGGAGACCTCCTAAGAATGCTTCAAAGTCAAGTTAGGGGCATTAAATGACCTCAAAAAGGGCCAAAAATTGGGGGACAAGCAAAGCCTATCCATAGGGCTATAGAGCACTTCGAGAGCTTTTCGAAAATGTAAACGGTTCGTCAATTGGAGCTACGGTTCAAAAGTTATGCCTCCCGCAAGTTCAGTTACTGTTTCTGGATTTTTCTAGATTTTCGTCGACTTCTAATGCAACTTTTGGAACCTTCTATTTGGTCGGTGGATGCCTACTAGTACTTTCTAGAATGTACTCCTAGTCCTTAACCCTCCGGGGTCTATTTAAGGATATTTTTGGCATTGTAAAAGGCAGTTCTGAGTGGAGTTTGAGAGGAGGTATTGGAAGGAGAAATTATCTCCACGTTTATGCTATTGTAAGCCCTTAGGGCATGTTGAAAAAGTTTATTTTCTCTATACTGAATGTGCTAGCTTATTTTTCAGTTAATACAATTTCCCTTTTCTGTTGTGTCCATTCTGTTCTTGGGTTGTGTCCCCATCAAACATACAAAAACTCTTATTAGGTTCATTTTACTCTCATTTAGTGTAGTGTTTTCACTTATTAAAAAACTTACAATGGGTTACCCTGGCGGCCACTTAGGGCCCCGGCCTCTATTGCAAGCCACTTCCCGACATCACATATTGATAACCTACCCTAAGCTTATGAAATCACAAATTAAAAAATCATATAATATCACATCAGTCCTATACAAGTGACTAGAAATCATCAAAAGATAAATCACAATAACCCATTAGTTCTCTACAAGTAACTGAAAAGTATCTCAAAAATATCGATCGAAGACTCAAAATGGTTAAGTCATAGCATTCATCTCGCTATCCCACAATGACAATGAAAACAATAACTAACAATATAATCACACTCATCATAGAGCATACCAACACATTATACAATGGTTGGGTTTAAAAGATCAAAGATCAAATCAGCATAATACCACATTCACAGAACTCCTAAGCCTCTGGTAGATGTCCTAAAATTGGTCAACACTCTAGTCAACCCAAACCCAAAACATAGACAACATACAGATAACAAAGTGTAGGTTTAATAGTTTGGTTTGATTTTGAAAACATATCGTTGAGTTAAATATAAGGTTTCAGTTTTCGTTTCAATGTATGTTTCAAATATATAAGATTCTTAGTTTACCCTACAAATTAACCCATTCCTTTATTCGAATAATTTTCTAAAATACTCTAAGGGTAACTATTTATTTGTTTAAATTATTAAAATAATTCTTATTGATTTTAAATAAAATAATTTGCAATTTCATTAAAATCAGAATTATTAATAATTAAGTAAATCCACAAACCTATTAGCTAAATTTCCATTATTAAATAAACTATTTAAATTAAATATAAAACAAAATTAACAAATTTTCATTTAACCTTACCCCTATGTATGTTAAAAAGCCTGGCGGCTTTGTAAACCATGCGGCTACCTCAGTGCGACTTTCAATCGTTGCCATGACAGTGGCCTGTCGTACAGCCATTAATGGCCGCCAGCAGTACAATGTCATGACAATATATGCCACGGTGAGAAGTTGAATTTGGTGGCTCGCCTCCCCGCTATTATATTATATAATTTTTTTTAAAAAAATTAAATATTGTTTTAAAAAATTACGTTTTCCAATTAATTTTATTTCATAAAATTTTATAATATATAAATTTTAAAGAAAATAATAACCTCCTTTTAAATTTTATATGTGTGTGTGTGTGTGTGTGTGTGTGTGTGTGTGTAACAATTCCAGCATAAATCTAATAGGGAAAATATGACCAACTAGTCAAATTCTCTATTTAATTTTTTCCTTTATAAAACTCAAAACCCCTCTTGATTTACTATCTAATTTACAAAATTACTAGATGAGGTTTCTAAGATATTTCAATCTCTACGTGTACAGAAGAATTAACATGCATACTAAAAATTCACAATCTTAAAAACACTTGTCACAAAGAATTATTCAAATAAAGAAGATAGGAAAAGAAATAGCGTAAATAACTATGTGAATTAATCACAAGAATCTATCTGGATTCTAATGCTAATAATACAACACCCAAGAAGATTTGTGAGAAAAAATTCTCCTGTCAAAACCTTCTTTTTTTCAAAAAATCCCTTCCAAAATTCACGGTCCTTTGAAAATGAACCCACAAATTGTGATATGGAGTTCTCTCGTAAAATCGGGGCACTAATTGTGCGATCACCTGAGAGAACTCCTTGCTCACCGGTCTTTAACTCTTTATTATCTTTTCTTTATCTTTTTTATGCACGTTCATTGAATTATAAAATAGATTTATTTAATTTCACTTGACTTCTCTTTTTAATTAATTTATTAAATTTTAATCTCATGCACACATTATGCAATCTTAAATCTTTTAATAAATTAATATATTTTTCATTTTTTAATTTATTTTGAAAATGTTAACTGATAAAATATTTATTAACTTAAATAATAATACTATTTAGCATTTATTTAAAAATGAACTCTAAATATATTATTATTAAATTAAATAAATATTATCACGTTCTAAAATTATACTTATAATTTTATCTTTAAATTTAATTCTTTTTATTTAATTAATTTATATATAATTAAATATTAAAATATCATAATAATTTTTTATTAAATTAAATCATTAATTTAATATTTTAATTAGACTTAATCAATAGAAAAATCACCAAAGACTAATAACACAAAATACGAAAACCCATCATAGAAAAATACATACAAGATCAAACTAAAGGGTTATAATCATAAATTAACGTCATACGACGCATTCGGAAGGTAATCAACTTGGATACTTGTCCTAATTGTTTAGGACAAATGGCTTAAAGGTTTAGGATTTGGACTTAAGAATTTATCTCCCATCTCTTACCATTGAGATAGTGCGATAGGGTACACTCATCCTAGCAATTCAGGGAAGTTGAGACCCGGTACTTGCAATTTGCATAAACACATATATACCAACCTAAACAGACAATGGCAGAAAGTAGTGCATCGTGTAGATCCCGACTAGTAGGTGACTACGTCTCCCTTCCTTAACCATATCAAAATTCCATACATAAAGAAAACATACATGTACACCATACACATACAGTATGGGGTAAGTATGCATAAGAAAATACATATGATAATCCATTTAACTAATCATCATCAATAACTGAAAATACTGTAATAATCATCATGCATACATGAAGTATAGAGTACTAAGTAATCTCATCATAAATCAACTAAATCTGAAACAGTATCTGGTAATCTCAAAACAATGCTACTAATCATCAAGCATAAAACTAGCTTAAAAGAGTTCAACAATAATAAAATGTAAACTAGGGGCAGGCACTACATCCAACCCCCCTAGACTTAAGCTTACTCTTGGAAGCCTACAAGAATGGTAAAGCTAAAGAACTCACTATGTGGGTCCCATTGGACCCTTTCCCCTTGTAGGAGGATATGACTCTACTGAGAACACTTCAATAATACCCAAAACAACAAGATGTTTTAATAACCATAAACCATACTACTGTAAAGCATAAATAGAAAACACATATTTTGAAAACAGTATTAGTTCAATTTCAGTCTGCCTATTTTTATGTTTAAGTATATTTCAGTTTTGAAGTCCAAATGCTCAAGTTTGAAAATATACAACTAATAGTTTAAGTTCTGCTTTAGTTCAACTAGTTCAAGTATTAGTTCGAAATAGACACACATAATAGTTTAACTTTCATTTTTATTCAACTAGTCAACAACTAGTGGCGTTCCAATATACCCAGAGCTCTTGATGTAGAACTCGGGCTCTGATACCAGATGTAATGCTCCGCAAAGAGATCCAAAAGAATTAACCTAAAGTTTTACTAAGTTTACCAAACATTTTTATTTTTTTTAAAGAATAACATACACATCAATCACAAAGTAGCGAAAGCAATAACATACAATCATACAGAAGCAAACATAACAGATTACATTCCTTAAGGATCCCAAGATGTTGAATCACATTTAATTTAATTTATACTAAGTCTAACATTTACCACATCCACATGAAAGAATAATTAAAAGTCTGAAGTACATTTAAATAATATACATTTGTTCTGAATGCCACTTGGCAATCAAATTCAGAATGTTCAATCATCCTCTATACATGTCACAAGGTATGAAAGGCTAAAAGAATATACATTTATAAAAATAGATTACATCATCCCTTTCGGATCCATGATACAAAGTACAATATAATAAATGAAACCATCCATCATAAAGATATAACTATTCATCATAAAGATATAACCATCCATTATAATACACAAGATAGAATGAAAGGAAATGCAAACAAAGAACTCCAGTCACAGTATCTACGGACGGATCTCAATGGTAAGAGTAAAAAGCATTACTACTCGATCATATGGTAACCCAAAAAGGCCCACTCCCACCACGCTAAGGAGATAGTCTCAAGTCCCAAACAGGCTATCAATCCAAATATCAAAAGTAAACTCCTAGGAAACCCTAAAAGTAATATAACTCAAAGGTTCCAAGATAAAATCGACATCTATACTCAGAGGCACATAAAGACATGTAAGGAATCTACTACATAAGCGGGCAAGTGTCATCGCACAAATCAATGCTAGAGTTACCTTGGCAGTCTCTCAGGAACCCAACCCCCTAGTGATCCTATGCGGCACCAGTATCCTCTCGTACTGACAAGGCATATTAACGATGCATGGTCGCAACCAAGCCTTCTCTCTACTCCCATCCTAGCCTGTACTAGCACTCGAGGCATGGGCGAGAACATACAAAGAGTCTTATTAGGTTCATTTTACTCTCATTTAGTGTAGTGTTTTCACTTATTAAACAACTTACAATGGGTTACCCTGGCAGCCACTTAAGGCCCTGGCCTCCATTGCAAGCTACTTCCTAGCATCACATATAGATAAACTACCTTAAGCTCATGAAATCACAAATCAAAGAATCATATAATATCACCTCAATCATATACAAGTGACTAGAAAGCATCAAAAGATAAATCACAATAACCCATCTGTTATCTACAAGCAATTAGAAAGTATCTCAAAAATACCAATCGAAGACTCCAAATAGTTAAGTCATAGCATTCATCTCGCTATCCCATAATGACAATGAAAATAATAACCAACAATATTAATCACACTCATCATAGAGCATACCAACACATTACCATGGTTGAGTTTAAAAGATCAAAGATCAAATCAACACAATACCACATTCATAGAACTCCCAAGCCTCTGGTAGACATCCTAAAACTGGTCAACACTCTAGTCAACCCAAACCCAAAACATAGACAACATACAGATAACAAAGTGTAGGTTTCGAAATTTAAAAAAAATGGTGCTCCCGAGCTCTGCTATGGCTGTTGCAACTAGGGTTTTTTCTCCCTGTGCGTGGTATGATGAGGGGCATTTTTGACAGCCCTCTTATCTTTCGGATCAACCAGGCACGGCGAAAAACATTGTTGGATTGGGAAAATGTGCGTAGGCAAAGTCAAGGGTTGGATGTATTTCAAAGGGCAGAACCAGTGCTTTCGTGAATCAGCAGAGCTTTCAAAATGATGGGAGATTAAACAATGGAGGGCCTGAGATATGTGATGCAAGTTTTGGAGTTGTTAGTGGTAAAAGGAACCGACAGGGTACGAAGACTATCCATGATCAAAATGATAAAGGAAAAAGAAACAGAGGAAATAGAGGTCATGGACGGGTAAGGTTTTGTAGTGGAGGCAACAGTAAAAATCACAGAGTTTATAGATGCAAAGAAGACAAAGGTGGAAATGCGAAAGGAATTTTTTCAGATGGGGGTGGATTTACTGACGACGATGAGAAACATGCGGGATGAAGCAATAAGAGAGATGGGTTGGATGGAGTTGCATGTAACGTCCGCCATGGAAGACCCCCTGTGCAACAAAAAGGAGGTTTGTCTGTAGTTTTAGATACATGGGCAGATGAGGAGGTTATGCATAATGTTTCAGTTTTCTATGAGTATGGACTGATAGGAAGGTTCCGTGGGTTGTGGCCAAGCTTGAGTGAGCTGTATACATGGATCTCAGAAAATTGGGGACCTTTGTTAACAAGAATAGTCCAGATTTACCCAGCAGCTAAAGGGTTTTTTTACTGTAGTGTTTGAGAACACCCAGGATAGAAAGATGGCTCTGTGTGAGCATTTTTGGTGTTGGGAGGATCAATATGCCCTTATGTTGAAACCTTGGCACCCCAATTTCCGTCTGAATTCTGAAGGTTTGATAAAATCCCAATCTGGGTAAGACTTCCATATTTCCCTTTCCACTTATGGTTTAATTCTTGTTTGGAAGCAATTGGGAATACGTTAGGTGAATTTTTAATGGTTGATGAAAGCTCCTCAAACCTTTTACATTCCACCTATGCCCGGGTTTTAATTGAAATGACTATTTCAAATGGGCTACCTGTAGAAATTGAAATCAAAACCTCTAAGGGTTGCTGGACTCAACCCTTGGATTATGAAGGCATTCCATTTAGATGTAGGAGATGCCACCAAGTTGGACATATGGCTTCGGAATGCTCAAAAGTGAGAATCCAGCAGGAAGTTTCTTGGTGGAAAGATAGCGAGGAACAGCACTACACGGTTGTGAAGAATGCGGAAGGGGGTGAGAATCAAAAGAGTTTTTCTCAAGTTGTTACAGAATCTCCGCAAAGGTTACCTTCCGCAGCCATGAAGGAGCCTCCAAAATTGAACAAGAACCTATTAGTAGAGGGAGGAAAAGGCATGCAACAGTCTAATGTAGGCACGGATACTCCAGATGGACGGGAGAAGCGGAAGAACGATGATGATTCTGGTGCACAAGAGACATTACTAAGGAAGGATAATGATGGAGCTTTTCTTACTTAGAAGGAGTTGGCTTGGCAGACGAAAGCTGCAAAGGTGGAGGATGGCTGGCAGGTTGTGAAGGGCAAAAAGGAGAAGCGGGGGGTAAAAGAATAATTTGAAATGATTCTCCGATCTCAGTCTCGAGGAAAAGGAAAGACATAGCTTATGGCCCTTGTTTTAGTTTATGTTTCTACTTGATGTTTTGTCGTTTTTCTAGTTGATTGTATCTCGTCTCTTTGTTACTAGTTCTGGCCAAGGTTAACCCGATTTTAACATCTCAATAAACTCTTATTACCGATCAAAAACAAAAAAACAAAATGTAGGTTTCATAGTTTGGTTTGATTTTGAAAACATATCGTTGAGTTAAATGTAAGGTTTCAGTTTTCATTTCAATGTATGTTTCAAGTATATAAGATTCTCAGTTTACCCTACAAATTAACCCATTCATTTATTCGAATAAAATATAGAATTACCCCCATTATATTTTAAATCCATTTTCTAAAATACTCTAAGGGTAACTATTTATTTGTTTAAATTATTTTTTTAAAATTAAATCAAAATTATTAATAATTAAGTAAATCCACAACCCTATTAGCTAAATTTCCATTATTAAATAAATTAATTTAATTTAATTTAAATAAATTTATTAATAATTACACATATATAATTAACTATATTTTAATTAATTATTAAAAATTAAAAACAGTTAATAAATTTTTATTAATAAATATTATTTAAAAATAATAATACATAATAATTAAAACTTTGAATAAAATTAAATTAAATATAAAACAAAATTACCAAAATTTCATTTAACCTTACCCTCGTGTATATTAAAAACCTGCCAGCTTTGTACACCGTACGGCTATTGCAGTGCGGCTTCCGGTCACTTCCACGACAGTGACCTGTCGTGCGGCCATTAATGGCCGCCAACAATACACTATTGTGACAATGTATGCCATGGTGGGATTTGGTGGCCCACCTCCCCATCGTTATATTATATTAACAAAATTTAAAAAATTAAATATTGTTTTAAAGAATTACGTTTTCCAATTAATTTTATTTCATAAAAAAATTTAATATATAAATTTTAATGAAAACAATAACCTCCTTTTAATTTTATATATATATAACAATTCAACATAAATCTAATAGGAAAAATACGACGAACCGGTTGAATTCTTTATTTAAATTTTTCCTTTTTAAAACTCAAAACCCTTCCAGGTTTACTATCTAATTTGCAAAATTATTGGACGAGGTTTCTAAGATATTTCAATCTCTACGTATATAGAAGAATTAACATGCATACTAGAAATTCACAGTATTAAAAACACTTCTCACAAAGAATTATTCAGATAATCATTTCACAGACACGAAAAAAATAAGAAAAGAAATAACGTAACTGTGCGAATTAATCACAAGAATCTACCTAGATTCTGATGTTAATAACACAATGCCCAAGAAGATTTGTGAGATAAATTTCTCCTCTCAAAAACTTCTCTTTTCCAAAAAATCTCTTTCAAAATTTGCAATCCTTCAAAAATGAACCCTCAAATTGTGATATGAAGTTCTCTCCTAAAATCGAGACACAAATTGTGCAATCACCCGAGAGAACTCCTTGCTCACCAGTCTTTAACTCTTTATTATCTTTTCTTTATCTTTTCCATGTGCGTTCATTGAATTATAAAATAACTTTATTTAATTTCACTTGACTTCTCTTTTTAATTAATTTATTAAATTTTAATCTCATGCGGACATTATGCAATTGTAGAACTTTTAATAAATTAATATCTTTTTCACTTTTTAATTTATTTTCGAAACATTAATTAATAAAATATTTATTAACTTAAATAATAATAATATTTAACATTTATTTTAAAATGAACTCTAAATATATTATTATTAAATTAAATAAATATTATCACATTCTAAAATTATACATATAACTTTAGATTTAATTCTTTTTATTTAATTAATTTTTCAATTAATTAAATATTAAAAATATCATAATAATTTTTCATTAAATTAAATCATTAATTTAATCTTTTAATTAAAATTAATTAATAGAAAAATCAACAAAGACTAATAAGACAAAATACGAAAGCCGATCATAGAAAAACACATACAAGATCAAACTAAAAGGTTATAATAACGAATTAACGTGATATGACGCATTCGAAAGGTAATCAACTCAAATACTTGTCCTAATTTTCTAGGACCAATGGCTTAAAGGTTTAGGATTTGGACTTAAGAATTTGTCTCCCCTCTCTTACCATTGAAATAATACAATAGGGTACACTCATCATGACAATTCAGAGAAGTCGATACCCGATACCTGCAATCTGCATGAAATCCACGCATGTACAAACACATATTTACTAAGCTAAACAGACAATGGCAGGAAGTGGTGCATCGTGTAGATTTTGACTAGCGAGTGACTACGACTCCCTTCCTTCACCACATCAGAAATGCCATACATAAAAAAAAATACACGCACACCATACACATGCAGTATGGACTAAGTATCCATAAGAAAACACATGATAATCCATTTAACTAATCATCATCAATAGCTGAAAATATTGTAATAATCATCGTACATACATGAAATATAGAGTACCAAGTAATCTTATCATAAATCTACTGAATCTGAAACAATATCTGATAATCTCAAAACAATACTACTAATCATCAAGCATAACACTGGCCTAAAAGAGTTTGGCAATAATAAAATGTAAACTAGGGGCAAGCACTACAAACACAGATACCCTTATTTAGCCTACTGCTCCTCAATTGCTATTGCAGACTCTGATCCCGCAACTAGAGCCCATGGTTGGTATGCTTAGGCTACTATCCTATTGAGTTCAGTTGGGATCGACATTGACCATCTCCCTCCCTACTAGTTCTCATTGGACGCTCCTACTCATCTACTCCCCTCTCGGAAGGGGTTGAACGGGAATGTCAGACTTGACATTTACAGGCAGTATATCAAATAGACCTAGGTGAATCCTCTAAGGGGACTACATCTGAAGATGGCTTTCTACGTCAAGCACTTCTTAGATATTCGAGATGAGATTATTGTACACCTTGTACTTATACAAGTATTGTTCACACGTCTTGTGTATCTCCCTTGGCTCCTTTAGGGTGGGGTCGCACAGACTCTAGATCTAGGTCAATCACCATATTGTTAGAGAGGATAGAGTGTGTACACTTTGTACCTTAGCAGAGGCAAAATTTGAGATTCATTTTCTTTTCAGATGCCTCGTATATTACGAGATTAGAGGGAGATTTTACTATTTGTTTAGAGATTGCAGATCCCTCTCAGATTTTTTCAAATACATCGATCAACGTTGCATTGCACTCTATCTCCGTGAATCCTTACAACTTCATGACCATACTTTATAGCTATCATTTTCCAAGAGTCGGACCCAAGCACAACTTATTACAACCTTCTTCTCACCCTCAACTCCGGCTCGAGGTGTGAAGCAACTATACAGTTTCCCTAACACAAGCCATTCCAGAGCTATGAGACCCTACAAGGGACTTGTTAGCCAGCGACACTCCTCTCATAACATTCAACTTCATCACAGGGCCTCTGATAGCCACACAGATCAGTTGTTGTTGGACTTTTTCCTTGTGAGGATGGATACCTAATCTTTTCCATGATGTCTCATGCTTTTTTCTTCTTTTGTTGTGCTTCTTCTTTTATGAACACCGTTTGGTGTTCCGACTGTCTGATTTTTTTTTCCTTAGGATAAACTTCCAATCCCATAGACCCACGTTGTGGTCTTTTATTGGATATTAATAAAAGTATCTCATCTTATCCTACATAGGTAGCATAAGAGTGATAATTTTGCATATATAAAAAATAAAACATAGTTTATCAACAATGAAAATGAAATTTACAAATGCATATTCTTTCCTCGTATATAAGAAGTGTACAATTCATTATGGCAGTATGAATCCCTCACAATTCCTACTCTAATGCAACTAATTTTAGTCGATTTCATTTACTCTTCAAAATAAATTTTCGTTGATGGGTTTTCCCATAATATTCTTCCCAACAATTAAATATGTTACCTCTAGTTCTGGCTCGCACCAAGTTTAGGTGTTGTGTGCACCACCACGCAGGAGCCCACCACCCACTGTCAATCAGTGTGCTTAGCGATAGAATTTTTTATAAAAAATATTAATATTAATTTGAGGTTAATTCCCTTTCTTATACTTTTAAGTTATACTTTAAATAAATACTATCAAGATGTTTTAAAAGAGGTTTCTGATTGTTTTCTACAATGGTGGCACAGTCTGTAAGACAGTAAAAAAGTCTAGATGATCAAGCCCATGACATTCTTGCCCTGGTATCGTTGAATGGAATCTCTTATGTTTTTCAAGCAGTGGCCAATTGCTCAGGCGCAATCAGTCATAATACATAAGTAGGAGAAACGACTAATGAGATATCTTCTGAGTTTGCAACCAAACCATGAATCAAATATGGATCCCTAAGACCATTGTTGCCAAGTGAAGTTTAAGTGAAACATAAGAAGATGAGGTTTTCTCACTTATTTTCTCCTACAGCGTATATAGGTTTCAAGGACTGGAGAATATAATTCAACTGTGTGTACTTTATTTTTTCCCAAGTGCAACAAAACAGAATGGCATATAAAATGTTACTGTGCAAAGACATCCATGACCTAGGGGATACAAAAGAACTTACTTTTATCATTTATGGAGTTATTGACCACATACAAGCATTGTCCTAGACACCTAAGGATGCAACTTCTCAAAAACTACCAAAACAATCTGACTTGGATACTACTAAAGTTTTTGATTTGTTACAACATGACAACAAGAACCAATAAGACTTGTGAGCTCAAAATTGCAACCATTTACACAACATCAAAAATAAAGAAGCTTATGTTTGCTATAATGCTAAGTATATCAAAAATCAAGTTTTAATGGCTGCACGACTGCAAAGTTAAGAAAGATCAAAGAAGTTGCCAAGTATTGTCAAGGCTTTCCAAAACCCAAAATGCAAACTGTTGGATGCATGAATCATCACGGAGAAATTAAGATAAGTTCCAATGATAAACAAAACTTAGCTTAGTAATCAAGTCCATTGAGCCTGGGGTTGAAAATGAAATTTGACGATACACAAACAGAGGTGAGTTTTAAATACAAAAGCAACAAGTGTAAAATAAGTCTTTCCAGTATCTTAAAAACAATTATGTTTGCATGTTTGGTACTGGAGGCAGTGAGAGAGAACATCTGCAACATTTCCAGGACACGGTATCATCAAAAAGGCTTGTCTCCAGTCTACATTGTTGCAAAATAGTGATTGCGGCAAAAACAGTTGTTGCTAAAGTGTATTGTCCTCAAATGAGACATGACTGATACTTCGTTAAAAAATTCATTATCAGGCTTGTCACAGATACATGAACGCACCTTAAAACATGGAAGAAAGTATTTAAGAGGATGATGTGGCATTACAACTCAAGACAGATGGTTGTATTAGAAATAACATGAACAAGGACACTTAAGGGGTGCCCAACCACTACAACTATTTTCTTTGAGGTAGAAATGGATACAGGATTGCCAAATGGAAGGATGCTCATCCCAGCTGAAATATGTATGAGGCCTTATCAGAACCACCAAATTAGGATTTTATTGAAGATAAGACAATCAGCCCTGATGGATCAGGATAAAAGAACCCGTATGAATTGTAAAGACAGGACTTTGGGGCTCAGGTCAGACCTTCGTAGATGGAATGTGGACATAACAGACCAGACTGCAAAATAGGAAATGAAGTAAACAAACAGAAAGAAGACTGACAAACATGTCAAGGACACAGAGAACTCTAACATGACACGATGGATGATAACAACAGGCACTAAGAGAACCCAACCTCTGGAATGTCTACAAACATCTGCACATTGGAAAAAATATGGTGCTCTTTAGAGAGACAAACAAGTTTCTAGGTTATATTCAAAGCTGAGCGTAGAACTCTGTTAAATTGATGGATTGATAGATCATAACAGAAAACAAGAGTTATAGAAGCTATCTAAGATACCTCAGTACTCAGATTCAATTAATCTCAAAGACTTTGAATTTAACTGCCTTTCCAAGGTGAAAACTGGAATCTTCAGGCTGTACTGCTACTGGCATAGGGGCTTGGTGAGTTCAAGTAACCCAATCCTTCAGCAGCACAGAGCAAGTTACCTAATGAATTCCAGATTATCATCTTTGATAGGGGCTTTCAGCAAAAGAGTGATTATTGGCGCATGAAAGTAAAATTTAAAAGTAAAAAATTGTAGGGGTGTACTTTAAATTCTTAGAGGGGTTGATCAACAAAAAAATCATCACCATTGTGAGTCATGACAGTGAAGGACATCCCACCTCCTCACATTAAGCTATGAGGCTGTGCTCTCTGAAACATATGTATTTAACTTTATTTTCACATTGGTGGTCACAGTAACACAGAGATGTTTGCATGCAAACCACCAGACCATATTCATACTTGTGCTAACCTAAGCTGATGAATTTTATCTATATCACCTCTAGGAACTCGCCTGCGCCTTCCCAATTATGAGTTGAGTACTTTTACCATTCAGCCATGGATGCAAAATAATAAGCATTTCGGTTCGGATTTAAATTGGATACCCAAAAGTTAAAACTATTGTTTTTGATAAAAAATAAAAAATATAATTAACTTGTTCGAGATTTGCATCAGATGCTAATTCCAGTAATAAAACAGCTGTAAACAGAATACCTAATTTAAAAGAGTTCAAGCCTTATTTCACTAGTATATGCCTTCAAGATCG
Organism: Cupressus sempervirens; assembly: GCA_028749045.1. Taxonomy (NCBI): domain Eukaryota; kingdom Viridiplantae; phylum Streptophyta; class Pinopsida; order Cupressales; family Cupressaceae; genus Cupressus; species Cupressus sempervirens. The sequence continues at coordinate 146,449,737 of CM053788.1, forward strand.
CTCAACTTATTTCCACATGCAACTCCACTGAATAATTTGTAGAATATATCATACTATGAACAAATTCTGTCACAGTTATATATATGCAAATTAAATTTTCTGGTTAGTTTCAAAATTGATACCAACATTGCTGCAAAATCCTTGTGACAAGTTTGCCACCGCTAAGGAAGCTCACAATATTTTTACAGATCTATCTGAACCTTCCTCCACTTAACCCTAACTACAGGTAAACTTACTGACATGTTGAAAAATATAGCATTGATACACTCATGAAGCATAAAGCAGGTTCTGGCAGATGCTCAAATTGCATCTGTTGTTTCTTGCCCTTCATGTGCCTAATCTTCCTCATCAGAGAACTTGATTTTCTTTGGAATTGGTGGAAGAGTTCCAATCTGAAGCAGAAAATCAACCAATATGATGATATCAGGAACTTCATACACACCCACCCTTTAATTTTATCTTGATAGCTGAATCCGACTTTCGACTTAATAACACAGATAATGCTTGTATAACCTATATTACTTACAATGTCTGGATACTCATACTCAATGCCAGCAGCTTGTATTTTCTTTCGCCGTTTTGCATCATTTTTCATTATTGTTTTGATAAGACGCTGCTGCTCTTCCAGAGTTCTTTCCTGTTTGCAATCAAATTCCAGTCACACCCATATGAAAAATAATAATTAAATCATCAATTCTAGTCAATGCAACTAAATTTTTAAAAAGAAAAATGTAATTTCTTTTCTTCAATATTAAAATTATAGATTTTAATCTAATAATGACGCCAACAAGAATCACAACTCATAATACTTACTCGATTATGATGTTTCCTCTCAATCTGCTGCCACTTAATTGGTTTGAACTTGCAATTTGCTCTTTCCCACCTATCAATAAATAACCACAATTATGTGCATGAAATTTAAGGTGAGCAGTAGAACAAAAATGCTTATATCTTTCAGTTACAATAGGAAATTGATAGCAATTTAAAAAGAAAATACAGAAGAACAGCATACATGCAACAATGCATTAGAATCAAAAACTATCGTATGCGTTTTTTCTAAAACCGCTCCATACCTGAATGGGTACGGTTTAGATATGGGTCCCAGGTGTAGAAGTTTGTAGCTGCGGTGGACATTTTTATCTCTGATTTTATGAGATAGAAATATGACGTTATAACCATTATGGTCATCTTCAGCTAAAAGAAATATTTGTGATTATATTTAAGTTAAAAAATACAAAAAATTGTGCCATACGTCATGGAAGAGGCATGCGTATGGAAATATTAAGTATTGAATATGTGCAAATATGAATGGTCTTATTTTTGAGACTCAAAGAGACCATCGTGTGCAAGATGAAGTCTTATGCAATCTATTTATATAATTGCTTGGTATATTGTAAATCAATCAAGAGAAACTCAGAAAAGTCTTGTACTATGAACATTTCTTGATCAATAAAAGAGATATTCTGCTGGTGTGGCAGGGTTTTTCCCCTTCAAGTGGAAGGGTTTTCCCAGGATAAATATTTTGACTCTTTTGTATAATGTTTACTCTCTTTTATTGCTGTATATCTCTATTTTCTGGACCAAAACATTAAGATGGTATCAGAATCAGGTTCATTAACAGCAATAAAGCCAAACATTGTGCTGACAGTTTATTTTTATCATTATGTCCTGGAACATCAGTTCATTATTATTATTGGTGGTCACTTTGTTTCTCATCTCATATGGTTGATATTTTTCTGATGAAGTATGAACAGGGAGCTTATATTCTTTGTTTCAGGCTCATTGAGAATCTATGTGGTATCGGATCGACAAGTTAGGGTACCTGGAGAGGGGAGATGAAGAGTCTTATGCAATCTATTTATATAATTGCTTGGTATATTGTAAATCAATCAAGAGAGACTTAGAAAAGTCTTGTAATATGAACATTTCTTGATCAATAAAAGAGATATTCTGCTGGTGTGGCAGGGTTTTTTCCCTTCAAGTGGAAGGGTTTTCCCAGGATAAATGTTTTGACTCTTTTGTATAATGTTTACGCTCTTTTATTGCTGTATATCTCTGTTTTCTGGGCCAAAACATTAAGATGGTATCAGAACCAGGTTCATTATCAGCAATAAAGCCAAAGGTTGTGCTGACAGTTTATTTTTATGTCCTGGAACATCAGTTCATTATTATTATTGGCAGTCACTCTGTTTCTCATCTCATATGGTTGAGATTTTTCTGATGAAGTATGAACGGGGAGCTCATATTCTTTGTTTCAGGCTCATTGAGAATCTGTGTGGTATCGGATGGAGAAGTTAGGGTACCTGGAAAGGGGCTATGCCACTTATATTTCATTATGCTCTCATTTATTGTAATCTATCATACTGATTGGGGCATTCAAAATCGTCCTCCACTAAAATTTGTGTCTACCGTTGTTTTTGGTCTCTGTTGGAAGTTTTATCAGGTATTCTTTCCTTTAGATTCCTTCAGCTTAGATGTGTTTGCTTGCCAGTTCTGTTCGATTGTGTTTCAGTTATGATGGTGATCGTCTCTCTTCTGAGATTGATTGGGTCATAAATTAATGATGATAATCTCAGTTCTTACCACTGCCAGCTAGCTCATATTATTGTTTTTTCTCAATATCTTGAGGCACCTGTTCAAATTTCTCCAGCTCGGTGCCATGCTACATGCAGTAGCAGTGTTGGGATTCATTTCCCTTCATTATTGACTATTTCTGCATTCAATGGGGGCGGTCAATATCAGTGTGTAAGCAGCTCAGGAAGAAATCAATTCAATTTACGCTGAGAGGGTCTATTCATGGACATGATTTTTGATGGGTGAGTGCCGGCATGGTCATAAATTATGTCTGAAGATGATTCATCTTCCATCTGTCTTCAGATATCTTTGTGATGATGAGTTATCACCCTTCGGTTTCTTTACATATCTTCACTTTTTTATGGTCAGTCTTCATGCTACTGATGCAACATCCGTTCGTCTTCTTCCTATAACCATTGAAAGTTGTTTCTTATTGTGGGACAAAGGAAAGTCAAAGATTACAATTCATGCAGTGTGAGAACGATATTGTTATAATCTTTCACTAGAAAGAGAGAATTTTGTTCTAGATTGGGTGTTACAAGATAGAAAGAGTCAGTTGAGGAGATAAGATATCAGGAAGAGGGAAAGAGCCAGGGTGAGTAATGTTCAGAACTGGCTGGGCAAGCAGAGAACTAGACAGTGTACCAGTCTTCTTCTACGTCTCTGACTGCAATGGCAACATCAGGTGCTAAGGATTGATTGTAAAAGTCACGTTATTTCGGTCAAGCAAGCCGTTGTTGGCTGGAGTGATGATGTAGCTACAGAAGAGTTCGGGTTGCTCGAGCAATATATTAACATTGAAGGTGTTCTTAGCAGATGCATTGAGACATATATTTATAATGTCATTTTCATTGTTTGGAGAGTCTTGCCAATCCATGCAAGTTATGTGAGAATGGCTGAGAATAACGTTCAAGCAAATTTTATGTTTTAGAGAGTTGGATTTTATTCTTGTGGACTATCGGGTGTTCTATCAGCACATGAATATCTGAGCGCTGAGAGAAGAAATTTTTCTTGAACTATCAAGGTTTTTGAACGGGGGAATTTACTCTATTTTAATATCATCATCTTTTCTCTCTCACGCATTGGAATGTCTCAATGATCTCTGACCAATCAAGATTACATGCATGTCTGTTACTCAAGAAGGCTGACAGGAAGGTAAGTGTCACATAACGAGGAAGTTTTTTTTTTTTTTTTTTTGAAGTTCTGTGTGACTTTTGTGTATCTATCTACTACATTTGCTTCAGACTCTTGTGATCTTACTTTTAGTATTCGTGTGATTCATTTTCGAGTGAATGTCTGAAACAATGTTGTGATACATATGCTTCCATAATATCTAGCGTGCTGTATTATAATATAATCTTTATTCCTTATTTTTGAGTTGATAGGTAAAGCTTCTCATTTTTTGAAGAAATTATAATAGCTGGGAAAATTTCCTTCTGACGTGACCTTGGGCAGGATGGTAAAGGGGCTTTGCAAGTTGTTTACAATTTGTTGATGGATGGGCTCTGCAACAGTGGCTTAATGAAAAAGATTGAGTGAATCGATTAGAGAGCAGGGGAACATCAATTGCAGATCAGAACCTTTGAGACTCAGAATTTTTTCATCAGCAGCAAGCAACAGTTAATATCTCTGAAGGTGGACAGAATCTTGTAAAGCATCAATCCTCTTCAAAGTTTTGGATTGCAAGATCTTGATGGGGCAAGGCATCAAGGTAGCAGATCCAGGGAATAATTAGATGCACCATATTCATTTCCTCTGAATGAAATTGCTCAACTGGAACCAGGCTACAGGCGAATACAATATCTAGGAGAGAACTGTCTGGCAATTTTTTCATGATTGTGTGAAAGACACCGAATGTTCTTTTCTAGTGGCCATATTTTCACCAGAAAACCCACTTGCTAGCAATCAGAAAGACAGAATCCGGTGATTTTTAGACTTTAGTAGCAAATTGCATAAAAGATAAAAACCAGTATATTCATACCGGGGTGGAAGGAAGAATGACACCTATTGGTCAGCGATAATCAGACAGAGTCAAACTGTATTGAATGGGAGTATCCTTCACACATACAACCAGTCACATCATTTTTGCATTCAATAAAATTTGTTATAAGGAAGTGGCACAGGCTTCAGAGCAGATTCATATCCATCAAATCCCACAAATAATTCAAATTTGATAAATTCCATCAGCGATATCCTTTAATCAGCAAATTTACTCATTCTTCCAGATTGAAATTGGGGTTTGGGTGAATCATCAACATAAGGTCAACGAGCTCCTAAATTGTGTACATTACCAGCGAATTTTCAAGTCCGAGCCATCAAATTGTCTTGTGAAATCAACAATCTCCTCAAATTAAGACATCTGAAGAACAAAAGGAGGTATAAAAGAGATCCTTCTTCAGCAGCTGTAGGTGCGAATTTAGAATTCTCTAGCAGCAGAGATTAACAACCAATACTGCCATACCCTAGTACTTAGGGCCCACCAGGAGAATATAGAACTCATGCAACATATCATTGGTCATTGAGATAAGCTGCTGGAAAGCGCACCAAACTTTAACATCAGAAGCAGTCTGTTCAAAGCCGGAAGTAGATACTCAAAGAGGCAGATATATGCTAAGGTGGAGGTAAGCCTGTCTACAATTGAAGAATCGAGTAACATTCATCTTGAGATTAATACCATCATCAAGGTCAGAATATATTTCATAAGTCTCTTCTTTGTAAGTTGCATTATTACCTATAGTAATTCTCTGTGATGCTATTGTATACATATTTTACTTTTAGTTTCGATAAGTGTTTGGCATAATGAATATTAGAATAAATATCTGTAAGGGAAGTTAGAACTGTATATAATTATTAGGGATATTACAAACTTATTTCTCAAATTAACTGCATTACTATTTAAATTTAAACATTTTTTAGATTTAACAATAGATGAGAGCTACTGGGGAAGGTTAAATTTTCTGGACTTTTATTGGCATAAATTTGTGCTCTTATTAAAACTAAAGATAAATTAAAACTGAAAAATGGCAGTCTTCATCTAATTTTCTACTGTACCAAAGACAATGCGCTCATCTCTGGTGAACGAAGTATCCTTTGCCCTTCTATCAATCGCTGAAACTACTTCCGGAGAACAAGGAATCTGAGAAAGGATGGATAGAGGTCTGGTCCCCTAGACCCAAGAAGGATAGATCATATCACCTCGGAGGGCAAAAACTGACCTAGGGCTAGGATCCCTAAAAATACTGGAAGAAGGCATCCTAATCAATCTAATGCTTTCAGCCCCCTTCAGAAGATTGATTCAGCAGAATATTATTCTCTTCCGATCCGATCTTCTATATGAGACAGAAGGAAGGACTCCCTAACTCAGGGACCTCCAACAACTTTGAATCGCATCAAGGAAGCAAATCAAATGGATCGTGATCTACCTATCGGAACATGAGATTAATTATCTTCATGAAGATGCCATGATCTAGGACTTTTTGACCGGTGGACAGGCCTCGGTATGGAGGTGTGTTATGTTGCTAACTGGCTTAGAAATCTTCAAGGAAAGCAGGCTAACCTAACAATTATGGAAAATGAATTTATATATTTGGCTTGTGATAGTTTAGATCTAAGAAATAAGCTTCTATACGGGGAAACCCTAGTTCTAAGTGATTACCCTGTAAAATTTCTAGAATGGAGCCCATTCTTTGATCCAAAAAAATTGGTCAAATTTGAAGTAGAAAAGCAATCCTTCTTCCTAATCTTCCGATATAACTTCTGGTTAAACATACACTCAAAATAATAGGCTGCAAATTAGGATCATATGTAAGGTTGGTAGAATCTGATATGCTTGCTCTAGTTCAATTATTATAATTAGAGTAGATGTTAATATAGTTGAATTTAAAACCCTAGATATTAATGTAAATGGTAAAATTATCTTTGTCAATCCAAGACTTGCCTATGGCCTTTGTAGAGTACAACCAATTTTTGTTGTTTCTCTACCTCAAGATGTCTATCATCAGGAAATTCTCCAAACACTCAAATCTCCCTTAATGAGAAAGGTAGGGGTTTTCCGATCCATTCGGGGGAGGAGATGGAGAAAGGAGAGATTAGGGACTGCCCTCCCCGCCTCAAATCGGTAATTATTAGTCCAAGTAATGTTGAGGAAGAGTTCCCTCTGCAGAAAACTACTCTTCAAGTCACTCCTTCCAAGGAAATAGTCTGATCTGGTCATCAAGCAGAGAAAGAGGAGTTTGTTTCCAATAATCTGGCCCAAATAGAGGAGGGTCCAAGTGGAACCCCACGAAAAGCAACGGAAGTCAATATGTTAATAGAGGCTTGTTGTGAGGTTTTCACACATCGCCCCAAAATCTTGGGGACCCCCTTTTTAATCGCCTTTAGGGCCAGTGGAGAAGGTTAGATGTATTTTTTCACCCGGTTTCAACTTGATTTTCCAGAGCTATCAGTTCTATCCTTAGGCCAAATAAGTTCAAAATTGATTTCAACTTGGCAAGATAAGATTGTGAATTTTGTACTTAGACGATTTCTTTTGAAAATTTGGATTTAATTGTAAATTTGAATGATTTTCAAATAAGGAAATTTTTCGTTAGACTTAGGTTCTTGGAAAATCTTATTTTTTTTGGTGAAATAGAATTTAATTTTGTAAGATGAAGTTAAATTGCAAAATCGATTTTTACTCTAGAGGCAATTTTATTTTTTGTCATAAAATTTTAATTATTTAGCAAAATCGATTTAGAGGAAAATTGCAAAAATTGGCTTTAATAGATTAAATTTGCCATGAAAGCTTTTGGTATTTAATGAAATTGGTAAATTAATATTAAGAAATGGCTTTTGGTTAGCCAAAATTCAACTTCAAGGATGTATTAATTAGCAAACCCTCATTAAATAGAAATTTTTAGCATCCCCAAGGCACCATTTAATTTCGTTTTGCAATTTGTGGTTAATTAGTAAATTAAAAGTGCAGTTTTCATTTTAGAAAATTAAAATTTTGGCAAAGTATTTAAAGTGGGCCACTAACTTAGCTTTAATTTTGGTTTTTTTTTTTCCTCTATAGGACCAAGTCGGCCAGCCTGGGAGGAAGGTGAAAGCTACTATAAAGGGAGTCCCCTCCCATTTCATTTTCATCAATTCATTTGCTCCTCATGCTTGGGCGAATTTGAAGCAAGGGCAGATTTCCAGACTTGGGCGAAATTGGTGGAAGGCAGTTTTTTGGCGATTTTTGGGCAATTTCTCCATTGCCATTGTTGGGCGATTTGACTAAGGGCCAGATTTTTGGCGTTTTTGGGGATTTTTGCTCCACTTTGTGGGCTGCGATTTGTGCCTTAGGTGGCAGATTTTACAGATTTTGCTCCTTCTTTGCTTGGGCGAATTTTGTGGAAGGGCAGATTTTTTTTTTCATGCTTAGCCGAATTTTGTGGGAGCCGAATTTTGTGAGGGCCGAAATTTGTGGAAGACAAAATTCTGATTTTCTAGAGGGGCTGCAATTTTTATATCAGATTTGGGCAATTTTGTTGGAGAAGAGATACATATGAAAGTTTGATTTTTGCATAGAAGGCAAGTGTTGGATAAGCTTAGAGGCTTTGTTTTCTAATTTGCAAAGGGATTTGTAATTCTTTGATGTCATATCCCGGGTTCCGAAAAGTTGCTGTAAGATTATTAGTTAAGGTGAAAGTCATCATCTAGAGTTGCAAGGAGTGCTTAAGCTGACATCCATTCTTTCGCTCTTTTCTAAGAATTGCACTACTTGGTTCTTCTTGCCTTTTGGTCCACCACTCTACCATCCCGTAATAGGGCGACGAGCATGGAGGATGATAGTGCAAGTAAGAATCCCAAGCGGGCAAACGCTAAGAAAGACAAAGAGGATATGACGCCCAAAACTTCCTTCTTCTCGAAAATGAAGAAAATAACCGATACTAATATCGCTACAATGGACATGATACGGATGAGGGACAGACTAAAGGAAGGACAATCCCCCTTGGCAAAGAGGATATACAAGAGCGGAATTGTACATGCAGCAGCTTTTCCTCCTACTTTGCCTTGTCCGGAATTGATTATGGAGTGTGCATCCAGATTTGATCTAGACAGTAAATCCATCATTTTTGGCGAAGGGAAGATAGTGTTGGCCAACATTGGCGAACAAGCAATTGAAGAGACATTTAATATTCCCCGGAGCAAGGGCATGACAGTTGTAATGGTGGATCAGGCGGCCAAATCATTTCAAGGTAACCAAGAGGCCTACTTCTCACATCTAAAGCGGAATTGGATACACGAAGGGAGGAAAGGAGTTAACAAATCAACAAGGCTTACAGTGGCAGATTTCAAGCCGGAATATGGCGATCTCATTGTTCTTCTCAGCCGGATCATGGGCCTAGCTCAAGCTATGCAATTCGAAAACTGGATGTACTTCTTCATTGATGAAATTGAAAAGGGAAAAGGAAAATTTGATTGGGCTAGGATCATAAGTGAAAATTTAGAGTTGCAACTTAGAACAGTTCAAAACCAAAGGCAATTCTACATGGGATCCTATCTGTTTTACTTAATTGCTAGATTGTATGAGAGTCCGGGACTTAGGGCCTTAGGAGAGATTGGTAATGGGCCGGGGCAATATTTGGTGCATGAATGCTATCCGCAGCTTCATTTGCACAATAACAAGGATTACAAGATGTTTTGCGATGCATTCGCCATGAAGACAGTAAGGGTATTACAAGGGGCGCCTGCTAAGAGACTTTCATCGGAAGCAGAAGCAAGGATTAAGAAGTTTGGGAGTTGGTTCATCCAATTCCCGCAATTCACATACATTAGAGTGGCAGGAAGTACAGTTTGTCCCAAGAGGCTTCCAAGATACCCGCCCGACAAGGTAGTTTTGATGGAATTGGCTAGGCAGCTTGAGCACTATGATAGAGTAATGAGGAATGAGGGGAAAACAGGCGTTTCTTTCTCAATTATAATTGGCAATGATAGTTGCCCAAATCGGGCCACCTTTGAGGCTGCGGAAAAGGAATTGGAGTGGTATCATCTAGGATGGTACAGAGCAAGGCAAGGATTCGACCCTGTTGGTCTTATCAAGGCATCTCATGGAAGCGAATTTAAGCATGTTCCCACTATAGAGGACTTTTGGGCCAATGCAAAGGATGATTTTCACGTGAGAAAGCTAGCTTTCTCGAGATTGTCGGTGAACATGATGAGAGATATCAGATGGAGAGGCCTTGATATTCCCGATCAATTGGAGGATGATCGTAGTGTGTTGAGAGAAGACTATGAGACAGTAGTTGGAACAGAGTTGAATCCAGTGGATTGGACGATCATCAGGATCCTTCCTTGGAGGCAGTCACAAGGACAGTAGATTTGCATACCGAGTCGTGGTATAATGCCAAGTTGAGAAAGCTACAAAGACAAAAGGTTCTCCTTACTTATGAGATGATGAAACCGAAGGAAGGTCTAGTAGAATCAATCGGACAGAAGGGTGAAGGAAGTGGCCGGCAATCGGAGACAGTTAGAAATAGCAAGAAGAGGGCTTTGGAGGTAGAGAAAAGCCAAGAACGTTCGGAACCTCCAGCCAAGAGACAGCGGGCAGCGCCGTCAAGGGAGAGTATAACTAAGGCTAGAAGCCAAGAGGTCAATTCGAGTGATAAAGGGGCCGCAGTGGAGGTGAGCTCTGATTCGGAATCAAGTGGCTACAGTGAAAGTACGGAGTACTCCCCTCTCTCGGAGAACCAGCAAGGAAATATGGCAGAAACTAGTAGAGAAGAAGATGGGCCGATTGATATTGAAGAGATAAGTCAGGCGTCTAAGGCCGTTGGTGATGCTTTGTTGGTCGAACCGAATCCAGATTTGGGGAGATGCACTGCACCACTATGGTTAAGGCAAATGCTTATGCCGAGAGGCGAGGTGGTAATGGCTCACGCAGTTGATGATATCCAAGGACTAATAGAAAAGGATGATAGCGAGAACCAAAAACAGATGGCAAATACGGTGGCAAGGGTAATCAGAAGCGACAGTGATGGTCACCGAAGGGTTCAGATTGCTATACCAACAGTCAATAAGGCAGCGGATGAGATTGCAGCCCAGGAGTACGAAATAGTAGAACATAATTTGGGAAGAAATACAGATGATATGGAATGTGAGGAGGTTCAGGAAGGCATAGCATCAATCAGAGATTGAGGAAGGCAAACGAAAAGATAGTAAAGTTAGAGGCCGAAAACAAATATTGGAGAGATTGCCAGCCAATCCAACAGCTGCATCAGGCAGCCCTTCCTCAAGACAGCGGGAGCAATTCAGAAGAGGTATCAGCTCAGTTACATGAAGTAAGGGGTTGGATCTATGATACAATCCAAGATGGGCGAAATTTCTTGCCCTCCATCTCAACATTCCAGTCATTGGTGACTGTTAGAAACAAATTCAGATTATTTGAAGAGGAATGGAAGAATTTTCTTCCCATCAAGGATTTGGTTATTCCTAGGCTGCAGGCGTTCATTAGGCTACCGGGGGCATATTTGGAAAGAGCCCGGTTGGTTGATGAGAGAGGATTGAGCATAGTTGAATCTTGGTATGTCGCATTGACTACCAGATTCAGAACACTTGAAGAAATTCATGATGAGATTGCACAACACGGCCCAAGCGTCGACACTTCCATTTCGACCATGATGAGCGACGTTGGGGTGGCGATTGATTTTGAGGGTATTAGAGAGGAGGATGTCAGTGAGACAGGATTTGGATCAAGATTGGATGAGTTAGGAAAGGCTGCTGTCAAAAGGAAACATCTGAACACCCTTTCCTCACTCAATGGTTTTATTGGGTTTGCAAAGGAATATGAGAAGGATCACGAAAGGATACTACAAGCAGCAAACAGCGTGGCAAAGTCAGCAGAACTCCGAGCGAAGCACACACCTTGTCCTCCTATGGAAGAAGTTAACGAAAGGCTAGCTAAGTTCATTGCCTTAGCTAAAAGAACAAAAGAAAAAGGAAGAATTATATTAGAAGATCATCTTATGTAAGCCCAAGTGGCAACTTTCTCTTTCTTCTAGAATAGGACAAGTGTTTGTTTCTGATTGGCCACCATTTTGGTGCCTTCTCATTGGTTGCCACTTTTGCACTTTTTTCATTGGTCCATTGATGAGGTGGCATCTTCTCATTGGCCGATGGGGTGGCAACCCTAATTAGGGTTTTTGGATCCAATCTGGATCGTCGATCTTGTTTTGATCTCTACCGTCCATTGTATTTTGGACCTCTATATAAGGCCATTGGCTCTCATTTGTAAAGGGGAGGAGGGTTTGGAGAAATTGTTGCGAAAATAATACCAAAGTGCTCTCTTTTTCATTGCATGTTGACTAAGAACATTGGGTGTTATTGCATGTTTTCTACTTCCACATAGTTAAATTTTTCTTTTCAAGTTGAAGCAATTTCATTTCAAGTTGTTAGAGTAAGAGTAAAATAAAATGGATAGTTGCATGGTAGCTTTGGTAGATGTTTGATAGGGGTCAACACTAGGCCACTAGCATCCTAGTGGCTGGTTGGGAGGCTTTGTGTGGTGATCTAGTTTACTTTCCTTTGAAGCGTTGCATCTATGGAGGTAGGGCCGCTGGTTAGCCTTCATTAGATTCGATCCCCGTCCATCTGCTAACCTTCCATTCTTAGGAGTAGGAGTAGTTGAGTAGCCAAATTTCATGCTTAGAAGAGGTTAGTTAGAGAAGTAAACCAAAACATCGGCATTCTCACCTTCCATCGCCATTCACCCTACATTGCCATCATCGCGCCATCAACATCATCTAGCATTCACACCGAACCACCATCTCCATTTTCTCACCAAGATCCAAATTTTTCTCAAACAAGAAAACGTAAGGCCGCCTACGTGATTACCAGCAAATCACATTGATAAAACTGAGCGAGTATCCAACGGTGTAAGGAACATCGGAGTTATACTCATGTCCCATGAGAGATAACTTTTCAAGAGAGGAATTGTGTATTTGATATTCTGTATCAAGCATCCAATTACTAATATGTTATGTAGTGACACAAAACTCACATCAACAAGGCTCTAAACAATATGGTAGTGGATGATCTAATGAATCAATTTTTGGATGAGATTTGCAATGAGGCAAAGGTGAAGTTGCAGAAATCTATTTTAATTTCTAAAATTATGGAAGTTGACCTCAAGGAAGAGGAATTAGCCTCTAGTGTTGATCAGGAAACAACAGACTTTGAGATCAATGGGGAAATAGCAGAGGATAACTTAGGACCTTCAGGTTTAGGACTTTCCCTCCCAAGCAAAGGAGATCCAAATTGTGCAAAAGTGTTGAAGAAGTGCAGTTAGAAATCCTTGCAAGAATTGAGATCTTGAGATGGGGGAGCTAAAGGTCAGGTTAAACTTACAGATATTCTTTATGCAGGGAAGGAGAAGATCCTTCCCATGGCGCCATGAACATCATTACATGGAATGTTAGGGGCCTCAACACCCCTAACAAGCAACGACTCCTAAAGCGCAACATCTCTAACACTAAGGCTGACATAATTCTTCTTCAAGAAACTAAACTAAATAGTAAAGAAATGGGAAAATTTAAGAGGTCTCTACGCTGGAGGGAGGTAAGATACTCCCCAGCACGAACTTGAGGTTGGCTTGTTTTGTTATGGGATCCGAGGAATGTCTCTATCTCCTCCTTGGAATTTCATAGAAATTGGATTTGCGGATCAGTGAAGGGTATAAGATCTAATTTTCGGTACAAGCTTTTTAATATCTATGGTCCAATCAACAACAAAGATAAGTTGAGGCTATGGATGGAACTGGAAGAAAAATTTCAATGTAGAACAAGATGGTCTATCCAAAATTGGAGGAGATTTTAATGCTATCCTTCATCCCTTAGAGAAACAAGGTGGCAGCAATTCTCTCTCTTTGGCATCAAAGGAGTTTTTTGATTGGGCTAATAGGCTAGGTTTGATGGAAATAACATGTTCAAATAATACCTTTATCTCGAATAATAGAAGGAAAGGCTTTAGCAATATTGCAGAAAGATCAGATATGTTTCTTATTTATGGGGACTTATCTTCTTTCCCTATTTCATTCCACTCTGAAGTAAAACCAATATGAGGATCAGACCACTATCCTGTCGAGCTGAAAGTTGTAGAGGATAAACGCACTAGTAATTGCCCTTTCAAATTTGAGCAAATGTGGCTTAAAGACAAAAATTGTATTAAACAAATTAAACAATGGTGGGAAGAAACAGAGGTCTCAAGCTCCAAACTGTTCCAAGTAATCAAGCGAAAACTAAAGGAGTGGACTTCAAAATTCTTTGGGAACATCTTTGAGGATAAGTTAACTTTGGAGGAAAATTTGGCATCACTTACTAATGAAGTTATGGAGCATGGAATGGGGGAAACTTAGTAGCTAGAAGAAAAAAAGATTATGCAAAAATATTAAGAAGTTCTTTCCAAAGAAGAGCTTTCCTGGAGGGAGAAATCGAGAGAGGTGTGATTGGAGGCATGAGACAACAATACTAAGTTTTTTCATAACAGTTCCAAACATAGAAGAACAATCAATCGAATTACATCTATCAAAGGGAGGGATGGAAACATAAAGAATTCTCCTGAGGATATAAGCTTGGAGGTAGTCTCTTACTTTGAAGATATCTACAATAGTGGGTAGGGTTCTAATCTGCTTGCCCAATTCTTTCCAACATCCCAAAACTAGTATCCAGGGAACAAAACAATCTTCTTCTACAAAAGATATCTAAGTCAAAAATTGAGTCAACTCTTAAACAAATACATTCGGATAAATCACCAAGACTAGATGGATTCCCTGCCTTCTTTCAGAAATGTTGGAACTTCATTGGGGATGATATTACTAAGGCTCTAGAAGAAGTTAGGAATTCAAGCAAATTGCTTCGTGAAGTTAATAACACTTTTCTTGCCCTTATTCCTACAAAGGGCAAGACCTATTACCCTATGCAATACTCTTTATAAACTCTTTACAAAGATTTTGGCCTCTAAGCTTCAAAAGATTCTATCCAACCTCATTACTGAGGAACAAATAGGTTTTGACCCTAGAAGATCTATATATGATGGTATCATTATAGCTCATAAAGCTATTCATTCTATTCAGAACAATAGATCCCATAGTATATGCTCATGCATATGATAGGATAGATTGGTGTTTCTTATGTAACAGTCTAGAAGCATGTGGATTCTCAAAACTGTGGATAAAATTAGTCTTCAAATGTATCACAACCCCGAAGATGTTTATTATAGTAAATAGCACCCAGGTTGGTTTTTTTAGTATTTCTTGGGGTCTCAGACAAGAGGACCCAATCTACCCATTCCTCTTTATTCTAATGACAGATGCATTAGAAAGGTCAACTTCTTGAGCTAGATCCCTAGGGGAATTTAATGGGATTTTGATAACTAGTGACCATGATCCTACTACTCACAGGTTGCTCTAGTTTGGATGTATCAGATTTGTTTCTTAACATGAATTTATGTATGCATGCTAATAAGGAGTTTCATACAATAGAGACATAAGATCTTCATAAATAAGAAGCTCTTTGATTATTTAATATCAAAATAACATATTTGTCACCTACTTGAAAGAGGTTGCAATGTACCAACTAGAAGACTGTTGATTTCCAAAGATTAACACACATTACAAGCGTCTAAATCAATTCAATTCAAGAAAACAATGCATACTAATACATATGATAGTTAATATATTTAAGCCCCAATTCCCTACTTCTCTCCTTAACTCAATCAATTGCCGATTTACTTGTTGTAGTGCTGATTTACTTGTTCTAGGGCGCTTGACACCAATCTACACTTGGTTCCCCAAGGCTTTGGAACCCTGTTTCTATCTTGTCTTGGGACTCACCTACCTTATGTAGATTTACTCCACCTTTCCCTACACAAGACAACCTTATCCTCTTGAGGGGCTATAACGAGTGATTAAGTAAATGGCTATCTATAGTAACATCTCATGTATTATGACTATATGTACAAATGTATAAAACATAACATACATACATATATATATTACATATATTTACACTGGAATACCACTGCTGATAAAGCAAGTAGGACATACTTTTAAAGGTAAAGATTGAGCAGTCATTATTTTGTAATTCTCATCTTGGTAGAAATAAAACTGTCAAAAGCAACTCATGAGTTCATTAGTATCTGATGGGCACAGCATTTAAAATGGAAGCAAGAGAGCTTGTTGATCAAGCCATTTCATGTTGCCCCCAAGTCAATGGTCTCCCTTTCAACTTGGTGAGATCATCATATTGGAAGTAGATGGTGTCAACATTCAATAAAGCATCGGCTGCTTACACAGGTCCCAGGTATGAAAAGGTGTGTACCACTCTATTGCAAAACGAGAGGACGTCAATAGAGAGATCTCTTCAACCAAATAGAAATTCTTGGAAAGCTTTGAGTGTGTGTATTGTATCTAATGGATGGAACGATATAAGAAACCATTGATTAATGTGATTGTAGTGTCCCCCAAAGAGAAAATGTTGTTTAAGGCAGTTGATTGTGAAGGGGAAGTGAAAGATGCACAGTTCATTTTCAGAATTCTCATTGAGGCTATAGAGATGGTGGGGAGTCCACCAAAAATTGTAGGGGTATAGGTGGTTTGGCTGAGGGTCAGTATGACCATATTTTTTGGACACCATACACTGTACGTCATGCAACAAATTGGCACTCAAATAGATACAGGGAAACAAATATACCAAGAGTGGGGGGAGAAACAGATGTTCGTGATGAACCATCAAATGTCACAATTGATTTTCAGATCATTCTCCAAATTGGAGTTATTGAAGGTAAATAAAATTGTAATTACTATAAGCCAAACAACAAAAAATGAATACACAAAGTAAGTGTATCACAGGCAACAGAAACTAATGCAAAAAAAACTTTACAACCTTGTTATCAATGCCCAAGCACAATAGGTATTCATAGTGTTCCTACAGTACACTCTATGACTGATAATGCATATGAATGTGAAAATTGTTTCTAAATGACAGTCAAATTTCTTTAAAATATCTTACAGTCTAGGGTGAATTTGCTCAGATGGAACAAGCTGAACTTTCAAAATGTGCTCAAACAAAAGATAATTGTGCATGCAATCTGCTACAATTTCAGCAACCTGCACAGAAGCACACCATCATCACATGGCAAGAAGCCAAACATACATGAAAATATACTATTAATAACATAATCTTATGTCTGTCTTAAGTAAGATAAATTCACTTGCCTCAGGAGACTCGAACTCAATGAAACCATAGTGTCTTGAATTCCCTGTCTGACATAAATACATATATGGAAATTATTATAGTTTCTCAATGTTGTGATTGATAAGATCAACAAAAAGTAGCATAAGAGTCAATGCAATATAATACAGAACTCCAGCCGAAACTACTGCAATATAAAATGTTGGCTTCATATAAAAACCACAACTAGAATGTAATGATTTCTTCTCTCAGCAGATATTAATTCAAAATTCAAGATGACTAGCATCCTTGTCTACTAATGAAGTAAGATTAAAAGGGGAGCATACAGTAATTCAACAAAATTTAAAATAAAGTTATGAACTCTATGATGCACAAAGGAGTTGACTGTTGAACCATATGAGGAAGCCAAAAACTATTTCAATGAGAAAACCTTTCAGGATGTAGGCGGGAAGGATACTCAAAGGAGTACAGCGAAAGAAAAGATTAATAAAGGGGAAGGGGCCTTAAGTAGGAAAAAGAAAAAAAAGACAAAAGATCCAATCTATGTTGGCAGCATCACAATTACAATAGCCAAATCAAGACAGAGTTGCTTGTCAACCTAGATCAATAGGCCGAAGGTGATAAATTTGAATAGCATAGCATTTCTGGAGATTTCCCATTTATTGGCCTGCAGTGGGAAAACGTTCTTTTGGGGGATTGGGAGACCATAATAGCAGAAACTGCAAGAAAATCATCATAATCAATTGTTCTAACTTCTTACCACCTGGCCATTTCTGTGGTTATTGCACACTCAAAATTGTGGCAGCTTTCCCCCCAAATTTTCCTGACTTTTAATTAAATTAATCACTAGAAATTGCATCTGCTTGTATACTGTCAACTTTATCTACTTTTTCCTGACTTTTAATTAAATTAATCACTAGAAATTGCATCTGCTTGTATACTGTCAACTTTATCTACTTTTTCCTGCTAATAGGGCAAATATTACAGTCCGAATTTCCCAAGGAATAGCACATAAATGGTCCATATTTATTGTGATCTCAACCTTCCCTGTGTGAATGAGCATCTGCTAAATGAACACGATAATGATTTTGATTTGTGTCAACACATTGAACAGACAGGCAACATGATCACATGTACAAATAGTTGAACTTGGAAGAAAGTAGTATTTACAAGGTAATTAAAGGCAAAATAGACTATTAAAGCAGCTCATTATTCCTTTTGTTTACTCATATGCATGCTACACTCTCTTATCTTAACTTTAGGAAGTTTGTGATAGTCTCTGATACATCAGATTTAGCAAAAAGCAGAGTAAGCAGTGAGAATGGATGTTATCAAGTTCTAATATATGATAAATATTTGTCTGTCTCCACTAATTGCTATACGCAGATTCTAAAAACATAGAAGAAAATAGAAAAAAGGTTTCAAGATTGACGATATTGCTATCTACAATTGTGCAGCCCTCATCATTTCGATGGAGTCAGATTTGCCAGCTTCACCATTAGTTTACTGAAGAGTGAAGATGTGGTCAGAAATAGTGAGGATTTGGTGTCACAAAACATAGTGATAAAATTATGGAAAATAGCATGCACCATAAAGGTCCATGTGGTCTCAATGGACTTTGTCCAGTTCCGGTGAGCTGACCTTGATGAACAACACATAACTAGCAAGAAAAGAAACACAGCCCATAGATGACCTTTCAACTTACCCAAGAGGGCTCCTAAAAGGTGTCTTTCCAATTTTCCGAAGTGGTTACCTAGACAAATGCCTTTTCCCATTTTTTTGTAACCATCCAATAGATATGAGCACATTACTCTTCCCCTTCCTTGTTCTCGTGTCAATAAGGATATTTTTATGACTTCAACATTATAAATTATAGAAAAGGTTTTTCCTTCTTGAAAATTATGATTTCCATTTAGTACAGCCACAAACATCAAAATATTTTCAACCTCCTACTTCCTCTTGGGCACATTCCTAGGTACGTGTAAACATAGATGCTTGTATTTATTTTAACCACCAAAAACTAACAGAAAATAAAAATAACAATACTTTTGGGCGATACAGGATAGCCCTACAGCCCTGGATGTTCCTAATTGGAAACACATGAACTGCTTCACTTTGACCATACAACATAGTGGTACAATCATGAAACATGAAACAAACGTGGCTTAAAATCAAGCAGATTGGACCTTTCTATAAATGTTTAGGAAAAGATTGGTTTTCCACAGGACTGGAGGTATTGGCTTTCATATTTGTAATTCCTTGGCTTCCCCTGGAATCCAATAACTGAGATAATTGGGGTTTTCTC
Source organism: Cupressus sempervirens (assembly GCA_028749045.1). Lineage (NCBI taxonomy): Eukaryota > Viridiplantae > Streptophyta > Pinopsida > Cupressales > Cupressaceae > Cupressus > Cupressus sempervirens. The sequence goes on from CM053788.1 coordinate 146,468,826, forward strand.
AAGCCTTCCAGAGGGTTGAAGCGGGATACCACATTTCCTTTTACTTTTAAAAGTTAACAGAGTCCCTAGATACAAATCTTGGATAAAACATTCAGCGAGAGCTGTAAGAGATTTATAAGATTCTTTAGGTGTAGAGTCTATCTCCCACCTACATTTTGTGGACAGCCTTGTCCTTGTTGGCAAAGGCTATAAAATTGAAACCAAACATGGCCAATATAAGCTCAATGCAGAGCAAAAAGCTTAACAGCTCCAAATCTAAAATCTTCTTTTTAAATGCCACTTCCACACAGTAGTACAATGTCACATTTTCTTTAAAATTTTAACTCATGAACTCCTCACTAGGCATGTCATATTGACTAGTCAAACCAATAATTGATATTGCAGGCCAAGTTGGTGCACTTAAAAGGATTATTATTATCTTTAGGGGGCATCTCCAAAGAATAGAAGAATCCCTTCAAGTTGTCCCTACATATATGATTGTCCTTCTCAAGTTTCCTCCTCACGTAGCAAATGACACTTCTGGAATAGAGAAGTCCTAATTTGTAGCCTCCCAATTGCTCTGAAACTCTAGCATTGTGAAACTCTGGGAAGGGCAACTGTTTTGTATCAATGGTGATTTCTACTTCTGCTTTTCAAGTGAAAGGAACAAAATCCTAGCAATGTCTCCAGACACCGACTATTCTCAAAGAAGACATGCTGTCCAATTGTTATTACCACTGATATTTTCTCTTGAACATGAGCAATTGTGGAAGATTAATCGATATTGATGTAACAATAAGTCTTTTGTTTCTCTTATTGAAAGAAAGAACCAAAGGCCTAGTTTATCAAGGATTTCAAAAAGTTATTGTCCAATGCATTATGTTTTGCTTTTCATTTGGCTACAAAGCAGAAAACAAAGATATACAGAATCTAGCAAAGATACGAAACACTAGGAGGTGTCCATTTACTACAAACATGGTTACCTATTTAACTATTACCCTAAATGTCTTTCAATAGAATCCTTTGACACATTAAATATATTTACATCATCATTGCTTGGAAATTTAAAATAACCATCAGTACAGACCTTTCTATTCCTTGATATTCGAAGACGTTTGATGGTTCCAAACTGGCTAAAAAAACCTAACATAAAGACCATGACAATGTCACAAAAAATACCAATTATATTTGCAAAATTAAAGTGAAATACTAACTAATGACCAAAAAAGGTGGAAACGAGCATGAAGATCTAGAAGGTTGGAACAAGGTTAATGTAAATGGCATCAAGTAGGGCTTAAGTGAAAAATGAGTCTCCAATTTTGCATGACTCAATTGCTAAACATCAATCACCAATCAGACGAAAACAATTATCAATGATCATCCAATCAAAACAAAAATTCATTTTCGTTTGTACAATATACATTCCTTACCTCTCATCTGGTCTTCATAAAATCCATGAGGTATATGGCCAATGTAAAGTACTGAAGATTTCTTCTCATCGGTACCAATCTGACCTCCCTTTACAACTTTTTTCTTAACAGAATGGGGTTGAATAGGGTCTCCATTATTTCCCTCCAATGGCTAGAAAATTTAAGAAGCAAAAAAAATGAGAAACAGAAAACAAGGAATTCACTATGGAAAAGAAAAACAAGCTGGATCACTTCCAAAAACATTTAAAGCATAAAGGACAAAACAATTAAGCATGACTGCATTAACATTATAATTCTCGGATTTCTTTAGAGTAATCCTACATACCAGAAAACCATCCATGCCCTGTGCCATCTCTCCCACCACCTTCCTCTTATTACCCATTCCTATCACTTTTGAGTTTTGACTGATACATAGTAATTAATCAGATATTTAACTTGACAATTTGTCACAAACTATGCCTAATATTAAAACAGAGATAAGCCATTATCTTGTTACAAGATGAAAAAGAATTAAAAAACTTAATTTGATCAAAGCTTTTTTCTTTGAATATTTTTAATCAATGGAGAAACCCAAAACTTTCCACAAACTATAACCTTTAACAGAAATAAATTGTTCTAGACAAATGAAAAATGTGACACCAGTTCAACCATGAAACCCAAAGCACTATGTTCATTCTAGGCTTCTTTGTAAGAAAATCTACATCTAATTTTATATGTTCACAATTTATAGCAAAGAGCAACTATTCAAGAGCCTTCTATGATTTAACAATTTGCAGAATGTATGCTCACACAACTGTCGGCTAAGTTTGAATGCTACGTGTGGTACATAGACTTACACTTGGGGTGCATGATGTCTCTTTAGTAGTTGTAACTAGGCGAAACCTAACCCCCATGTTTAAGTTTAAGTGCATGTGTTTTCCAATTCCATGGAATTGAATGATGATATTTAGGGTCCATAATGTACCAAATAATTCTTCTAAGGTGAAGTACATAAGGCAAGGAAACACACCAGTAAACATGCGGCCACTCCTCATAAGCAACCATGAGATTTTAGACACTGCTAGGACTGCAGAAAAGGTCATCAAGTGAGGGCCTACAAATAAAAGCTAAAAGGCAATTGATTACATACAGGAACAATGAATCAGGAGAAGGTTACATATGCCATAAACAAGCAAATGCTATCACAGTGACACGCATATGTACAAAACAGTAATTGCATTAGACATTTTAATAGAGGATAACCATTAAAATGAATGTCATAGATTTGAGATCCTTTGCAAATGTATGCTCACTGTTTTAGCTCACAGTGAAAAGATATGAAAAGTTTCACATGGAGACAGAGGCTGCCTTTGGGCGTCACCATGGCAATAAGTTGATAGTTACATACAAGGAGACTGTCAAAATGTAATGCCAGACATGACAGAACTATAAACATTATACGATCATTGTGAAAGGAACATATATAACAGAGATGGTGATTGACAAAACAACGTTTACAACAATAATATGAACGGCGGCAGATGAAAATATGTTCATATTCATAACTGTTAAAGCTTCTACAGTTACAATAGTATGATAAAATGAAAATAAAAATGATAAAGCTAATACAGAAAATACATGAAGCCGGGACCTTCAGGTTTTGACATTTTCACTCATAGGAAACCCAAATCAGAATGCACTGAGGGAAGAAGATTTTCAAAAAAAGATGTGCAGAAACAAGGAAAGCAAGGTTTTCATTTCAAACCCTCAAAGGATTCTCAAAGATAAAAGAGAATACACAGTTTCCTGAAAGAAGAATGTACCTGTGATATTGAGTCAGCATACAAAATTTTCATGAGAATACTACAGATAGCAGTAAAATCCATCAAACCAAACCCTCAGCCCCGCAAAAGAGCAGGTCTGAAAATGTGAACTGTAAAAATTGCAAATAAATAATTGATTCACCTGTTTGGGTTTTAGGGTTTTCAAACTATGGCATCACCATCGTAGTTTGGTTTAAAAGGCAACATTTAAATTAATAATAATAATAATAAGGTGAGTTGGCTAAAAGTCTCAATGGAGCATTAAAAGGTATACAAATAATTAAAAAATAGTACAATTAGTTTCTTACCCTAATAATTTCAACCCTATTCATTAGAACCCTAACCCAAATCAATTATGTAACCCTGATCCAAATATTAAATCGTAATTTTAGATAGGACCATTCAAATTCTAAGGGCCCAATTGGCAACGGGAATACAAGTGGAACAGGTATATGTAAATTCTTAAAATTTTGAATTCTTCGTTTGGATGCACCATATTGGAATTAAAATATGAAGTAAAATAGGAATACGTATTCCAATTTTGGCCCAAAAATGACGTTTTGCAATTCCACCCAAATAGGTGTTATTGGAATACGTATTCCTATTCCACTTTTATTTATTTTAGAAAACATAAATCTTGGGGTCCGCAAATTCCCCATCAACTATTGGCTGAACCAAACAAAGAACAGGAATACGTAGCCCCATTTTCTATTCCAGAATACATATTCCAGAATAGCTATTCCTATTCCCCTATTCCTATTCCCGCAGCCAAATGGGACCTAAACTCAATCAAACTATAACCATGACCTAATTGTAGAGTTCTTTTCTAACCCTAGCCCTAGCCCTGAGCATCAAAACCTAGTTAGAACTTTACAATCATATTTTAGTCAATAGGCTATATGTGGGAACTTTGTTCCCGTAAAATTACTTTTTTGGCTGGAAAATTGTCAGTCTTTGACCGAAAAACTATGAGCCCTTGCCATTAATTATTTTTCGACCACTTTTATCTCACTCGAACTTTAACTCCCGATTTTTTTTACTGTTTATTTAATTTAATTAGCTATTATCTACACTGTTAACTCTTGTTTATTTTCTTATTTATTTATTTATCTTCATTTTTAACTCTTGTATTTAATTTATCTATAATTTTAACTCTTACTTTTTTCCATTTATATAGAATATTAATTAGTTATTGTCTCCGCTTTTAACTCATGTTTTTCTTTCTTTTTATTTAATTTTGATTTTTAGAATTGATTGAAGCTTTAGTCTTTAAATTATTTTAATTAGTTTAGTTTTTTTACTTTAAATATTAATTTTTAGTTTAGCCAATAGGATATTTGTGGCAGGAGTTCCTTTTTTTTTACTATAATATTTATATTTCTCATATTAAATTTTCTTATTAATTTTTGAAGATTTTTTAAAGTAATTATTTTATTCATATATTTAAGCCAATAGGCTTTAAATTAGTTAAGTTTTTAGTTTTAATAATTATCTTTAAAGTTTTAGTTTTTAAATTAGTTTAGTTTTTCACTTTAAATATTGATTTTGAATTTAGCAAATAGGATTGGCAATATAGGTATTTGTATGATTGAAGATTTAGTTTTTAAATTCTTTTAAATTTTTTTAAATTAGTATAGTTTTTCATTTAAATGTTGACTTTTTTTAAGTTGGTAGATTTTAAATTAATTTATTTTTTAATTATTTTTAATTATTTTAATCATATATTTAAGCTAATAGACTTTAAATTAATAAGTATGAGATATTTTTCCACAGCAAGTTAAATTGTGATATTGTTATCAGAGTTTAACCATGTAGTTTTTGAGTCGAACTCATTGATTCATGTTTAATGAATAGTGATTTACAAGAATCCATCACTCATGATAATATATAGAACACTTAGTAGTCATTAGATCTAAGTGATTCTCACAGAGGTGAAACACCGGGACTTCACTTTTTTATGGGAATATTTTTTCGATGATAATTTATTAGTATATAGTAAATAAATAAGTAAATATTATTTATTTGATTTATTACAAAATTATATTTTATTTTACTTAAAGTAAACACCTATTGGCTCATCATTGCAAGCACAAAAGCTTGCGACTACTAGTTATAACTATCCTAAGATAATTATAATGGTGATGTAAACCTCAACCCTTATCATGAATTGTAATCAAAATCCTAATTTTAACCATAATACTAAGCATCATAACTATTTAATGTTATTTATTATTTACTAAATATGCCTACTATCTACATATTTTTTCACCGAAATGGCAACACAGCAAGCTTGACGTCCTCCTCGGCGAAGACCAGGGTTTACAGGTGCCACAACAGTGCCTTGGATGCGCAGAGACGAGCGAGATGGCAGTCATAGAGACTTTAGGTATTTTGTACCTAGATCATGGCAATTTTTAGACCGTAATCAGGAGATGTAGTATAATGACAATGTATCACAACGGAGGTTTAATCATGGATCACAACGAAGGTTTAATCATGGTCGGAACAGAGGCTCGCAGAATGATCAAAGGCCTGGGTGGAAAGGAAATGGCGCCCCACAATGTTTTAATGGCAACTTGGCGATGCAGCGTCGTTTTGATTTCAAGCAAATTGAAAGGAAGTTTTGGTGACTAAAACAAACCCAACAGGAGTCGAAGGTGGTGGCAGGTAACACTAATATTTTTAGGGTTTCTGCTTTGCCAGTTCAGAATCCTTCTTGGGGTTAGTAGGTTAAACGCCTTCAATGTAGCGCCTTTTTTCTGAAATGGTTAGGGTTGTGGCCTTCTGTGAATAAAATCCAAGCCTGGTTGCTTGATGACTGGGGAGCAAATATGGTGTTTACGCCTATGGCGAATGAATTTTATATGGTTATTTGCCCAACACCAGATGATAAGAAGGCTATATTGAGCGGAGGTCCTTATATGATGGATGGCATAGGTTTTTATTTATGTGACTGGCGTCCAAATTTTAACCCTGAGACTGAAAAAGTGAAGGAAGTTTTGATATGGGTAAATTTGAAAAACCTGCCATGGGAGTATAAGGATGATGAAACACTAAGGATGATAGGTAATAGTTTGGGTATTTTTCTTAAATCCGAGGAGGTGCTGGAAAAGAATCGTTTGTATCAATTTTCCAAAATTCTGGTTAAGATGCAAGAATGTTACTCTGTGCCTGATCGCATTGCTCTTCGCACATCCGAAGGGGAGTTTCTGGTGATCATTGACGCAGATTATGCGAATCATTTCCATCCTCAAGAATAGTTGGGGAAAGGAAAGGGTAGTATGGAGAATTTTTGCTTAGATATGATGAAGCAAATTGAACAGCAACGGGAAATCATTCCCCCGTGGTCAATCTCATTTAAGGAGGAAATGATACGCATACACAATATGACTAAGGTTTATCACGTGGATTCGGATGGAAACCACAGCAATATGGGTGGTTGGTTGGGTGGTGGTGAGAAGGTGACGACTGTTGTTCAGTCTCAACAAGTGGTGGTTCCTTCCCAACAAGACCTTAGCTCTATTGTTCCGAATACCCTTGATAAGAACAGTGGTGCTATGGTGGAGGAAGTGTCTCAAAAGGAGGCAAATGGTAAGGAAGCGGAAAGGGGTTCACCCTCTCCGAAGGGTATTAGTGGGCTGATGAGGAGATTTTCAAAGACATTCAGATTTCTCCTATTCGAACGCTGGAATCCTTTCTGGACAGCGAGATGGAACGAAGAAAAGAGGCACTAGTTTCGGAATCAAAATTCTCATATGATGAGGAGCTTGGTGCTGATGAGTGTGGGGTATTGGATTCATTAATGTTGGAGGAAGAGTGTTCCATTCGCATGACTCCATCTGGTATTCACAAATCAAAAGTTGTTGAAAAGAAGAAAAGGGGCCCAAAACCGGTGAGTGTTAAACTTGCCATGGCTGGCTGTGCATCGAACCAGGGTAAATTGTTGAGATTAGGAAGAGGATATACCTCTTCCCGGAGGCCATGAGGCTACTTTCGTGGAATGTCAAGGGCTGTAACGCCCCTGACAAACATCGCTTGGTTAAACGTGTGCTTGACCAAGCTAATTCAGATGTTGTTTTCCTTCAAGAAATGAATGAAGCTTAGTGGCAAAGGCAAAAGAGTGTTTTCTAAGAAGTTTTCAAATTGGAAGTGTGTGTTGGTTGATGTTGATGGTGCTTCTGGGGGTTTGGGCATCCTTTGGAAGGAGGCCTCTATTGGCATCTCTTTGGTGGAGTCAGGCCTTCACTAGCAACTGGTTCTCATTTCCTCTTTTCAATTGCAGATGAGTTTTTTGGCTTTTAATGTATATGGGCCGTGTCAACAGACCCAAAAGTCTCAATTATGGGCAACATTATCGGATAAATTGAGCTTGGGGGAGGGTAAGCTAGTTTTGTTGGGTGATGATTTTAATGCTATTTTATCCCTGAGTGAGAAATTAGGAGGGGCTACAAATTTAACTAGGAGTCACCAAGATTTTGCTGATTTTGTTCTCATGGAAAATCTTCAAGATTTACCCTTCTCGAATGGTGTTTTCACTTGGACAAATCCAACAAAGGTTTCACTAATATTGTTGAAAAGATTGATTGTTTTCTTTTGGGTGGAGACTGGTTGGGCACGGAGTGGTTATGCCAAGCTGACATTTTACCTCTCACAAGTTCTGATCATTTCCCCATCTGTTTGAATATCAAGGATGATTCGGTTCCAGAACGAGCCCCTTTTCGCTTTGAAAAGATGTGGTTACGAGAAAATGGTTTTCTTGATCTTATTAAGAACTGATGGAGCTCAGCTTCTAAACGAAAAGGTTCATGTGCCTTTAAGTTTTTAAAGAAATTGCAGTTCTTAAAGGAGCAATTGAAAGTCTGGAACAGGGAGGTTTTCAAAAATATCTTTGATGAGAAGTTTAAGGTGGAGAAAAAGTTAGCAGAAGTGAATGAGGTGGTCATGATTGGAGGCATGGATGAGACTCTACCAATAGGAGAAGAATCTGAAAAATGACTATGTTGTAATCCTACAGAAGGAAGAGGTCTTTTGGAGGCAAAAGTCTCGTGAATTATGGCTCAAAGAAGGAGACCGGAATACCAATTTTTTTCATAATTCAGTAAAGGAAAGGAGATCCCTTAACAAAATCTTTTCCATTAAAAATGTGAATGGAGAGACCAAGCATTGATTAATGGGGAGGCTGCAAAGTTTTTTAAAGATTTGTTAGGTGTTCAGCATGAGGAGACCTCTGAGGAGGACTATAGGGGTCTGCTAGATGGTAGTCCAAAACTGGTAACAGATGCCCAGAATAAAATATTAACTGGCTCGGTGTCTAAGGAGGAAGTCAGATGTGCCCTTTTCAGTATGGGTAAGGAAAAAGCACTTGGTCCAGACAAGTTTCCTGCCCTTTTCTTTCAAATGGCTTGGGATTGTTTGGGTCAAAAGCTTTGGGAAGTCATTGAGGAGTCCAGAAGGAAAACCTTTGTTTTTAAAGATCTGAACAATACCTTTTTATCCCTCATGCCCAAAAAGGGAGAGAGAGAGACGTTCAATGACTTTAGACCTATTTCGCTTTGTAATACGGTTTATAAAGTGATTTCTAAGGTGATGGCAAATAGGTTCAAGTTGGTGTTGCCTACTATTATTTCCTCGGAACAGAGTGGGTTTGCTCCTGGTAGATCTATTTATGAAGGCATTATTGTTGCCCATGAAGCTATTCATTCTTTGAGATTAAGTAAGGGAGTTGGGATGACGATTAAATTGGACATTCGTAAAGCTTATGATAATGTGAACAGGCCTTTCCTTCTTAAAGTTCTCGATAAGTTTGGCTTTAGCTCTTGTTGATGTAAGTGGGTCCTATCCTATATTGATTCCCCTCGTATCTCCATCCTTGTCAATGGAAGCCCCCTAGGTTTCTTTGAGATGAAAAGAGGAATCCGCCAAAGGGACCCTCTATCCCCCTTTCTTTTCATTATCCTAACAGAATTGTTGGGGAGGTCGATTTCAAAAGCTAGGTTGGAAAAAAAGTGGAATGGGCTACGGGTTGCAAGAGGTGTGGATCCGATAACACACTTACACTTTGTTGATGATAATTTTCTAATGGGGGAAGCTAGTACCAAGGAGGCTCATAATATAAAAAAGGTGTTGGAAGTCTATGGTGAAGTTTCGAGACAGCTCATCAATTGGCGTAAATCAGAGATTTTCTTCTTCAACACTGCAAGTATGACTCAAGCAAAGATTTGTAGAATCCTGGGTATTCAGCATTGGTGTTTACCTAACAAGTATTTAGGAATTCCGTTGTTTCAAGGAAGGAATAATTTGAACCTTTGGAAGGATTTGATTGATAGCTGTGTTAAGCACTTGGATGGATGGAAAGGGAGATGGCTATCCTTTGCAGGAAGGATTTTGATGCTTCACACTGTTATATCTGCAATTCCCACCTATTTGATGAGCTCCTTGAAGATTCCGATGGAAGTGCTTAAGTTTATAGAACAGAGAATGAGGAAATTCCTTTGGAATGGAACCCTCAATGAAGACAAAATTTCCTTGATAGCATGGGAAGCTTTGTGTAAGCCAAAGAAACAGGGTGGTGTGGGTCTGCCTAGATGGCAGGGTGTTAATAAGGCTTTGGGTGCAAAGTTAGTGTGGGATAAGTATGCTAATCCGAACCAATTATGGGTAAAGATTCTATAGGCAAAATATTTAAATTCTAGAGATCCTTTACGAATCCTTACTGTTAAAAATCCTCCTAAACGTTCAATGGCGTGGAATTTTTTGCTGGATTGCAAACCTATTATTACTAATCATATTTCTTGGCAAATTGGAAATGGGGAATTTGCATCCTTTTGGCACAACTCCTAGAATGGTCTGAGTAGGTTGGCGGATCTTGAAGGGGTTAAGGATCTCATTCCAATTATGGAAGCTGAATGGGGAGAGACAGAAGACTGTTATGTGGAGGAGAAGCAATCTGAGGTGGGTGTCTACTGGGGATGAAAGGATTTTTCACATTTGCAGTTATCAGAGGCACAAATCTTGAGGTTGAAAGGTATTTTTCTTGACAGGCAGATAACTCTCAGTAATAATGAGGATAGAATTATTTGGTGTGCTTCAAAAAGTGGTGGTTATTCTGCTAGATTGGGTTATCAGCTTAGGTGCCCTACTCCGGTCTCTGTTGGTTGGCCCTATACTTTGTGCTGGAATAAGTTATGCCTACACAAAGCTGGTGCCTTTGCTTGGCTCGCCTTGAAAGGCAGAATTCTTACAAATGAAAGGAGATACAAGTTTGGTTTTGTGGGCCCTTCTCGATGTGTTCTTTGTCTTGGTGCTATGGAAACTACGAATCATCTGTTGGTGGATTGTACCTTTGCTCAACATTGTTGGATGAGCCTGATGAAGCAGTTATGTTGGTCGGCCCCCTCCCAAAACTCTTTTAGGTGTTTTTCAAAGTTGGTCGTTGAACTTTAAAAAATCTGTTTTTTCAAATCTTTTGACTGTTAGCCCAACTTTGGTGGTGTGGGAGATTTGGAAGGAGCACAACAGGAGGATTTTTCAAAATAGATTGGAAAGTATGGAGATGGTGTGGGGCAGAATTCACCAAGCTATTGAGGAGTGTGTGAATGCAAATGGTGTGGTGCAGCATCTGAGGCGACCCTTCAATTGGTGGGATAGTAGAGTGCAAAAGTTATGGCCGGGAGTCAAAATTAAATGGGCTAACAATGGCGGAAGGGAGGATAAGGTGCGAATAGACAGGAAAGCGATTAGATGGCACCCGCCCAAAGGGGAGTGGATCAAAATTAATTTTGATGGCACCTCTAAAGGAAATAAAGGCTTATCAGGGGCAGGGGCTATAGCTAGAAATGTAACAGGGGACATTATTGGTTCTGCAGCGAAGCAGATAGCAGATGGAACAAATACGACTGGGGAGGTGGAGGCAGCAATCTTGGCGGTGCTACTGAAAAAAAATAAGGTGTTTGGTATCTACATTTGGAAGGGGATTCTAAAGTGATTATAGACGGTATTGTTAGAGGGATGATGCAAGCATGGATGTACCAACATCCTATTTAGAGGATTCGAAAAGAATTGGGTTGTTTTTTAAATTTTAAAGTAAATCATGTATACCGAGAAGGGAATGTAGAAGTAGATAAGTTAGCCAATTGAGCAACAACTTTCCCCAAGGTTAACTATAGTTGAAGATTTTCGAGGGGTTTTTTGTGATGATGATTTTGAATTCAGTAATGGTTAGAAGTCGGAGGACAATCATTTATGAATATAATGAGAAGGTGATGGATGTGACAGGTCCACGCATGTGAAAAATGGAAATCAATGTTTTGTATATCTGTTTTTTGTATGATAAGATTTTGTCAGAGTTGCGTATCGATTTGGCGGAGGAGTTTTACGAATATAGAGATGGAAAAGGCAATTTAAGTGTGCGTTATTAATGCACCCATACAATCGGCAAAAGCCCTCCTTTATTAAGCAAGGAAGATGGCGCTTTTGTGTTCAGTTGTTTTTTCTGTAGCAAGTTCAAAGAGAAGGCAGCAACGGAGGCCTCATTTGCTCTAGAGTCTGACAAGCAGCTAAAAGCTTTTAAGGGACCAATCAGCAAGGAGCGACTGAAGGGCCTGCTAAAGGTTAAAACGAAGGGTATGATCGAAGTTGTATTAGGAGTGATTGGCTCCCAATTCTAGAAACGAGCGGTTAAACAACGTTGCAACCTAGATGTGATTGCCAGAAGTGGGCTACGTGGCGAGGTCTTTGTTCAAGAAAAATTTGTTGAGTGGTCTCGACTCTATCCTAGAATGGTCGGTCCCGAGTGTTGGCTCTAATTTTTTCGAATGTTTCGAAGATGAGGACGAGGGGCGACGATATGGGTATATCCCCTTCCTCAAGTGGAAAGCCAAGGTGGATAAGCTATCCCTTTATCGTGAAGCGCAGCAAGCATGGGAGAAATTGCAAGCAAAACTGAATAAGCCGGAAGGTGGAGCAGATAGACCAATGACTGAATGGGCAAACTTTCCCCACCATCGATGTAGTCCACAAGGCGAGAGAATGGCATCTGAAGGACAAGGGAAGGCTCCGCTGGAAGGATAGGGTGCTTCGCTAGGTTCCATGGCTGGTGTTTAAAAGTTTTTTGTATAATTTGATAATATTGTATAATGTTTAATATAGTAGTTGGAAGTGCTATATAGCTAGGGCAGGTGGTTAGTAGTTTTTTGATTAAACTGCAAATATTATATGTAAACTCAGGTGGCAACGGTAGGAAGGTTTTTTGATGGTTATAAATTATGCCTGGTTGCTCTTGGGGAGCTTTTTGTAACTTTTTGTAACCTTTATTTTTATTAATATTTATGAATCATTACCGACCAAAAAAAAAAATATTCCTACTATCTAATAATAAATAATAAATTTATGTAGTTCATAAAAATATTATTTATTTTTTAAATCATTAAAATTAAAATTAACCATATCTATTATGTAAATTTAAAATCATCTAAAAAATGATTTATACTTGAATAATTCAATAAATTGAAAAAATCATTAAAAAAAAATTGGGTCGATAAAGTATCATATATATTAATTAATAATAATAAAAGGTTACAAAAAGCTCTCCATAAGCAACCAGCCATAGTTCATATACATCAAAAAGAACCCTTCCTACAACTACCTCCCAAATTTATAGACAATACCGATACGTAAACAACAAAAACCACTAACCACCGCACCTAGCTATACAACACTAGAAACTACAATACTAAACACTACATACAATATTATCAATTATACAAAAAAACTTCAACCATCAGCCGCAAAGCATTGCATAGCACCCTATCCTTTCGCCAACGCCTTCCCCTGTCCTTCAAATGCCATTCTCCCGCCTCATGGACTGCGTCAACGACAAGGAAAGTTTACCCATTCAGTCACTGGTTAATCCTCGCCGCCCTCCGCCCTATTTAGCTCCGCTCGCAGTTTCTCCCATGCTTGTTGCGCCTCATGGTAAAAGGATTGCTTATCCGCCTTGGCTTTCCACCTCAGGAAAGGGATATAACCGTATTGCTGCCCCTCATCCTCCTCTTCAAACATTCAGAGAAATCATAACCAATGCCCTGGACTGACCATTCCAGGATAGAGTCAAGACCACCCAACAAATTCGCCACGTAGCCCACCTCCTTCGTTGTAATATTCAGCTCCAACCCCCACGCTACCACCATAGTGGTCACAACCAAATTACGTCGTTTTACCGCTCGCTCTTGGAATTGGGAGCCAATCACTCTTAATACTGCTTCGAGCATGCCCTCTGTTTTAATCTTCAGTAGGCCTTTCAGCCGCTCCTTGCTGATCGGCCCCTTAAAAGCTTTCAATTGCTTGTCAGAGTCCAGAGCAAATGAGGCCTCCATCGCTGCCTTCTTTCTGAACTTGCTAAAAAACACAAACTGAACAAAAACGCCATCTTCCTTCCTGATAAAGAAAAGCTCTTGCCATTCGTATAGGTGCCTTTAAAACGCACGCTTAAACTACCTTTTCCAACTCTGCTTCCGTAAGATTCCACCAAAGCGATCCACATCTCTGACAAAATCTTATCATTGGAAAACATATATACAAAATGTCGATCTCCCATCCTCCACACACGCGACCCTGTCAAATCCACCAACTTCGCTTAGTGTTCATAAATGATCGTCCTTCGATTAATAACTGTTACCAAATTCAAAATCCTCCTCACAAAAAACCAATCAATAATCCTCAACAACAATTAAGTTGACCATAGTGAAAGTTGTTGCCCAATTGGCCAACCTATCCACTTCAACATTCCCTTCCCGGTAAACATGATTTACTTTAAAATTTAGAAAACTCCCCAACTCCTCTCAAATCCTCTGAATAGGGTGTTGATACATCCATGCTTGCATCGTCCCTCTAACAATGTCATCTATTATTACTTTGGAATCCCCTTCCAAATGGAGATCCATAACACCCAATTTTTTGCCCAGTAGCACCGCTAGAAGTGCAGCTTCCACCTCTGCTGTCGTAGTAGTTCCATCCACTAGCTGCTTCGTTGCAAGACCAATAATGTCACCTGTTGCATTCCTAGCTATAGCCCCTACTCTTGATAATCCTTTATTTCCTTTAGAGGCACCATCAAAATTGATTTTGATCCATTCACCTTTAGGCGGGCGCCATCTAATCAATTTCCCGTCAATTCGAACCTTATCATCCCTTCCACCATCGTTAGCCCATTTAATTTTGACTCCAGGCCAAAATTTCTGCACTCTACTATCCCATCAATTGAAGGTTCTCCTCGAATGTTGGACCACACTGTTCGCATTTATACACTCCTCAATAGCTTACTTAAGTCTCATACATTAAAAATATTTATAGAATATTTATTATGTATATATTATAATATACTATGTTATATTATGTTATTTAAGAAGCAAAAATCTAACTTATCCTATATTATCTTACCGAATTCCTTAGCCCCCAACTAAATATCCATAAGCTCCATACAGATCTCTATTCTTTTTATAAAAACATATCCTCAAATTCCATCCGTCAACAACAGTCACCCAGATCTGAAACAGAAACCAACGGGTGTTTGCCAAACTACTTAATGATTCAATGGGCACTAATAAAATTACTTGAAATGCAACATGCTCCAAGAAAAAGCCCTCGAAAATGTTTAATAATAAAAACAAAAAAGCCATGGTGAATATTTTGAGTGTACCTATTGGCAGATTGAGGTGTTTCAGCAGCCCTTGGTCCTTTGCTGCAAGAGAAAAACTTTCTGCAGACACTGCAATTGAAAATAAAAAACAAAACGTTTATTGCGAAAGCCTATAGATCTAAAGCATGTAACGACTAATCTAAGGCAACGCTATGTTTCTACTTTCAATACCTGCGAGTTCAGATTCAAGCTTTGCAGAAATCAGATGCAATTGGAAGGAATAAATTGGTAGAACAGTATAAGAAAGCCTTGAAACTACCAATGAAGGGAAAAATCAACACCAAAGGGGTAAAATCAACACGGACGCGATGGAGGAGGGAAATTTGAAGGAAAGAAATCAAGGGACAAGAATGGAAAGATTTTTGGCATGGAAACTTTTGAAGGAAAAAATTTTCTGGTGAGGCTGACAATTTGCCGATAGAAAATTGCAAAAACCGGGAGCAAAGCTCCCACATATAAGCCTATCGGCTTAATTATAATATACTATGTTATATTAGGTTATATAGCGTTAATATTAAAAAGAAATAGATAATAAATTTTTTATTATTAATTTAAAATAAAAAATAATTACTTCCGCAGAATCTGGAGGCATGTCACTTGCCTTAATATCAGTGTGTTTTTTTCCATAGTTTTCTTTACGTAGACAGTTGTTGATGTCAGCGAAGAGAGAAGAGATGGCAAATGGAGAAGAAGCAGTGAAGAACAAAATTAAAATTCAAAAGATCTGAACTATATCATATCTCTGTTGTGCAAAAAAAGGGGATGTGGAATGCATAAAAATGTCGCTTGACACCAGTGTGGATGCAAACTCCACTAATTTTGATAGCTAGACTGCCCTTCATGAAACTCATTCCGTTTCACTTGCATTGAAACAATAAAAGCTTAAAAGAAGCATTGAAAATCGTCCTCTAAATTATGGTTCCTTCCCTACTATGATAGGAATCTTAATTAAAAAATCATTTACGAAAACCTTCTAAGCAAAGTCTAATAGCTAATCCTAGCTGAGGATAATCTATAGGTTGTTAAGTGATGGTGCATGGGGAACCAGGCGATGATTAACCACAATATTTATTCCGTCGATCGGTGAGATTTTCCTAGCAAAGAATATCATATTTGAAAAACTCCTAAAACTCCAGAGATTTATAGACTAAAAGAAAGATGCATTTAGTTACGAGATTATACAGTTAAGGAAAATAAATTTGCACAAGATTGGCAGACTCTGACGGTAAAAGGATAAGAGTTGTAGATTCTGAGGCGATAGTAAATAGAAAGTTCCCAGGTAGGTATTTATTTTTCATTCTCTAGGTTTATTTAAATGAAATCCATAGTGATTGCTATAAAAGTTTTATGGTAATTTTTTAGTAATTTTTCTTTTGGCCTTTCCTTTTTGTTTGGATGTTAAAAAATCATTGTTGAAAACATTGGGGTCTAGCTTTCTTCGGGTGCTTAGACATTTTTTTTGAATTATTGAAATGTAAGGATTACTGTGAGCGTCTGCTATTTAGTGCCCCTAATGTATTTGGAATTAGTTTTTGCATTGAAATGTTGATATGGAGGTTTTTGTTGTGAATTGTTGATATTAAGGGTTTGTTTTGAAACTTTGTTTCTATTGAAAGTTCGGACCCGAGGATTTCAATTGAAAAGCATTAGGGACGGTGTATGTCATACCTTCTTAGTTAAGGTTTTGACAAAACAATGTTTTGTTTTATAGTTGAAAGAAATTTTGAAAGGATCTATCATTTAGGCTTTCTTTGAAACTAAGGGTTGTTTCAAAGTATTGGAATTTAATGTTCTATTAGTAGTTGTTTTACATGAGGATAATATTCTTTCAATCTGCGACAATATTGTGGAGGTGACTGATTTAAACTTCATTTTCGTTGAAGGTTTGGACTCGAGGACTTAAATTGAAAAGCATTAGGGACTGTGTATGTCATACCTTCTTCGTTAAGGTTTTGATTAAACACTGTTTTGTTTTGTAGTTGAAAGGAATTTTGAAAGGATTTATCATTTAGGCTTTCTTTGAAACTAAGGGTTGTTTCAAAGTATTGGAATTTAATGTTCTATTAGTAGTTGTTTTACATGAGGATAATATTCTTTCAGTCTGCGACAATATTGTGGAGGTGAGCTGATTTAGCTTCATCTTTTTGTAATTATAGGATCCTATGGTAAACAAAACAAAAAATTTAAAAATTGTCCCAAAATTGAATTTATTACAAATTATACATGCATTTTCTTTCTGTATCAGATATACAGTAACCAAAATGATTACATTGGAGAGTCTATAATATGATTACTAACAAAACAAGAGTAAGTGTCGGAAGTACTTTAGGTCTAATACAAAAACATATCTAGAATCAGACATCCATCTATGAGCATTATGTAACAGAAAGCTAAAATATCACTAAAACCAGTCAGCTCTTAGTCTGTCATTCCCCTGCCTCTCGATTCATGTTATCTAACCATTTTGGCCCTCTGTCCATCTAAGAACACTGTCTTCTCTGATCCACAATTGATATGGATGCACTTCTCTTGCTGCAACTGGTATAGGAGGTGTTGCTGCATCCAGAACAGCCACTAGTGGAACAACACCAATGGCTAGGATCACCATAGGAGGGCCTGCTGTTGTATGTGGAGGATGATCATGGTCTCTATTCAACTTCTGTTTCTGATTTCTTATCTTAGCAAGGAAGCTTTGGAGAGCCAACTCAAATTGGTTCATGGCTGGAGGGGCTCTGGCCCATGTGTACCCATTTGAGATCTCTTCCTGATACATGCTAACTGTCCCATTGTGAAGTAGTCTCTCAAATTTCCTTCGATCAAGCTTGAATGTGATGGTTACCGGAAAAGCAATATCAGAATATGCAAGTCTCCTCAGAGACTCATTAAGTGATCTTTGTACATTATTAAACAAATCTCAACTGATAAGACAGAATATAGCCATTGAAATCCTCTTTAATACCGAAATTGCCAAGTACTATCTTAGAAATAAGAATGTTTTTATGCGCAGATAGACCAAACATAAACCAAATCTCTTTGGCCACCAAACAATCAAAGAAAAGATGCATGAAGGTATCAGGCAGCAGCATGCGTACTGGGCATGTGTTAAACTCCCCCTTTGGCTGTATAACAGGGAGCTTTTGGAGCAAGAATTTCCAGAAAAAACACTTCCTTCTTAGGAGCAATAAGACTGCGCCAGAGATAAATAAAACAGGTTTGCTAGAGAGAGTGTGGGAGGTCAAGGAACCAACAGAGGTTAAGATGTTCAATAATGCCATAGTTATCAGCAAGAAGAGAGTATAATTCTTTAGCTTTTATGGACGGAAGAGGGGTACCATGGGGCCACTGGAGGGAAAGAAATCTCAAATCACTTAAGTCACAGGACAAGGGGAGTGACAGTGAAAGGCGAGCGGAGCGAGGATGGAAATGGTCCTAAATTACTCACTAGGAATACCAAACTTGGTCCTCAAGGTCTCCTAACTTACAAAAATCCTCTCACTAATGATACCAGACATTTCCTTGATGCCTTTGCTGGCCCAATTTCTGGCTGAGCAACCTTGAACTAGTGTGAGGGGTTCATCTTTGTGCACTAGGTTCCACCATATGGATTTTTCACCACATACATGGTTATTAATTGTTAGCCCAACACCACTCATTATGAGGTGTTTCACTGACCCTCATGCCTTCCATACTGTTTTAAACACCTCTGACCCTGCCACCTTAACTAAAAAGTTACCTCTAACTATATGTCCTAGTGGGAGTCCTTTCCATGAGGGTCCTTTGCGAGGAGTACATCTGCTAATGTTATTTATTAATTGTGAGCCCAAAACTACTCATTATGAGGTGTTTCACTGACTCCCGTATTTCCATATAGTTTTAAACACCTCTGATCCTACCACCTTAACTGAAATGTTACATGTAACAAGATGTTCCAGTGGGAGTCCTTTCCATGAGGATCCTTTGTGAGGAGTACCTTTGCTAATGTTATTTCTTACGAGGGCTTTCCATGATTCTTTACCTTCCATGCTTTTGTAGATCCACTTAATAGAGAGGGTTAGCCCTTGAGTCCTCAAATCCTTAAGCCCAAAGCCACCTAACTTCCTGCCCTTAGTTTACCATTCCCACTTCACCGCGTGCCTTTTCTTCCCTCATTTGCCGTCTGACCACAAAAGTTTCTTCTCAGTTTTTGAATGTAGTTAAACTGATATTGGTTAAATAGCCAAGCTAAGGGGTAGTAAATTCCATATGAAGAGAGAATCACTTGACATACTTGATATCTGCCAGCCATGGTCAGATAATGTTTGTCCCATGAATTCAATTTCTTGTCAAGATTGAGCCTTACCCAAGCCCACTTCTCTTTAAGTCAAGACAAATAGAGAATGGTATTCCCAAAAACCTAATTTGATGGTTATGGCCTCTCCATGTCGATCCATACTCATTAACCCTATTTTGGGGGAGTCTTCCCATCCAAGGACAATAGAATTAGCAATAGTAATCTTACTGCCAGAGGCTTGGCAGAAGATGCTTAACTTATTTACAAGATTCTTCAAGTTCTGATCTTTTAGAGTGAACAGGATGGCTGTGTCATCCGCGGATTGTAAATTGATTAAATCTTCCCATTTGGCAACTTAATACCTTGGACATCTGGGGAGATGGATTGGTCCCTAAGAAGGTAGAAAAGGGCATCAACAACAAAAAAACAAACAAGGCTGGGGCTAATGGGCATCCCTGCCTAACGAATCTAGAAAGCATGATAGGACTAGTTTGATCCTCGTTAATATCCACCCTGGCATTAACATCCTTTAAAAGAGCTTTGATCATGTGCTGAAACTGTGAAGGGAAGTTATGTCCTTCCAACATTGAAAATATAAATTCCGGCTCTTTTCTGTAATATGCTTTTGAAGTTTTTTTGTAATCAATCAACATAATACGAGCCTGGTGGTTCGAGTCTTTTGCCCAACTCATAGATTCCCAGCATGCAATCAACTTTTCAAGAATACATCTACTTTTGACAAACCCAGTTTGTGTGGGATTGATCACTGCGGGGAGGACATTCTCCAGCCTTTTGGCTAAGATTTTGGCAGGAATTTTGTATTATACATTTAAAAATATGATCTGCCTCTAATTTTTTTATGAGTGTTTTTATCACCTTCTTTGCAAATTAGCTTAATGATCCCAACATTAATATCCTCCTCAAAAGGTCCCTGGGAGAAAGCTTCCTTGTATACCTTGAGAAGCTCTTCACTAATCTAGCTAATATCATGCTTATAGAATTCACTTGGAAGCCCATCGGGCCCAGATGTCTTATCATTAGCTAGAGATCTAATAGCATTGTTAATTTCTCCAATTGAGACTTCCTTTTCTGACAGATCTACATCTACAAGACTGACTTTTTTGTGTATGATAACCTTGATTGTATTTCTAGCAATGGACATATCCATACCTGAATCCTCAAAGGAGAATAGCTTGCTGTAGCATTGGAAGAAGGCCGGAGAGATGTCCTGCTGATTAGTAAAACTTACTCCTTCCTTCCAAATATCATCAATCCTTTCCTTAGACTACTTGTTCTTCAACAACTGAAAGAAAAACTTGGTCCCCTTATCCCCACAATGAAGCCAATTAAGTCTGGCTCTGCCCATTGCACCTTGAATCCTATTGTTCTAGAGGCTCCTGAAAGAGTTTTTTAGCATGTCCAAGAGCAAGGGTGACTTCCAGATTAGATGGGTTACTCTGCAGTTGTCCTTCTGCCAACATTAATTGCTCATGTAAGGAAGTCTCTAGCCACCTTGCATCCTTGGCCAACTTGGAAGAGTTTCTTCTAGGAGAGGGTGTTTTGTTTCCATATATCTATGGCAGATTGGTTGACAGAAGTCCACAAGTTGAATTGCTTAATGATGAAGGCAGCATGAGTGACCTTCTCATATTCCAATAGTTTTGTGTTCAAGGCAAAGGCCCCAAATTGAGTTCTAGAGGCATGTACAACATCGTTGATAGCAATGTCTGCAATAATGAGATTGTTGTCTGAAAGTGTAAATGGCACCACTTCGACAATATTATAACCCAGGATCTTATCAAAGGTGAAGAAGTCTTTATTGGCATAGAACCGGTCGAGCCTGCAGTAGATCCTATTTCTTCCTTGCTATAAACCACACTCCAGGGTTTTCAGACTTATTTCCAGCTAGAGGAATCCAGAGGTTAAGTTTGTATCTCATCTTTTGCCAAAGGAATTTCTCATTTCCCTTCCAGACAAACTTAGAACCCCCACCCCCTTGACTTAGTTTAAAGAAATCATGTAAAAATTCATCAAAAATATCTAACTTTAAACAATGCAAAATCCGAATTGAATTCACCTTTCAAATTAGGGAAAATAAAACTTCTCACTTTCATTTTCCAAGTTATTTTCTTTGGTTAAATTATGCTGACATGATGTAGGCATCCTAAATGGTGGATATAACATAGACACAACAACATAGTGTTGAGAAAGACAGTAATGATAACTGCCACAACTATTAATGTATGCCTGGCACTATGTACTTTAGTTTATTTTAACTTTAGGAAAGTGTGTGAGGAACTAATGATGTATAACTGGGGAAAGTATGAGAAATTTTAACTTTAGGAAAGTATGTCCAATAACAGTCTTGGCTTTTACTGTTACAGGCTCATTATATTATAAAAAATTTAAGCCATAGTAATTCACCTCCTCATCAACTATAAGAGGCATATATCCTGCTTGACATTCTTGGAATTCTATTGATTCATCAGATACCTAGAAAATGCTTCTTTTTAATTCATTCACTCCTTATTTCGTAGAATTTGCAGTTTTCCCGTAAGAGAAAATGATACTTTTTTATTAAAAAATTCAGGAACAGATGGCGAATTACGAGCTGCACTCAGAAGATGATTAAATCCAACCAGTTGTCAGACCACCGGCTAATTGTTGTCCTGCTGAACTGAGTTTTGTTTTGAGTCCAGGATTGTATTTCTCTAAATACGTATGTATTATCAGTGTGTTTTATCACTATGTAGACTGTGTTGTGTTTGTAAATAAAATAATGATAATGCAGGGCAAGAGCCCATTTTATGTATGTTGTTTCTCTGCCTTGACATTTTGAATGTGTGGCGAAAACCCATTTCAATAAAGTTCTTTTTATGTCCAAATATGGCAGCTAGTTTGTTCTTGAAATATTCCTATACCAGTTCATTTTAGAACAAAATTCACTCCTTGACATTATATAAGGACATTGGGAATCGAATCCTCGTTTCAATGAAACCAACATAATTATGGCTAAACATTGTGTCATATTATGTTTGTCATTGCTAACCAACTTTGGTATTAATTAAAAATTGCACTTGTGTAATTAGTTATTACAATTACAAATGGTGTAATTCTCCATACCGCTTAGAAGTCAAATGTAAGCAAGCTAAAAATTTGTTTGTGAATGAATAGTTGTTTCTGAATGCAAAGTTGTAAGCTCAACTTAGATTCAGAGACAGAGTAGTGAGATAAACCAACTCAGCTCTGGTAGTAAGTGTTGTCTCTGCTATTTATTTGTTGAAAATTTATCATCATAAGCTGCAGAAGCAATTGTAACTTTTTCTTGATATTCAACGGAGATAATTACTGATGGCTGATGACATTTGGCTATGGCTTTAATCAATGCATCAAAAATGCCACATGAAGAGCAATAATCTAAGACATTGAAAAGCTAAGAAATATAATTTATTTTTCTAATTAGATGACATGATCTATATACAATTATAAAACACTAATACAATCAAGCAGCATGGCAGTGTAACTTCTGGAAGTAGCAATAGCAAACCAACAAAGCCTGCTGGAAAAAGAACAGCTGTAGCTGTAGCCAGAAATTCATATACTTATGAGGGGAAGTATTACTGCAAATTGAAGACTTTTTTTAAAGCAACGGTGTCACCCAATTTGTTTCAGCAATAGTCAATAACTTGGATTTCTTGATGGACCATGGTATAAATGACCCTCTTGTGATAAAATGGCGTAGTAGTGTATGTGTTATATTAAATTACTTACAAATATGATATATAGCAATTTCAGCAAAAGACAAGTAGAACGAAATCAGACCAACTGTTGGTGAAGTGTAGACAAAAGCAAATTAGCTGGATTGTTGTCACTGGAGCTAGTTGAATACGAGATAAGGGTCACAATGAGGAGGTTTCCCTAGCCATATGGGAGGCCTTGACTATAGGATAGGCTTATAACTCATGCTTGTATCCATTTCTCTCCTTTTCATGATCGGTAGGACACAAGAAAAGATGAGACCATAGTTAGTCACATATATCGACCATATGATGGTGGGGAGCAACTGTAAAACTCATGTTTAAGGGACTTAGAGAGATATGTGAAGGGAGTATTGGCTAAACAACAAACTAATGAGTAAAATATGTGAGAGAAGTTTGAAAAACAAAAACTAATAGTCCTGCGAGTTTTATGTTGATTGTAGAAAATATTCTCGAATTCATTACCTGTCAGATCTAGTTCCTACTGCAATGAATTTTGCCAAGAGTCACATATTTATCTGGTTTCTTTTCTTTATAAAGGAATTACGTTGAACAGTTGTACTATAAATCCCCTAACACATTCTATATAGAGGGCTCTCCGTATCTTTTCACCGGTATTGCGGAGAGCTTTCACAAACAGAGGCATAATCTATGATCTAAATCAGTGAACTACCCTAATATTTTCACAAAAACCATATCGATCTTAACCTACAAAATCGTTTTAAGAGAACTATGATTAGCAATGACAGATATGTATGGGTGTTGCGTGTTGGAAAGGAGGAAATCACCTAGACCTTCAAAACAGAGCACGACAAAACGAACATGGCATGAAACGGGGAAATCACTACGAGGCTTAATATTACAAAGATAATAGCGAGAAAGATAATAGCAAGAAAGATAAGATAAACAGTCGTGTCACAGCCTCAGAAAATACTAAACTCAGATTACAACGACGGCTCACAAAGAATGAAACCTCTGAAAATATGAGAACAAGACCTCTGAAACCTGTAGCAACGAGAGCTTTGAACCCTGTAGCGCCTTCAACCCTGGCAACTCGGTTCACTACAGCTCCACCTTCACCGGTAAACCCCAAAACAAGCGAAGCTTTCACGAAAACTAGAATGAGTGGGAGTTTAACGGTAACCCCATAAAATTCGTCCAAAAATATCGACACCTACCACGGACCCGACGAATTTTATGAAATATGATTAAGTGAGATTGAAATAGGAAGGAGCATACCAATGGCAACGGCTGAAACCTAAATTATCAAGTGGCGCATCCGCCAAAGTTCTTATGTTGATTGAAGTAGGTTTTGGTTAAAATATAATGTATTTAATTTAATAAAATAACAAATAAATAATAATGAAAAATATAATATTATAGTGCTAAATTAAATTAAATTACAGAATATAGTTAATATGTTATGAAATTATATAATGAAATTATATAACTGCAATGATATATTAATTAAAATAGTAAAAGAATATATAAATAAATATTATAGTATCATGCTAAATTAAAATTAGATGACATTTAAAGAATATTTATCATATCAAAGATATTTATCAACTAATTATATATAATATATAGATAAAATTATATAAATTTTTTTTAAAGTTAAATTGATTAATTTTAATGATTAAATTGTTTGATATATTTTGTTTAAGCGATAAATTCATTCAATTGAACACGCTGGACAATATTCTTAAGCTTAAATCTAATGCATAAAAATAAATAAACATAAATTAATTTAAAAATAACATTTATGCTTTAAAAAAACTAAACACACTTATAATAAATAAAGTTGATAATATACCAAGTTAAACAATTTGAACTTTATTAAAATTGATACAAAATTAGTATTATGTATTTTAAAGTATAAATTAAAAATATTAATATAATAAAAATTATATATGTTAAATAAATGTATAATCTAATAAAATTATATATATAAATTAAAAATAAAATAAAATTTATTAAAAGCATTGGTTTATATATGTAAAAATAAAAATACTTAAATTCTAATTTAAACTTATATATAAATTAAAACTAAAATAAATATGAAATTAAACTATATAAAAAATAATTTTTGAAATTTGACAATTTAAAAGAGTTAAAATGTCTATATTTGATTAAAATATCTATATTTGATTAAAATATTTATATTTGAATAACATTTTACAAATTACAAAAATAAACATCAATTAAAATTGATTGTCTTTTTTTTTTTTAAAGTTTATTCACTTGTCACAAATGTGGGAAAGATAAAATTGAAACTTAAGCATTCATTAATAGAGGTGTTAGAAAAAATGATTTTATTTTTTTTTTAATTATCCACTTGTCACAAGAAAAGATAAAGTTGCAATTAATGCTTACATTAATAGAGGTGTTTGAATAAATAGTTGTATTTTTGTTGAAGAAAATTGAATTTTTTCATTGCCTTTTTCATAATAAGCCAATAAAGCACTTTGTGATTATTACAATTTTTAATGACTAGAATGATTTCTTATTAGCTTTTATATAATTATTTTGTTTGTTTGGAAATTTATTAATGTTTAGTGTTTGAATTATATATTCTTACATAATTGTTTTTTTTATTTTTTTATTTTTTTAAAGAAGTATCCCACCCATAATCTAACACCAAATTAATGTAAAAAGTATTCTAGACAATTTGAAAATAATAATAATAATTCACACAAATTTTAATCAAGTATTAATATTTTAAATTAAAAAATTACAATAGTACAACATAGAAGTCTTAAGTTCTACATATATGTATGTGGTCCTAATCAATTTTGTAAATTTCATTTTTAAAAAAATACAAATTTTTCTAATTTATTGTATAAAAATTAATAATAATACTATAAATATTAAATTACATATGCGTGTGTGTGTGTGTTTTGACAAGTTTTGAATCATTAGAATCAATATTATTATATATACATATAAACAAGTATACTTATTTAACATTTCTACAAAAACATACATAACATTATTTACACTTACATTTCAAAAAAATTAAAATTAAAATCAACTCATATTAAAATTAAATAATAATACTCTAAAGAATTTATTATTTAATATATCTAAATACAAATATAAATTGAGAACAAAATATTTTTTGAAGATAATACTTTTTACTTCTATTACTCACACACCAAAGTACTCTTAATAATAAAAATATTATAACAACTAAAGTATTCTTAACAAGAGACACAATGCGTCAAAGTTCCTGCCAATAATTGGACAAGAAGGAAAATAGAGATTTATAGATAGAATTGAAGGATAGAAAGAGAGAGCTAAAAAAGAATATGACAAGTAAAGGTAGAATGATAGAGAGAGTTGAAGGGAATTTAAAAAAATAGTAATACTTATATTATTTTAAGAAATATATAAATAACAATAGAAATTATATTATATGAATGAACTACTCATTTTTAACAATTCAATCATAAGTTGAAATATCTAATTTTAAAAATTAAATTGTTGATTACTTAATATCTAGTAAGTTTGAGGGGTAGTATTAGTTTAACAATTTGTAAAATGATATAAAAAATTAGAGACAATTTGTAAAATGATATTAAAAAATTAGAGCAAGATTGTAAAATGGTAGCTAGTAAAGCATAGTGTAAACTTAAAGAAATGGCATTTTACAATTGACAAAAATAAGGGATGCGATGCGTCACAGTTCCTGCCATATGTTATAAAGGAGCTTGGAATAGATTTTTATTAGTTCGATGGGAATTTATGTAGTATTGACTGAGTGGTTGTACTTGTGAATAACCACAAAGTGTGAATTGCAAATACTGCTATAACAATTGCAACTATAAGTGCATTGTTGTTTAAGAAATTAGCAAATAAACTTAAAGAGGGTTGTAGAACAAATCTAAATGATTGAAAAGCATGAATGTAACTAACAAAAAAATGATGAAGGAATCAATCATGACAAGCCAACATTTAACTAAGAATTAGAGCTAATGAACTAGCTAACGAGGAACACTGAAGAAAACAACTTCATGAAAAAAAAGATATCATGCGAAATAGTGGAAGTTAATTATTGTTACAAGAGCATTGAATTGATCAAACTCTGGTGCGTAATGCATAGAATATGTCTGTGGGCTTTAACCAAAGGTGTGTCAAGAATCTATCATCTGTTCTCTCTTAATGATTTTTTTCAATGTTGTTTCCTTCAAAACTTAAACTAAAAGAAAGAAAAGAACAAACAAAAGCTTCAATGCAACATCCATAGCTTTATTCATTTCAAATTTTGAAGTTACAAGAATGCTATCAAACTTCAAATTAGACAAGTATCTTATCCCTTCTATACATTTATCAAATCCCCGTCTCAAAAGAGATGCCCACTTAAGAACACTAGTTAAACACGTTCATTAATCTTTTCTTCATTGGCCTATAATACATTGTCTTGCCTTAGCAACACACTATTTGGAGTCACTGAGACCACCTGTGGCATCAAAAAATGCACATGATTTGCAACACTGAAATCATCAAACAACTTTCTAAAATCACCATTATTGTTCTTATTATGCAAATGCTTTGGACTATAAAGTGGGTCATAAGACACCTTCCCTTCATTATCTGATCCCATTACCATTTCTCAGGCACAAGCACTTTAATTCAAGTACTTCAAATGATCCTATCAAAATTTATTACAAAACAATTCATATTAAGACATATTAAGAAAGAGGAGAGGAGAGGTATTCTTTTCATTATAATGATGGATCAGATATCCAAAACATTGATGGTTAAAAGACAAAATCCAATTTAGAAACCCCCCAAAAGCTTTTCTAAAAACTTTTTTTAAGCTAGAAGAGGAAATAGATCAGGATTCAAAAACATTGAATGAGCCATTTAGTGAAATTAAATAACCAATTACAAATCTAGCGAAACTGAAATTAGTGTAGATCAATGTTCATGTATGTATATAAGTAATTAATTATGCATTAGTTCTGTAGCTTTTTAAAATTTCTCTTCAAAAATTATGGGAATAAGCTTTATGAAATATAGCTTTATGAATATTTGTTTCAATTTGGAAAGAAGAATCGAGAAATGCATGAAATAGAGAACAATATTCAGCAAATATAATAATAAAAGTGCATTTAACATATATTAACTAACTATAGAAAACATTGAAGGCTATCAAATTTTGAAGTGGGAAGAAGTATGTATATAGAAGGCTGTCAAATTTATGTGCAATAGAATTTGATAGCAGATAAATACATTAGCATTGTGGCAATTCTATGACTACCCATGACTTGATTGAGTTTATCATGGAAAAAATCAAAATGAGGTTCATATTTCTATTCATTTTCATAATGCAAAATTTGCATTGCTTTTCCATTTTTTTATCTGCATTCTCTTTCCATTTTCTGGAAGAAAGGTCCAAGCTGGAATTATGTCTTCCATCCTTACAATAATTTCATCCTAACAGATGCAAACAGACTTTGTAAACAAACAATCTACTAAACGAGTAGACATTTTTTTAATTCTATTTGCTTTAAGGTTGTAATCTGTATGATATAATTTTGCATTTTTTCGCAACTAGTCCACATTCACAAATTAACAACTATTCATTTTTGTTTTAGTTTTTAATGTATATTTAAAAACTGCTTCCAGCAAATGCATATATTCTTATCAAATACTTAAAGCTATGTATTGATCATGATACTTTATAGAATAACATAAGCTTGAACTTATTAAGTGAAAGCAAGAAACTCGTGCCATACAGAAAATGACGACAGTTAGTAAAACAATAACAAAAGCCTAAATCCTAATATGTTACATAGTGACCTAGTCTTTAGTCAAGAACATTCCTAAGCTTGTTCGGATTTCATTCATAAGACTTTTTTATGAGTCATTGTCTGTAACCATGGACCTCTACACTACAAAGAAGAAATCAAGTATGCAACTACATACATACATACATACATACATACATACATACATATACATATACATATACATATTGAAGATAAAATTTAATGTCAAAATACAAATTTGAATTCTAGTTGCCTATCTAATTTTTATTTCACAAACCTGAGATGCGAAGACAACTGAGTTATGTGCAAGAGATAGCATATATACATTTTTACATAGTAGAAGATACCCACAGTGTATTTACATTGAATGCCCAAATGTGATGCCTGCAAAAATTGGTAACATGATTAAGCATTGTAATTGACATTTAATAGAGAAGATGTACTTGATTTTTATAATTATAAATAGGCAGGGATGAAGAAGAAGTACCTTTGGGCATTATTTCATGCCCAGTTTATTGGTTCATAAGGACTGCATATGTGATGGTGTTGTATTGGTTAAGAGTGTATGTGCCACTTGCTGAAAAGTCTCAAAGCATAAATATTACTTCTGATTTGTCATCAATGTATTGCTAATAATTTATGTTTTTAAGAGCAGGAAGTAATTGTCGCACAATATTGTTTTCAACAGAGCAATGAATTGGTTGTTGGTTAGCATTTGTGATAATTGCTTGCAAGTACAATCAATATTTGTACGAGACAGTTTCATCACATCGGTTGCAGTGACCTTTTTCTCTGTCAAGTGCTCCATGGCTTTCAAATTCGTAGTTACATTTTGGATATAGAGCATGGAATTGACTTGAATATGGATTTTCCACAGCTAAATTTCCCATGACCTATTTACAATGTGCTTGTAATAGTATGCTTTAAAACATGGAAGATGAAATGTTGAATTAAAATGACAAATGATCTAAAATAACTTACCTGAATTGAAGTCTACAGTAGCCCATGGAGTGCATTTATTGTTATTTTGTTATGTAGTTTGCAGATAAAAGTTGTTGGATTTGTCTATAGAGCTAGTTTTTGATCTTTTTTTTAGCTATGTTTCTAAAGATCAATAATGGTATTTCATTTCTTTCAAGTTGTTGGTGTATCTGAATGTATTAGGGCATGAAACTTGAATGCATATATAGCTAAACACAAATAGCAGAGTTAGTTAATAAAGAATTATTTTCATAGATTTATCAGTGAAGTTGTTTGTATGAGCTTACCATTGCTTTGCTTATATCATTGTTTCCATCTTTGATTTCAAGCACATTTTGAGTACCTTTTTGTATGCTACTAGAACAATAGCACCAATTGTTCTAGTGGAGCAGTCGGCCATGCTTGTGAGTAACTACTTTATAGTTGTACCAAGAATGATTTTGTATTCGTGCAATATAGCTGGTATTGTTTCAACCATGCTAGAATCTTTTAGAACTAGTATGCAGTCACTGTCTCCTTGATCAAAATTTGTTTTTGGTGCTATGTCAAAGTCTACCATTCTTAATGCCATGCCTCAGATTATTTTACTTTCATATTTGTTGAGAAGGTTGTTGCCACTGACATTTAATGTTATAGTAAGCTCTCCTTTGGAATTTGTAAGATCAGCATGTAGAACTTCAGGTGTTCTGGTTACTTTGTCCAAGAAAGCTTTGTAAACTACCAAGACATCACCTTTGAAACTTTGTCTTGCTTTTTTTGCATTCAGATCTTCTATTAATATACATGGTTTGTTGTCAGTAACTGGTTTATAGTTGTACTAGGAATGAATTTGTATTCATGCAATATAGCTAGTATTGTTTCAACCATGCTAAAATCTTTTAGAATTAGTATGAAGTCACTGTCTCCTCGATCAAAATCTATTTTTGGTGCTATGTCAAAGTCTTTTATTCTTAATGCCATGCCTGGGATTATTTTACTTTCATATTTGTTGAGAAGATTGTTGCCACTGACATTTAATTTTATAGTAAGCTCTCCTTTGGAATATGTAAGATCAACACGTAGAACTTCATGTGTTCTGGTTGCTGTCCAAGAAAGTTTTATAAACTACCAAGACATCACCTTTGAAACTTTGGCCTGCTTTTTTTGCATTCAAGATTTTCTATTATTAATACATGGTTCGTTGTCTTCTTTTGTCCTATAATAGTTAAAAGTCAATATTTTTTATTCTAAAATATTTGCAAGGATGAAAAGATTGGAAAGTTTAGATTCAAAATACCTTTTAGTGAGTTCCTAGTGATCTTCTGGTAGTTCACTTGGTAGTCACTTTGGTGGAGTCATTGTTGTTGTAAGCATAACCCAAATTAGAGTTAAAGTGCATATAGTTGAATGAATGTTGCAAGATGGTCTGTCCAGTATGCTTCAATCTTGTAAATGGAGCATGTACTTACTGATGAATTTGTCCATACATGGTCAATGAGTGGTTTGTTTATGCTATTTGTGTTAGAATTCTTTAGAATAACTAAGAGGAGGGATGAATCAATTATTCAAGGTCCATATGTACAAATAAAAAAATTTCACTTAGCTTGGTAAACCCATTAAACATTCATATCTATGCATGCATCTAATCTTATCACTAAAACTTGCGGGTTACTGTTAAATCAACTTGCAACAATAAAACATGAAACATAAAGATTCATCAACACACTTGACACAATGATTTAACATGGAACCCCAATTTGGTAAAAACAACAGTAATATGCTACTCCTTTTCACTCTTCTAAAGTGATGCCCTATAAAAGGCCAACCCTGTTAAAGATTACAACACACATTGTTAAATGTGACCTTGTTAAGGGATTTCAATCACCCTGTTAAAAGTGAGCCTTATTAGAGGACTTTAGGTCATTCACATGGAATGCCACCCTATTAAAGGATTTTCAAATGACTATTAAGTCAACCTTAGTCCAAAAGATTTTACTCTAAGGCGATACAATTGTTAGAGAGTAACAATAGAGCTTTGATCTGACACAACTTACAACTTCTCTTGCAAATTTCAGATCACTGTTCAGTCCTCAATCTTGCTTGACTTTCATACTTTTTAGTTCTAACAACTTGTTCACCCTTCAAGCATATATCTTCTTAAGCCTTCTTGCTCAGTACACCAATGCAGTCTCTTATTTGGTCACTTGACGAAGCAGATTCCTTGACTTCTTGTCTTCCTTCTTTCCTTGTGTTTCTAACCTTCTCTTTTCTCCTTTCTTCCCCCTTTTTTTCCTTCACGACCAGACATTCCTATAAATAGGAAATTAAGATACTTTGTCATTTTCCATCGTATATTTTAGGGTTTGGATGGATTAGGTAGAATATAATGTATCTACCTCATATTCCATCTTTATTCTAGAAACTTATCCTAGAATCCATTTGAATTCACCTAGAAACAATTTACCTCAAATTTTGTACCACCAGCTCATCATCCTTATCTTCCACCTAGTTCACAAACTTTAAGAAAACAAACTTATCGGCTTAGATTTGGTGAATTTTTGACTTTTCTAATAATGCAACAACTCGGCATTATCAATCTTCTAATGCTTGACACATGTTGCATTGTCCAACATCAACTATTTTACTCGGCACACACTAGAATTTGCTTTTACTCCACTCCAACTAATTTTCTACTTCGCTTGTACTAACTTTGCTCGGCACCTACTATCAACTCGGTCAAGCTTTGCAGACAATCTCTGTATAACTTGTTCTTCTAAAGTTTCTAAGTGTAGCCAGCCTTTGTAACCTTAAGAAGATTATCAATTCATCATTTCACCATTGTCTCAACTAATCCTTGTACTTCATTACATAACCATAACTCAACCTTTCCTCTAAGTGCTATTG
Organism: Cupressus sempervirens; assembly: GCA_028749045.1. Lineage (NCBI taxonomy): Eukaryota > Viridiplantae > Streptophyta > Pinopsida > Cupressales > Cupressaceae > Cupressus > Cupressus sempervirens. Next base: position 146,501,401 of record CM053788.1, read on the forward strand.
TTACATCTGATTGATTAAATCCTCTTCAATCAATCAACTAAGTGATAGTACTTGGATCTTATAAGCAATTATCTTACCAGCAAATAGTAGGTTTATAATTAGTGACAAAACAATGATTGAAACATATTTTCTACTTCAACAGTCTCCCTCTTTCAATAATCTCTTTCAACAATGATGTTTTCAATCAAATCTCAACAATCTCCCTCTTTGGCATTGATTGCAAGCCAAACTAATCAACTAAGTCACCTGATTGGTAGAACACTTTGTTTGACCAAACTAACTAAGTTAAAATAGTAAGACAATACCAATCAAAATTTCTCCCTCTGTCAACATCTTCTATTAGGTTACAAATTTTTTTCTTATGACTCCCCCTGAGTTTCTTCTTGTAACTCCCTCTTACTAGGTAGATTAAGAGTTCTTCAGCAAATAACTCCCTGTAAGATAGCAATCTCTTGATGTTTGCTTTTCTTCTGATAAGCAGAATAACTCTTTCTCCCTCTGATGATGTATCAGTTCAATGCTCTTTCTCCATCTGATGGTGATCAGTTTAATGATCTTTCTCCCTCTTTGACAACAATGCGAAAGACATATCATCTTTTCATCTCAACATGCAGATATAGAATTTTGCAATATCTTCAGTTTCTCCCTCTGTCACCTTGCTTGTGACTATTTTGGAGTTTTAGTATTTTAATTACTTCAGGCAGTACCTAAAGTAAGATCCTCTGCATCAATTTGTGTCATTTGGCAATGAATTTGTTTGATGCAGGGTAGTTCTCATGTTACATAGATAGCCTTTGATAAGGATATCACCCCTGACTTACCTCTTAGATATTCATGTGCATCTTTAGGTAATGGTTTTGTGAATATATCAGCAGTTTGTTCCTTTGAGTTTACATATTCCATCTTCACTTCTTTGTCTTGAACTAGCTCTCTCAAGTAATGATACTCAATTGCAATGTGCTCTGTCTTAGTGTGCATCACTGGATTCTTTGATATATTGATGGCACTAGCATTGTCACAATAAAGTATCATTGGTTCAGTTATTTCTTCCCTCATTCCTTTAAGTAGTTATTTGATCCATTCAATGTTTGTGCAGTTTGTAGCAACAACAACATATTTAGCTTCAGCTATAGATTGTGAGGAACAACTTTATTTCTTGTTAGTCCATGTAATTAATCTCTCACCTAAGAAAACTGCTCCTCCACTGGTGCTCTTTCTATCATCTATGTTACCAACCCAATCAGCATCAGTGTAGGCTCTCAAGTCAAATTTTTCATTATTCTTGTAGTATAGGCCAAACTCTTATGTTCCTTTCAAGTATCTCATTATTCTTTTCACCGCCATTAAATGATTTTCTCTAGGATTTGTAGAGAATCTTGCAACTATCTCAACTGATAATGCAATATTAAGTTTTCTATGTACAACATATTACAACATTCCAATCATTGACCTATATAGTGTTTGATTAAGCCGAATCATCATTCTTTGATAGTTTGTGTGTTGTTATCATATGTGTACTTATTAGTTTTGAATCCTCCAATCCAAATGTTTTAATATTTTCTTGATGTACTTTGACTAGGTGATAAGTATACCATAATTCAGTTGATATACTTGCAATTCCACAAAGAATTTGATCTCCCCAAACATTGACATCTCAAATTCAAATTTCATTTGATTAGCAAAATCCTTGCATAAAGTATCTTGTCCTCCAAACATTATATCATCGATAAAGATTTCAAATAATAGAATACCTTTACTTTTTTCTGTCTTTATGTACATACTGATGTTACCATTAGTTCTTTCATATCCTATCTTCACAAGATACTTATGAAGTCTTTCATACCATGCTCTTGTTGCTTGTTTCAAAGCATAAAGAGCTTTGTGCAGTTTACATACCATATCCTTGTTGTTGTCATCAAGAAATCCTTCTAGTTGTTCTATGTAGACTTTTTATTCTAGTATGCCATATAGAAATGTGGACTTAACATCCATCTGATAAACTTTGAATCCTTTGTAGGCAAGGTATGCAAGTAGAGTTCTTACTCCTTCCAATCTTGCAACAGGGGCAAATGTCTCCCCATAATCAATTCCTTCCTCTTGTGTATATCCTTTGCAAACCAGTCTTGCTTTGGTCCTTGTGATTTCATCATTTTCATCTAACTTATTTCTAAATACCCACCCGGTGCCAATCATATTTTTGTCTTGTGGTCTTGGAAGTAGACTCCAAGTTTTGTTTTTCTCTATCTGCTCAATTTCTTCTTCCATGGCTTTGCACCAGTCATCATCTTCTAGTGCATCTTTTACTATCTTGGGTTCTTTCTTGCTCAACAAACATGATTCACTTCCCAATCTATTTCTTTCCATTGGTCTAACATCTTTATTTCCAATGATTTTATCAACAGGATGGTGTCTTCTAACATATTTTTAAAATCTTGGCTCAGCTCCAGTTTTTCATTTTGTCTTTCAGCTTCAGAGTCACTATGTATATTTATGTTAGGTATCTTAGTATCTCTTTCATGTACACTAACCTCAGAATAAGAATGTACAGTTTCTTCATTTTGTAACTCGACACCTTAATGCAGCTCAATTCCTGATTCAATTCAACATTCATTGACTATGACTCGACAGTTACTGAAACTTTCTGTTGATTTCCAACTTGATTTTCAGTTTCTTCTTCAATAGGCATTCCTTCATAGAAGTATACAAATGATTTGTATTTTTCTGACCTTTTATTCAACATCATGAACTTCTGTGTATTCATCAAAATTTACATTTACACTTTCCACAATTTTGTTAGTGTTAGTATTTAAACAATTGTATGCTTTACTTCTTATGGAGTAGCCATGGAATATACCTTCATCACCTTTTGCATCAAACTTACCATTTCTAACATCTTTAAGAATGTAACATTTGCTGCCAAATACCTTAAAGTATTTTACATTGGGTGAGTATCCAAACCATTATTCAAAAGGTGTTGAATGAGTACCTTTCTTGATTTGCACTCGGTTTAGGGTATAGATAACTGTGCTCACAACTTCTCTCCAATATTTTAGAGCAACATTCTTCTCCATCACAAGTGTTCTGGCACAGTCCATTATTGACTTGTTTCTTCTTTCAACAATTCCTTTTTGTGGAGGGGTCCTAGGTGTAGATGTTTGTCTTTTGATTCCTCTATCATTACAGAACATTTCAAACTCATTTGATGTGAATTCCCCTCCTTTGTCTGATCTCAAACATTTCAGACTTTTACCAGTTTCTTTCTCAACTCTTGCCAAGAACCATTTAAACATTTGAAAAGTATCTAACTTTTGCTTTAGAAACATGATTGTCATCATCCTAGAGTAATCATCTACAAATAACATTATGTACTTGTCTTCCTTGTGGCTTTGTACTTCTATTGGTCCACACAAGTTAGCATGAACAATCTCTAGTATCTCTTTAGAGGTATAAGTTTTTCTTTTCAAGCTTGACTTAGTCATTTTACCTAGCTGACATTGTTTGCACATCACATTATCAGGTTTTTTTGGCTTGGGCAATCCTCTAACTTTCTTCATGTTACTGATGCTGATCAAGTTATCAAAGTTAACATGACATAACTTTTTATACCATAGCCACACATCATCAAATTTGACAACAAGACAAGTAGCATCCTCTATATCAAGGTAAAATAGATTGCTTCTAGTTTGATCTCCTTTTCCTATCAATTTCCCATTTGTGTCATATATCTTGGTAGTCTTGTTTCCAAATTCAACTTTGCATCCCACATTGCTTAGTTGTGACACACTCAACAAATTATAATTCAATCCTTCAACATACTAAGCATTGTCACATGGGATCATTTCTGTGAGTTTGATGGAACCTTTTCCTTTTATCGGACATGGAGCATCATTACCAAATCTAACACTATTTCCATTATAATAGTTTAAGGTAACAAACTTACTTTTATCTCCTATCATGTGATGTGAGCATCCACTGTCAATGATCCATCTGTCATTTTTGTTTACACAAGTCACAAGTGCAGTTGCCTCATCTTCATTAGATTCGTCCTTCATTACAACATAAACTACTTCATCATCATGTTCATCAGAATAATCCTGTTTCGCAATGTAGCACTTCTTGCCTTTGTCTTTGTAATCCTTGTCTTCATTTCTTCTACCTTTGTATTTGTCACTTCCTTAGTAGTTTTTCTTTTCTCGACATCTAGCAGCAATATGAACAATCTCATTACAATTAAAACAAATGAACTTGTCTTTTCCTCTTTGGAATCTTCTTGCTAGCAGTGCTTCTAGTTGCTCAATTCTTCGTCATCAGTATCATTATCACTAGACACATGTTTTATCTTTATTTTCTTCTTCTTCTTCTTTTCATCAAAATCTTTCAATAGCAACTTAGCCTTGAAAGCAAATTCAAGAATCTCTAGCTTGTAGTTGTCAAAATTAAATAGCTCAAAAGTAGTGAATCTACCTACCAGACCTTCAAGAGTTTGATTATACATCTCAATTCTTAGATTGCAGATACTCTAATAGCATAAATAGGCAGTAGCGTTCTTAAGACTTTGCTTAAAACAATATCATCTTCTATTTGACCAGTAGCTCCTCTTGTTGCACTAACTACTTCTTTTATTCTAACAACATATTGAGCAATATTCTCGCCTTCTTCCATTCTCATGTCATCAAATGTTTTCTGCTCCATAGATGGTGTGCAGGGCATCCTAAATTTTCTTTGCAGTGTCACATCCTTTGATGTCATCAGCTTTTGCATAGCTAAGGGCAAAGGCAATATCCAACATCGCTTGATTGTGTTCTTTCATTTTCTTCATATCTTCAACAATAGGAACTCCAATAAGATCGACATGTTCTACTGAGATGGTAGATTGTGCATGATCTCCTATTCCTCCAAGATGTACTCTCATTAGAATTTTCCATGTAGGGAAGTTGTCTCTATTAAGCTTGGGTACTTTTCTTTTGGACATCTTGATCTTTGTGCTTCTAGTACCTTCAAACTAGTCTTCTTTAGTAGATGGCTCTGATGACAATTGTTAGAATTATTTAGAATAACTGAGAGGAGGGGTGAATCAATTATTCAAGTTCCAGATGTACAAATAAAACTTTTTCACTTAGCTTAGTGAAACCATTAAACATTCATATCTATTTATGCATCCAAGCTTATCACTAAAACTTGTATGTTATTGTTAAATCAACTTGCAGCAATAAAAACATGAAACATAAAGATTCATCAGCACACTTGACACAATGATTTAACGTGGAAACCTAATTTGGGAAAAACCACAAGTAACGTGCTACTTCTTTTCACTCTTTTGAAGTGATGCCTTATGAAAGGCCAACCCTGTTAAAGGTTACACGACACTATTAAATGTGACCCAGTTAAGGGATTTCAATCACCCTATTAAAAGTGAGCCATATTAAAGGACTTTAGGTCATTCACTTGGAATGCCAGCCTATTAAAGGAATTTCAAATGACTGTTAAGTCAACCTTAGTCCAAAAAATTTTACTCTAAGCTGATACAGTTGTTAGAGAGTAATAGTAGAGCTTTGATCTGACACAACATACAACTTCTCTTGCAGATTCCAAATCATTGTTCAGTCCTCAATCTTTCTTGACTTTCATACTTTTTAGTTTTGATAGCTTGTTCACCCTTCAATCATATATCTCCTTAAGCCTTCTTGCTCAGTATGCCAATGCAGTCTCCTATTTGGTCACTTGATGAAACAAAGTCCTTGACTTCTGATCTCCCTTCTTTCCTTTGTCTTTCCTTATCTTTATGATCTTCTCTTTTCTCCTTTCTTCCCCCTTGTTTTTTGCTTCAAGACCAGACATTCCTATAAATAGGAAATTAACATACTTTGTATTTTCCATCGTCCATTTAAGGGTTTGGATGGATTAGGTAGGATACAATGTATCTACTTCATATTCCATCTTTATTCTAGAAAGTTCTCTTAGAATCCATTTGAATTCATCTAGAAATGGTTTACCTCAAATTTTGTACCACTAGCTCATCATCCTTATCTTCCACCTAGTTCACAGACTTTAAGAAAATAAACTTGTCAGCTCAAATTTGGCGAATCTTTGACTTTTCTAATAATGCAGCAACTTGGCATTATCAATCTTCTAATGCTCGGCACATACTATGTTGCTCGGCATCAACTATGGTTTACTGATGCTCGACACATATTGTGTTGCTCAACATCGACTATTTTACTTGGCACACACTAAAATTTTCTTTTACTCGGCTCCAACTGATTTTCTGCTCAACTTGTACTAACTTTGCTTAGCACCTACTATCAACTCGATCAAGCTTTGCACACAGTCTTTATATAACTTGTTCTTCCAAAGTTTCTAAGTGTAGCAAGCCTTTGTAACCTTAAGTAGATTATTAATACATCATTTCACCATTGTCGTCACTGATCCTTGTACTTCATTACATAACCATAACTCAACCTTTCCTCTAGGTGCTATTGTTACATCTTATTGATTAAATCCTTGTCATCAATCAACTAAGTGATAGTACTTGTATTTTATAAGCAATTATCTTACCAACAAATAGTAAGTTTGACATCAGTGACAAAACAATGATTGGAACATATTTTTTGCATCAACAATCTCCCTTTTTTCAATAATCTCTTTCAGCAATGATCTTTTCAATCAGATCTCAACAATCTCCCTCTTTGGAAATGATGACAAACCAAATTGATCAACTAAATCCCCTAATTGGTAAAACACTTTGTTTGACCAAACTGACTAAGTTAAAACTGTAAGACAATACCAAAAGGAAAACTTGTATCAAAATTTCTCCCTCTATCAACATCTTCTATTAGGTTACAAAATTCTTTCTTATGACTCCCTTTGAGTTTCTTCTTGTAACTCCCTCTTACTAGGTAGATTAAGAGTTCTCCAACAATTAACTCCCTCTAAGATAGTAATCTCTTGATGTTTTCTTTTCTTCTGATCAGTAGAATAACTCTTTCTCCCTCTGATGATGTATCAATTCAATGCTTTTTCTCCCTTTGATGGCGATCAGTTTAATGATCTTTCTCCCTCTTTGAAAATAATGCCAAAGACATACCATCTTTTCATCTCAACATGCAGATATAGAATTTTTCAATATCTTTAGTTTCTCCCTCTATTACCTTCCTTGTGTCTGTTTTGGAGTTTCAACATTTTGATTACTTCAACTAGTACCTAAAGTAAGATTCTCTGCATCAATTTGTCTGTCATTTTGTCAATCAATTTGTTTGATGCAAGGCAATTCTCATGTTACTTAGATAGCCTTTGATAGGGGTATCATCCCTGACTTACCTCTTAAATATTCATGTGCATTTTTAGGTAATGCTTTTATGAAGATATCATCAATTTGTTCCTTTGAGTTTACATACTCCATCTTCACTTCTTTGTCTTGAACTAGCTCTCTCAAGTAATGATACTTGATTTCAATGTGCTTTATCTTAGTGTGCATCACGGGATTCTTTGATATATTGATGGCACTAGTATTGTCACAATAAATTATCACTAGTTCAGTTATTTCTTCTCTCATTCCTTTAAGTAGTTGTTTGATCCATACAATGTTTGTGTAGTTTCTAGCAGCTGCAACATATTTAGCTTAAGTTGTAGATTGTGAGGTACAACTTTGTTTCTGGCTAGTCCATGCAATTTTAATCTCTCACCTAAGAAAAGTGCCCCTCCACTAGTGTTGTTTCCATCATCTATGTTACTAGCCCAATCAACATTAGTGTAGGCTCTCAAGTCAAACTTTTCATTCTTCTTGTAGTATAGGCCAAACTCTTATGTTCTTTTCAAGTATCTCTTTATTCTTTTCACCACCATTAAATGATTTTCTCTGGGATTAGCAGATAATCTTGCAACTATCCCAACTGATAATGCAATATCAAGCCTGCTATGTACAACATATTGCAACTTTCCAATCATTGAACTATATAGTGTTTGATTCACTTCAGCAGAATCATCATTCTTTGATAGTTTGTGTGCTATTATCATAGGTGTACTTACTAGTTTTGAATCTTCTAATCCAAATGTTTTTAATATTTCCTTGATGTACTTTGACTGGGTGATAAATATACCATACTTCAGTTGATATACCTGTAGTTCCTCAAAGAATTTGATCACTCAAAACATTGACATTTCAAATTCAAGTTTCATCTGATTAGCAAAATCCTTGCATAAAGCGTCATGTCCTCTAAACATTATATCATCAACAAAGATTTTAGATAACATAATACCTTTACCTTTTTTTGTCTTTATGTACATATTGTTGTTATCATTAGTTCTTTCAAAATCATCTTCACAAGATACTTATGAAGTCTTTCATACCGTGCTCTTAGTGCTTGTCTAAAACCATAAAGAGTTTTGTGCAGTTTACATGCTATATCCTTGTTGTTGTCATCAACAAATCCTTTTGGTTGTTCTATGTAGACTTTTTCTTCTAGTATGTTATTCAGAAATGCAGAATTAACATCCATCTAATAAACTTTGAATCCATTGTAGGTAGCATATGAAAGAAAAGTTCTTACTCCTTCCAATCTTGCAATAGGGGCAAATGTCTCCCCATAGTCAATTCATTCCTCTTGTGTATATCGTTTGCAAACCAATCTTGCTTTGTTCCTTGTGATTTCACCATTTTCATCTAACTTATTTAAATACCCACTTGGTGCCAATCACATTTTTGTCTTCTGGTCTTCGAAGTAGACTCCAAGTTTTGTTTTTCTCTATTTGCTCAATTTCTTCTTACATGGGTTTGCGCCAGTCATCATCTTCTAGTGCATCTTTTACTGTCTTGGCTTCTTTCTTACTGAGCAAACATGATCCACTCCCCCGTCTATTTCTTGTCATTAGTCTAGCATCTTTGTTTCGAATGATTTGATCAATAGGATGGTGTCTTCTAACATATTTGAAAATCTTGGCTCGGGTCTTGTTTTTTTCATTTTGTCTTTCAGCTTCAGAGTCACTATGTATATTTCTGTCAGGTATCTCAACATCTCTTTCATGTACACTAAGCTCAGAATTATAATGTTCAGTTTCTTCATTCTGTAACTCGGCACCTGAATGCAGCTTGGTTCCTAACTTCAATTCGGCATTCACTGACTATGACTTGGTAGTTATTGAAACTTGTTGTTGATTTCCAACTTCATTTTTAGTTTCTTCTTCAGCAGACATTCCTTCATAGTAGTTTACAAGTGATTTGTATTCTTCTGACCTTTTAATGGGTTCAACATCATGAACTTCAGTGTATTTATCAAAATTTACATTTACACTTTCCACAATTTTGTTAGTGTTAGTATTTAAACACTTGTATGCTTTACTTCTTGTGGAGTAGCCAAGCAATATACCTTCATCACTTTTTGCATCAAACTTACCATTTCTAACATCTTTAAGAATGTAACATTTGCTCCCAAATACCTTAAAGTATTTTACATTGGATGAGCATCCATACCATAAGTCAAAAGGTGCTGAATGAGTACCTTTCTTAATTTACACTCGGTTTAGGGTATAGACAACTGTGCTTACAGCTTCTCTCCAATATTTTAGATCAATATTCTTCTCCATCATAAGTGTTTTGGCACAGTCCATTATTGGCTTGTTTCTTCTTTCAGCAATTCCATTTTGTGGAGGGGTCCTAGGTGTAGATGTCTATCTTTTTATTCCTCTATTTCAAACTCGTTTGATGTGAATTCCCCTCCTTTGTTTGTTCTCAAACGTTTCAGACTTTTACCTGTTTCTTTCTCAACTCTTGCCAAGAACCATTTAAACATTTGAAAAGTATCTGACTTTTGCTTTAGAAACATGATTTTCATCATCCTAGAGTAATCATCTACAAATAGCATTATGTACTTGTCTCCCTTGTAGCTTTGTACTTCTATTGGTCCACACAAGTTAGTATGAACAATCTCTAGCATCTCTTTAGAGGTATAAGTTTTGGTTTTGAAGCTTGACTTGGTCATTTTACCTAGCTGACATTATTTTCATATAACATTATCAGGCTTTTTCAACTTGGACAATCCTCTAACTTTCTTCATGTTATTGATGCTAATCAAGTTTTCAAAGGTAACATGACATAACCTTTTATGCCATAGCCACACATCATCAAATTTCACATCAAGACAAGTAGCATCCTCTATATCAAGGTAAAATAGATTGCTTCTAGTTTGATCTCCTTTTCCTATCAATTTTCCATTTGTGTCATATATCTTGTTAGTCTTGTTTCCAAATTCAACTTTGCATCCCACATTGCTTAGTTGTAACACACTCAACAGATTATAATTCAATCCTTCAACATAGTAAGCATTGTCGCATGAGATCTTTTCTGTGAATTTAATGGAACCTTTTCCTTTTATCAGACATGGAACATCATTACCAAATCTTACACTATTTCTATCATAATAGTTTAAGGTAATAAACTTACTTTTATCTCGTGTCATGTAATGTGAGCATCCACTATCAATGATCCATCTATCATTTTTGTTTGCACAAGTCACAAGTGCAGTTGCCTTATCTTCATCAAAATCGTCCTTCATTGCAACATAAACTACTTCATCATCATGTTCATCATAATCATCCTCTTCAGCAATGTACCACTTCTTACCTTTGTCTTTGAAATCCTTGCTATCTTCATTTCTTCTACCTTTGTATTTGTCACTTCCTTTGTAGTTTTTCTTTTTTGGATATCTGGCAACAATATGAACAATCTCATTGCAATTAAAACAAATGATGGGTAACTTACCTTTGAACTTGCATTTTCCTTTGTGGAATCTTCTTGCCAATAATGCTTCTAGTTGTTCAACAGCTTCGTCATCAATATGACTATCACTAGACACATGTTTTATCTTTCTTTTCTTCTTCTACTTCCTCTCATTAGAATCTTTCAATAGCAACTTAGCCTTGAAAGCAGATTCAAGACTCTCTAGTTTGTAGTTGTCAAAATTGGATAGCTAAAAAGTAGTGAGTCTACCTACCAGACCTTCAAGAGTTAGATTATTTCATAGAATACATCTCAATTCTTGGATTGCAGATACTCTAATAGCATAAACAAGTAGTAGTGTTCTTAAGACTTTGCTTAAAATAGTATCATCTTCTATTTGACCAGTAGCTCCTCTTATTGCACTAACTACTTGTTTTATTCTAGCAACATATTGAGCAATGTTCTCACCCTCTTCCATTCTCATGTCATCAAATTTACCTCTGAGGCTCTCAAATTTGGCTCTTTGAAAATTTTTGTCTCCTCCATAAATGGTGTGCAGGGCATCCCACATTTTCTTTGCAGTATCACATCCTTTGATGTCATCAAATTCTGCATAGCTAAGGGCAGAGGCAATCTCCAACATCGCTTGATTGTGTTATTTCTTTGTCTTCATATCTTCAACAATAGAAACTCCAGTAGGATCAACATGTTCTACTGAGATGGTAGATTGTGCATGATCTCCTATTCCACCAAGATGTAGTCTCATTAGACTTTGCCATGCAGGAAGTTGTCTCTGTTAAGCTTGGGTAATTCTCTTTTGGACATCTCGATCTTTGTGCTTCTATTACCTTCAAACTAGTCTTCTTTAGCAGATGGCTCTAATATAATTTGTTAGAATTCTTTAGAATAATTGAGAGGGTGAATCAATTCTTCAAGGTCCAAATGTACAAATAAAACTTTTTTCACTTAGCTTAGTGAACCCATTAAACATTCATATCTATGCATGCATCCAAGCCTATCACTAAAACTTGCAGGTTATTGTTAAATAACTTGCAGCAATAAAAACATGAAACATAAAGATTTATCAACACACTTGACACAATGATTTAACGTGGAAACTCAATTTGGTAAAAACCACCAGTAACATGCCACTCATTTTCACTCTTGTGAATTGATGCCCTATGAATGGCCAACCTTATTAAAGGTTACAACACATTGTTAAATGTGACCCGGTTAAAGGATTTCAATCACCTAGTTAAAAGTGAGCTTTGTTAGAGGACTTTAGGTCATTTACTTGGAATGCCACCCTGTTAAAGGATTTTCAAATGACTGTTAAGTCAACCTTAGTCCAAATGATTTTACTCTAAACCGATACAATTGTTAGAGAGTAACAATAAAGCTTTGATCTGACACAACTCACCACTTCTCTTGCAGATTTTAGATCATTGTTTAGTCCTCAATCTTGCTTGGCTTTCATACTTTTCAGTTCTGACAGCTTGTTCACCCTTCAAGCATATATCTCCTTAAGCCCTCTTGTTCAGTACGCCAATGCAATCTCCTATTTGGTCTCTTGACAAAGCAGAGTCCTTGACTTCATGTCTTCCTTCTTTCCTTTGTTCTTTCCTTGTCTTTGTGACCTTCTCTTTTCTCCTTTCTTCCCCCCTTTTTTTGCTTCATGACTAAACATTCCTATCAACAAGAAATTAAGATACTTTGTCATTTTCCATCGTCCATTTTAGGGTTTGGACTGATTAGGTAGGATACAATGTATCTACCTCATATTCCATCTTTATTCTAGAAACTTCTCCTATAATCCATTTGAATTCACCTAGAAACGGTTTACCTCAAATTCTATACTACCAGCTCATCATCCTTATCTTCCACCTGGTTCACAAACTTTAAGAAAATAAACTTATCGGTTTAGATTTGGCAAATCTTTGACTTTTCTAATAATGTAGTAACTCGATATTATCAATCTTCTAAAGATCGGCACATATTGGGTTGCTCGACATCAACTGTGAGTTCACTAGCCATCAACTATGGTTTACTAATGCTCGACACATACTGTGTTGCTCGACATCAACTGTTTTACTTAGCACACACTAGAATTTGTTTTTACTCGACTCTAACTAATTTTTTGCTCATCTTGTACTAACCTTGCTCGACACCTACTATCAACTTGGTCAAGCTTTGTAGATAGTCTTTGTATAACTTGTTCTTCTAAAGTTTATAAGTGTAGCCATCATTTGTAACATTAAGTAGATTATCAATACATCATTTCACCATTGTCTTAACTGATCCTTGTACTTCATTACAAAACCATAACTTAACCTTTCCTCTAGGTGTTATTCTTACATCTTATTGATTAAATCCTCTTCATCAATCAACTAAGTGATAATACTTGGATCTTATAAGCAATTGTTTTACCAGCAAATAATAGGTTTGACATCAGTGACAAAACAATGATTGAAACACATTTTTTGCTTCAACAATCTCCCTCTTTTAATAATCTCTTTCAGCAATGATCTTTTCAATCATATCTCTATAATATCCCTCTTTGACATTGATGGCAAACCAAACTGATAAACTAAGTCACCTAATTGGTAAAATACTTTGTTTGACCAAACTGACTAATTTAAAATAGTATGACAACACCAAAAGGTAAACTTGTATCAAAATTTCTCCCTCTATCAACATCTTCTATTAGGTTACAAAATTCTTTCTTATGACTTCCTCTAAGTTTCTTCTTGTAACTCCCTCTTACTACGTAGATTAAGAGTTCTCCAGCAATTAACTCCCTCTAAGATAGCAATCTCTTGATTTTTTCTTTTCTTTTGATCAACATAATAGCTCTTTCTCCCTTTGATGATGTATCAGTTCAATGCTCTTTCTCCCTCTTTCACAACAATGCCAAAGACATATCATCTTTTCATCTCAATATGCAGATACAAAATTTTGCAATATCTTCAGTTTCTCCCTTTGTCACTTGGCTTGTGACTGTTTTGGAGTTTCAACATTTTGATTACTTCAGGCAGCACCTAAAGTAAGATCCTCTGCATAAATTTGTGTCATTTGGCAATCAATTTGTTTGATGTAGGGAAATTCTCATGTGACTTAGATAGCCTTTGATAGGAGTATCACCCTTGACTTACCTCTTAGATATTCATGTGCATCTTTAGGTAATGGTTTTGTGAAGATATCAACAATTTGTTCCTTTGAGTTTACATACTACATCTTCACTTCTTTGTCTTGAACTAGCTCTCTCAAGTAATGATACTTGAGTGCAATGTGCTTTGTCTTAGTGTGCATCATTGGATTCTTTGATATATTGATGGCACTAGTATTGTCACAATAAAGTATCACTGGTTTAGTTATTTCTTCCCTCATTCCTTTAAGTAGCTATTTGATCCATACAATGCTTGTGCAGTTTGTAGCAAAAATAACATATTCAGCTTCAGCTGTAGATTGTGAAGTACAACTTTGTTTCTTGCGATTCCATGTAATTAATCTCTCGCCTAAGAAAATTTATCCTCCACTGGTGCTCTTTCTATCATCTAGGTTACCAGCCCAGTCAACATCAGTGTAGGCTCTCAAATCAAACTTTTCATTCTTCTTGTAGTATAGGTCAAAATCTTTTATTCCTTTCAAGTATCTCATTATTCTTTTCACTGCCATTAAATGATTTTCTCTGGGATTTGTAGAGAATTTTGCAACTATCCCAACTGATAATGCAATATCAGGTCTGCTATGTATAGTATATTGTAGCTTGCCAATCATTGACCTGTACAGTGTTTGATTCACTCAAGCAGAATCATCATTCTTTGATAGTTTGTGTGCTATTATCATAGGTGTACTTACTAGTTTTGAATCCTCCAATCCACATATTTTTAATATTTCCTTGATGTACTTTGGCTGGATGATAAATATACCGTAATTCAGTTGATATACTTGTAGTCCCACAAAGAATTTGATCTCTCCAAACATTGACATTTCAAATTCATGTTTCATCTGATAAACAAAATCCTTGCATAAAGCATCTTGTCCTCCAAATATTATATCATCAACAAAGATTTCAGATAACAGAATACGTTTACCTTTTTCTGTCTTTATGTGCATATTGTTGTTATCATCAGTTCTTTCAAATCCTATTTTCACAACATACTTATGAATTCTTTCATACCGTGCTCTTGGTGCTTGTTTCAAACCATAAAGAGCTTTGTGCAGTTTACATACCATATCCTTGTTGTTGCCATCAACAAATCCTTCTGCCTGTTCCATGTAGACTTCTTCTTCTAGTATGCCATTCAGAAATGCAGACTTAATATCCATATGATAAACTTTGAATCCTTTGTAGCCTACATATGCAAGTAGGGTTCTTACTCCTTCCAATCTTTCAATAGGGGCAAATGTCTCCCTGTAGTCAATTCCTTCCTCTTGTGCATATCCTTTGCAAACTAGTCTTGCTTTGTTCCTTGTGATTTCACCATTTTCATCTAACTTATTTCTAAATACCCACTTGGTGCCAATCACATTTTTGTCTTCTGGTCTTCGAAGTAGACTCCAAGTTTTATTTTTCTCTATCTGCTCAATCTCTTCTTCCATGGCTTTGCACCAATCATTATCTTCTAGTGCATCTTTTACTATCTTGGGTTCTTTCTTGCTCAAAAAACATGATTCACTCCTCAGTCTATTTCTTATTATTGGTCTAGCATCTTTGTTTCCAATGATTTGATTAGCAAGATGGTGTCTTCTAAGATATTTTAAAAATCTTGGCCAAGCTCTTATTTTTTTCATTTTTTCATTTACCTTTAGAGTCACTATGTATATTTCTGTTAGGTATCTCAACATCTCTTTCATGTACACTAACCTTAGAATTAGAATGTGTAGTTTCTTCATTCTGTAACTCGGAACTCAAATGCAACTCGGTTCCTGAATTCAATTTGGCATTCACTGATTGTGACTCAACAATTACTGAAACTTGCTGTAGATTTCCAACTTGATTTTTAGTTTCTTCTTCAACAGACATTCCTTTATAGAAGTAGAAAAATGATTTGTTTTCTTCTGACCTTTTAATGGGTTCAGCATCATGAACTTCTATGTATTCATCAAAATTTATATTTGCACTTTCCACAATTTTGTTAGTGTTAGTATTTAAACACTTCTATGCTTTACTTCTTGTGGAGTAGCCAAGGAATATACCTTCATCACTTTTTGCATCAAACTTACCATTTCTAACATCTTTAAGAATTGAATGTTTGCTCCCAAATACTTTAAAATATTTTACATTGGGTGAGTATTCATACCATAATTCAAAAGGTGTTGAATGAGTACCTTTCTTGATTTGCACTTGGTTCAAGGTATAGACAGTTGTGCTTATAGCTTCTCTCCAATATTTTAGAGAAACATTCTTCTCCATCATAAGTGTTCTAGCACAATCCATTATTGACCTGTTTCTTCTTTCAAGAATTCCATTTTGTGGAGGGGTCCTAGGTGCAGATGTTTGTCTTTTGATTCCTCTATCATTACAAAACATTTCAAACTCGTTTGATGTGAATTGCCCTTCTCTATTTGATCTCAAACATTTCAGACTTTTAACTGTTTCTTTCTCAACTCTTTCCAAGAACCATTTAAACATTTAAAAAGTATCTGACTTTTTCATTAGAAACATGATTGTCATCATCGTAGAGCAATCATCTACAAATAACATTATGTACGTGTCTCCCTTGTAGCTTTGTACTTCTATTGATCCACACAAGTTAGTATGAACAATCTCTAGTATCTCTTTAGAGGTATAAGTTTTTCTTTTGAAACTTGACTTAGTCATTTTACCTAGCTGACATTATTTGCATATCACATTATCAGGCTTTTTCAGTCATGTCATGTGATATAATTCATGGTTATAAGAATCAACCGCCTCTGATTCTTGTTGTTCTAGACTATTCAAGAAGTTTTGAATTGTTCCTTTGCGAAGGTTAGTTGATGTATATTAATTCTCAAGTAGGAGTTGTAAGGAATCAAATAGACAGTCCCTAACTTTATATGTAAATGTTGGAATTCTAGGCGATCCTTGTTGCCTAAGTGCATTGTCAATGTTAAAGAACAACTTTGAGCTTTCGTTTTGATAATTCTCCACATCTACAATTTCAACGTTTTCTATTTTCTTTTTTTCCAGTGCCACCATCTTATTTAGTTATTTGGGCTATGTTCATAGAATTTAACTATGACTATTATTTTAAGGAAAAAAGAACACTATGTTGCGTATAAAAAAAGTGATGACATGCTATTTTTTAATTTGACAACAAAAAACAAAATTCTCACCCTTTTCTATAATTAAAACTTCATGCAATGGCCTAAATTTTCAAATTGGACTTATAAAATTAGTTTGTAGTGAGGTGATCATGAAATCTACTTCTTTTTTTCCAAATGAAGGAACAAAATTACAAGAAGAAAAACCTCAAACAAAAAGCAATGTTACGTTGTAAATATACCTTACAATATTATTAATATATAAACATAATAGAAGAGAGTGAGTAACAATAGCTTTTTCATCAATAATTTTACCTAGATGAAGAAGCTTTTGCTCATACAATCCCTGGGACAATTTATCCACTTCAGTTGATTGCACCAAAACACTGAGAGAGAATGGAATAGCATATGAGAAACTATGTAGAGAAAGAAAAGCACAAGTAAATGTCAGAATAAAATATTTGCAGAATCATGATGTTTTAAATTTAATATGTCATATCCAGATAAATGCCTACTGATGTTGTAATAAAAAATGTATGAATTGAAGTGTTGGCTATTATTACAGTCTTGGGTTTAAAGGAGAATTTGATGTGTAATTAAAGAAGTATCTTAACTCTGCAAATTTTGTAGTTTGAAGTCAATGTTTTCTAGAGATTTGCTAAAATGCACAGAATGGTTTGTAATATATCTATTTTTAACCCAATGAAAAGATAGGTTATTAAATTAATATTGTTTCTCTTAATATGTCTCTGTCTCTGTCTCTAGTAACTTTCTTAAGGATATATCAAGGTAGATTTAAAGTGATATCATCATCATAACCTCTAAAGAGATTAGATCAATCACAAATATAGCATGTTAACCCAAAGTCTATGCATCTGATATTGAAATATAAGAGTTTGAATGCCTATCATATGGAGGAAGGAAGATTTTGAAAAAATTGCGGTGTAAGACCACTACCTTAAAGACTGCATCTAGAATACTAAAATTCCAAAGCAAATGAAAGAAATTACATGGCTATTGTACATATTTTCTTGTGAAATACCAATTCTTTTGAAATTGGCATGAAACAATACTAAATTTGAAACAATCATTCCAAATATGGTCCCAGGGATCAGAAATTATGAGCTTCCGCCAACAATTCAAACTGAAATGTTATACCTAAGATTTTTTCAAATGTCCATGAACTGCGGATCATTGTAAACATCAAGAAGAGGATTTTACAAGGAGATAGAGTACCTCTCTGTAAAAAGCATTCCAATGTAGAACATAGGATACAAATTATTACCATCAGTCTTAGACCACCCTCGTATTTCGACTGCGCATTTTTTTCACCTCCCTCAGAGAACCCAAACAATTTCAAGCAAGAGTTTAGGACTCCCAACTTCAAAAAATAGTTTTTGGGTATTGAAAAGGAGAAATTGGGCCTCTTTAATTTGCTTCAAAAACCATACTATTTGCCATTGTGTACTGAGCGAGTTCTCCATAGTTTGAATTTAATGTCAGTTTTTCAAGTTTCATCTTTTTCATCAGGGCATGAAATTGTTCATTTTGAAGTTGAGGTAGACACTTAGCCAGTATGCTATATTTTGTACATTCTCTCTTCCATAATTCAATATTTCTCATGCTTGAAAGCTTAAAAAACATTTTTGATAAGTTGAAACACTCTGGCCTCACGCCTGAAAACAAAATTATATTTTTGTTCGAAAGGGTGCAAAAATCTCGCCCTCCAGATCTCAATGGCTTCACTCGTGAAATCTTGTTTTGAGCTCAAGAATCTAAATAGACCTAAAATCTCGATTATTTATAAAGCTATATAAAATGTTACTACTTTGGAGCCCACAAACATTCAACTCTCAAATTCAATAAAAAACTACAAGTCCTCATGTTTCTCAACAAACCAATCAAAGAAATAGATACAAACTCTTAGGTGGCACTATTTAGAATAGTATGCTTCGAGATGTGTATATATTTTTCTTTCACTAAATTTAACTCCGCAACATTTTAATTAGCAACTTCAGAAGAGCCGCAATTTCAACACAAAGCATAAATTTCTCAAATTCCACAAAACATACACATCGGTAATTAAAAAGAACCCCAAAAAAAATAAACATAAAAATACAGCCACAAGACAACAACTAATGATGCTAATATGCCATTGACATCATTTCTTGAGCTCCCAACCATCATTAACATGAAAAAAATAGTCCACAACTAAATTTTAGTCTACTGAAACTAAAACTAAAACTTAATTCCACAAAAATCAAATACACGAAATTGGTTCCTCAATTTGCACAAAAAACATAAAATGCCTCATTTTTTGCAAAACAATTATAAGCTAGATTTCCACACAAAAAACACCCATTTGCGATAGAGCAAAAACAAATAACATGGACTGCAGCCTAAGTACCGAAGATGTGGTGGATAGTCCAACCATGCGTAAAACATCTTTGCAAATCCCAGTGACAGGTCCACTGTGAAAATCCATGGTTTAAAAACCTTGCAACAACCCGTATTCCCAGTCTATTTTCATGACGATTGGTGAAGCTCGACGAATATTCTGCAAGTTTATCCAACTTTAGCTTTAGGATGACATACTAGTTGGTTGCACCTTCCTTGCCTTCAAACCTTTCATACCATGCTTATGAAATTTCCATGAAACTTCATAATGCAATTTTTTCTGCATACAAAATGAGAACTCACAATAATCATGGCCTGCCAGACAACAAAATAATTGAGACAAGCAGAGCGAGGCGGTGGACACGGAAAATGATTAACAAAACAAGATAATTCTCTAGATAAAGTTCTCCATTAATGTCAAATTTAATGCTTATGGCGGTGGACAAGAAAAATGATTTAAAAAACCAAACAATTCTCTACATAAAGTTCTCCATTAATGTAACATTTAATGCCAAAAGTGTAAAACAATTGTTAGACTTTTAGATTTTCTCTCTAATTTCTCCTTGCCTTTTTTGATGGCTACCAATAAAAGTTCAAATAATTAGTTATTTTCTAATTTGAAAAATGTATAAAAATAATAAACTAGCTAAAAAACCTTGGCAATAGATTAATTGAAATGTCCCTTTTCTGATTTTTCATGATATTTTCAACCTCTAATCAGATCTTTAAAATCAAACAGCTAATATCCCAAAGATCCACCAAATTCCTCAAGAAACCCCAAATCGGGTATGTTGAAAATAGTGCTAAAAGCTTCACAACTTCACAAATTATTAATGAATCTGAAAATGGAAATTTTTATAGAACTTTCAGCAGCATAACAGCCTACAAATTGACATTTCCAGATCCGTATAGCCTTTACACAACAGCTCAAAAATGTAGGACCAAAACTATGCTCATCGGGCTCCCGAAATAGCACAAAATATGCCCGGAAACACCACAAGAACACTAATAATCTATCTCAGAAGTTTAATCACGTCCCAATATATATATTCAGCTCTACTTTAACAGCTTAAAGTCTAAAATACAGCAGCAACCAAAACTGATATGAAATACTCAACCGGAAACACCAAACTCTTACAAAAATACACCCGGAAACTCACAAATCTGCACTGTTCAGCACAAAGGCAAACTCTGTATGAGCATGCACATGGAATGGCTTCAAACTCCCATCCTTAGCCTTCCTGGAAACCTGCAAACTCCCGTTCTTGGGTCTCCCTGGAAACCTGCAAACTCCCGTTCTTGGGTCTCCTTCTCCACAGGTTTGGCAGCCTCTGAAGAATAACAAAGAATGAGCGAAAATCAAGTCTGGAATGAGCCCAAAATGCCTCCAAACCCCTTAAAAGAGGGCATAAATGTAACTCACGTCCAAGAGAGGTTAATGAAACTTATTTTTATAATAATTTTCATTTATTAGTCCAACGGTTTCCAAAGATTAACCCCCTTTTTCCGAAACTTCACTTTCTTGGGCCCGCCTGCCTTAGCAAAGATTTTCTTTTTAAATTATTTGAAAATGGGACATGACAAGTCCTCCCCTCCCAATCATTGCTTGTCCTCAAGCAATGGCTGAACAATAAACCAATCAATCCACCTGGATCCCAAATGTAGTCATGAACTATACTACTAACAATTAACACAGGCTCCTGTAATATCCTCTGCAATATGACCAAGAGGAATCCATAATCAAATTGACAATTATAGCTCAACCAAACTCCGAAATCACCACTACCACAATCAAAAACCCATGAGGCACAAACTCTTAGAACATCAGAACCCAAGTAAAGTGGACAAATCAAACTACCAACACAGTAAATACCATCAACGCATCCCACTGGCCTATATGGAATGTACAATCCAACTCTGCAATAATGGTGAACCCTCTCGAATGAAACTGTACCAAGTATGGAGAATCCACACACTGTACAACTCCTGTAGTCAACACAACTCTGCAAATCATCGGCTACTATCTCATAACCATAACTCCCATACACTGATGATGGTGAGAAGACATTACAAGATAAAGAGTAGGAAATGGAATCCAAACCAAATTTGTCTGCCATCAACTCCTTAGCACAAGGATCAAATGCTAACTGATGTACATACCCTGAAATATAATGTTGATAAAAAAACCCAACCTCAGTCAACAGCTCACCATGAAGAAGTGATACAACCCACTGTGACTGATCACCAGCTAAGTCAAGAGATGTCATAGCCAAAGGAGTAGAATCAATAACAACACCTGCTAAAGCATCACTCCAAAATTCCTGCTCTAAGTCATGTATTATCAACCTATCAATTGCAGGACCTATCACCATGTCATGCCCATCACAACTCTCATCCCGAGGCATCAAACTATCCCATAACTGATGATAAGCACTAGGAACCAAAGTACATCTCTGTATCATCATCTCATCAACATGGTCATCAAAGGTAGATAGATGAGCATACCTCATAGTGTAATGCCGATAGAATGCACCAATCTCAGTCAGTGGCTCAGACTGCAATCCAGATGTAACTAACTGCAATCGATCATTAACCAAGTTGGAACTGACTACTACCTCTAAAGACATTACGAAGGGAGTAGTATTACTAGTAGGAACCATGCCAACTATCAGCTCACCAACGTCACACATGGTCTTTGATACAACATCTCTAGTCTTCGTGCCATTAGTACTAGAGGTCACCACCATGTCAGGCACACCACAAAAATCTGCTACAGCACCCAACTCAATTGAACCTGACTCTAGCGGGAATGAACCTGATATGCCAATGTTAGTATCAAGGATGGATGCATCCCCATCTCCACTGTCTCTAACAATCTCGGCCATGGACATCCTCGGATCACCAAACACCATAGCTTGTGACTCTATAGAATTAGGTAAAGACTGTAGTCGCTCTAACTCCATGGTCACCTTAGCCAAATGAAACTGTGACTCCTTGAGAGCCAACTGTGTACTCTCAAGAGTCTCAGAAGTCACCTCAAGCTGCTCAGTAAGCTCACTCACCTCATCTTCCTTGGCCAACAATGCATCATATGCTGTACTGCCCCACTCCATAAGATAATCTCTGTCAGCTACCAACTGCATATAATTTTGTCTCAAAATCTGAATAGCCTCCCATAAAGAGTGGATCTCTGTCAAGGAAAGATAACTTCCTCCCTGCTCATCACTAGTAGGAGAACCCCATCCATAAACTGCTAACAACTGACGAGCAGCATCGAAATGTTGGCAAGTGATAGCAATGTCTTGGTCACTAACTCTCAACTGATTAGACACATGATGGCACTGGTTTGACTGTCTCCTACAAACCTCCTCTGATGCACTGTCTGAAGGAGTGTCCTCAAAGTTACTAGTCTCTAGAGTATTACCATCCATATCCTGTGAATCAAATCTAAAGCTCATATCAGCATACAGAGTATCAAAAACATTAGCATTGCTGTCCAACTCCTCTATACCCAAGGGAACTAAGTCTTCAAAACTGCCCACTTCATCCTTCTGGATGTCATCAATGCCAACATGATCCTGGGACTCATCTATACACACTGCCAAATATGAAATATCATCAACACATTCCAGCAAGTATGGCCGACTGGATATATGAACAAAGCCCAACATTGGTGTATAAAAACTAATACCAACATCAGACAAGATACTGGCACAAGGAAAGACAACACCGTGTAATCTGCTAATCAAATCCATGATAGCACCCAAACAAACACTGCTACCAAAAAGTGTTAAAGATCTCCAATCAACTGAATCCCAAATGCCAATATAACAATCTCGAGTCCATATCCGTAAACTAGAATCAACTGGTAACTCAAGCAAACTCCTCACCTGAGTAATATGACCAATACCAACTAACTCCACATACCTATCATGATGAGATAATGAAGTCACACTACTATCTTTGTTCACCTTCAGCTGGCTGGACAAATCATGTGAAGTACTACCAGCCTCAACCTCATGTGATGAAGCATCTAACTGTGTCTGGTACTCTTTCTCAGCAAAGTCATGAATGCTCAATGTCTGCTCATCTCTACCAGGTATCTCACCATCCTGCACAACAACATCCTCATAATCATCATCTGAACCCACTACACTGTAGTCACTGCCTGTTGTAACTATACCATCCTGAATACCTGTGGCATCACCCTTTGATGACTTGTAAACAATTGTCTTAATTTGAGTATCAAGTTGACCGTTACTATCAATCTGTGTAATATCCTTTCCCACCACCTCCTGTGGCAGAGTAGAATCTGAGACCTCTACCTGGCTATCAGCTAGTTTCTCAAACTCCTCATGCAAGTTCTTGGGAATTGTGTCATCTGTCCTGTGAGAAAATCTGCCAAATAGAAATCCAGTCAACTTATCCACCTTAGCTGGGTCAGATAACATGTCATTTATACGGTGGTGCTCAACCAACTGTTTAGACATGTCATGGCTTATTTTCATAAGTTTATCTCGAATGTCTAAATAACCATCCTTTCTATTATTTTGACTCTGGCTATCAATTGTCCAAGATTGTTCCCTCTGAGACTCTGTACTATACCTGTCCATTCTGGATAAAGTAGAGTGTAACCCCAATAGGATATAACTTCTTCAAACACCAAGAACTAACATGCAAATGATTATAAGTAGCATGCAACCATAGATTTGGACATGCAACTGATTAGAAGCAACATGCAACCACCAAATTATGACATGCAAGATCTGGGTAGTTGTCAAAACTGAAATGCAAACTTCTACAACCACCAAATTCACCAAGAACTAACATGAAAATGATTATAAGTAGTATGAAACTATAGATTTGGACATGCAACTGATTAGAAGCATGCAACCACCAAATTATGACATGCAAGATCTGGGTAGTTGTCAAAACTGATATGCAAGATCTGGGTACTTGTCAAAACTGAAATGCAAACTTCTGCAACTTCTACAAACCCTCAGGCTGGCAAGATCATGGCTCTGATACCACTGAAATGTCCCTTTTCTGATTTTTCATGATATTTTCAACCTCTAATCAGATCTTTAAAATCAAACAGCTAATATCCCAAAGATCCACCAAATTCCTCAAGAAACCCCAAATCGGGTATGTTGAAAATAGTGCTAAAAGCTTCACAACTTCACAAATTATTAATGAATCTGAAAATGGAAATTTTTATAGAACTTTCAGCAGCATAACAGCCTACAAATTGACATTTCCAGATCCGTATAGCCTTTACACAACAGCTCAAAAATGTAGGACCAAAACTATGCTCATCGGGCTCCCGAAATAGCACAAAATATGCCCGGAAACACCACAAGAACACTAATAATCTATCTCAGAAGTTTAATCACGTCCCAATATATATATTCAGCTCTACTTTAACAGCTTAAAGTCTAAAATACAGCAGCAACCAAAACTGATATGAAATACTCAACCGGAAACACCAAACTCTTACAAAAATACACCCGGAAACTCACAAATCTGCACTGTTCAGCACAAAGGCAAACTCTGTATGAGCATGCACATGGAATGGCTTCAAACTCCCATCCTTAGCCTTCCTGGAAACCTGCAAACTCCCGTTCTTGGGTCTCCCTGGAAACCTGCAAACTCCCGTTCTTGGGTCTCCTTCTCCACAGGTTTGGCAGCCTCTGAAGAATAACAAAGAATGAGCGAAAATCAAGTCTGGAATGAGCCCAAAATGCCTCCAAACCCCTTAAAAGAGGGCATAAATGTAACTCACGTCCAAGAGAGGTTAATGAAACTTATTTTTATAATAATTTTCATTTATTAGTCCAACGGTTTCCAAAGATTAACCCCCTTTTTCCGAAACTTCACTTTCTTGGGCCCGCCTGCCTTAGCAAAGATTTTCTTTTTAAATTATTTGAAAATGGGACATGACATTAATTCTTAAATCTTATTAGTTAAAAGAAATTAACTTTTATGCATTGAATGAATGCATAAGTATTCCTGACATAATAAACATCAATATAAAGCTAATAAATATATTTAAAATAAGAAATATAAAATATTTAACTCTATATTTGAACTTGGTAAGAAAAATAAATTGTGATAATTAATATTGATTAGACATTATTTTTGTTCAAAGTGTTGTGGGGTGAAGATAAAAACATTACTTTTTTGAGAATATAGTGTACTTGTCACAAATGTAGAAAAGATAAAGTTGTAACTAATGCATGATAGAATTGTTAGAAAATATTTGTATTTTTGTTGGAGAAAATTGAATTTTCTCCTTACCAAAAATTGAATGGTCTAATAGAATGAATGAAAAATGTGATTTATAAAATAATAAAAAATTAGACAAAGATGTAAACATTTGAAGTTTCTTTTAATCTTTTAAATCCTATGAGTTGATTGGTCAATTTAATTGAAAAAATGAATTGAATGAAAGCAATAGTATTCTGCCTTTGGCAGGAACTAATAATAAAAATACAAAACTACGCTCAACTTATTAAATTTGCACTTGCCAATATTTACATTTTATGACAGTTGCAAAGTGCATTACGGAGGAGGATTGTACAACCACATGTACAATGGATGATGGAATGGCACCATAACTTTTTAATTTAGGTTTTAGCCGTTGCCCATTCCAATTACAAGTATTTTTGGGATTAGACAAAATCTCATTTTGGGTTATTATGAGAATTGATAATTCTATTCTACATTTCAATCCAACCAACCAAACAAAGAATATAATTTGTATTCTAATTTCCAATGCCTATTCCCGTGCTATTCCAGCAACCAAACGAGCCCATAATGTTTAGGAATTTTTCAGAATAGGTTCTTATTGACAAAACTCTCTAAAAATATGATATAAATAAATATTATAATAATAAAAATAAAAAGAAGAGAATATAATTGTGTTATGTTCTTTTTATAATATTTTATATTGAAGTTAAAACTATTGTAAATTGTGATTGTAATAATAATATTATTATAATTTTAACATTATAAATCATAAGTTGGAATTCTTTAATAACAATATAATAATTATCTTGACAAGAAATAATGAAAAAAGTTTAATTTTGAGTCATCTATATTTAAATGTTTTTTCTTAGTAAGTAAACAAAATATACATTACATCTAATTTCTCTTAATTGATAAAATTTATACCATATTACTTAGTTAAATAATAGTGTAACAAAAATCTATAACATATTACTTAGTAAGTTGCAAGTTCTATTAAGAAGGAAGTCAATGTTCAATTCTTATTCATCCACCCACTCATAGTTGAAAATAGTAAGAATAGTTAAATGTCGAGTAGCATGTGCAAGCAAAAGATGTTGATGTTGTTGTAGATGTTGTTCATGGCACTTCACCAACAATTAGCATTGGTGTTGTTGACAAAAGTTTGACGCACATAACTGAATAAAGACATTGACATGGTAAAAAAAGCATGCACAAATTCACGAATGGAGTCACAAAGAAAGGTTGGGAGATAGCTTTACATTGTGAAGGGACCATTTTGGGAGACATCATGAAGATAACTAAAGAGATAAGGGGTTCTAAACAATCAACTAGGGAGATATAAGGAGATTTGGTGATTTGGATGATGGAGAGATAATGGTCATGGAGGGATAAGCAGTCAATAAGAGATGAGAAGGCACACTCGATTGACTACACTAATAAGGAGGAGAATGCAAATATCAACATGAAACAAATCCAAGGGGTGTTAATTTCTTGGCACTTAGCCCATACCACCACGGGGACAAGGCGACCCAATGTGAATTCACTCATTCATAACTCTAGTTAAAAGTATTCATCAATAAAATAAAATATACAAAATTGTGTCATTATATCCATTATCAGTTCCTGTCGTAGGCAAGATACTATTGGATTCATTTAATCCATAGAGCCAATTAATATAACCAATCATATTTGATTATTTTTCAAAGTGACAAGTCTATTCTATAGTGTATGAATTTTGATAAATATTAAAAATCTTAAAAAGCTAATTCTCGGTCATGCTATTGGCTCGTTTGAAAAAAGGCAAGGGAAAAATTCAATTATATTAAAATAAATGTTAAAAGTTACATCAAGCCATTCAGAGGTTTCGAGAAAGCTCTTCCCACAGAAATTTTTTTACAAAAAGCTCTTCCTGTAGAAATTTCTAGAAAGCTCTTCCTACAAAATTTCTCTGAACTCTGTCGTCTCTATCGACTTTCACCCATTTGCATTACTTCTTGCATCACTATACTTCTACCTATTGATGGAAACCCTCTTTTATTTCATGAGGCTCTGATGCTAGGTAAACAAAGTCCACCAGGATCTCAATGTGGTTATGAGAAAAGGTATGCCTTTTTGGGGTAAACTTATTCACTCTTTAATGATTCATTTCTTCATTTCGGTCTACTTGATAAACATTATTCTTTGCTCCTTTCTTTGGCTTCTTCTTCATAATTTTTTTGGGCAAGCATTTTCCTGGGTACGAGATAAACACAATCTCAGATTCCTCACCTCTACTCTTTTGATCATTGTAGAATTATATAAGCATTGGAGCAAACTCTCTACAAGGATGGCACCAATGAATTGAGGAATAGAGTCAAACTATTTTGCCTTGCCTGCTAGCTCCAATATGACCTGTTCACATGGAAAAAGTCAAATTATAGTAATTTCAATTTATTTTAATGTGATATCATTTGCAAATTTTACATATTTGCAAGATCCGACATGTTTATATAATATATATTTTTTAAAAATAGGGGAATCCTTAACACCATAAAAGTAGTAGTCATAATACAAGGTTATCATGAGAAAAAATATAAACCTCACGCAAATCATGATAACACAATTTTTACTCACCTTTCTTCCTGCATTGCCAATGACAAAATCTTTTTCAGGGGAGACATGAAGAGAATTCAAGGATTGTGAGAGCCCCACAGCCATCGCCTCGGATTCAAGTTCACCAAGCCTCACTTTTCCAAATGGATATGCCTTAGCATCGTTCTCTTGAATGATGCTTATATCATGATAGTTTTGAACTTCTTGTCTAAACGAATAAGGGTGGCAATTCCTTCCACATCAAATTCCTAATCATGGTTTTCTCTTTGGCCTGCTTATCTAAGATTAGCAAGGCAAGCCATGACATGGTCCTGTGATACTCTTCAAATGATTTCTCATCTTTATCTTCAAGAATAAAGATAATCTTAAAATTCCCATTCTCCAATATCCCCTGCATGGAGGTCACCATCACTAGTGGGCAAAAAAAACACAAACCCACTATTTCCCCTTCCAATTGCTCTATTGTAACTTTAAATATTTGAAACAACCATGTCTAAATCATCAGAAGTAACTAATGTTGACACCATTTTATTGAGAGATTTGTTTGCTAAACTACTAATCTAAACTATTAAGATCACAACTTGTGATCTATTGTTAGAATAGGACAAAATGATATGTCGATCACTTTAATTTAAGAACAAAATGCATTCAAGTACAGATTAAATCTCTAGAACATGATTCTTAATACTCAATAGAAAATTTTAATCAAGTAGCAAATTCAATACACTCCATTGCCACTTGGTTTATCCATCTACTCAGTTAGAGTGATAACGACTGTCATTTCTATCTTCTTAGGGCTTTGATTGGTATGAAAGGCATGATTTCCTGCATCTAGATGTGTACCTAGATCAGATTTTCCCTAGATTTATAGTGATTGTTCTCTGTAACTTTAATGGTAGTAGTTGAGCTTTGCCTTAGGGCAAAAGTTTCTTAGTTATGCTTGAACTATAAAAGCAAGTTTTGTAACCCTTCCAAGGGTTGGTCTTTTCTCTGATTCTATAGCAGTTATATTCTATGCTCTGCTACTATAATTTTCTTTTGTTTATGAATGAATATATTTCTCTATTGTACTTCATTCTCCCATTAATATAAGTGCAAAATCTTCTTGCCTTTGTTGGTGTTTTTCTTTCATTCTTCAACTTGTATGATAATATCTACTTTTTCCTTGAATGTTATAGAGTGAAGTTCATTCCTTATAGCATTTCATTTGGCTCTTGGTCTACATGTGATTGTTGAATTAAGAAAAAGGTTGAATCAGTGTACTTTGAGATTATATTGGTGAATAGTGCATTGTTAGGGAGAGATAAGATCAAGCATACTATTCTAGTGTATCACCCACTCTAGATTAGAATAGGTAGTTTTCCTTCATGCATTATATCTCCCTTTTCCTCTCAAGAAGTAGTTAGGTGCACTCTGATAGTAAGGAAGCTGACCTTCTCTGGAGATTCAATCTCATTTTTTAATTCCCACAACTTGGATATTGTTTCCATGTTTCACAAGGTTGTCTTTAGGTAAAAACTTTAGCCAAGGGTGCAAACTTTTGCGACAACAGTTTCCTCCCATGTTTAGTATTGCCCTTGTCTTTTTTCTTAAATAAGGTTAAAGATTTTACAATAAACTTATCAAATGTTTATCACTATCAACCTCACACAATTTTATAATATTTTCTCTGATCTTTCTATCTTCTTCTTGCTCTCTTATTCCCCTGTTGATTAGTCTATCATATAGATTCATAGGAATATGTCCTTGAATAACACCAATTTGTTTGTTTGTTCAAAATCATTTGTCTTATTATTACATTTTCTAATTTAATTTTATCCATATTACTATACAAATCATAATTTTTTTTTAATTGAGTAAAGTTTCCATCATCAATGGTAGCACAACATGGTTTCTCTATCTTACACTTCCAAGCCTTTCTTCCTTTTCTCACACCTTCTAGTTTTCTTTGTTTCTACTCTTCTCATTCCTCGGTCTTAGGAATATATATTTTTCCTCTCATTTTCTTCTTTTCCTTCAATATCATCAGACCTTTCTACATTTTTCCTAGTTTGACTTCTATTTCCTTAACTCTTTTATTTGGAGTCTCAGTTGGTTCACGTTTCATCTCTATAAGTCTAGCTAGCTTCCTTTTTACTTCCATAATTCTTACTTCTTCTTCTTCTTCACCTTCTTGTTGGACATATAAGCTGATTGATGGAATCACTAGTGTAGCCTGTGGTTGCACTTGAGAAACTGTTGCATAGAGTATAACTGATGTTCTAGTTGATGGTTCAACCATTGCTATTCCTTCTGTCAATGGGTTTGTAAGTGATGGTCCTATTGATGCCAATGGAGTTAGAAACACTATCCCTTCTTGTCCACTCTTTCTCATTTAATGTCTGACAACTGATGACTCTTCAAGTATCATGTGGGCTTCTTCCATGATCTTTTTCATAGTTTTATTTACTTTCTTCTTGGCTATTGTCTTAATTTTTTCTTGATAAGTCTCCTACATTATCTCATCACAGGTACCCAATATGTTGAATTCTTCGTCTCTGCTACATTTAAGATTGACTTCTACATATCCTTCTATTTCAACTTTTGTGACTTCATATGTAGTGCCTACCCTAGTTTGCATTTTATTATTACTGCCGAACTCTTTTAGGGCAGTTTTATGTTTGATGATTATTAGCACTGTTTTGAGATTATCAATTAATTGTTTCAAATTCAATTGATTTATGATGAGATTACTTGATACTCTATACTTCGTGTATGAATGATTAATATTATAATGATTTCAATTATTTGATGATGCTTAGTTAGATGGATTAATATATGTGTTTTCTTATGGATACTTACCCCGTACTGCACGTGTATAGTGTGCGTGTATGTTTTCTTTATGTATGGAATTTCTGATGTGGTTAAGAAAGGGAGTCATAGTCACCTGCTAGTCGGGATCTACATGATGCACCACTTCCTACCAATGCCTGTTTAGTTTAGAATATTGTGTTTGTACATGCATGAATTTTATGCAGATTGCAAGTACCAGGTATCGACTTCCTTGAATTACCAGGATGAGCGTACCCTATCACATTATCTCAATGATAGGAGAGGGAAGATAAATTCTTGAGCCCAAATCATATGCCTTTAAGCCATTTTTCCTAGAAAAATTAGGACAAGTATCTGAGTTGAGTACCTTTCGAATGCGTTTAATGACGTTAATTCGTGATTATAACCCTTTAGTTTGATCTTGTATGTGTTTCTATGATGGGTTTTCGTATTTTATTTTATGAGTCTTTGGTAAATTTTCTATTAATTAAGTCGAATTAAAAGATTAAATTAATGATTTAATTTAATGGAAATATATTATGGTATTTTAATATTTAATTAATTGGGAAGTTAATTAAGTAAAAAGAAATTAAATTTAAAGATAAAATTTTAATTTTAGAACGTGATAATATTTATTTAATTTAATAATAATATATTTAGAGTTCATTTTTAAATAAATGCTAAATAATATTATTATTTAAGTTAATAAATATTTTATCAATTAAACGTTCGAAAATGAATTAAAGAAGTGAAAAGATGTTAATTTATTAAAAGTTTTAGGATTGTATGATGTGTGCATGAGATTAAAATTTAATAAATTAATTATAAAGAAAAGTCAAGTGAAAAGTAAATAATGTTATTTAATAATTCAATAATGTGCATGGAAAAGAAAAAGAAAAGATATAAAAGATAATGAAAGGTTAATAAAGAGTTGAAGTCTGGTGAGCAGAGAGTTCTCTTAGGTAAACGCACAATTCATGCCCCGATTTTAGGAGAGAACTCCATATCACAATTTGGGGGTTCATTTTTGAGGACTACAAATTTTGGAAGAGGAAAAGAATTTTAGAAGAGAGAAGGTTCTGGGAGGAGGGATTTCTCTACAATCTTCTTGGGTCTTACATCTGGTACCAGAGCTCGAGTTTCTACATTGGGAGCTTTGGGTATATTGGAACACCACTAGTTGTTAACCAATTGATCAAAAATGAAAACTTTAAACTGTTATGTACAACTCTTTCAAATTGAAACTTGAACTAGTTGAACTGGAAGTTAAACTTAAACTTTTAGTTGTATACTTTCAAACTTGAACACGTAGACTTCAAAACTGAATTATTATGTAAACCTAAATATGGGCAAAACTGAAAATTGAAACTTATTCTATTTTCAAAACATGTGTCTTTTATCTATGCTTTACAGTAGTATGCTTTATGGTTGTTATAGTATCTTGTATCTTTGGATATTATTGTAGGATGGTATTTGGGATGAGATCTTCTGTTAGAGGCCGTAGCCTAGGCCGTGGTAGAGGCTGTGGATGAGGCAAAGACATCGATGTTCATGAATCTGTCCACGAAGACCCTATTCAGGAAGGGACTAGGGAGGAGCATGTTAGTGAGCATCAGGAAGAGAACTATAGAGAGCAATAGGATGACTTTGAGGAGATTGACCTAAAGAAAATGATGAGAACCATCATTGATCACCTACCTCTTCCTCATGACCAGGATGGGACACACCAGTCAGGACTTGAGCATAGACCTAAGTCTAGGAGCTATCGTAACTATCACAATGCGTAACGCACTAAGCGCAATCAATATGATCGACCATCTCAGAGTATTCAGTCTTATCCTAGTGGGGGTAGTGTTCAATAGTTTAGTTCACCTAGAGTGCAGAGGAGCTTTGACAGAGAGTGTTTCTTATGCAGAAAATGCGGACACAAGTTGTTCCATTGCCCTCAAGGGAAACCGCATTTCTCAAATGAGAGACCTTCAGCTTCAAAACCTACGGTTAGTGACATGGGTAGGTCCTAGAGAGTGTTCTTAATGGAGTCATATCCTCCTGTAGGGGGAAAGGGTCCTATGGGACTTGCACAGTGAGTTCTTTAGTTTTGCCATTCTTGTAAGCTTCTAGGAGTAAGCCTAAGTCTAGGGGGGTGGATGTAGTGCCTACCCTAGTTTGCATTTTATTATTATTGCTGAACTCTTTTAGATTAGTTTTATGTTTGATGATTATTAGCATTGTTTTGAGATTATCAGATATTTTTTCAAATTCAATTGATTTATGATGAGATTACTTGATACTCTATACTTCGTGTATGCATGATGATTATTACAATGATTTTAGTTATTTGATAATGATTAGTTAGATGGATTAGTATACGTGTTTTCTTATGGATACTTATCATATATTGCATGCATATGGTGTGCATGTATGTTTTCTTTATGTATGGTGTTTCTGACGTGGTTAAGGAAGAGAGTCATAGTCACCTGCTAGTCGAGATCTACACGATGCACCACTTCCTGCCATTGTCTGTTTAGTTTAGAATATTGTGTTTGTACATGTGTGGATTTTATGCAGATTGTAGGTATCGGGTATCGACTTCCCTGAATTACCAGGATGAGCGTACCCTATCACATTATCTCAATGGTAAGAGAGGGGAGATAGATTCTTGAGTCCAAATCCTAAGCCTTTAAGCCATTTTTCCTAGAAAAATTAGGACAAGTATCTGAGTTGAGTACCTTTTGAATGGGTCAATGATGTTAATTCATGATTATAACCCTTTAGTTTGATCTTGTATGTGTTTTTCTATGATGGGTTTTCGTATTTTATTTTTTGATTCGTTGGTGATTTTTCTATTAATTAAGTCAAATTAAAAGATTAAATTAATGATTTAATTTAATAGAAATATATTATGGTATTTTAATATTGAATTATATTTAATTAATTGGGAAATTAATTAAATAAAAAGAAATTAAATTTAAAGATAAAAATTTAATTTTAGAACGTGATAATATTTATTTAATTTAATAATCATATATTTAGAGTTCATTTTTAAATAAATGCTAAATAATATTATTATTTAAGTTAATAAATATTTTATCAATTAAACGTTCAGAAATAAATTAAAGAAGTGAAAAAGATATTAATTTATTAAAAGTTTTAGGATTGCATGATGTGTGCACGAGATTAAAATTTAATAAATTAATTAAAAAGAGAAGTCAAGTGAAAAGTAAATAAAGTTATTTAATAATTCAATAAACATGCATGGAAAAGAAAAAGAAAAGATAAAGAAAGGTTAATAAAGAGTTAAAGTCTAGTGAGAAGAGAGTTCTCTCGGGTGAATGCACAATTCGTGCCCCGATTTTAGGAGAGAACTCCATATCACAATTTGGGGTTCCTTTTCAAGGACCACAAATTTTGGAAGACCAAAATAATTTCGAAAGAGAGAGGATTTTGAGAGGAGGGATTTCTCTACAATCTTCTTGGGCATTACATCATACCCAAGGGGCTCAACATACATCATTCTAGGTTCTATTGCTTCTATATAATTGAAATCAGTATCAACCATGAAACACATATTATATCTATGTTTGTTGACTACAGAGGGTGGAATTCTACATCTCTACCTTATCTTAGTTTGAAATGTCTTTATAATCAAGTGCACATTTCTTTCAATTTTGTTAATATGACATCTTCCATTGCTGGGACATCATTATTTGAAGTATCATCTAGCACTACAAAATAATTCTCTTTCTTATCATGTTGTTGCAACATATTTTTGTACAATATTTTCTCATTGAATATGATGTCCCTTCTTTAAAATTTATGATATTCAAAATATCAAAGTTTTTGACTAAATTCATCAATCTCATATCCAAAAAATACACATTTCTTAGATTTAACTTCCATCTTGGTTCTATTTTCATAATCTATATGTGCAAATGCTTCATAAGTGAAGGTTTTGATCAAAGAATAATTCACCTTCTTACCTATCCATACTTCCTCTTGAATACCACAACCTAAAGGAGTAGAGGGATTTCTATTAATAAGTATACAATAGTATTAGCAACCTTTGTGTACATGTTTAAAGGTATCCCATTGTCCAGGTGCTTGCTTCAATCCATATAAATATTTCTTCAATTTGCACACTAAATTCTCCTTACCTTCGCCCTCAAATCACTATGGTTGTTTTGTATATATTTATTCATCCAACTAATCATGAATAAAAACAATCTTAACATCAAGTTGTTCCAAAAGAAAATCTCCAGTAGCCACAATACTTTAAAAAATATGAATAGAAGTCATTTTAAGAATTGGAGAAAATATTTCATCAAAATCAATGCCCTTTTTTGTGCAAACCCATTTACAACCAACCCGATTTTAAATATTTTGTTACCCCCATCCTCTTCTTTCAACCTATAAACCCATTTATTTTTTAAAGGCATTTTACTTGCAGGTAACTTATAGAAATCTCAAGTCTAATTTTTTTAGCAAGGAGTCAAATTCTTCTATTATTGCATACTCCCATTGAATCTTTATATTCACTTGTACAACTTCATCATATACTTATGGTTCACTAACATTTGTTAATAAAACAGAGTAAAAAGATAGAGAAACTCTTTCTAGAGGTCTACTTAGCCTTGTTGACCATCTAGCATTCACTAGGCTTTGTGCTATTTGTCGTTCCTTTTGTTACAGACCACAAGGAACTGTTGGAACATTATCCTTTTGAGTATCATCTAACACTACATAATCATTTTCTTTCTTCTCATTCTTTTGCAACTGATCTTTATATGTCAGTTTCTTATTGAATATGAAATCCCCACTTCTTACAAGTTTATGATTTTCAAAATCACAAAGTCTCTTGTCAAATTCATCAATATCATATCCAACAAATACACGTTTCTTAGATTTAACTTCAAACTTGGTTCTATTTTCATAATCTATATGTGCAAATATTTCACAATTGAAGGTTTTGAGAAAAGAATAGCTCACCTTCTTACTCATTCATACTTCATCTAGAATACCATAGGCCAAAGTTGAGGGACCTCTATTAATTAAATATACAACAATATTAATAGCCTCCATGCATATATTCAAGGGTAGCCCAACATGCAACATCATACTCCTTGCACGTTCCATTATTGTCCTATTCATGCACTCAAGCACTTAACTATCTCGTGGAGTCCTTGGAACAATCTTTTGTCTATGAATATCATTAGAGGAACAATAATCTTCAAACTCGTTGTTTCATTACTCCCCAATATTATCATATCTGAGACATTTTATCTTTTACCAGTCTCATTCTTAATCAATATTTTCTATTTCTTAAAGGCTTTAAATACATCGGATTTCTATGTAAGAAAATAAATCCATTTTCCTCATGAGCAGTCATAAATCCATATTTTCATAATTGCATCATCAATGAATGTAGTGTAATACAAAAAGACACCAAGAGAAGATACCTGAGTTGATCCCTATACATCTATATGCAAAACCTCTAAGTTTTCATTTTTCTTTTCTTGCTCACTTTCACAAAACTCACTCTGTTTTATTTTCCATAAATACAATGTTCACAAAAATTCATATTGATACATTTTAGACCTGGTCAAACTTTCTTTGAATGAATTAATTTCATACATTTTTCATTCATGTTCCCAAGAATGTTATCTCATGGGGTTGTTTCAGAATCTACAACAACTATTTGGCATTCTCCCTGCTCAACTGCAACAAGTATTCCTAAACACTAATTTTTCTCTAAAAAAAGAGAGTAGAAGGAACAATATGAGTTGTACAAAGATATAAGGTGTCTACTTTCACATATTTTTCTACTACTAAATAACCTTGTGAAACCTTCCAATTTTTATCATTAAAAGTAACTATGCAACCCTTATCCAAATCAAATTTCTACTCAATTCTGAAACATGTCTTACCTCTTGCAGTAGCTCATAATTCTCTTTCTATAACTTTATCTTAACTATTAGATTTCCAACAATCTAACAAGGTTCATTATCTCCTAAATAAACTAACCCAAAATCCTATTGGACATAATCCACAAAATAACTTTTATGGGGTATAGCTAAAATGAAGCCCTTGAATCTAAAACCCATGAATCATCAATATTTTCTAAGAAAAGAAGAAAAACACCCTCTTTGAAATTTGTATTTACCACATTTGTCTCTATGTTTCCTTCTTGTTTGTCCCCTTCATTGTTCTTTCATGATTAACAACATTTGTTCTTATGATCTTGTTTCCCATAGTACCAACAATCTCTTGGTCCTCTTGATTGAGACCTATTTCCCTTTGATTTTCCTCTTGATTTTCTAAGATTCTATAATTATTTCCTCTTATTCGGTATGCCTCTTCTTTATTCATTCAAAATACTTCCTAATGTAGATCCACTTGAGCTTTTCCTACAAGTTTTTTCACTTGAAATAACCCCAATAACATCATTAATTTTAGGGTATTAGAACCTAAAACAAAATTACTCATAACCATTACCAAGTCATTTCAACTTTTAGGAAAAGAACACAAAACCAAGAGAGCCCTAAGTTCTTTATGAAAAATGACATTTGTAGAATATAACTGACTGGTAACTATATTACACTCATTTAAATTATCAATAACGGACCCACCTTCTACCATCTCCATATAAATAAAAGCTTCATGAGAAATACCTTGTTTGAAGCATAAGATTGTTCATCCAACATTTCTAAGGTTTCCATCAACTCTTCAACCATCTTTGCTTCTATAATATTACATGTCACTAATTGTTTCATGCATATAAAAATACTTTCAAGTGCCTTCCTATCCAAAATATCTTAATCCTCATATGTTCCTTCTTGGATTTTCCTCCCAATGATGGCCATAAATCCTTCTGATAAAGATAGTCCTCCATTTTCATTTTCCCTAACTGAAAGTTCTACCCATTAAACTTCTCAATATTCGGCTCACTCTCATCTACCATTGCTCCCACTCAACTATGAAACTCCCACTAAATCACAAGGCCTTTCTGCAAAGGATAAATTAAACAACCTCGCTCTGATACCACTTGTTAGGATTAGAGAGCAAAAATAACAATTAAAGGGAAATATAACCAATATCATAAAGGAATAACTCACACATAATTGAATAGGAGATACAAATATTTAATGTAGTTCAACCAATCCTTGGGCTACATTTACCAAACATCAAGGCCAATATTATTATCCACTAATTTCAACCTGATTACAATTTGCAACTCTTGCAACTCAATATCAGTGCAATAAGCTACTAAATTACCATACATAATAAAATAATAACCCTAAGATATTTTAAACAAGACTTATGTTGCTTACAAATTGAGGGATAGAATATGTCATCTAATTAGGGATATGATATGTCCATAAGAGGTGCTACCCCTTGACCTAGCAAAGGGTGTTGCCCCTTAACTTTCCCTTTAACCCCATCATGTGGGCGCTACAACCAAACCCTTTAGAAAAAATCTGGGGGAAAACTACACACAACAAAGTGGGAGAAAAAATTAACCTCTAAGTCTGATTAGGATCTATCTAACAACACTTCTCTCTATCCACATATATATCACTATCCTTTTAAAGACTTAGTTGTCATTCCTATCACTTTACAAATAAATTGAGCTTCACTCCACTCAAGTTTGTAGCATAGTGGTACATACATATCTTGTATGTTCTACTTATCATATTTTCACAATCTTGGATTAGGAGATTGTATCTATTGGTTTTTTCAAATAAATAGATTATCAGGAGTAAGATAAATGAGATTTATGCTTTCTACACCCACATCTTCCATCCATGTAATATATTATTGAAGGATCAAAATATAGGTGCACTATTAGCCTTTAAAAAATAAATTGAGTTCCAATATGACACACTCCACCGAAAGTACACATTTACATACTAACTAATTAAACTAGTATGTGTAACATGCTTTCATATTTAGAGTTGCATTAAACTTTGATATTGTTATGGATCCTCATTAACTACAAATATGGAGGTAGTAAATCCAACAAGTGTCCAAAAAGGGTTAAATTATTGCATATATAAAAGATGTTTTATTTTTGTCAATCTTGTAGGTTTTCATCTTGGAGAAACACACTTATAACATCAAATTAGTAGAGTTTTCTTCCTAGGTATTATATCCAATCCCCTTG
This sequence comes from Cupressus sempervirens, assembly GCA_028749045.1. Taxonomy (NCBI): domain Eukaryota; kingdom Viridiplantae; phylum Streptophyta; class Pinopsida; order Cupressales; family Cupressaceae; genus Cupressus; species Cupressus sempervirens. The sequence continues at coordinate 146,540,568 of CM053788.1, forward strand.
CGATAATCAATGTTGTGTCTACCAAAAATGTTACTTTTTAAGCCTCTACATTGTCCTCTACATGTTAATGAACCACTACTTAGAAAGGAAATTATTAATGTTTAAAATTGCTTCTTGATTAGTCTCCTCCAATTTATTATATGCAAAGTCAAACAAATACATTATCCTCTTCTTTTATTTTCCTCTTGTTTACAAATCACCAAGTATCAAGGTCCAACAATCAATGTAAACCCCTTGTCCAAGAACTCATGTCATAAGGGAAAACTCATCAATCATGTTATTTTATTTTTAAAGGAAATAATAAACAACTAATATCAAGTAAAACTAATAACATCGAAGGCATCAATAGGTCTATTACAAAATTTATTTTAAAACACCAAACTGAATACGCCTATGATAACCTCTTAGCATGAGATTAACTTAGCATAATGTCAATGTATTACCAACAACTCTTACTGCATATATGAGTTATGCTTTCTTTTTTCTTCATAGTTCAATTCAACTATTTTGAACTAAATCATGTTAGTCCATTAGAACAAGGCTAGAAAGCATCATATGTTAATAATATATGTTTTTAAAAGACACAAAAGCAACTACACAACCCTCTCTAGTGTAATTATTCCCTAGACAATTTCACCATTGATTATCATCCACTTAGTGAAACAAGGATTACCTTCCATAATTATTTGAAAGTTTCCTATAACTTAGAGAACGCTATGAGAAAAAGAAGAATTAGTGAACCAAAGAGATACTTATGAAGTAAAACTTATTAAAGACATGGAAAATCTATCAAACCAAGATAAGAATACCAACATCACAACATAATAAATGGAAAATAAACAACCCAACTAAAACTATAGTGATGAATTCAATTACAAAACTAAATTGACCAAAAATAGAAGATTTGTATATAAATAACATTAGTAACATCATGGTATGATTTTTAATATCACATAATGAGAAGCCTTCATAACATATTCATATATTTAAAGAACCTTAAATTGATGACCATAAAATTAAAATTTAGTCCTAACAAGAAGATGATACTTCATAATAAATCTCAAAATACTACTTAGTTAAATCCTAGTAGCAATATCACAATTTGACTTGTTGTGGAAAATATCTCCTGCTTACCAATTGATGAGCTTAAGAGGCTTTCCAATGAATGGTTCATAAGGCACACTACTTAGTGAAGGTTTTGCAAATGGGATTACAAGCAGAGTAAGTTTAACCACGAAAGAAACTTTGTAGTTAAGCGTGCTTGACCTTAAGTAGTACTGGGATGGGTGATCTCCCTAGAAGTCTTGATGCTTCACCTTTGTCAGCATTACCTAGATTAAATGAGTTTTAAGTGTTTCATTTATTCTCAGGCAAGATGGGTTCTATGAACCACTACTCATGAAACATAGCTCAATGAGTTTGACTTAAAAGACCACATAGGTGAATCCTGATAGCAATATCACAATTTGACTTAATGTGAAAAATATCTCCTACTTATCAATTGATGAGCCTAAGGGGATTTCTAATGAATTATTCATTAGGAATAACACTTGGTGAAGGTTTTACAAATAGGGTTACAAGTAGAGTGGGTTTAACCATGGAGGAAACTTTTTATCTAAGAGCGCTCAAACTATAGTAGAACTAGGATGGGTGACCTGTTGAAATCAGATTGAATAAGATCATTGTTGAGAGAGATTGTTGAAGAAGGAGATTGTATGTTTTAATCATTATTTTTCTACTAATGTCAAACCTGCTATTTGCTGGTAAGACAACTGCTTATATGACTTAAGTACTATCACTTATTTGATTGATGAAGAGGATTTGATCAAAAGATGTAACGATAGCACCTAGAGGGAAGGTTGAGTTATGATTATGAAAAGAAGTACAAAAATCAATTAAGACAATGATAACATGATGTATTTATAATATACGTGAGGTTACAAAGGTTGGTTACACTAAGAAAGTTTAGAAGAAAAATTTGCACAAAGTTTGTCTGCAAAGCTTGACCAAGTGGATAGTAGGTGCCGAGTAAACTTTAGTTGATGTCAAGCACTAGTAAACTTTAGTTCATGCTGAGTGATTTTTCAAAGGATGTCGAGCAACGCAATATGTGCTGAGCATCAAAAGCAAGATAATGCTGAGTGGATGCATTATTTAAAAGATCGTGGCTCGATGGATCTAAGCCAACAAGTTTGTTTTCTTGGAATATGTGAACAACGTGGAAGATAAGGCTGATGAGTTGGTGGCACAAAATTCAAGGTAAACCATTTTAAGGCAAATTTAAAGAGGATTCAAGGAGAATTTGCTAGAAGAGATATGAAATGTAGGGTCGATTCATTATATCCTACCTAATCCATCCTAACCCTAAATTGGATGATGAAAAATGAGCCACAAAAAGATTTTAATTTTCTATTTATAGGAATGGTTGGTTAGAAGCAAAAGTTTCATGTGCGAGAACAAAAAGAAGACAAGGAGTCAAGGGTTTTTCTTCATCAAGTGACCTAAGAGAAGAGACTGCATTGACATGTTAATAAAGAAGGCTTAAGGGTATGAATGCTTGAAGGGTGAACAAGCTATCAAAGCTAAAATGTATGAAGGCCAAGCAAAATGGAGGACTAAAATAGTGATCTATAATCTAAAAATGAAGTTGTAAGTTGTTATCAAATCAAGCCTTAATGTTACTCTCTAACAATTATATTAGTCTATGATAAATCCTTTGGATTAAGGTTGACCTAATAGTCATTTGTAAATCCCTTAACCAAGTGACATTCCAAGTGAATGGTTTAAAGTCCTCTAACAAGACTCACTCCTAATAAGGTGATTGAAATCCTTTAATAGGGTTGGCCTTTCACAAGGCTGATTCAATAGAGTGAAGAAGAGTGAAAAAGAGTTGCATGTTCCTGGTGGTTTTTCCCAAATTGGCTTTCCACATAAATCATTATGTCAAGTGTGTTGATGAATTTGTTATGTTTCATGTTTACATTTTTGCAAGTTGATTTGATAGTAACCTACAAGTTTTAAGTGATTGCAAAATCTTATGGATGCATGCATGAAGAATGTTTTATGGGTTCACTAAGCTGTGAAAAGTTTTATTTGTACATCTGGACCTTGAATAATTGATTTACCCCCCCTCAATTATTCTTAAAGTATTCCAACATGACCCCTTGGGGATTCTTGGTGCTTCACCTTTGTGAGCATCACCTAGATATAATGGGCATTAAGTGTTTCATTCATTCTCATGAGAGATGGGTTTTGCAAACTACTACTCATGAAACATGGGTCAATGAGTTGACTCAAAACATTACACAATTGAATCCAAGTAGCAATTATTGTATAAAATATCTCATACTTATCAATTAATGAGCTTAAGGGGATTTCTAACAAATGGTTCATAAGGCACAACACCTGGTCAAGGTTTTTGAAATTGGTATTGTAAGAAGATTGGGTTCAACCATGGAAACTCCATAGTTAAGTGTGCTCAAGATGGAGTAGTACTGGAATGGATGACCTCTCAGGAAGTTTTGGTGCTTCACCTTTGTTAGCATCACCTGGATGCAATGAGCGTTATGTGTTTCATTCATTATCTTGAGAGATGGCTTATGTGAATAGCTACTCATGGAACATGGGTCAATAAATTTGACTCAAAACACTACAAAATTTAATCTTGATTGTAATATTACAATTTGACTACTTGTATAAAATATATCCTACTTATCAATCAATGGGCTTAAGGTGCTTTCTAATGATGGTTCATAAGGCACAACACTTGGTGAAGTTTTCTTAAAAAGATTGAAAGCAGAGTGAGTTTAACCATGTAGGAAACTTCATAATAAGTGCACTCGAGTTGGAGTAATATTGGGATAGGTGACCTCCCAGGCAATCCTGGTGCTTCACCTATGTGGGAATCATCTAGATCCAATGAGTGTTAAGTGTTCCATTCATTATCATGAGAGATGGGTTTTGTGAACCACTACTCATGAAACATGGGTCAATGACTTACTCAAAACACTACATAGTTGAATCTTGATTGCACTATCAAATTTGACTTGTAGAAAATATCTCCTACTTATCAATTAATGAGCTCAAAGGTATTTCTAAAGAATGGTTCATAAGAAAAAAAATACTCAGTGAAGGTTTTGAAAATGGTATTGCAAGAAGAGTGCATTTAAGCATGGAGGAAACTCTATAGTTAAGTGTGCTCGAGCTAGAGTAGTATTGTGATGGGTGACATCTCAAGAAGTTGTGGTGCTTCACCTATGTGAGCATATTCTAAATCTAATGAGTGTTGACTGCTCCATTAATTCTCATGAGAGATGGGTTCCATGAACCACTACTCATGAAACATGGATCAATGAGTTTGACTCAAAATATTATGTAGTTGAATCCTAATAGCAATATCATAATTTGATTTGTTGTGGAAAATTTCCTACATATCAGTTAATGAACTTAAGTGGATTTATAATGAATGATTCATAAAGCACAACACAAGTAGCGAAGGTTTTACAAATGGTGTTGCAAGGAGAGTGAGTTTAGCATGGAGGAAATTCTATAGTAAACATGCTCAAGTTGGAGTAGTACTAGGATGAGTAACCTCTCATGAAGTCCCAATGCTTCACCTCTATGAGCATCACCTAGAACCAATTAGTGTTAAGTGTTCTATTCAATTTCATGAGAAATGGCTTATGTGAACCGCTGCTCATGAAACATTGGTCAATGATTTTGACTCAAACACTACACAATTGAACCTTATGAACAATATCACTATCATATTCTTCTTAGAATTTTATAGTTCTAATGAAAAATCTCTATGTTATTCAAGATTTCTATAGTAAGAGTCTATAATTTTACTATGCGTATACATAGTTCTAGGAAAATATAAAGTATTGCTACCTCAATTAGAAACAACTACTACAACTATGATGCCTGAAACTATTCCCAATGAAAATTCCACCATAAAGAATATATCAACAACTAACTCAAACACAAATATCATATTTTACATCAAACACAAATCTATCAATTTTGTCATACCTAATTTCACTAGGCAACATAAAATTTGTAGAATATGAGACTCTAGCTCATGTTAATGATATCAAATTAATTACACAAAAAAGGGGCTGATGTATAATCATAACATCAACAAGAAATAATCCTAAGAAATTTGAAAATAAATGCTCATTTGAGTACTATTCGGTTATTATAAAGTAAATTTATAAATTAAAAAAGGCTATGATAGTCATTTGTTCAACATATTTTAAAAAAAATTTAGTGTACACTCACATCTTCTGTCAATTTCATATTATATAAGCTCAAAAAGGTTTTTTTCAATCAGATCTTGTGTAGAGAAGATTCAATACAAATAAATTAGGAAAACAAAGTAATTAAATAATATTCTTATGGGGCAAAATATCTATTATAGTTGTAAAAGTATGCCACTTGTTTTATAACTAGCATCTATCAATATGAGAATAACCATTGAATATTGATGCTACTTAGAAGCATATGAGATGAGAATAATAGATTAATTTGAAAAGAAAAGAAGGAATCATATGATATAATTGGTGTTGTTGGTTTATTAATAGACCAATCATTATATTTGTCTTATGAATTTCTCTAAGAAAACCTAGCTAATAAAAAATAAATTTAGCATTAATAAGAATAACTGAAATGAAATACCACTCTATTTGATCAAGACCCATTGTAACGAGGATCCTATGTTCTTCCAAAAAATCATTTCCTAGAAGCTAAAATTATTTTCCAAAAAAATAAAATTCATGATCATACCTATCCAAAACTAAATAAATGAGATAAGATAGTCAACCATTACAGTTTGATCCAATCAGACAAAACTTAAAGTCTTTCTTTAATGGAATAAAACTTATTGAAATTTGTAATTCATTATGATTGTTTAAAAAGGAACAAGTAGTACCTTGGAACTAAAACCCCAAATAATTACAAGCTTTCAAAATGAGCTCCCATGCTTATTTATTATGCCATTCTTCCATGCTTATCCTTACCTTTTGTCTACTTTTCTATGCACATTTTATCACTCAATTTATTGTTCTTCAACTTATCCCATGCATTGACTATAGACTCCAGTTCATTCACGGTAGCAGTTCAATCTTGCAATTTGGATCAATATTTTACTCTAAGAATTCTTATTCTCCTTGATTTGAAATGATAGGAAGTGATAATTATAAGAGATTAATTAATTATGAGTTGGAAAGAGTATATCTAAATGTTGATTAAAAAGATTGGAATTCTAATTGTTTTTATTTTAAGTTGATGCATATTGTTTTGTGTCCTAGTTGAACTGAGTTTACATTTGTTAATATTCCCTAAGTGGTTTTTAGTTATTCTAACCATTATTTTTATGTTTTACGCGGTTTTGATTTTATGATATATAATAGTTTTCATTTGTCTTAAATGGTTTTATATTCACTAACCCATGGTTTTGCAAAAAGTGCTCTAGGAAGATTCTGGTATCCAATTTTGTGAATAGAGTAAGAGAAAATACATGAAATTTCATTTAATAAAGATTTATTAGTTATCATGATCAGGGCTATTAACTATTTTAAATTGCACAATGTTTATCATTTGTTGAAATATCTCTTTCAATAGAAATAATTATATGCTAAAAAGTTTACTAATTATGTATAACGATAATGGTCTAATTATTGGCTTTGTAATTGGATGTAACAACATGGTGCCCATTATGATAGGGAGAAGGTATTCATTGAGAAAGCTGGATGCTTGACGATTGAGATCAAGAAAATACGTGGGTCATAAGACTTGACTATATAAAAAAAGGCATACCTATGTCGTGAAGCTTATGAAGTCCTAGGGTTGTTGTAGTATACCCCTAGCGAATTAGAAATTCCATAAATGAATCTTTTATATCGTACCAATATAGTCTCCAATCTTAAGCAAAATTTAATATTAAATAGAGAACAAAATTTAATATTTAATTTAAACCATTAAGAAAAATATTATATAGGAAACCCTTTCCTAAGTGTTGGTAAGATCCTTACTGCCTTTATATATTCATATCTATAGGGTCTTTTGGTGTCATATCCCCATTTTATGATAGAAACTTAATAATAATTAGATAATACAATGTTATTAAATAAATAATGATAATAAAGTTATATTAAAACTAATACTAAAATATAAAACTAAGAAATAATAATTATTTAATCTATATTATTATTATTATTTTAATGAGTAAATAAAGAAATCAAATTAAATACAAGAGACAATATTGTAGAAATTATGTTAACTTTCTAAATATAATTTAATAATAAACACAAATAAGTAAGTTAATAAATAATATAACATAGAATAATATAAATTAACTAAATCTAATGAAAAGTCAAGAGATGTTTAACGAACAGACACAACTCCTTAAAATTAAGATATAAAAGGGAGGAAATTTTATTAGAGAGGGGGAAAAGAAGAGGAGAGGAGACGAGTTCAAAAGGAGAAATGGAAGAGGAAAGTAATATGAAGAAAATAAGAAAGTGACGTTATGAAAAGGTATCAATGATATTGAAAGGATGTGCACCTTTGAAAGGGTCATAATTATGACTAGTTGTGACTCTTCAATTTTTTTTTAATATAAATTAGTGGGACTTTTCTAACGGATTATAGTTATGAAGTGTTGTGACTTTTTGAAAGGATTATAACTACGAAGAGTTGTGATTTTTCAAAGGATTTGTATTGTGAAAGGTTGTGGTTCTTGGAAAAGAAGAAACAAAAAGTATATTTTGTCATTTCCTTATAATTAGAAAATGAAGAATTTTAGAAAGTAAATATAAAGTTGAGATAATTCTAGAAAGAATAATTCATTGAACGACCAACTAAGGATAGAGCCACATAGACCAAGAATAGAAGAAGGTAAGAAATATATGTTTGTGGATTATATTTTTTAAATTATATATATGAATTTATTCATATTAATGAATCATACTTGTGGATAATATTGTGTTAACCTATGGGGTTAGCACCATGGATATCAATGAGACTCGAAGCATGGAGCATGTGAGATATTAAGATCTTCATTGTCTGCCATGGCTGAAAATAAATGTGCTAGATTATTTTGATGTTGTCAAAATATGCATATGTGATTGGCCTTGGATAAAGGATGCCCGTCCAAGAAGAATCTTAAAGGGTGTGCGCATTGAAAGACGATGAGGTAGTTATGAGCTAGGAAGCCCGATCTAGAGACATCCTCAAGATTGGGGGTTAAATTAGAGGGTAGAATAATATGGTTAGTTTTGCTATTGTTGTGATTCTAAGCATTATTTTGCAGGTATTACTTGTCCCAATCCAACCCTAATAGTAGGGACATTACAGTGGTATTAGAGCATGACCTTGCCATCCTATAGGGTTAAAGGGGATCTAGAAAAATTATTTATATAAAAGATTAATGTAGAAAGTTGAATCCATGATAACAACCTAAGAATTTGGACTAAATATATATATATATATTTCAACTCAACAGAAGAAATTATCTAATTTCTTGAGGAAAAGCAATTTGAGGAAGGGTGGACTGTCATATCCCCATTTTAAGATAGAATTTTAATAATAATTAGATAATTTAATGTTATTAAATAAATAATGATAATAAAGTTCTATTAATACTAATACTGAAATATAAAACTAAGAAATAATAATTATTTAATCTATAATTAATGAAAGAATGTTCAGTATGATATTTTAAATAATTAAAAAATAATAAAATTTCAATGAGTAAATAAAGAAATAAAATTAAATACAATAGACCATATTGTAGAAAGTACATTAACTTTCTAAATAGAATTTGATAATAAATAATAAATAATAATAAACATAAATAAGTAAGTAAATAAATAATATAATATAAAATAATATAAATTAACTAAATCTAATGAAAAGTCAAGAGATGTTTAACAAATAAGCACAACTCCTTAAAATTAAGATATAAAAGGGAGGAGAGTTTATTTTAGAGAGGGGAAAAAGAAAAGGAGAGGAGAGGAGTTCAAAAAGGAAAAATGGAAGAGGAAAGTAATATGAAGAAAATAAAGAAGTGACTTTCTTAAAAGGTATCAAGGAAATTGAAAGGATGTGAACCTTTGAAAGGGTCATAATTATGAATAGTTACGACTCTTCAAAAATATTTTGAATATAAAGTATTGAGACTTTTCAAAAGATTTGTATTATGAAAGATAATGACTCTTGGAAAAGAAGAAACTAAAAGTGTATTTTGCCCTTTCCTTATAATTAGAAAATGAAGAATTTTATAAAGTAAATATAGAGTTGAGATAATTCTAAAAGGATTAATTCATCGAAGGGCCAAGTAAGGATAGAGCCACATGAACCAAGAAAAGAAGGTAACAAATGTATGTTTGTGGATTATTTTTGTTTAATTATATTTATAAATTTATTTATATTAATGAATCATACTTGTGAATAATATTGTGTTAATCTATGTTGTTATCACCATGGATATTAATAAGACTTGAAGCATGGAGCATGTGAGATATTAAGATCTCCTTTGTCTACCACGACCAAGAATTAATATGGATTCAAAGCATAGAGCATGTGAGATATTAAGATGTCCATTGTCTATCATGGCTGGGAATCAATGTGTCAAAATATTATGATGTTGTCAACATATGCATATGTGATTAGCCTTGGATAGAGGATGCCCATCCAAGAAGAATCTTAAGGGGTGCACTCCTGGGAAGATGACGAGGTAGCTATGAGCCAAGAAGCCTGATCTGGAGATGTCCTTAAAATTGGGGTTAAATTAGAGGGTAGAATAATATAATTTGTTTGTTATTGTTGTGATTCTAACCATTATTTTGTAGGTATTACTTGTCCCAATCTAACCCTAATAGTGGGGACATTACATTTGGTCAAAAAGGAAGCCTTAATGTATTTTTTAGGAATTAAAGCAAGTAGAAATAATAACTTGGGAAGTCGACTTCAACTCTTGAAAAATCAAACCACTCGACTCTACCATATATTAAATCACTCTCTCATCTTTTTCGGAAAAACTGATACTATGGTCATAGTAAACTATTCATCAATTTCGAATCTTCGTAAGAAGTTTAGGTTGAATGGATATATTATGAAATGTAGCTTGGAAAAGTTAATTTTCTTATTCATTCTTTCTCACCACCTTATATCTAAACATGATTGATAGTTGTCAAATGCCATATCGCCATCTTGATTTCACCAAAATGAATCATGACTAAGGGAGATTGAGGAAAGCAAGCTGGAAAAATGACTATGTTAGTAGAGTAGATTTTAGAAGCTTTTCTTTCTTAAAACTAAGAAGGTTGGGACACACATACAAAATTCCTAGCCACGTAAAGTATACATGTGGATTGCTCAACGAGCCTCACAACTCTCAACAAATTATTTATGTGGACGCTAGGTGTAATACCCATCCCTTTCGCTATCATTGTGTACTCCTTCTCAAGCTCTATTTGAATCTCATGCGAACGTGTTAGCCCTTAAGTGATATAATATGTAAATGTAATTATTTTCTAGATGATGCCATAAGATATATCTTTAAATGATGATTATTGTATCTTCATGAAGATGAGTTGTTATAGTGAAATCTAATCTTTTTTGTATTCGTGATTAATTTATGGTACTTACCCTATACTTGCATATGTATGGTGCACGTGTTTATTATATATTTCTATATAACATGTTGGATGTGGTTAGGGGAGGGAGTCGTAGTCAATTGCTAGTCAGGATCTACACAATGTACTACTCCCTACCATTGCTTGTTTAGCTTATATATATAGATAGATAGATAGATAGATAGATAGAGAAATGTGCATGCACTTGTCTTTTATGCAAGTTGAAAGTACCAACCATCGACTTCCCTAAATTGTCAGGATGTGTGTACCTTATCGCAACAACTAAATGGTAAGAATTGGGAGATTGTTCAGGTCCAATCTCAACCAAAGCCTAATTACTTGTCCTGAGAATAACATGTATCTAACTACCTACCTTTTTGGAAACTTGAAAGTTTTAATTTGTGTGTTGTTTGGTTTTGACTTTGGTCAGTTTTTCTTATGTTATTTTTATATGGGTTTGAATTTGTGATTCACATAATAAATGATTTTATTATAACTTTTGATTAATCTTATGATATTAGAAATATTAAATATTGATTTGATTTTTTAAAAAATCAAAGATTTATTATTGATTCCTTCTAATATTTTAATTAATAATGATTAAATTAGAGTTTTATTTAAATAATGGGTTGTAATAATAATTATTAATTAAAATAATAAATATGCTTTTAAAAGTGCTTTGCATAAATAATTAAGTGAAGAAAAGAAAATAAAAAGGAATATTTTAATTAAAAGATGCATTAAGTATGCATGGAATAATTAATAAATTGATTTATTTTAATATTTAATTAAAAGTGAGTGTTTTCTTGTAGATTAGATGTTAGAAACCCTAAGTAGGGTTAGGCTCTTTATTAGAGGTTTTCTTGTTCATTTGGAAGACACAGGTTTTAGGAAAGTAATTTCGGAATTGGAGTTAAAGAACTATTGAAAGCTTAAGCGTATTTGGATTGCATGTATTCAACAACTTGTCCAAAATTTTAGTTGTCATGTTGAGATAGGATTTGAGAACTCTTTTGTAGAAATTATTTTGGAATATCTGTCTATCACCCATATGTCATGTTGCTAGAATTTATTTGTTGAAATTTATAGAATGAAATATGTAAAATAATTTTGATTTATAATTAGGAAATCACATTGTTTTGGAAATAGATATCAATTATAAACTGTAGGATTATGCTGCTGAAAATCTATTTAGAAAACCCAGATCTGAGCAACCAATAAAAATTCAATATTAAATTTTACAAGAAAAGGATTATTATCAGCTGGGGTTTGAAAGAAAATTATTTGAAAACTTCAAGAGAAACTGTCAAAATGATTCATCAAACAAAATATATATTTTCATTAGATTTAAACAAAATTATTGGTTAAGAATCTTTCAAAAAAATAGTTACATTTAAGATAGAAAACTAAGTATATTATGCTTGCATGTTTCCGAAGATCATAGACATATGAAAATTATAATTGCATGCTTATTATTATTTTAAAAATATATAATTTAATTTTCAAATTTAACAAAAAAATTATTATTATTATAAAATATTAATTCTGCAAATTAAAAAATATTTTTTTGAAAAAATTTACATTATTTATTAATTTTAAAATTTTAAAAATATTACCCATTTATTTATACAATGTATGTTAGTAGTAATGCTTTCTTAAGTCTAGATAAACTCTTAGTTGCATATAAGTGATTATATATATATTAATGCAAGTCTAAATTAATAAATATATATTTGTGATTATGTTATGTTTTAAGAGAAGTTATGGTGAAGTTCACTTTGTAATAACCTAGTTATAATTATTTGATTTATGAGAGGAATAATAAATAATATAATTATATTTATAATTTTTATTTTGAGTTATCTCTAGTTGCATTATTTTTTGAAAAAAGAGGGGTAAAAACTTTATTGAACTTTAGAACAAAACATTACAAAAACAGCAAAGGGCCAAAGTCCCAGGAACACCAGAGACCATAAAAAGACAAGAACTAGATCATCACTCCCTAATTCCACTAACATCCTCTTCAAGAGTCCTCTCCAAGTCCTTACATAACTTGAAAGTCATCTACTCCCACTCATCAATCTTCCTGCCATCTATATTTCAAGATGCCCATTTTGCCATGCTATCGGTTGCCCTATTCCACTCCCTTGCAATATGGGCATAAGACATTGAATCCATCAAGGAGCTAACTTGTAAAATCTGCTGCACTATCATAGACAACTACCAGCTAACATCCAAAATCTTCCTCTCAAGGAGAAGGTTAACCGAAACCTGAGAGTCAAATTCACAAATCACCTTTCGCCACCCTAGGGCATAAGCCCGCTTTAAATCATACAGGATAGCCAAACCTTCCATCCTATTAACAGTCTGCATTCCTTTATTAATTGAAAAAATAAAAACCACTAATCTAGAGGATTCCCTACCAATCCCACCAATCCTAGTCAGACTTGGATTTCCCCTGGAAGAACCATCTGTATTAATTTTCAAAAAACCAGCAGGAGGGGGTAGCCATCTCCCCATCCTTTGAACTTTTTGCTTCGCACGTCTACCTCTCCTGACACAAGCTACTACTGGAGATATCCCCTGTATTCCAAACCTATCAACCATCTCAACGTCACCTTTCTCAAGCGGCAACACTACCTCACTCGTAGCTATGAGAGTATCCTGAATCATTCCCATTATTCTAAGCCAAACCTATTGAATCCCCAATTTTTTCCCCTGAAAGATTCTTTGATTCCTTTCCAACCAGACTTGCCATAGTAGAAAGATAGGTCCAACATACCAAACATCTTGCAAGAAGGGGGCCAAGGAGGGGGGCCTCCCCAAACTCATCCAAAACTCAACCAAGGAAGAGGCATGTATGTACAAGCGCTTCTAAACATCCCACCAAAAATGCCATAGCTGTAGGGTGAAAGAACAATGGAAGAACAAATGCAGAGAGTCTTCCTCCTCACCACTACAAAGAACACACCTTGAAGGGCCAGAAAAAACCCTCTTGTGGATATTGTCCCAAGTCAAGCATCTATTCCAGACCAAAGTCCAGATAAAGAAATTACACTTTGGCCAAGAAAACTTATTCCAAACTTTCCTCCACCACTAAACCTCCCCCCCCACAAGTTGCTGGGAGAGCAAACTCCTGATACCTAGAAGAAATAGTGAAAGCACCCTTGGGATTAGGGGACCAGGCCAACACATCATCATCCATAAGGGCACTATGGTTTTGGCTAGAAAGAATGTACTGGAGCTCAATTCATTCCTCATCCAAACCAAAAATAGGCCATTCCTCTGGGTTCTTCCATCTTGCCTCCACCAACTTCCCCTATAGGGAAAAGGACTTAAAGTTGCACACCCTTGACCATCCAACTTCACAAAACCTATGGGACAATATACGTAAATGAGGATATTGAATGACCATGGGAGGGTAGCCATCCCAAGCATCATGCCAGAAATGAGCCTCTGACCCACCCTTGTAGATCTAGAATAGGCCACCCTTGATGAGCACAACACCTTTCTTGAGAGTATTCCAAATCACCAAACCTTTCCCAAGCAAGCTATACCAAGGGATGTCTTTTTGGGGGGTCCTTGGAAAGTACTTCTCAGTTAAAATTCTAACCCAAACTCGGTCATGTTCCACACACCAACACCAATACAATTTGGCCGCCAGAGCAGTACCAGTTAGCACTGATTTCCATAATCCAAGGCCGCCAAGCTATTTTGGGCTACAAACAAACTCCCATTTGATAAGACTCCACTTAGTTGAAGATAAATTGCCAGCCCATACAAACTGTCTCGCTAAGGATCCAAGTCCCTAACAAAGCTCATCGGCACCACCTAAATCATACTCCTATAGAGAGAAAGAGCCTGAACCATGAATTGGAGCAGTTGGACTCGACCAACAAAGGATAGCTAGTGATGGGTCCAATGAGTGACTTTGACATGAAACTTATCCAGAATGACTTGCCAAGAATCCCTCGACTGCCTGCCACCAGAAATAGGAATCCCAAGATAGAACAATGAAAGACTCCCAATTTGGAATCTGAGAATATGAACAACTCTCCTCTGAATAGATAGCAGAGTGCTGAAGAGAAAAATGGAAGACTTGCCCTCATTAATCAACTGTCCTAAAGAAGCAAGATAAACATCCAGCACCCTACACATATTAGAAGCCTCCCAAATGGTAGCCATGCCCATCAAAGTCGTATCATCCAAAAAATGTAGGTGCGATTGCACAAGAAGGCCTCCTCCTCATTGCTAGCCCTGAATGAAGCCCCCTTCTACGTTCCTTTTTATCAATCATCCCAAACTTTCCACCAAAAGAAAAAACAAGTAAGGAGAGAAGGGGTCACCTTGTCGTAACCCCCAAGAGGCACCAAAAAGATCAGAATGCTCCCCATTAATCAAAATTGAGAAAGAATTCAAATTCACATAACTCATAATCCAATGGATCCATTCCTCTACAAAACCAAAGGCCCTCAAAACCTTTTGGAGGAATGACAAATCACACTCTGTCATAAGCCTTAGCCATGTCCAACTTGATGAACATCGCCTTATCTTTAGAGTTGGCCATAGAATGAATAATCTCAGTAGCCACAACCACCCCCTCCAAGATCTGGTGACTCGCAACAAAGCCAATTTGTTCTTCAGAAATTAGCAGTGGAATACATTTTTTTAACCTATCAGTAATCAACTTAGATATAATTTTATAAATAAGATTGCAAAGACAGATAGGGTGAAATTGACTTATCCAATCAACACCTCCCCCCTTGGGGATGAGAGCAAGGAAGGTAGAATTCAGGGCCCAAAGCATTTGCTTATTCTTTTGGGATTCTTGAACAACTGCCAGTAACTCTATGAAAACAATCATTCCTAGCTCCTCCAAAGATATGGCACTCATAAGATGCTCTTTCATTTCTAGAGAAACCAAAGAAGGAATACAAGAGAGGACCTGAGCCTCTTCAACTGAGTCCCCCTGTGAATCCTCCCTAAATAAAGAGGCAAAATACTGCACGACTTCATTGGAGATATCTTGAAAAGAAGAGAGAACCCCCCCCCCCCCCCCCCCCCCCGCCATCATTCACAAAAGTTGATATAGAATAACCATGTCACCTGGCCTTCACCGAATTGAAGAAGAAAGCAATATTCTTATCACCCTCTTGAAGCCATTCAATCCGAGCTTTTTATTTCTAAAATATTTCCTCTCTCAGCTCCCATTCCTCCAAGGTTTTCAAGGCTTTGGCTTCCTCTCGCAACAAAAGCTCTGACACCCCATCCTCCCTAATCAACCTGGTAATATCATTCAACTCAGTCTGAGCTGCATTCTTCTCCTAGAAAATATTTTCGAAGCAAACCCTATTCCACCATTTGAGTTGATACTTAACACATTGTAGGAGTTTAGAAAAAGAATACATTGCTGTACCAAAGGCAGGTCTACCATCCTTCCACCACTCAGCAACATATCCATACAGGTTTGGGTCCCTCAACCACATGAGCTAGAACTTGAAAGATGGCCTTTGAGGCAACCTCTCCAATCTAATATCTCAGAATTGGAAGACCACAATCCGCCCACCCAAAAATAGGAAACCATATATCGATCTAGTTGTTTAGCAATGCAATTTTCTCCCACCCTTCTATTATTCCATGTGAATTGGCCATTGCTAGGCTTGATATCCACAAGATTGAGTGCCAATATATTATCTTGGAGTAGCACAGAAGAGGGCTCAAGTCTTGCAATACCTCCCCATTTTTTAGATAAATCAAGAATAGCATTAAAGTCTCCAACAATAATCCATGGCAAATAAGGAAATAGACCACAAACAAAATGAATATTATTCCATGCAAGAAGTTTACCTTCAAACTCAATAGGAGCATAGACATTGGAAAAAAGAACGATTTCTCCCAACTTAGGGCATATAGAGATGAGAGATAAGGAGGATCTAAAGGATGTCCACCACAAAAGTATGATATTTCGTGGGTTCTAGAAGCATGCCACACCCCTCGAAGATTCCTGAGCTCCAATGCACTTACATTGACCATTCTTCCGCAATTTGGGTGCTATACTCATCATGTACTCAACATAAACCTTAGTCTCCTGAAGAAAAAGAATATCAGGGGAATGACTTTTAACCAATTCTCAAATAGCTTTTTGTCTAGGGCTGCTGTTCAAGCCCCTTACATTCCATGAAATAATAATCATTTTGGGGGAGTCAAAAAATGGGAATCCAAAGTCTTAATAGATCCTAACTCCACCAAAATCTCCCCTATAATCTTAATCTTCTCCAAGTCTTTTTTTCATCTGCTTTTACTGCTTTTCTCTAAAACCCCCTTCTCGCCATCCTTCTAAAGAATACCCAGAGGAGGAGAAGACCTTCCCTGCTTATCCATATCCAAAACAACAGGAAGGGCAATACCCTCTTCTCCTTATTCTAAATCAACATTTGACCCTAGAATCGCTTGAGCCCCTGCCTGCCCATTAGTGACCATAGGCATGGCAGATTCCACATGTGGAGTAGGAGGAGGAATGGAAGAGGCAATATTCAAGCTAGAATCCACCACAAATTGATCCACACTGATAAATCCTAGATTAACTACTTGTTGTCCCGATTCATCCAATACCTCAAATCTGTTAAAAGTATCCTCTACTTGTCTCTCCATCAGAGTCCTCTTTTGTCCTCTATTTTGGTTATGAGCCTTAACCTGAACAAAACCCTCAACATCCTTACCCTTGCCAGAAACCAACTTCTTCCCTTTATTAGCATCAAAAGTGTTGCGAAGAGGAGGTGGAGGTTGCTTCTCCATTGACTTGGCCTTCAAGCATCTTCATAGTACGTGGCCATATTCATGACATAGGTAGCATCGGAAAGGAAGGGTCTTGTAATCTAGCTGCCACACCCAAGAATGTGAGCCCACACACATTTCCACTAAATCTAGCAATGGTTTACTCAAATCAAGTTCCATACAAATTCGAGCAAACTTCATTACCTTCTTACCAAGGGTTTGTGATGAAGACCCCATTGGCTTCCCCAGCATCGATGCAAGCATATGAAGAACATCCTCTCGACAACACTCTATTGGAAATCTGGGTAACCGAACCCACACTAGAACTCAATTTGGAAACTCCTCAGAAGGATTAAATCCCGCATGCCATAGCTTAACAAATAACCTAACCAGGTTGTAAAAATAGGACCCACCTTCAAAAACCCTATTACAATCAGCCATGCAGATGAAAGTGACCATGAAAAAGTTGTTTGCAAGCAACGTGACCTCCATTTCACCCTTTGGTTCCCAGGTTCTCGGAGCCCAATTTTCCAGAAATTGAAGAGATACTCTTAATCCCAAAAATTTGCAATATAGTGAATGCTTAGAATAGTATCCAACATCCTCAACAATCAGTTCAAAGGGGATTACCAGTTTGGGTCTTTCTTTACATCATTCTAGGCATCTGTTAATCTTCGTGATCCGAGAACCACCAGGTGGGCTTGATTTTGTAGCCCCTAAAATTTGTGAAAAGAGGGCATTATTAGACACCCTCGCCCCTTGTCCCGATGGATGCACATCCACCACATCATGCAATTCTATGTCGAGCACAGCCCCAAAAGGCTTATTCCAAGACATAACTGTCCATCGACCTAGATTGGTCATGGCAAGGGACCTCTGTCCAGGCACTTCCAGCACAGAATGACTACGCTTCTTGCACAAAGGCAACCAAAAAGGCACAACTCGTGTTTCAACCACCGTTCGCTATAGAAATTCTTCCTCCTATGACCAGACACTCACCCCCCACCCGCGCACACTCATGATGATTAGCAACAAGCTAGGGCATGACTGTCCTTGTTCGACAATAGATGAAAGAGAACACCATCTTCCCTTCAATCTGACATCATAATTCATCCTCTAGTTGCATTATGAATTAAAGGAAAAGTAAATATTAATTATGGGCTTTAAATAAAAGTCATATTAATATTTTAGAAATAAAATTGATACTAAGATTTAATCTCATAATATTATATAAGATTATTTAAATTATAATAGGATAATATTGCATGATATTTTATATGCATGAAGAGATTTGACATTTAAATAATTATTAATTTAAATAAGTATATAATATGTGTGTGTGTGTATTCTTATTTTATTGTTAAACACAGCTTTATGGTCAAACTAAACAATAAAAAAATGACAAGATTAATCATATGGTTGAAACTATGTGTTTTTTTAAAGTCTTCTAATAATTATTTTGTGATGGTTTTATGTAAGTTGTGTGGCATTTAGTTGGCTAACTAGGATGTGCACTAGAGGCTTTTGAAGTTTCTTTTATTATTATTTGACTTGATGTTGTGATGTACTTTATGATTCAAATTTGAGACTTGTGTTTATGAGATTTATTTTGATGAGCATTTATGATGACTTGGGTTTGGAGAACCAACTATTATTTTCAAGTTTTTTTTATGGAACTGAATTTGATCATTATTTTGCGGTATGGGTGCAATTATGGTTTGTGAGTTTTGGGAAGGTAGTCTAAGTGCATCCTAAGGGAGTGGCTTGTAATGGGGGTTGGGCCCAGAGTAGCTACTAGGGTAACTCATTGTAAGTTGTGTAATAAGTGATAACATAGTAATTAAAATATCTAGACACATATTAAAAAGATAACTTAGAGATATTTCCTCATCCATGCATTAAGTGCTTGTATAGGCTAAGGATAGGAATGAATTGATACCTAGTCAGAGGTAGGACTAGTGTTTTCTTGAATGCTTTTCTTTTATGTTTTGCTTGAATTTCAAAATTTTCTTGTATGGGTGTTTTGGCATTACTCACCTTTGGATAGGGCAGAAGTGGCCAATTTGGAGAAAGGTATTCAATTAGACTCCAACAGTGTAGAATCTCCTCTCAAGATGAGAAGACGGAGAGAGGGTAGGGTGTTATGGGCCCCTACCTGTCAGCACAAACCACGTATGAATTTTGGCATGTAAGAATGGACAAACGGAAGTTCTTGATTTGTAGCCCCAATTGGGCACCTATTTTGGTGTTGTGTCTGACATCTCCTATTGGAAAAATCCACCTTTCCCTAGTTTTGATTCAATGTTGAATCCTGTTGTGAAAACCTAGTATGAATATGAATGTCTGATTTGGTCTCCTTGTTATGTTTGTTTGTCACCTGGTCAATTTTCGTTCCCTCCACGATCTTAGCAATGTATTGCAAAAAATGATATGGATCCCTTGATAAGGGTCATGAAGGAAATTTAATTTGATTGTTGTAATTTCGGGATTGGAATCCTATGTAAATTGTATTTAAAAACTTTGTTGTAATGGCAAGGATGTCGGGTTTTCTTCCTGATTCTTTCCCAGCGGAGCCTTTGAATCAGGTCGTCAATAAAATATTGATTGAGTAATATTGCTTCTCATGAGATTTTCGTATTTTTCTTCCAGTTATAAGAATGAATATCAAAATGGGATAAATGATGATGTTCAATTTTGCAAAAAAAATCACTTTTCAAAATGTTAAGATAAAAAATTTGTTATGTTGGGAACTTGATTTGGTTTCGTTCTTATTAGGAGAAAAAAATTTGCTCTTGCTTTATTTTGATAGCAAACCATTAAACTCTATGATTAATCAAACTTTTTTTTAAAAAATTATATTCCTCTTGGCAATTTTTAGCATTAGCAATTCTAACACTTAGAAAAAAAAATATTCTTAGAGTAAAAATACTCTCTGGTTTTTGTATGGGAAACAAATTAATTCCCCCTTTGGTAATAGAGAATCTTTAAAGATTCCCCTATATATTCTTGTTGAATAATATAAATAAATTATCAAATGGATAATTAAATATAAAATAAATATAATCAATCAAAACAAAATATTTAACATATTAAACTAACAAATATCTATTTTCTACCAAATTAACTTTTGAATTAACTCCTCCTTACCTTGGCGCCAGCTCTTGGAATGGGCTTGAAAAAGTTTTAAAGCAAAGTCAAATAAATCGTGCTTAGGGTGACATCACCCTATACTCCCCCATCCTTTTTGTTACAATAGTAAATCTCATGGAAGGATGCACTAGAGTTGCTATGTCTTGGAGACTGCCTTTGGTTAATGCAACTGTCCCCTTTGTCCTTGGGTTGCCAAATTACCCTGCAGTGGTCAGCGCTTGGGTTGTTTTGGGCAGAGTTTCACAACTTAGGAAGTGCTTGGGAAGCGCTAAGATCATGGGAAGAAAGGTAATGAATTTGGTGGTTGGGCGCCACTTGAGGGGAGTGAGGGTAGAAAGCTTAGGTTTAATATTAGTTTAGGGGGTTGAGGTAAGTTTGATTTGTGAGGGAGATTTGACGTGGGTGTAGGGTGTAGGGTGTAGGGTAGTTATTAGGTTAGGATTGTTATTTTTAATTGTTAAAAGTTTGGAATTAAGTTTTGTTTTAAATTTAAGTTAGGATTAAATTAAGTTTAGATTAGTTTTAGTTTATGTGATAGTTAGTTATATTAAATTTAGTTCAGTTTATTTTTTAAGTTAGTTTTAGAGTTAAGTAATCTTAGTATCATTAAATAGTATTATTTGGTAATTTTATTAATTACAAGTTGCTTTATTATATTAGTTTAAGTTTTAATTAGGAGTAGTAATTAATGACATTTAGATTTGTTTAATTTTAAGTTAGTAGTGCAAATGTCTTAATTTTCTATTTTTAATTTCTACTCAATTTAGTTTACATTTTGAAATGGGACTTTTCAATAAATCGGTTAGATTGTCAATTGATGTTTGTCTAAGAGGTTAATAATTGATCTAAGCTAAATAAAGTATACTTGTGTGTATGATTAGTTCTTGATTGGATATTTCAAATTAATTAAATCCGAATTCATTTAAATTGTTATTTAAATAATTTTTATATATTGTTATAAAGTTAATGTAATAACGTAACTAATGTCGATATCAATTTAATAACGAGTATAAACTTAACGATTTATTCCTACTCATGGTTATAAACCTAGGATGTATTGTGGTGAACCATATCATTATTAAATTTTAAAAAAAAGAAAAAAAAATTGTGTTTTTGCCCTCGTATTTTTGGGCATGACATTCAACTTCGAACGAGGAAAAGCAATGTCCTGCTACTCATATTTCCATGGTTGGATAAAATGTGAAATTTAATTGAAAAGTCTGTAGTTGGACATGTGGGAACCAATGGGTTTTCTTCTTTTCACTTTGTTTCAAGTTTGTATAATAGGCTTTTTTGTGGGCGCATTGTTTTGTGTGCCATCCAAATTCCAAAACCTATCAAGTGTTGTTGTTTTTCTGAGGATCATTGCAAATATACTAAGCACTGCCATTCTAATATGCGTTTTCCAAATGTCAGGCTCCTCTTGTATTTGTATGAGGAATAAACCAAGAGGTGACATATCCCTTCATGGGACATGTCTATTCATTAATATAATTAATATAATGATAATCTTAACTATAGTTGTATACTAAGTCACAGAGTTCTGCAAATTTCGACCATGAAATTTGAAATTCAATGAACTTGAAAACATGACTAAAAATTTGTTGGAAATCGTCTTATGTTCGAGTAGGTATAGGGCATAATGTTTTTTCAAACGAACATATTAGAAAAAAAAGTTTTTCCAAACACTAATTCAGCTTTTTCCTGTTCCGGCATTTACAAGCGCAAACATAGAAATCCCTTCATGAGGAGTAATTATCGTTGACCATCACGTCTGGCCCAGGTCAAGCCGAGGAGCATAAAAGAATGATATTCTTTCACATCGAAGAAACAAATTTATTTTTTGCAAGAGCATAAAAGAACGATAATTTTGTGCGTGGCAGAAAACAAATTAGTTTTTTGCCTCATTGTTTTTCATGTGTGTAAATTTGTCTTATTTTTAGAATCGTATGTAAATTATTATTATATATGCCTAATAACATATGCTAAGATGTCTTCCTATTAGGCATATCTAATAGAGTGATTCAAATAAATATTTATTTTATAGTCGTATACTGTAACAACCAATTTTCTCGAGTCTTAAATAACAACTAACATATCAGGAAATATAGTTATTACTTCATTTTCATAGGAAGACAACTATATCAGTTACGTTCATGGGAATGAAGTTATCAATTAAAATCAATTAAAGGAAAATTTCATATATAATGATTAAAAACACCATCAATGAATTTACTATGGAAATTAAAATCTACATACCATAGAATTCCAAACCAAAACCAATCTAGGGAATGCTTCTGCAAACACCCAGGTTAGTGCACAAATACCACTTAGGATCAAATGACGATTACCATCCAATACCACTATATCAAAATCAAATGACAATTACCATCAAATTCAACTATATAAATATCAATTGACAATTACCATCAAATACCAATATATCAATTTAGGGCATCGATTACCATTGGATCATTTAGGGCATCACATACCACTATATCAATTAGAGCCTCTATTATCATTGGATAATTTAGAGCATCACATACCACTGCGTTAATTGTATGTGTGGAATGTGGCCTCTGTTTAACACACACACTTCAACATGGTCTTTGTATGCGGATTCATCCTGAAATGAACATGAGATTGCTCACCCAAGAATAGTCCGGCAAAGCGACCTATTGCCTTCTATCTAACGGGATTTTGCCTGTTCAATGTCCTCAAATTCAAGGTGCAAGCAACCAAACCCTCTAAGAACGAAGGATTTAAAGAAAGCTAATCTATATGAGTGTGCAACTTAATCTAGAATGATTATGCAACTAATTTAAGAACTTGTCAAAGAAACTATATTAAATGTATGCATATTAAGAGCTAAAATGAAATTAAGCTAAGAATGTAGAGATATGAAAATGTATGAGCTAAATGAGTATGAAGTGCAGCAGCAATTCAATAGCAATTTGATTCAACCTTTTTTTGATAAGGAATTATGAGTCCCTGGAATCCATCAACAGGTGAGATCAATTCGGATCGACGGTCAAGATTGAAGCAAAAATTCAGTTAAGATGGAAACTTCCTTGTGCAGGTGAAGTGAACTGTTTATGATCTAAGTGTGATGAGCAGTTAACTGAACTTTCCATGGGTGTGAGATCAAGTTAACTAGATTAATTCCAATTCGAGAGGTAGTTCACTCAGAGTTTCCATTTATAACTGAAGAGTAGAATCAGGAAATATATTTAATTTAATAAAATGAGATATGACCTCATAAATACCTTTTCTACTTAATTAAATGATCACATTCAATTAATTAAAATAGGCATATTTATTAAATTAAATAAATTTAATTCCTTAGCATATTAGCCTTAGGGTATAATTTAATTTAATTTAAGTATAAATACTTAATAATTAAATTAAATGTTAATCAATAGGTTTCAATGCGACTAATATGAGTAAATACTATAGGAATAAAATAATAAGCATGATGAATGCAGATTAGGGTTTTCTGCATCTGACCATTAAGTCAAGTAGCGACAATCAGAATAAGAATTGGTTAGAATAAACCAGAATTGGTATAATGGCAATGAGCCAATTTTGGAGTATTACATTAATTAGGGCATTCGTTACCATTGTATCATTTAGGGCATCAGATACCACTGTATCATTTAGGGCATATATTATCATTGGATCATTTGGGGCATCAAATACCACTGTATCATTTGGGGCGTCGGATACCACTGTATCATTTAGGGCATTAGATACCACTATATCAATTAGGGCATCAGATATCACTATATCATTCATTTTCTTCCTATTGCTAACTGTGGCAATAACATAAGATTAGAAGATATGCTCATAATCATTATTCTTATAAATGAAAGACGAAAGCAACAACCCTATAAATATATTCCATATTCAGTTGGTAGGTCAACCAATCTAATTGGCTACCAATTACATTGACGAGAAATGTTGCTTTCATTAAAGAGAATAACTGAATTCAACGATACAAATTAATCCATCATATCTTCTACTTCTATAAATATCATAAAAGTAAAAATACTTGTTACTAATAAATGTTTGAATGTTCAACTTATATTTATCTGATGCACATCCTAATATCTCGTGGTGAAGGGAAACATTGTCAGGGGCTTAACCTCCCAACCACAAACCTCAACTTATCCCCACCCCTTCTCTAACTAGAAAGGCCTTCCCCACCCAAAATAGACATGGAACACCTAGAAACCTAGTTCTTAGTCACACCACTCGACTTGACAACAAAGAATGTATTGGAGATGCATGAGCTATTAAATGATTTTCCTTTTTCAAATAATTTAGAATTGTTATGTCATATCTGATTTTTATTTCTTGTTAATGCAGATTTCTATCTCACCTCTTCACCTCTTCATTGGCTATACAGTTGGGTGAGTCCCAAGTGTTTGAATCTCAAAGCAACTAGCGCTTTCTGTTGATCCTCAACTGATATAAGAATATTATATGTTTCCAGCTTATCACATTTTTGTGATCTAAGAAATATAACTTTAAGACTTGCAGAATAAATACCATTTAATTTTGACATTCAACGGCATAATAAAGATATGATATAATGTCATGGATACTTGGTTTTGACTCATCATAAGAAGTTTTGTCCTAAAGAGGAACTAACCAATGATATTTAAACAAAGATGATTTACAACATATTCTAGAACTGTATTTTACTGTTGTGGTTTCAAAATGCAGTAGTATCTAAAAATAAAACATGTTATAATCATTGGGATATGGGGGCAACCACATACCTAGTAAAATTTGGGAATATGATTGAGTCTTGGTTGGACGCTATCAATCAGGCCTCTTCACGGAAGAACTCTAGATGCAGACTTAGTGCGATTACTAATGATGTACTTCAGCAAGGAAAATATATAATGAAAGGGAAGTTATCGTGGTAGAATTGTTATGCAAGGAAAGAATGAAGAAAAAGATCTCAGAGGAAATCTGCCGTAAGATATACTACAGAGGTATATATCGTCTTGGTCTCTCACAACTTCCACAATTTAAAGAGGCATTCGATAACTTCATGGCTTCCAAGATGCAATAACTTAAAAAGAAAAGACTTGGCTTCTTGAACGCCAATATGCCAAATGTGCATTTCAATTCTAGTAAGAAATTGAATAAATATGGAAAAAAAGATTTGAAGATTATAAATCAAGGATAATTTTCAATTAATTTATCTACTTGCACATAGATGTATTTATGAGGTGGCATCATATTATTTATTTTATTTAAGGTCGCATCTATTATTAAGTATATCTAAATACATGCTCTATTTGGAAGATTATTTTATCTTCTTGTACATGTATTTTAATATACATACTAGATAAAATCTTGTATAGAAATAATATTATGGTGTCACCTGTATTCCTATATTTATGTTCACATACGTAAATATACATTATAATGATGTGGTGGAAAAGTCAATCAAAAACCATTTGAGGTACGCATTATTTTTAATTAAAATAATTAATGTTTTAAATGTTTATTTAATAGCTCATGCGTGTCTATATCCTGTTATGCAGTCACTAGGTCCCTCAACCATGGTGATTCATGATTCATACCCATTTGCCCAGTGATGGTGATGCTCCTGTGCCCAATTATTTTCTGACAATGCTTCCACCCCTTTGACGTGCTCCCTACAAGGATGGCAACGAAGATGAAGAGTGCGCCATAGCCAAAAAATTGGTAGCGGCGCCCTATGGCCGGGTCGTATGGGGCCAAGGGTAGAACCACACAATATGTAGAGTCTGTTGGGTATCCATGGGCATAAGCTCCTATAGTCAAGGCCACGGCAGTGACAGGTCTTCCTTTCTGTGTATTTGGGTGGGCCATCTTCATTTCCGCTTTTTCTCCTGGATGAATCAATTGTTGAAATCACAGAGGACACCACCCAAGCATCAATTGTTACGAACGGAATGAAGTGGCACACAAAGTATATATTAATAAAACCATAATGAATCACTGACAAACAAGAAAAGGCACCACATCACAATAACCAGTATGTACAAAGGAAAACAAGAAATAAACTTTTGATGTATTTTAATCAAAAATTGAAGTCACACAATGACATCAAGTCAACGAGCCGCTGGAAACACAGTGCCAATAAAAGAGAAGTCATTGAAAAAAACTGAAGTTGCACGATAATGTGAAGGCATGGAGCCAAGGAATATAACATGATGCCAATAATACTCTGAAAAGTAATCTCGAACATAAGAGTGCTCGTGACGGGCCATAGACAAATATTAGAAGAGAAAATGATGCACACAGCAGGAACTAGATAATTAGATCTCTCTTGCAGCTATTTACATATTGAGAACAAAGATACTCAATGCTATCTACAATAGAATAACTAAAACAAGAGAAGCTCCCTCATGAGCTGTTATCTAAGCTTTGATACAATGTTAAAGTTTTGCCCAGAAATTATAATAAACAGCAATAAAGAAGAACAAAACAGAGACATTCATCCTAGGAAAACCCTTCCACTTGAATGGAAAAACCCAGCCACACCAGAAAAAAATCTCTTCTATTGATAATAAAATGATTTTGTACTATGCTTTTACTTGATTTTCGATATGACAATACACTAAGGAATCACATATATAAATTGGAACGAGACTCTTCATGTTACACCCAAAGGTCTCTTCAATTTCCATAAAAGACTCTTCATATTTCCAAACGCGTGCCTCTTCACATGTCTCTACATATAACAAATCATCTCGAATATTGTCATTAATGTTTTTTCCAGCTGTTGATACAATATAAAGGTATTTTCTCAATAGCAAAATCAGAGATAAAGATCTATATTGCAGGTACAGTCTTCAACAGCTAATTCTAGCACTTGCAGCCATAGGAGGTGCAAGGGAAAAGCCAATAGGTCAATATTGCCTAACTACTTAGATAATAATATAAACTTATACATGTTTTGATAGTTATTTTTTGTGGGCTCGCCACCTATTAACCCGTGTTGTGTGCATGAAATTTATAGTTCAGGTATTACAATCCACCAGTATAATTTAATTAATTTGAAGAATTAGTAGTGTAGTTTAACTGCTATATAATGAGATCGTTATACTGTGTTGCAATCATTGTAGTTGTCAGCTCACCTAGAGTTACAATTTTTTGTAGTAGTATAATTCATCAATTCTATTATAATGCCTTTCTGAATTGTCTTTGAAGCTATCAAAATGTTATTTTTTTTTGGAAGGGTAGCTTTTTGTAAGTGCATCCGGTCAGAGATATCAATCTTGTATCGAATTGTTGATTCCCTCCTTTGTCCAAATGTTGCAATGTTGAAGACCTGTTAGGTCTTGATTGTTCATATTTTTTCTTGCATTCTCCGTCGAAGCGAGAGCCAAAGGGTTCAAAAGTAGTTTCTGGTGTTGGATTATAAATATACTGTTTCCAGCATAATTATTTGTGTGAACTGAGAGAGAAAAATGTGAGATAGTTTTGTTTAAATATTGAATGGCTAGAGTAAGCATGATGCATTTCTAAGCATATATAACAATAGGTTGGAATAATAAATGTCATGTAAAAAAATTTGATAACAACAGTTGTTAAATATGTATTCAATGTTAAGAAAAGAGAACATCATTAGTCGTCCTACTTTAGAAAAGGATAAGTTGTAATAATGAAGATGTACAATTCAAAAAGCATACCTGTATCAAACAGTTAGTTAACAACTTTCAGTATGAATGTAGTTGTTGAGGGTAATTGAATCCTGTCAATTATGAGAAAAGAAAGATAGTGAGAAGAAAAGGATAAGCTGGGCAATAAACAAAAATATATATTTCAAATTTTGAAAAGAACGTAACTGGACAGGTAGCCAACCTATATTGAAGCAACAAAAAATGAGCATTGCAATTACAGGAAAGATTACAAGATATCATTTAAGGAATTGTGTTGGAAACTAAAAAAACTAAAATCTGGAGCATATTAATAGCTGTAATTTGTTTTTAAAAGTTGAGAATCAAATAGAAATTGTGAACATGGGAACTAAAAATGGGTTGATTATGAACCTGCAGGGACATGTGCAAATTTAGGATATGCACAGGGCAGTACAAAGCGATGAAATGAGCATATGTGCAGGTTGAGAAGATGGAATCTAAAATCGAGGAGTACAATGGAAACTAAAAAATTTGAAATCAAGTAAAACACATGCATATATGATATGGTCATTTGATTGCTTTGTACCGACAGAAACATTGAAATGCTGGCAGTGTTTGCTTATGGTAAATGCTTTTCAATTATAGAGGAGAACAGCATTATGTGCAAGTTGAAAAGATTGAAACTAAAATTGAGGAGCGAAATGGAAACTAAAAATTTTGACATCAAGTAAACTCATGTATTTTGGTCATTTACTTGCTTTGTATTAACAGCAACACTGAAATACTGGCAGTGTTTGCTTATAATATATGTTTTTCAATTATAAGGATTTGCTTGTAAAGTGCTTTTGTACATTAGCAGTGGGCAGCAAACATGTTATGAGGAAGACATTTCTTTGGTTCCTGTGTAATAAACAACTGTTTGTATGTTATAGGTGGAGAGTTTTGAGGAATCCAGTGGTTCTTGAGTCCACCACAAGTTTACGAGCCCAACTAGAATAGGTGGTAATTTATTTACATTTAAATATCTATTTTTAAGTGCTCAAAACAACTATTTATGCTGGGCAGGTAATTAGCTGAAGCACATTATTTTGGTTGATTTTCAATGTTGGATTTCCGATGCTACATGATCTGTTCTGTCATGTTCTTTGGACTGAGTTCCAGAGGGTATTTTTTTGAGCAATGATTTGATTGATTATTTTTTTTGGTTGAAGCAGGTTTTCTTGGAGTATATTTTGGAATCTTGCTTTGGTTTTTCACGGAGGGTTGGTGTTGTTAGTTTTTGTATATTAGAGAGGGTTGGTATTTGTAGCTTTTTCCAATGGAGACTGAAATAATTGAGTTCTGACATATTGGGTGTGCTCTGTTCAGGGATGACTACCATCACAAGTAGACTATTGATGCATGCAGATGGTTGAATTTATTAGTTTAAGTATTGTTTGATGTCACTGAATGGTTGAAATCAGTTGCCATGTTTCATGTCTATTGGTTAGTGAGAATGAAATGTTCCTTTCTCTGGTTTTCTATGATATTTCAAACCTCTAATCAGATCTTTAAGTTCAAACAACCAATATTTCAAAGATCCACCAATTTCTCAATAAACCCCAAATCGGGTATGCCAGAAATAGTACCAAAAGCTTCACAGCGTCACCTATTATTTATAAATCTGAAAGTGGACATTTTTACAGAAATTTGAGCAGCATAACAGCCCATAAAATGACATTTCCAGATCTGTATAACATGCACACAATAGCTCCCAAACGGAGGACAAAACAATGCTCATCGGGCTCCCGAAAATAGCACAAAATAGCCCGGAATCACCACAAAAACTTAATAATCTATCACAGAAGTATAATCATTTCCAAATACATATATTCAGCTCTATTTTAACATTTAAAAGTCTGAAATACAGCAGCAACCCAAACTGATATGAAATACTCAACTAAAAACACCAAACTCTTACAAAAAACACACCCGAAAACCCACAAATCTGCACTGTTCAACACAAAGGCAAACTCTGCATGAGCATGCACATGGAATGGCTTCAAACTCCCGTCCTTAGCCTTCCTGGAAACCTGCAAACTCCCGTTCTTGGGTCTCCTTCTCCACATGTTTGGCAGCCTCTGAAGAACAACAAAGCAATGCGCAAAAATCAAGTTCTAGAATGAGCCCAAAATGCCTCCAAACCTCTTAAAAGAGGGCATAACCCTAACTCACGTCCAAGAGGGGTTAATAAAACATATCTTAATAATAATAATTCATTTATTAATCCATTAGCTTCCAAAGATTATCCCCTTTTTCCGAAACTTCACCTTTTGGGCACTCAAGCCCTTCCCCTTTACATTCTCTTTCGTCGAAGATTATATTATAAAGTTCAAATGCCTGATAGATAACATAAATCTAAGCCTTACAACAATGAAGGAAGATTGGATATATTCAGTAAAGCAATCAAAGACTGCAAAGAAAATGTATATATATCCTTATAAAAACCATTGCAATAATAATATGATGCAGCGCAGGGCAAGAGAATCCCGAAAGGAGATATCCTAGCCCCCAGCAATATAACCATACAGCAGAAACACAACAGCAAGAAACAACAATGCAAGATCTAATACCAAATCACAATAATTGTTCATAAAGTATAACCGATTACATGCAATATGCCCGGCTATAAGGCCTTCCGGGTTAGGGCTAAATACAAATGGCAATTACAAAATCAGTTCTGCAAGATCCAACTTACAAAACCAATCTCAGCTAGTCCAGATACACAACTGGATAAGAACACCAAGAAGAATCCACACTTGCACCCTCAGGTCTACCAAGAGATCCTCTAGTTCCTAAGCCGCAGCTCTAGCTCTTCAAATTCGCATCTATCCTTCATTCCATCTCCAATTCCATGACTAAAAGACTCCACAAGACCCCTACTTATACCAATCTAAGCCACAAATACCTAAATTAAATGCCACAAGTCGACCTGCAACAACAATTAAATGTCCAAAAAATCGATATCCGAGCAAAATTGTGATATCTCTTAGCTTCGACTGAATTAGAACTCGCGCTTCATACCGTAGGTAGTAATTTAGGTCCTCTACAACCCCTTAAATGCACAAAGGCTGATTCCCCAAGGAAAAGTGTGCATCCATATCACAAGTCATGCACAAAAACCCGTCGCGCAGTCTGCCAGAAATCAATACTTCAAAAGAATTGCCATATCTCCCAACTTGTAATGAATTAAAACTTGCGCTCTAGATACAAGGAAGTACTCTAGGTCCTCTTCAATCCCTAAAGTGTGCAGCCGCTAACTCATTTTGGAAAATTAGTTACTTGGTCTACAACAGGCACCCAGAAACCAGAAAAACACAGTTCTAGCAGCAAGGTAAAAACAATTCAAACTTCAACTCAATCCATACAATATCTATGAAATCATGAGGAAAGGTTCTCCAATGTGTCTCCAACACATCTCTAATTATAAAAACATAACTCCACCAAAATCCAAGCTTGAAGTTCCTCAATACTTAACCAAAATCCCTCCGAACATGCAAAATTGCAAGCAAGCCTAGGATGCTCCTACATCAGACACCCCAGGTTCGAAAAGATGTTCTAGTAACTGGAAGAACATCTTCTGGGATTCAGCACATAAATCCAAAACTAGTACTTCACATACATGTCCTCCAAATCTTCAACTTGCAAACTCTTTCCCTTGTTTTTTTTCTTCTTCTTCACATCCACCATAGGTGTTCCATAGGTCTGCTTTCCATGCTAACCTCCAACCTTCTCAGAATCTATCAACTCAACTTGGTTGCCAATACTCAGGCTCCTCCTATCGACCTCTTCATTCTGCAAAGGAATCAGAGAAAACTTCTTACCACCTTTCTCAACAGTAAACACATTCTTAACACAATCATGCACAACCCTGCAATCATACTACCAAAGTCTACCAAGCAACCAATGACAACTGTTCATATCCACAATATCACACAACACTTGATCCTTATACTGCCCAATCTAGAAATCAACAAGACATTGTTCCCTCACTTCCAAAGCATGCTTACCTTGCAACCAGCCAATCCTATAAGGATAAGGATGTCTCGCTCTCTTCAAACCAAAGTTCTAAACCATCTCTTCAGCAACAAGGCTACCACCATCCACAATAACCTTGCAGATTTTGCCACCAGACTTACAACAAGTCCTAAAAAAACTAGTCCTCTGACAAGAATCCAATGCCCTCTCACCAACCAGTACTCGCCGAGCCAACAAACTTTCTCCTTCCTCAGGCTGACTGCGCTAGACTTCAACCTCATTCACAATAGCAATCGGACATTCAAAAGATCTATGCCCTTCTTGACCACACTTGAAACAATTACCTTTGAACCCACCTCCACCTGTCCTTTTCTGTTCAACAGGTTTTGGTTCATCTTCTGCTTTCGGTTTAGCTTGTGTCAAACTATCCTGCTTCTCCTTCCCTCGAGAACTACCTTGATTCTTCCTCTCTAGCTTCTAATCTGCCCTCAAAGCATACCAATAAGTGTCCTCAACTGAAGAAATATTCAACATACCAACCTCATCCTGAATATTGAATCTCAAACCATTAATGTACCAAGCGACCTTCTGTTTTGACAATTCTCTATGCTCAGACCGAATAATCAACTTGTAGAATTCCTCGGTATAATCTTTCACAATCATATCCTTCTACTTCAGATTCTGCAACTTCTTAAACAACTCAAGTTCATAATCAACAGGAATGAACTTAGCCTTCAACTTAGTCCCCATCGAGGCATCAACCTCCATCTAGTGATCTTCATTTTACCTTCCTCTTCTCTATCTCTTTGTAGTTCTTTCCACCAAAGAGTAGTGAACCGCCTCACAATAGGTGTTCCATAGTCATGCGCTAGGCCTAGCTTAGGAATAATCTATTCAAGCTAAGGACTACTTTTTCCCTACCATGAGGTGCATTTAGATTGTCAACCCAAGGACGTATACTTGAAATGGTAGGCACAGTATGTGCACTAGGTACCTTGATGAGTCATTATGCTTGTGCTGCAGGAAAGTAAAAATGCAAAGGAAGGAAACTACACTACTGCTGTGGAAAGGAAACTATTGAATCTATGAATGTTGAAAACACAATGACAAGATAACAGAGATTCCATCTTGACTCATCCACTAGACTGTTCTCGCAAATGCTGCAGGATGTTCATGAAGTGTGATGCTACAGGAAGGAATTAACTAGCTAGGTCTTACTTAAAATACTGCTAATGCTAGTAAAATGAATCTATTCTATCCTAATCTAATCCACCTTCCAAGTGGGCCCCCTTGGTTGGCTTCTCTAATCTACCAACACAGAATAGAAACTAAAGAGAACTAATTCATTTCATTAATCAGTCATTACATGATTTAGAATTGTAAAACACAACTACAACAAACTGTGAATCAGTGTTCTCTCTTACTCGATAAAACTTATCAAAAACCAAAACTAAAAAAACTTCACACACAGGAGTCGATCCCGACATATATAGGGAATCTACTCTTTATTACATAATAGAAAAGTAAGTATCCTAAGTTAAGTCCGCAAGAGAGAATATAGGAGAACAACTGAAAGCGGAAAGGAAGGATAATGGAATTGAGAAGGGAGCAATGAAGTCTCAGCATCCGCTTGTTACAACGTAAATGCAGAGAAGGTAATGGCTCGTAAAAGCTCCTCCTTATTCGCTGCCATGTTTCCTGGAGTGGTTATAACTTCCTTTTCGTGGTTGTTCCTTGATGCTCGTTTCACCTTGAATGCTGTCGGCAACCAACTTCTGGATTCTTCCGCTTATCCTTTAATCTTTATCATCAGATTAGTTATGATATAAGACATATTTGCAAATAAACATCCATCAAACTAAATTCAAGCATAAGAACGCACATTTGGATATTTATATGAAATACTGCATATTAGATATAATTTAGGCAAAAGATGACATAGTTTTTCTACCCCATAAATCATCAAAGGTTTATCCAACATAGGCTTATAAGTGTTAAAACAAGGATAAACGGAGTATCACAAAGTATCTTAAACATAACAAAATAAAGGCATTTTTTAGACTCATCATCTGCCCCCTGCTAAACTAATGCTTGTCCTCAAGCATTACACTTCTTTGTCAAAGATCTGAACTCCCCAACTTCTGTCTTTCCCTTTCTGCTGCTCTTGAAGGTGTAATAGAATCCTCTGGTCCTTTCCCATACTTCTCGCCTGTGGTTTTCCTGCAACTTATCAAGTTTGTCAACATCAATATCATACAGGGGCCATAAAAGCATTGGAGGTTGCATGGTTAAAGGACACCATAGCTCTGGCCTTAGTTGCTTTCCCAGTTCTAAATATTTTGGAACTCTATATAGTGCTGCTTCCAAATTAATAGGACTATGCGGCTCTGATTTCTTGAGAGAATCAGGTCTCTTACTCCGGTCATAGCTCTCTGGAATGCAAAGTAGGGCAAGTTTTCATATTCGGCATACACTTTGGCTCTAGCAGCAAATACCTTCTTTCTAACTTCTAGATTACTCTTCCCATAGGTTAACGTAAACCAGTCTCGAAGCATTTCTTCTGGTTGTTTTACTTTCTGCCCTCAAGGGTAAAGATTTTGTTCTCTCCTCATCTTTGTAATTAACCAGTTGTCTGTCATAATTCGCCTCATTAGACATCCATGACATTAAAGCTTTCAAATGCACATCTCCTATACAGAGCAAAGGATTCCACTCAGTTTCTGTAGGAATGACAAAATTATGAATATACAACTCACGCAATAGATTTTGCTGCCATGGTGGTAAGGTTTGATACAGCCCATAAAACTATTGTGCGGTTTTGAATTCTGCATTTACATTTCTGAGGGTTAACATCAACTGAAACAAAAGATATTGTTCTTCCAAACAAAAAGCATATACTCGAGGAGGTGGTCTGCAAGCAAGAGCTTGATCAGCTAATTTAAGTGCATGTTCCATGTGTTGTTTCTGTCTTTCTAGCTGTTCTTTCAATTCTTCAATCTCCTCATTTTGTGATGTTATGATCTTGCTCATTCTTTTCTTCTCCTCTTTCCATAGTGCTTCAGCAAATAAATGTTGTCCATATAATTGGAAAAGGAGTTTTTGCAAGGTGACGGCACTGTTATCCTCTTCATAATCCTTTTTCTTTTTCTGTTCCCACCATAGATGTTCCGTCAAACTATTGATCCATGTTGACTTATATGGGACTAAGGCAGTATTCGAATCATGACATTCAAGAACTACTTCATTCTCATGGCTTGAAACACCTGGTAAATCCATTACCAGAAACTTCTGTCATCTCAGTGTGAAAGGGAGAATGGTCAGAAATTATTTGCACAGGAGAGTCTGGAGCAGGTGCTTTAGACAATACAGGATCTTTAAAAATCTGCCCTCTCATTCTAGGGCTTCTCCGCAAAGGAGTCTCTTCTTGTACTACTGTCTTTTGCCTACTTTTCTGTTTCGGTATCACTGCTGCAGGAACCTTCTTTGTTTTCTTTTGTTGCTTAATTGCAGGACTAGGTTTTTGTTGAGCAGCGGTTTCTTCTGGTGACTTCTGTTTCCTTTTAGCTTTACTAGTAGTGGGTTTAGGGATGTCCTGTTCAGGTGGAGGCACATTCTCTTGAATGGAAGCAAATTCCAGTTCAATCCCTTGTGCGTTTTCTGTTTTAGCTTCCTCAATATTTTGTTCTGCAGGCTCACTACTGGGAACTACGTTTTCCTCACCCTGCCACTCACTAGGGTCAACTTGGGGTTGTAGGGTTTTAAATTTCACAAAGTCATCCCATGTCAAAGGGGATACATCCCTAAGAGACCTTTCTATTAACAACTTAATCAAGGCATGGTGAGTGACAAAATTATCTTTCCCTTTTTGAGTCTCTTCTGCACTAATACAGAGCATATTATACAAAAAATTTGGAAGATTCACGGCAATATTGTGCCTTATACAACTAAGCAACTTAAAATGGTGTGCATGTAAGTGAGAAAATCTGCCTTCACAAGTGAAATACCTGATGACATGTATTGCTAGCTCAGGGTATGGAGGCGGCAAAGACAATCTCTTGCACCCTTGCTTTGTAACATCCAATGGAGGGTCATGTGGGGTAGTGAACTGGGCCCTTGCTGACCTAGCCTCATGCGAGCTCGGATAATGCTCTCCAACAGAAGGTAACCCTGTTACTTCTGCAATTCGTTCTTCTGTTGCAATTACTGTCAAACCCCACACAGAAGCTTCACCTTCATCAAATGTCCTGGTGAATTCTACAGCTGCTTCTTCATCAT
This sequence comes from Cupressus sempervirens, assembly GCA_028749045.1. NCBI lineage: Eukaryota > Viridiplantae > Streptophyta > Pinopsida > Cupressales > Cupressaceae > Cupressus > Cupressus sempervirens. The sequence continues at coordinate 146,577,067 of CM053788.1, forward strand.
ATGTTGTTAAATTCAAACAATAACCTAACCACCCACATGCATTGAATCTTCTTACTGCTTCTACGTCAGAGAGCAAAAAAATGTGCTCAACCGACTCTCTTCTCTGTAAACCTCCTCCCATTTCTTGATACTTCTTCTGCTACTCTGTTTCTCTCTCCCTTTCTGAATGCAAACTTCAAAACTCTGCATTATTTCTCAGACGCTTCACCGCTTCTTTTTGGGAACATTAATTGCCATAACCAATTGTTATGTGCCATAATTAAACTTTAGGTAAAAGTAAATCATGAATTTGTGTGGGAATCGTCCGGAAACATGGTTCAAATGCCAAAATTTTAAAAAATAAGTCACATCATGGCTTAGCACGAAAAATTAAAAAAAATTGATTCAGAAAGTAGGAGTACAACACTTGACATGGCATACTTATGGCAAAAAGTTCTCATTAATAAAGAGTAATGCCAAGATTTTAGAAAATCATCACAGTTAATCAGGCATGTCACCGGATAGTACGACACTCCCCTGCCCCCTGCTAATTTTACGACAAGTGTCCTCACTTGTCAGACTAGTATGGGTGAGGGACTGGAATATGCCGTAATTATAGAGACTATGCAGTATTATATATAATTAACAAAATTTGCAAACTTATAAATGAATAATAGTTTGAAAACATTTATACCTGCCAAGTGGATTGTCACATGCTCCAAAAAAAAGGTGGCGGAAATAATGTAAACGGCAGCATCCATCAGCATGTGCAAATTTGATTGAAAACACAAAAACTTAATTATGTAGAAAGTGAGTGGATGGAAGATTAAGAAATGGAGTGGGGTGGGTGGATGGAAGATTAAGATATGAATGGAAAGAAATATCATGAAAAGAAAATGGACTTTATGCGAACATAAAGTTATTATTATGGACATGCAAATTAGAATTAATGTTGAAGAGGAGCAGGCAGAAGGTTTTCACCTTCTGCTGCAGGAAGAGATACTTGAGTTGTTGTTGGATCCGATTGTTCAAACTGTTGCATGAATTCGGCTTTTGTTTGAAGCTGTTTGTAAAGTTTAAGTTGATGACCGTTGATCAGCATTTTGAAAGGCACATCATCAATTGTGGTTAGTTGAACTGTTCCATTGTCAAAGACATGGATGATTTGATATGGTCCTAACCATCGCGTCTACAGCTTCCCTGGCATATCCTTAAAGAGGGAATCATACAATAATGCCCAGTCACCAGCTTTGAACTGTTTGTTGAGGATATGAGAATCATGCCAGTGTTTTCTCTGTTTTTGCACCAGTTCAATGTGTTCTAAAGTGGTCTTGCGCATTTCATCCAAAGAATTAAGATGCAGGAGGCGTTCTCTTTGTGCTGCAGGAAGATCAATATCTAAGGTCAAGGCTGTTCTTAAAGTCTTGTGTTCAAATTCAATTGGAAGCATTGCCACTTTCCCATACAAAAGCTCAAATGGTGTGAATCCAATAGTGGTTTTCCAAGTGGTTCTATAAGCCCAAACAGCTTCTTGTAACCGGCTGGTCCAGTCCCGACGATGCAAATGGACTGTTTTAGTTAGAATATTTTCCAGCTCACGATTGGTAACTTTTGCTTGTCCATTGGCTTGTGGATGATAAGGACTGGATCTTCGATGCCTGATGTTATACTGTTTCATCAATTCTGAAATCAGGTTGGAAGTAAACTGTGTGCCTTGATCAGTAACCAATTCTTTAGGAACTCCATAGCGTGTAAAAATCTCTTCCTACAGGAATTCGGCAACTTTTTCATCACAGGCATGCTTCATAGCCTTAACCTCAACCCATTTGGTTAGGTAGTCAGTACAAACCAGAATATAAGACTTCCCATTGGATGGAGGATCAATAAGACCGATGAAGTCCATTCCCCATTTGTCAAATGGTGTTAACACCACTTGAGGATTCAGAGGCATTTCATCTGTTTTGGTTGGGCGACCCATTCTTTGGCATTGGTCACACTTCCTTGTATAATTGATTGCATCTTTATGAAGGGTAGGCCAATAGTAACCAGTGGCTAAGATTTTGAAAGCTGTTCTTTTGGCTACAAAATGTCTTCCGCAGGGCTCATTATGACATGCATGCAAAATATCATATGTCTCATCTTCTCTTGCACATCTGCGCATAACTTGATCAGGTCCAGTATAGTACAGAAAATTGTCTATCCATGAGAAATGGAAGCTTTTCTGTATGAGCAGTTTTCTCTCCTTATAAGAAAAATGCGCTGGTATCTTATTAGCTGCAATGTAGTTAGCAATATCTGCATACCATGGAACTTTAACAGCAATGTGAAACAAATGTTCATCTGGAAATGCATCATCTACCAGAGTAGTGTCAGTATCATGATGATTGATTCTTGACAAATAATCAGCTACTACATTTGTTTTTCCAGGCTTATCCACTATGGTTATGTCAAATTCTTGTAGCAATAGTAACCATCTTGCTAACCTACCAATTATAGCAAGTTTGTTCATGAGATATTTGATTGCTGCATGATCAGTATGAACATAGATAGGATAACCTGTGATGTAATGCCGAAATTTATTTAGAGCATAGACTACTGCTAACAATTCTTTTTCAGTCACTGTGTAATTTAGTTATGGACCATGAAGACTCTTACTGATATAATAAATAGCATTCTCAAGATTTGAGTGTTTCTGTGCTAAAACTGCACCTATGGCATAATCAGAAGCATCTGTATATATGTGAAAAGGTAGGCTCCAATCAGGGCTTTGTAAAATTGGGGCTGTGGTCAAAAGTTGCTTAAGCTGCAGGAAAGCTTTATCACACTCAGGTGTCCAATTGAATTCAGCTTCTTTGGTGAGCAACTTGTACAAGGGACTAGCTATTTTACTGAAGTCTTTTATAAAACGCCTGTAATATCCAGCATGTCCCAAAAAAGATCTGATATCTTTTAATTTAGTGGGTATGGGTAATGTTTGAATTACCTCAATTTTAGTTGGGTCTACTTGTATACCTGCAGTAGATATGAAATGACCAAGTACCACACCCTCTTGCATGAGCATGAAACACTTCTCACTATTTAGTGCCAAATTATGTTCTTGACATCTTACCAAAACTTTTTCAAGATTTATCATTGCTTCTTCAAAAGTAACTCCAAATGTTGTAAAGTCATCCATATAGATTTCCATACAATCATGTGATATATCAGCAAAAATATTAATTACAGCCCGTTGAAACGTTGCAGAAGCGTTACAAAGACCAAATGGTAAAATAGAGTATGCAAAAGTACCCCATGGACAAGTAAATGTAGTTTTGTCTTGGTCTTCAAGAGCAATACTGATTTGATTATAGCCACTGTATCCATCTAAAAAGGAGAAGTACTTCTTTCCAGCTAGTGTATCCAAAACTTGATCTATGAAGGGTAAAGGAAAATGATCCTTTTTACTAGCCTTATTCAACTCCCTATAATCTACACAAATTCTCCATTTTCCTCCTTTCTTAGGTACTATAACTAGCGGTGATACCCATTTACTATCAGATATAGGATAGATAAAGCCAGCATCAAGCAGTTTCTGCAATTCTGTTTTGACTATTTCTCTGAGGCTTGGATTTATCCTCCTCTGAGGTTGACGAAGTGGTAGACAACCTTCATTAATGTATATCCTATGGGTACACAGTGTAGGGCTTAATCCTTTCATATCACCATAATCCCAAGCAAAAGTCTTCTCATGCTTCTGAAGCAATTCTTTTAATTGTTCCATCTGTATAGATGTCAATTTGGGGTTAACATGCAGTTTATGGCCTTTACTCAGTTCAACAGGAATAGTGGATTCTACCATAGCAATTTCAAAGATTGGGCTTCTTTCTAATTCACAGGGAAGTAATGAACAAAGATTTTCAGGTTCCTTAGGTAAAGTACAACTTGTATCACACTCTTCATATGTAATCAATTCTAATACAGAGCTTTCAAACACATCTTTTCCTACCACACAAGTGTTGGTAAGGATGCTCTGGATTACTGAATCTTCTTTTTGCAACTTTAGAAAAGATTGCCTATGTAACATCATAAGTTGTACTATGGAATTTATCTCTTCTTCATCTCCTAATTCTGGCCAAAAAGATGTACTCAAATCTGGTAATGGTTGTGCAGGAGGATATAGATCAAATTGCTTAGTTGCTTGGCCATTTGATATGGTCATATTCCCTGATCTGCAATTTATGTTTGCATCAGCTGTGGCCAACCATGGTCTACCTAGAATGACAAGATAGCCAGATAGGTTTACTTTAGGGGACAAAATCATGAAGTTCATAGGATATTCTAGGGAATCTAAGGTCACAACAATATTTTCTATCATTCCATCAGGAATGACAGTGGAACTATCTGCAAGCTGCAGAATAGTTGGTGTGGGCCTTAATCCTTCTATTTGTAACTTCTTCATGGTTTCTTTAGTCATCACATTTATAGCAGCTCCCAAATCTATTAAGGCATTTTTAACAAATTGACCATTTATGCTGACACTTACTACTGGACTCCCAGGGTCAGAATATTTTGGTGAAATCACTCTTCCTAACATGATATCAGCTAAGTGTCCAACAACATGAACTGTGGTAGGATCCTTCTTCTTCCTTCCAGGTTTCTTTAGACAAGCTTCCCTTATAGCTTTTCCATAAGCAGGAATGTCCTTAATAGCTTGAAACAAAGGTATTTGGACATGCATATTCTTCAACTGATTAACAATGTCAAAGGGTTGTTCCTTGCTTTGTTCAGGTTCCTTTTGTATTAGTTGGTCTGGAAAAGGAGGCTCTACTGCTGGTTGAACTGGTATTGGCATGGTAGCATTAGTTGGGTCAATAGGTTCATCAACCAAAGGTTCTGATGCTACAGGAGAGTCTGATACTTCAGTTATAAGAGGTGGCTTTGGTGTTGGTAAGGTCGTTCCAGATCTCAAATGTATATCTGCAACATCTAGGGCATAAGCAAGGTACTGCTAGGTATCAACACTATACATGGGTTGCTGTGGTTGGCCATTTGGATTTGGCTGAGGCTGTGCAGGTAGCTGTGTTTGTTTTTGAGGTCCACTATTTGCAGGTGGTGGCATTAAAGCAGGTTGTTGAGCTGGAGGGGGTAATTGTGGAGCACCAGTATTTTGGTTAGGCCATTGTTGAGATCCCTTCCATTGGTTTGGAGATTGCCAATTCCCTTGGGGTGGTTGCCATTGGTTCTGCTAGTTCTAGGGCCATTGGTTATTCTGCTGGTTATGCCAAGGTTGTTGGGAATTTTGAGACCATTGAGACTGTTGTAGGTTATTTTGCCCAGCATTATTCCAATTAGGTTGGTTTTGTAGAGGACCTTGGGTATTGCGGTTTTGTCATTGATTACCATATGAATTTGAATTTTGCAAGGGGTCTTGAGGCATACCTTGACGTTGAGCCCATGGTCGGCGTTGAGCAACAAAGAATACTTGCTCATCATCCCCATCTATCTTTACATATCCAGTTGGAAGATGCTGGTTATCCATGCTTGCAACCAATTTACAGTGGCAATCCTTCTTTTGCTTTCGACAATGAGGATAGTACTCAGCTAGTTGTAACTCAGCCTCTGCTTGCTTCTTCTTTGCAGTCATTGTATCCAACTGTGTAGCGACATCATTAATGATGTCTTGTTTGAAATTTGACAACAAATTGGATATTTCAAGTTTTGAAATGCCTTGAGTAATTCCTTTTGTAACCGTAGAACGGGGTCCTCGACCTTTCTTCATGGTTGACCTTGAGTAGTTCTGACATATCTTTTTGAGGTCATCCCATTGAGCTCGATATACATCTCCACCAGCCATCAGGTCCAATGCTTCCAAACAATCTTCATTCACTCCTCTTAGAAAGACTAGTTTTTGGGAATCTTCAGACAATGTGTGTTGAGGATTCTTTTGTAGTGTATATAAAAATCGAGAAACATAGTCTTCTAATGTCTCTTCCTCCTGTGATATCCTAAAGATATCATCTCCTCTTGTGCCAGATGCTTTGCAATATTCTTTATATTTTTCCAAAAACAAGGCTTGCATTTCATCCCAATTCACAGCTGCATTGGCTCCTAAGCCCATGAACCATCGTAAAGTTGATTCTTTCAATGTGGTTGGAAATAATTTAAGCTTATGGGCATCAATGTTGTAGTCGAAACTACGACAAAGGATGTCGAACTCAAACAAGAAGGTATCAGGGTCTTCAGTTGCAAGGCCATAGAACTTTGGAAGAGCAGTGGGAGGTATATTCTTGAGATTGGCATTGGTTATGACACTTGGAAGTGGAAATGGAAAAGTGGGTTGTGCCATGACTGGTGGGACTGGATTATGAGGTTGCTGCTGAAAAGGAATGTTAGGCACTGGATGATTAACAACTGGTGGATTCGAGGTAGTGTTATCAAGAAGACTGGTCAATACTTCAGTGAAAGGTTGGAGACCAGATATATCTAGGGATTCAGCTCTTGATGATGATACTGTGGGGAAAACAGGACTTGCGTCTTCAAAGGGCAACTCAACTTCTTCTTCAACTTCTTCATTCAAATTAATAGATCCTTGTGGAAGAAATCTGCCATATTCATCTCATCGTCTTCCTCCTCGATGCATGCAACTAAAATTTTCACACTGGTAAAAAGAACTTAATCTAAAAACTATGACTCAAAAATGCTCCTAGCTTGACACCATCCCCGGCAACGGCGCCAAAAATGAACCACCTCACAATAGGTGTTCCATAGTCATGCGCTAGGCCTGGCTTAGGAATAATCTATTCAAGCTAAGGACTACTTTTCCCCTACCATGAGGTGCATTTAGATTGTCAACCCAAGGACGTATACTTGAAATGGTCGGCACAGTATGTGCACTAGGTACCTTGATGAGTCATTATGCTTGTGCTGCAGGAAAGTAAAAATGCAAAGGAAGGAAACTACACTACTGCTGTGGAAAGGAAACTATTGAATCTATGAATGTTGAAAACACAATGACAAGATAACAGAGATTCCATCTTGACTCATCCACTAGACTGTTCTCGCAAATGCTGCAGGACGTTCATGAAGTGTGATGCTACAGGAAGGAATTAACTAGCTACGTCTTACTTAAAATACTGCTAATGCTAGTAAAATGAATCTATTCTATCCTAATCTAATCCACCAACCAAGTGGGCCCCCTTGGTTGGCTTCTCTAATCTACCAACATAGGATAGAAGCTAAAGAGAACTAATTCATTTCATTAATCAGTCATTACATGATTCAGAATTGTAAAACACAACTGCAACAAACTGTGAATCAGTGTTTTCTCTTACTCGATAAAACTTATCAAAAACCAAAACTAAAAAAACTTCACACACAAGAGTCGATCCCGACATATATAGGGAATCTACTCTTTATTACATAACAGAAAAGTAAGTATCCTAAGTTAAGTCCACAGGAAAGAATATAGGAGAACAATTGAAAGCGGAAAGAAAGGATAATGGAATTGAGGAGGGAGCAATGAAGTCTCAGCATCCGCTTGTTACAACGTAAATGCAGAGAAGGTAATGGCTCGTAAAAGCTCCTCCTTATTCGCTGCCATGTTTCCTGAAGTGGTTATAACTTCCTTTTCATGGTTGTTCCTTGATGCTCGTTTCTCCTTGAATGTTGTCGGCAACCAACTTCTGGATTCTTCCGCTCATCCTTTAATCCTTATCATCAGGTTAGTTAAGATATAAGACATATTTGCAAATAAACATCCATCAAACTAAATTCAAGCATAAGAACGCACATTTGGATATTTATATGAAATACTGCATATTAGATATAATTTAGGCAAACGATGACATAGTTTTTCTACCCCATAAATCATCAAAGGTTTATCAAACATAGGCTTATAAGTGTTAAAACAAGGATAAACGGAGTATCACAAAGTATCTTAAACATAACAAAATAAAAGCATTTTTTAGACTCATCAAGTAGCATGTCCTTTCAGCTTAGTTTGTGCCAACCTTACTCCGAGTGGATCCTCAATATCCTCAAGCTCAAAGTAGTCTTCAAATTCACCAATCCAATCAATCAGGTCTTTAGGATTCAAAGTACCCGAGAAATTAGAAACCTCCATCTTATGCTTCAGCGTCAACTGAGATCCAGGTCGAGCAAATTGACCAGCCCTAATTCCAATAGGTCTCTCCATACGATCAGTTCTATCCTCACTACTCGATCCAACAACTTCAAAGTCTTCAACAACTTCTTCATAACTACCTTCAGTGCCCACATGCCTAGGTACACCACCTAAAGCACTTACAATTTCAGCAATCATGTCACTCTTCATTGATGTTATTTGAGATCTAGACTCTGCTCTAACCTCCTCCATCTCAAATCTGAAATCTTCTTTAACCTTCTCTAAGATCCGTTCTTCTACAGCATCACTAAGGTCAGCAATTTCCCTAGGGTCCACTCTTCTTGGAGGCATCTTCCAAAATTTTAGCAAACCCTAAGCAACAAATCCACCAATCCAGAAGATCAATCAGCCACAAGATCAACCTTCTTTGTAAATCCTGGTGTAAACTGCCTCAACTTCGGCAATCTGTCAACACATTTAGGAACAACCATCGCTGTAATACCACCTGATGCAATGCAAGGTAGCAAAATCCCCAAAGGAGATGTCCTAGCCCCCAGCAATATAACCACACAGCGGAAACACAACAGCAAGAAACAACAATGCAAGATATGATACCAAATCACAATAATTGTTCATAAAGTATAACTAATTACATGCAATATGCCCAGCTGTAAGGCCTTTCAGGTTAGGGCTAAATACAAACAGCAATTACAAAATCAGTTCTGCAAGATCTAATAGGATCCAACTTACAAGACCAATCTCAACTAGTCCAGATACACAATTGGATAAGAACACTAAGAAGAATCCACACTTGTAGCCTTAGGTCCACCAAGAGATCCTCTAGTTCCTCAGTCGTAGCTCTAGCTCTATAATTTGCATCTATCCTTCATTCCATCTCCAACTCCATGACTAAAAGACTCCACAAGACAGCTACTTATACCAATCTAAGCCACAAGTCGGCCCAAGACACAAATTAAATACAAATACCTAAATTAAATGCCACAAGTCAGCTTGCAACAGCAATTAAATGTCCAAAAATCGATATCTGAGCAAAATCACGATATCTCTTAGCTCCAATTGAATTAGAACTTGCGCTTTGAACAGTAGGTAGTAATTTAGGTCCTCTACAACCCCTTAAATGTGCAACGGTTGATTCCTCAAGGAAAAGTGTGCATCCATCTTGAAAGTCATGTACAGAAACCCGTCATGCAGTCTGTCAAAAATCGATACTTAGGAGTATTGTCATATCTCCCAACTTATAATGAATTAGAACTTGTGCTCTAGACGTAAGGAAGTACTCTAGGTCCTCTTCAATCCCTGAAGTGTGCAACCTCTAACTCATTTTGGAAAATTAGTTACATGGACTGCAACAAGCACCCAAAAACCAAAAAAATGCAATTCCAGCAGCAAGGTAAAAACAGTTCAAACTTCAACTCAATCCAGCCAATCTCTATGAAATCATGAGGAAAGGTTCTCCAATGTGTCTCCAACACATCCCTAACCATAAAACATAACTCCACCATAATCCAAGCTTGAAGCTCCTCAATACTTAACCAAAATCCCTCCAAACATGCAGGATTGCAAGCAAACCTAGGATGCTCCTACATCATAATATAAACATTGTTTGTAAATAAGGTAGGTGACAAGTTTTGAGGGGGCCTTTGAACCTTGTACAAGCCAAGAAAAAGTCACAAAGTTTTGAAAGGACATTCAAACCCTGTAAAAGCATGTATCTATATGTCAATGGCTATGGAGAACTACATGCCATCAGAAAAGCCTACAGAATGCAGATTCAAGTTCACGTGCCTTTCCCATGTTGTAGTATTGGTCGTATGCTAACTCTTGCAAAAGGTTGCAAGGTGTCTCTATTTGTTGACATATCATGTGGACTTTTTGCAATGCATCTTGCATGTTTACAATTTCAATGTTTGTGCACCAATCTCACCACAAGTTGTTCAAAGGTTGTTTGGGAATGCTAGAATATTGCTTACTTTATGCTCCCCTCCAATTCACAGAAGTTGACATTTGAGTAGGTGTTGGAGGTGACCTGTCAGAGTCGTCAGTTGAAATGTTAAAACTTCTTTAGCAAGACAATTGTTTTTCATAACCTGAAAAGAAAATTTAGTTCAGAAATTAATAATAACCCCTTAGAGTTTATAAGCATAATGGTCACATGAGCTTGATGATGTACTCAAATTGTCAATGAATTTTATATTTAGACAAATTCACAAGAATTAACCTCTTAGACACATGCTCTAATCTTATTGGGACTGTGGACAGTCAGGGGAGTTTGGCATAATAGACATGACTCAAACACAACTTTATGATGATCTAATCTTCCTGAAATCAAGGGAGTTTGGCATAATAGAAATGACTCACACACAACTTTATGATGATCTAATCTTTGTTTACCGTACTGGGTAAAGAAATCAAAGCGTACAAACAATAGACGGAAATAGCAGAACTTCTTTATTCGCATATGCCAAAACATTACATTATGCTTATGATGCTGATGATTACAATGATCCCAAAGGGGGGTATTTATACATCCCGAGGAACCTTCTCGAAGGTGTCCGTCAGCTACATACAACATGTCGGCTACATAATAAGAACCTTCCCGATACTGACATAGAACCTTCCCGATACCGATGACATACTTCCCGATACACACCCTGTCGGTCGATACCGACGACATACATCCTAATACCATATTTACTGACTGACAACATACATCCTAATACCGACAGCATACATCCTGATACCATATTTACTGACGACATCATCCCCCCTAAAAAGAAAAGTAGTCTCTGGACGACCACACAACAAAACTCAACAACTAACTAGATTATTCATAAAACAACATAGACCTATACATCATGAACCAGAAGGCTATGTCTAGATTGTGAAGACCGGCGGCGACGAATCTGATACACTTGATCTGTCCGGACCTACAAATTAGCTCTGATCTGAGAGTTCTCCTCCACCATTTCCTTTAGCATCAATGCAACCTCCTAGCACTCAGCTTCCTTCTGATCATGAGCTTTCTTTGCTGAGTCCTTCTCCTGAAGTGCTGCTACCAAACGTTGGTCCACTACTGCTAGCTACTGTTCCGCCTGTTGTTTCCCTTGCAATTCGCTGGGTGGAAAGTTGATCGGCCATCTCCTCCCGAGCCTTCTCCGCCGTCTCCCGAGCTTCCTGCCCAGCCTCTCCCTTGCTTCTCTCTGTAAACACCAACTCTGCTAGGAACGAACTTTCTCTCTCTACCTCTGGTACACAAACACTCCAAGCCTATAGCACTCCAGGTCTCATCAACTGGTCATACTTCCCACGACTGATATCCGCAACGACTGAGGGTCTAGGGGGAAACACCCCCAATGGGGTCGAGGGGCAGCACCCCTTGCTGCCAGGACCAAATTAGCACTCCAAAACCAACACAAAAATGCATGAAACACACTTTTTGCAATTTCTTCTGATCCCACACTCTTTCTAGCAACCGCCGGTGCTTCCCCTTCCCTTTGGCATCATCCGATACTCATTCTGAGCATTCTTGATTTGTCGACTTTTTTTTTTTTGAAAACCTCCTGTCACCCTTCTTCTATGTTGCAAATGGATTGCTTCTGCCATAGTCTTCCTGCTACTGGATGGCCTCGCCCCAAAAGATAAATTGTAATTGCCCATACAGTTCCTGTATTCTTTATTTCCGTACGATAACTGGGAATGAGAACTTCAAACTCTGTACACCAAACTAGATTACCGTACGGTAGCTTAGTAATGCATGAAATGTCCTTCCATTTACTCACCGTACAGATGCCTTAGATGTCCTTATCATATTGCCGTACGAACCCATACAATGTGCATTTAAATGTTTTCAATTGCTTAATAAAGTCCATATGGGAATGAGCAAAACAAATCCGTACGGTGGTTCACTTTTCTTGTCCATACGCATGCTAAAAAGTTGTATGGTGATTCATCTTAAAAGACCATACACAAACTTTACATCTTCGTGATGTCTCCAATCCATATGGGGGACTTTAGGCATTGAATCCGTACACCAATAATAGAAGGCAAACATAATATAAAATCTGTACGTATTAAAGTTTACACTCTGTACGGTAAGCATTACTGTCAAAATCCATACGGCGCACTGCATTGTAGAGATCCGTACGGTAAATTGGAAAGTTTGTATGGTAACTAAACTTAAAACATTCGTACGATGGCCAACTCAAAACATCCATACGGTAGCAACAGCAATAGTCCCCAGTGTTCGTACCAAAATCTGTATGCAAAATCCATATGTAGTACCGTACCAAAACATGCAAAATTCATACATCCACATGGAAAGTGCATACATCAACAGGCATTCCATCAACAAGTTGTCAAATCCACATGGGTCTGCACTATATGTTCCTTTGTAATTGTCATACGGTGTCTAAACTTATAATATTTTCCTTATTTTTGCTCTTATAAGGCCGTACGGTTATTGTTTTAAACGCTGTTTTTATACCGTGTCTACTAAAGCTGTACGCCAGGTTGTGCTACCCATTACTTTGTAATGCCGAAAATTCCAATCATTTCCAAATTTGCTTGTCGTTCCTTCCTGTTTCACTACTTGACACTATCAACTTCTATATTCTACTGACATATATGCATTATTTACATATCTACATTACTTACAGCTGTTTTTCCTTCCTCAATTGTTTGTTGGCAGGGGACCATTTCTTTCATAGTATATTTTTAACTTCGACCCATTCACTATATCTAGTATGTCTTTGTCGTCCAGTGTCCATAACTTAATTGCGTCATTATCACCCACTTCTTGGATCTAGTATGGCTCGACCCACTTCACCTTAAACTTCCCTGGTTTGATTTCATTTCGTCCATCATACTTCAACACCCACTGTCCGAGCTTAAACCTATTTAGCTTCAAGTGCTTATCGTGCCATGCTTTCCGCCTGTTCTGTGTCACTTCCGTAACCCTTTGTGTCTGCAATCGTCGAAGTTTATTTAAGTTACACAATCTCTCCATATTGCCCAACTTGTTTTCGACACTCGGTACCATGAATTCCATCGGCTACCACTCTTTGTCAATAAGTGCATTCTTGATTTTAGAACCTATACTCCATACTGTTGAACCCTTCCTCTTTATTTCCTGTGCAGACCATATGATGTGTCTTGCGTGCTACCGGCACCTTTCTGTTATACCCGTGGTTCGATGTAACATTTTCTTTCTATGCAGTCGTACAGTGGGATCTTTCCTTTTCCTAAGTTCATACTGTATGTTCTTCCCCTCAGCTTCAACCGTAACTGCCTTCTTCCGCTTCTCTGTATTCCTTCGAACATTCATTTTCCTCTTTTTTCTCACCTTCGTCGACCCTTAACATATTACAACTCGAAAAGAGCTCGTAATCCTCCATCTACCAGTGAAAGGCCATTCAACGAGTCCAGGTCGTCCTCACTCGACCCTCCTTCCAGTCTCAATACTCCCTCTTTATCAAGTTCCATTCTCTTCTCCCCCTCGTCATCATTCTCACTTTCACCTTCTAAGTCTGACGATGCTGCCTCCTCACCTACCATTTGTGTATGCAGGTCAATTGTGAATCTTCTACCTTCGCGCTCCATTGATAGAGTATTCTTCTTCTAGTCATACTTAACCCTTGCTTGCACTAGTCATCCACGGCCCAAAATAGCGTCGTACCCTCTCCTCTTTAGCAAAATGATGACGAAGTCGAGCAAGAACAGTTGTGTTCCAACTGTCACTGGTTGTGCCATGAGGACTCCCAACGGTTTGATCCCATTTTGGTTGGCCATTAGCAGCTGGAATGTAGGAGGCCACAATGTCGGCTGCCCCAACCTCTTCCAGGGATCCTCCGGAAACACATTAACACCAGACCCTCCGTCCACAATCATGTTTGTCAGAACAGTCCCCAAAATTCCCATTTCGACGACTGTCAAATGGCGTCCGGATAAGAGGGCTAACAACATCGGATCCTCTGCACTTGCACCACTTTCTTTCTCCCTTCCTTGCTCTACTAGTAACTTAGTAGTCGGAGCTATATTCGTGAGTGTCGTACGAAGTTGAGGCATAGTGAGCAACAGGTCATTTATCCTGACGATTACCTCGGTTTGTAATATTTTCCGTACAATGTTCTGTTCTGCACAGTTCCATGCGGAGGTACCAATCATATCCTTCAGGTGTGACTATTTCTGCCTGCGTTGCTTTCTGGATCTTTGCCCGCACTTCCTCTAGTCTCTTCTTTTCCTCCGTCGAGTCGGGGTATACTTTCGCCTACTTCCGAGTGATGGCCAAAACCTCTTCTTCGTCCATCCCGACGGTGATCAAGTTTACTCCCGACTTCGGGCACTTAGCATCTTCATGATTGTCGGGTCCACACCATCTACATAACAGTTTTGATGTGTTCGCCATTGTATAGTCTCGGGCGAAGTGGCCCCACAAATTGCATGTGCGGCATTGAACTATCAGTCGGTCATTCGCATCGTACTGAATTCGACTCCTCTCGTCATTATTGTTGTTGCCACTGTTGTTGTTGTTGTTTTGACCACGCCGGTTATTTCTGTATCCTCCCGACATAGCACCTTCCGTACTAGTGTTCCCGCTCCCTCCTGATGCGAAAGCCTCCTGTTTCAGGAACACTTGCTGGGGTCCTCTTGTTTTCATATTGAAAAGGCATTCCTTTTTCGAATGTCCCATGATCTGGCAAATCTCGCAGAAATGATCTTTCGGGCAGGATCCCTTCGTATGGCCTTCTTTCTTGCACTCGGTGCACCATAGCTCGTTTCCTTTGGTCTCCCTCTGCATGTTCTTGAACTCTTTCATCATCTGAATCATGTCCTTTTGGAGGGAGCGGACCTTCTTGCTGCCTTTTTCGTCATCGCTGCTCTCCCGTTCTGAAGATGTGTCGTCATCAAAATCAGACGAACTACTCTTCTTCTTCTTTGTCTTCTGCTCACTTTCCAGGTTCGTTGCCCGATTGTATGCTTCAGTGTATGAAGATGGCGGCACAATCTTCATCTTCTTTTGCAGCTTCGGGTGTAGGCCTTCAATGAACCATCTTTTCTACAACCCATCAGCCAGCTTATTCTCCATTTTATTGATCAAGTCCTTCAACTTCCTAGCGTGGACTCGGACTGTTTCATGCTTCCCCTGTTTTGTGTTGCATATCTCAACTACAATTTCGTTGTCGTCGCGAAGCAGTTGAAACTCGGCAATAAACTCCTTCTTAAGATTATCCCAAGTGGTTAAGTTCTGGGGATCTACATCGGCGAACCAATCAATTGCAACACCCCATAGGGTAGCCGAAAACCGCCGAACCCATTCGTTTGTATCCGTTATGCCATTCGCCCTCCAAATCGTTTCACAAGTTTTCCAAAGTCGTATGGGATCAGCTACTCCATCACCATCAAATTTAGGCAACTTCTCCTTTGGTCCCGCCATCCTGACACCGACGCTTGGTATCCCAACGCTAACACTTGGTATCCCGACACTGACACTTGGTATCTTGATGCTGACACTGTTTGGTGAAAAAAGGTCTTCGTTCAGCGAATCTGTCCCTTCTGGAAGTGTAGCACGGACGAAGAGTTCACTCCATGCTCTTGCCCCCTCGGCACTCGGAGCCGTGCGAGTCGATTCTCTTCCGTCTGGATTCTCTTCCCTCGATGAATACAAATTCAAAAACTCCTCCCTTGCTTCTTCCACCAATTCCACCCGCTGTCAAGTCTCCTCCAAAAATTCTTTCGCACTTCTGTGTCCGTCGGCAATCTTCTGGAACCTCTTTCTGCGTTCAGCTTACTATGCCAAAATTAAATTTTCTTGCACAGTACGTATTCCATCTTTCCCTTTATCTTATTTTGATCCTTGTTAAGCTGATTTGGCATTAAGCTTCATTCCTCCCTTCTTCCAGGTTCATAGGGCAACAGCGCCAAATGTTTACCATACTGGGTAAAGAAATCAATGTGTACAGACAATAGATGGAAATAACAGAACTTCTTTATTCGCACATGCCAAAACATTACATTATGCTTATGATGCTGATGATTACAATGATCCCGAAGGGGTTGTATTTATACATCCTGAGCAACCTTCCCAATACCAACGTAGAACCTTCCCGATACCGACGACATACTTCCCGATACACACCCTGTCAGCCGATACTAACGACATACATCTTGATACCATATTTACTGACTAACGACATACATCCTGATACTGACGGCATACATCCTATACCATATTTACTGACGACAATCTTCAGGATGCATTCAGTCTCTTCGTGATAGTATGATCAGGTAATTGAGCACTATAGAAATCCCTAAGATGCATTATCAAAAGAAAATGGCCACTTACACTTTCATTGAGTATATAAACATTGTATAGTGTTGTAATTGTTAATTAAGAAAATATGGCATTATAGAAACCTCTTTGACGTGTAAGCCTAATTATCTAGGTTGCATGGGTACACTTACCCACACCCCTTGTACGCATACCCACGTACCCAAGTACCAGGCACAAATACCCCAAGTACCGGATATTTAGTGGAGACCATCATAGCTAAGAACCTTGATGAAGATTTCTGATTTTTGTTTCCATTTTTTGTTGTGTATCAGCTTGTTCTTTATCAAGCTTAATTCAATGCATAATCAATTTGAAACTTAAATACAATGCTAATTAATAGTATATGATTTATGATCTTCTTGTTCATTTCTAGAGTCTTCCTTCTCTGTTATGCATCTAAATGTTTATCATATATTGTTATTACAAGCATATTGCAAATCTAAAACTGAAAACAATGCACTACATTCGCAAACTTCAATACTGTTCTTGTTTGAAAAAACCATTGTCATGACTTATAATTTCAGATTTTCTATAAATGTTATATTATAATTTAAATAAGCTTGACGTACTCAAGTACCCTTGTCCCCTATTTTGAAAAATAGTCGTACCCATACCCGTACCCTAAGTACCCAAGTACCCCCATTACCATGCAACTTTGCTAATCATGCGGTAAGCTTCATGAGGCATTCACACAGTGGATGAGTATTGCAATTAAATGAAGAGTAAGTTGACCTTTGGATGTTAGAAAAGTGATTTTACCCTAGCAAAAAACAACAGAGAAGAAGGATACTGTGGGCAAGAACCTTGGAGAAGTTGTTGCTGCATTGAGGAATGTTGATATCAACCATGCTCATGATCTGAACTGCAGAGTTCAAAACTACTTGCTGCAAACCTATGGTGGTGGGGATCGATCATCTTCTAAACTGTAATCTTTTGAATTATACAGAGCTCATCAAACCAGCCAAAATGGAAAGGGAAAAGGCAAAGAATGAATAAGTACATGATTAAATTTGACTATAGATCTAAGCAAATGTAGAAAATTGGGGCAAACTGTTTGCAAAATGCCTGGAAAACAAAAGACTCTGCAACTGCAATGGTTGCAAAATATGAAGGAAATAACCTGTGAAAAATGTAAAAGTGTAGACAATGCATACGAGCTGTTTTGAAAAATGTTTGAAAGAAATGCACTGCCATGGAATGCAATGATGACCAAAATGCACAAAATGGCTTTCTTGAGAAGAGCGTACAATTTTTAAGCTACACACCTGAAACAAGAGATATAGTCTAATGCAAAAAGGCTTGCAAAACTTTGAAACAAACACAATTTTGACAGATTCAAATTCAATTCCTGCAACCTGTGCCTGCTCCCACATTCATTGCACTACATGACATTGAATTTCTTTGAGCCCCTAAGCAAAGACGCATAACCCACTTTTAACTTGCCTATTTTTGTAATCATCTCAGCCAAACAACATTTAAGTTATCAAAAGGTTTGTAATTGGGAGTGAGCAAATGATTCCACACTGTGCTTTTAAAAATATTTTATGTATAAATAGTTGCGTTGGAAAGAAATATCATCATCAAAAAAAGTTCTGGATTCGATTGTGTTGAAAAAAAATCAATGATGTTTCCAATCACACTCTGTGATTCATCATCAGGATGAGCAAAAGAGAGAATAAGGAATTATGCTTTTAAAACTATGCAAAGATGCATAACCCACTTTTAAGCTGCCTTTTTTAGTAATCATCTCAGCCACACAACACTTTCAGTTCTAATAAAGTTTGTAATTGGGAGTGCACAAATGATTCCACATTGTGCTTTTAAAACTATTTTATGTATAAATAGTTATGCATTGGAAAGAGATACAATCATCAAAAAAAATCTGGATTTGACTTTGTTGAAAAAAAAATTATCGACGTTATGAATCACACTCCATGATTCATAATCCCTAGTGCTCTTTTATGCTCATCCTGATGATGAATCATGGAATGTAATTTGAAACGTCAGTGAAAATAATTTCAACACAACCAAATCCAGAAAACAATTTGATGATTATAATGGATTGTGGAAATCTCTTCTCTTTGATTGGAAGAAATACAATAAAAAGCAGTTAGACATATGAATCTTCATAGCCTAGTAGACGGGGTGAGAGGAGAGATTTCAACTACAGGTAGTGCAGTGGACAGAACTTTAGAGGGATGATGTTCCCAAAGAGGATAATTCCCTTATTGTTAGATATGTGTATTATTGGAAGTCCGATAATGTTCTTAAGTTAATTAACAGAGAAATCTGGCTGTTGGAGAATCTGAAAACATATATGGCTAGAAACAAAGCAGTGCAGGGCAGATTGGTATTACCAGAAAAACACGGAGGTTGTTCTGCTCAATTTCTCTGCCTATATTAACAAGACTCAGTGCCCTAAAACAGGGAAGAATATTTGTCAAAAGCTAATTGAAAAAGATAATAATTGGGTACCGGGAAACTAATTATATTGGGTCTGTATTTCTTTAAATTTGAGGGCCTGCAAGAATTAAGCCCCAGTATAAAACAATGAGTGCAGAATCAATGACATCCCAAGTTAAGTTGAAGGTGAAATTGCAGGAGCCTACGCTCATTACCAGAAACCCATGGAGATTGGTCTGCTCTGTTTATCCACCTCTATTAACAGCAATCAATGCCCTAAAAGAGTGGAGAATTTTCGACAAAACTACTTGAAAAGATAATGATTGGGTACTAGGAAACTAATTATATGGGTCTGTATTCCTTAATATTTGAATGCCTGCAAGAATTACGCCCCATTATAAAACATTAGTGCAGAATCAGTGACAGACCAAACTAAGTTGAGGTGAAATTGCAGGAGCCTGCTCTCATTGCACGTGCAGAGCGCACAGCATATCATGTCTGTTATATATCAAACCTTGATCAGAATATAGCAGTGGTTCTATCAAACTGTTTATTGCTATGATGCAATAGAGGATAAGATTTGATAGTTAGCATCCTTGGGTTCTTCTTTCGCAGAGTATCTTTGGGTTCCTCCTGCAACTTTTGCTCATGCCAAGTAGAGAGATGCATAGGTACTTCCCCAACAGATTCTTTGACAAAAAAACTAAAACTTTAAGATAAAGATGAATATAGAAATTCAAAGGAGAGTCTATAGGAAAAGTCACAATAGGAACCCAAAGATGTGGCGGGAAAACAAGTCCTGCAAAGTAAAAAGACAACAAATGCAGCACGAGAATTATATGCATGTATATCTTAATCATTAAAAATAAAAGTAAAATTGGAATGTATGATCATGGGTTTGCTAGGAATCAGAGTCAGTTGTTTTCCAATCAGTTGGGTTGCCTCAAGGCACAGAAAGCAACATTACAAGCATTAAGCAAGCTCATTGCATTACTCATCATTAAGGCCAAAGGAAAACAAGATATTTATTTCGAAGAGGATGTGATGACTTGCATCGATTCAAGGACTACAACTGTGAGGATGGTAGAGTACAAGTTTGCAGCTTGATTTTGGTAAAAAGACGGTGAAAGAACAATGTAAAATAGTTCTAAGAATTGGCACCGTGACTTGCACCGCGACGAATCTAAGATGTGATAAAATAATCTAACACTTGCATTTTAGTAGATGGAGCAATGGAGCGGCTAAATATTCGAGTACAACGAAATAGGCAAAATCCCTAAAATTGAAATATTGTGAATAAACCCTAGTCAACCATTGCAAATAGCAGTATACAAAAACATAGGCTATTGAAATTGGTGTGACAATCCGATGAAAGCTGCATACCTGTTGCCGCGTGAGCTTTCTTTGATCTCTATCCTGTTGTGATCAAAGAAAAATAAAGAAGAGAGACAAATAATTTGACAATGCAAGGGCTGAATTCAATCCAAAGAGCTTTAAGGGCATCCATACCGCTCAGTACAAGAGATTTTCAGGGCAAAAATTTGTGAAATTTGATAGTTGAAAGTAGGGTATGAGAGCGGGTGAAACCTGAAGTGAGTAAAGGTAATGGCGCTGCCCCCACAAGAGGACCCCGCATAGCCCCTCTTTTCCATTATTGCCCTGCTAGGGTTTGCCTGGGGTTAGCAGGAAAATAGTTCACTGACTAATCATGGTCGACCATTTAGTGAAGTAGAGGGGTATTGAATACCAAAATATGTGTGAGCCATGTCAATTCTAGGGGTGGTCAACAATTAATCGTGGTTGATCCATACGCCCTATACTCCCCTGCCAATCCCACCTCTCTATCACACGGCCCTATAGGGATTCTACATGCACCGGAAGGCAGCAAGAGAAGAGGAACATCGATCGGCCATCTCCACCAATCACCCAATTATCCCTGCCCCTTGGTCGTGTCGGTAGAATCTAAGAATTTTGGCGATGTAGTCTGAGTTAATGGGAGATTTTTCTACAGAGGAATAAATGAGGAAGACGATTTGGGTAATGAAGAGAGCACAATAAAATTTGAAATTCTACAGAAGTGATAGAGATTTTCCAGACATTACCTTGTTCGTGGGTCGAACAACAGCATTGAATTATTTAACAAGTCAATCACCACACTTAGATTAGAAGCTTTGATTTTATTCCAAAATCCTCTGCCTTCTTTTAAAGTGTTCCTTGTCACTGGAGATGCATTAATCCAATCTATTTATTGTCCTGTCATGGTGGTCATTATGTCCTTACCCCTGCTCATGACGATGGTATCAAACAACTCCATGGCCTCCCTCCTCTGTATGTCGGGCAGCCTCTGCAAGCAGCATGGTGGCCGGGCAATTGGCTGTGCTCCCTCCGAGCAGCTCCGTGTCCCCTAACCAGCCTTGTCTTGCTGTAGAAACCCCTTTCCCAGCATATGGTAAAAAATTAAAACTTCCATTTGTTTTGCCAACCAAAATTTCACGGAGTGAACCATTCGCCGGGTTGAACAGGACACTTCCCGGCAAAGGAACCCCAGATAAATAGTAGGTCCAAGGGTCAAGCTGATTGGCAATCCAAGTGTCTTGCCTCAATCAGCTTGTCTAGTTTAGTCTCGATTGTTTCTATCCGTCTTCTAAGACCCTCCCATTGTAAAAGACAATCAATCATGATCAACACAGAGTCTAGTAGTTGGAATTATTTCCAAAGATATAAACCCAAACACCTTTTGGAGGCACTATTACATACATATTCTAAATTCTGCAAAGATTTCAAAACATTTCACGTGCAAGGAGTAAAGATTAAAATTTTCCAACACCTCATGTGTAGGAAATAAAGATTGGATTTTTAACACAGTTACTATGCAAGAAATAAAATAAAAAAATTTACACCCAGTTCATGTACAGGATATAAAGATCATTCATTTTACAAAACATGAACCCGAGTTATGATCTAGAGCACCGAAAAATGATATTTGTATTATTGGTAAACGAAGCATCCATTAGTGATCCTAGCATCTTCCTTATCTTTTAGATATTTCTTATATGAAGATCGTAGAAGATTATTTACTATGGTTTGCCTCAGACAACTCTTCTCCATCCCACTACAGGGAGGGGCTGAGAAAACCAAATTAGACCTCCTTAGAAAAGTTGTTGGAAGTGCAAAAGGACAATGCAAAATCATCTAGGTTTCAAAGAAACCCTTCATCACTTATGTGCTGCAATTAGTTGAGTTTATATATTTTATAAACATTGTGCCATCTCTTACATTCTAATAACCTAGACTGTGAAAAATACTACACTTCCAATATATTTACTGTATTCAACAGCCATGCATCATAAGTTCATGTATGCAACTGCACATATTTTGTCAGTTATAATGCATAATTATTTGTTATAGTGTTTATTGTTTAAATTTGCATAAGAGGAAACTATTATTTGTAATGTCTAAAGCGGAATCTCTGCAGATGAGAGAAGTTTAGATATGTGGACTTGTGAGGCCTCACCCCAACCCATCATAGCATAGTGATACATTACTATTATTTTTGTTATTCATGACTCGAGATGTCGAGACATTATCTGATGCTTAGAACATACTATATTATTTCATGCTGTGTGATGTTACTTTCAGATATATTTGATGATTGTCATTTAATGTTTCACGTATATGTATGTTGATGAAATCAGTAAATGTAGGATTGAGACTTTGATCTAAGTGATTTTAAATGGTTAAAAAAAAGTAAGCAGGATGAAGAAACCCTTATTGATGTATGTTTCAATTTATGTGGATTTCTGATACGTATGCATATATGTACATATGATTTTGCGGGATTACTGATGTGTGCAATGAGTGTGCAGATATTTTAGCCGAGAAACCCTACGAAGGAACAGAACTGATCTCTATGTGCTAATTTTGAAAACCTTGTTGTTCGTAATTCATGTATTGTATTGTGAGATGTATGTGTGTATCTTTCTATGTGCAGTGAATGTTAGTGTTCGTAATTATGTTCTGTTAGTGTCGCTTGACACTCGTAAATTGGTTATGTTCTTCAGTATGCTGATTAGGGTTAGTTGTGTAACCTTTGGACCCAAGTTGGTTTAGTTGGTGTTAGTTTGCTATTGGGTTCTTAATTAAGGTTAGTCTTCCCTTAATCCGGATTAGTGCTTAATCTGCATTGTTAGAGTTGTTAGATGGTCTTATTTTATTCCTAGTTTTTGTTTGGCTCTAAACCTTTTTCCTAAGGCTTAAAACATGAAATTATTATACCCAAAGGGTATGGGTATGGGTTAGGGGTCTTTTCCAACCGCTAAGCCCCTTTTATTGACTTTTGAGGCCACTCAAAAAGTCTCATTTTACCTTTGTGCGAAAATTGCAAGTGGTTATCTTGAGTTACCTCACCTCCACTTAGTGTTTAATTATAGTGTGGGTTGAGTTAGGAGTTTCTAGAATTGCTAGTGGGTGGGAGAAGTTATTGATCCCTTTAGTGGTTGAGTTTGAGGCTTATTTAGAGGCCCTTCTTGGTCTAGTTGAGGTTGTTACCCAATCTCTACATTTAGAGAGGAGTTTTGAAGATTGAAGCAAGGAAGGGGAAACTCTACTCAAACTGGTTCATTTGCCATTACCTCTTTGTGAAGGTAGGAATTGTCATCTCCCTTGTTCAAATTTCATTCTTGTTTCATGCTTATGCTACCTTGTTGTTGTTTAAATGTTTGTATGTTTGTGGTATGTTGGGAAGATTTGAAAATCATGTTATTTTGGATGATTTCTTTTCATGTTTATGTTTGAAATTTTGAGATTTTCTTGCATAGGTGTTTTGGTATTACTCACCCTTGGATAGGGCAGAAGTGACCAATTTTGGGAAAGGTCTGTTTAGTTGGACTCCAACCAGTGTAGAGTCTCTTCTCAGGATGAGAAGAGGGAGAAAGGGTAGGGTGTTATGGGCCCCTACCTGTCAGCACAAACCTTGTATGATTATGGTATGTTGAAATGGAAGAACGAAAGTTCTTGATTTATAGCCCCGATTGGGCATCTGTTTGGCGTTGTGCTTGACTTCTCCTGGTTGGAAGAATCCACCTTTCCCTAGTGTTGATTCATTGTGAATCATATAGTGATAACCTTGTGTGAATATGCATGGTTGAATTATTCTTGGTCATGCTTGTTGTCACCTGATCAGAATTCTGTTCCATCCATGGTTCTAGAAATGTGTTGCAGAAATTGTTATGAATCCCTTGATGAGGGTCATGAAGAAAATTATATTGTTGTAATTTGGGATTGATATCCTATGTAAGTTGTATTTCAAACTTTGTTGTATTGGCAACAAAGCCGGGTTTTCTTCCTAGTTCTTCCCCGGCTGAGCCTTTGAATTAGGTTTTTCAATAAAAATGGTGATTGAGTAATGTTGCTTACCATGAGATTTAATCGTAATTTTTCAATTATGTGGATGCTCATTAAAAATAGGATGAATGATGATGGTTTAATTTAGCAAATTTTCAAGTTCCTTATATGTTCAAAATGATAATTATCTTAAGGAAAGAAAATAAGGTCTATGGTTGATGTATTGCAATTCAAGTTGTATAGGAGATCATATTAAATATGGTGTTAATATGCCTCAAACTATTGTATCCATGTTTTAATTCTATTCAAAAATATAGACAAAAAAATATATATATATTCATGCATGGCTTTGAAATCTATACTTAGAAAATTTTCAAAATAAATGTTGCAAGAGAGTAAAACTCTCTGCCTTTTGTATGGGAGATTCAAATTAATTCTTTTGGTAACAGAGAATCAAAAGATTCTCTAAAAAGATCTTTTTTGCTTATTGAAAAATTAGATTTAAAAATTTAAAACAATAATAAAATAAACATCAAGTAAATAAAAATATCATAGTTATATTAGATATCCTAAATATCTCTTTTAATATCTTTTTTGCCTATAAAACTTTAAGAGTTTAATGCATATGCATCTCCTCTTGGGCGTCAGCCTTGGATTGCTTGTAATTTAAGTCATCAAGATGAACATGGGGGGGTGACATCACCCTGTCCCCATGTCCCATCCCCATCTTCATTTGAAAATGGGCGCTCAACTTGGAGGGTGAAGCATTTAAGTTTGTTTGTTAAACAAGATAGCACAACCTTGCTTTTGTCCCACCTTTTATCTTTTTGAACGCATGTATTGGAGTAAGCTTGGTAGAAAGTGTTTGTGACAAGAGGGTTGCTGATGGGAGGGTGACATCACCAGTCCCCCATCCCATCACCTCATTCCCTCCTTTCCTCTTTAAGCGCTCACCCTTTCTTTTCCTTTATAGCGGACTTGGGCATTTTTTTTTTAATTTAAAACCTGCACTTCTCTTCCTTGGGGGGGATATTACTGACGCAGATCAGTACACTCGGGCAGCGCGCAGATTTGAGCGCTTGGGGAAGCGCATGTCATGGGAGTTGACGTGACATAAGGTGGGGGGGGGGGGGGGGGGGTGTGGTAGAGTAGGGGTATAGGGTTAGTGTTAGGTGTAGGTTAGTAATAAGTTTTAGTTTGTGTTATTATTAATTTTTGCATGATATAAAATAAGTTTAGAATATGTCTTAGGTAGTTACTTTTGTTAAATTGTTAATACTTTTATTAGTTAAGTTTAAAAGTAGTTTAATTTGTTAGTGATAGGTGTTAGTTGTTTTGTAGATAGTTTAAGTTTATTTAAATGGTAAGTTATTTTTTTAAATTTAACATGTAGTTATAAGTTAGCTTAAATTAAGTTAATTTAAGTTAGTTTAATTTAATAAAGTCTTAAGTTAGTCTTTATTATGTTTTATATATTAAAATGTTTTTTTTTTTAAAGTAGTTGTTATTTAAGATTTTTGTAAAAAGTATGTGTAGTTAGATATTAATTTAATTAAATTAGTATGTTCTAAAGTTGTATAGTAGTGTTGGTTTTAAATAGTATAATTAGTTTCATTTTGAGGTAGTAATTTTAATAGTTAGCATTAGATGTAAATATTAATTGATTTAATTAAAGATGGTTAGTCCCAAGTATTTTTATTTTAGTAGACTAATTAATAATTTGTTTAATTAATAATCTAATATCTAAGGTTATTCGAATAATTTAAAGATATTGTATGCAAGTATATAAAAATTACCAATGTGATAAAACTTTTAAATTAGAAATTTGATTGTTAAAAGAATTAACCGGAGTTAATGATGAAGGACAAATTAATGATTAAATTTCATGCAGGAAGATTATAAAACTAAGATGAATGTGGAAGAATTTTTTTCAAATTGTTATCTCAATCATTTCAAACTTAGAGCATTTTAATAAATTTTTTAAAAAAAAAATTGTGTGTGTTTTTGTCCCGTAATTTGGACATGACAGTACTCAATACTTAGATATACTATACCAGTGATAAATTACATTTTTGTTGAAATTGTGTCTGAAAAGAATATGTGAAGTGGATTGTCAATTGCCATTACAGAATGAAAGTGACTCATTCATTTGCCATTCCAAATAAAGAAAGTGTCAACATATGTGACTTTTCTGGCAAGTATATTCAGAATAGCATAAAAATTTGTAATCGAATCGGGGTGATGAGTATAGGATCTATTAAAGAAAAACTAATCAACGTGCAAACTCTGAGGCATATAGTATTTATGCAAGTTGTAGTTCTGACAGATCAAAGCTGTGTCTAGTATATGTTGATAGGTTGATTCAAATAGAGAGGAAGGTCTCATGATACAATGATTTAAAATACCTTATTTGAGCTGATGTGAACAGATCTTATTAAAAGTTTACAAACTCTACGGATAATCAAACATGCAACCGTGCAGATGGAAGCAAGAATAATGTTGAGATACAACCAATTAAAATGCACAATGAATCTAGACGCATGGACTATGCTCTTCACCAAATGATTGAAACAATGATGCCAAAGATGTAAACGGAAGAGTAACATGCATCAGTCTCAAATCATACCTTTTTTCTCCTAAATATGGACTTTCCAACAGTCGTCGGTACCACTAATGCAATTTTTTGTTGTGATGGAAGAGGCAAAATATAATTCAACCGAAGATCTGAAACTAATAATTAACCGCTCAAATCCAACAAATTAAACCAAAAAACAAGAGAATCTGAAACTAAAAATCTCCAGCCCCCAAATCCAAGAAATCGATAAAGAAATGTAACCTTGAAACTAAGAACTTGTTGCTCAAATCCAACCAGACTTTATCAGTCTCTTCACAGATTCAATGCTTTTCTTGCATAGAATTCTCACCAAATATCATCGTTGTTAGATAAGCTGCCATCATCCCGTGATATTACAGAGTATATGAAATGCGCAATGGGTGTAGTTCCTAAAGCAGCGGCACTCACCAGCAAACACTGAAATTCGGCAGGGTTGGTTTTGCTGTAGAAATGTGAAATTGATGAAATAAAACTTGTACAACTGACAGGTTTAATTCCTCATGCTTGTGGACGGACTTTCTAATTTATGTTGACGCGTACACTAAACCAACACAAACATAGGCTAATCAATGAACCAATCTGATGTAACCTTACAGTTGTAAACAGTTAGATGAATGCGATATGAAGACAAAATGGGGCTTTCACCTCTTTTGTCTCTCCAATCTTGAGATAGAGCTCTGAGAGTGGACAATAAAACAGTTGTAGACTCACAATAAGAGAGACGCAATATTGATGGATACTCACCTTCATAAATACAGATTCCTCGGCACTTTCAGCTTCTGAAACCGGAATTTCATGCTCATCTCAGTATGCACAGTGTTAGATCTTCTCTGCCTCTGCCCTCACCATTTCCTCTGCCACATATTCGATAAACAAACGGTGGAGTTCTGAGCGCAAACTGGGAAACGCTGGAGCTTGAGTTTGAGCGGTGGAGTTGGATATTGAACAATAGAGCTGCAGATATCAACGGCATCACTTATCTCAACACAAGGCGCTGTTGAAGGCCAACAGTGGACAACATCTCTCTCCTCTCCACGAAACAGCCCAACTCGGCCACAAAAACAACTCGGTGCCCACATCTGCCTCTTCCCGGCTGCTTCTCCGTCTTCCGCACTGCTGCATCAGAAGTTTGCAAATGTGCCAAACATCATGAAGACTTAGTTTATTGCAAACAATCTAAGGCCTTGAAAGGATAGAATTGCTCACAAACCATGTCACAAATGGATATAAATGAAGGATGAAATTTGATTAAGTAAATCATTCAAATGCAAGTGGGAAAAGAGAGTCATTTCGATTGTATGTTAAAACTGGTTGCCTTCTTTTAAGTTTCCAATAATTTGGTGGTTTTATCATCAGCCACCCTCAGCTTGTGTAAGAAAAAAGTAATCCATTTGAGGTGAGATTGATTTTCCAGTTATACATTCAAAACAAATTTCAAAAATATTAAACAAAGGAGAAATTCTATGAGGATTCATTTAACATTCTACACATAAAACCTTGTTTTGAGAACTTGTTGAATGCCCAAATACAACATAATCAAAACCTTAAGACACATCAATTGTTGTTTCATCATTAGGCATGATTTCTTCAATGAAGCCAAATTATGTTTGATATGTTCTTGTAGCTACAAACATGGTAAGGTTGGTGTTATGCACTATTTTCCTACTCGAATAATAAACATGGGCATCATATGTTATTTTAACTATAATTCTAATATAACCTATTTCTATTTTTAGATATATTCCATGTAAAGCAAATAAAAGAGTTAATTTATCATTCGAATCAATATGAGTTTCAACATACTAATCCTCACATAGAAGCAAACAATGTCATATTTTACATCTTTAAATTTGGTTTACATGGACTCTTAATGAACTACTTGTTTGATTTACCTTATGTGGGTTCTTTAGGGATATGGAAGCTCATGTTCAACAAATTAATGCATAGTTTGGTTTGGATGATTTATAAAAGTTGGAGTTTTATCCTTGCCTTTCTCTTATTTATTTTACATTATCATTAATAATAAATTGAAAAATCATATAAATGATAGTACATGATTAAAACATTAAATTTCTTAATATTTACTTTGGTACATGTATGGTAGTTTGGCCTTTGATAGCTATGTATATATAATATTATCTACATAAATAAATAATAAATAGATATAATCAAACTAAGCTCTATGAATGAAGGAATTCTTATGGAAGATCAAACTTTGTTTCTTTTCAATGAGAAAATTCTTATCTTTTTATTATAATTATATTAATCCATGTCAAGTCAAATTCATTAATTCTTCTTTCATGAGTAATGGTTAGGAAGAACTTGTCTCTCAAAAGAATGAATGGAACACTTAACACTTTATTGCATCTAGGTGATGCTCACAAAGGTAAAGAATTAGATCTTTCCAAAAGATCACCCATACCAACAAAACATTAAAATATTAGACATTCACAATAATCATCTCAATATCGTTAACAATAACCACAATTTATACTTAAATATCAAATTTATTTTCCAAATAAAATAATTCTTCCTAAATAAACCAATCCAAAAGCAAAGGAATGAATAACTACCTTAATCCTATTCTTACCTAAATTACATTGTATTACATGGTGGAAATCTAATTTTGAAGCTTATTAAATAGACAATAGATGTAAAATCTCTTTAGAAGTCATTCAAACTACTATTAAATGTTTTATAAAAACTTATAATATCAAATACAAAATTCCTTTAGATTATTTTATATAATCTAAATTTTAAAAAGTTTTAATTACAACCATGAGAAGACTTTGCATTCCTTTTTATCTATAATTATGTCGAAGCAACATTCTCTTGAAAGTTTTTGGTCTTTTAGAATTTTATACTAGATGTATAATGATGTCATTTTCATAGATTGTGCGAAAGATGTGTAAATTTATTTATTTCTCTAAAATATGTGAGAAAGCCACAAAATGAGCTTCGTGAAGTCTACTCCAAAAATACTTGCACTATCAAGACCAAAACAATTATACTGAGAATGATATCTTATCTTTTACTAAGAGGTGTATGGTATGCTAGCCTTTGGGATAAACCACATTTCCATGGTAGCAGATATTTTCCACAACAAGTCAAAATTTGATATTGTTATCATGGTTAAACTGTGTAGTTTTTGAGTCAAACTTACTAATCCATGTTCCATAAGTACTAGTTCACACAAACCCATCTCTCATGAGAATGAATGGAACACTTGGAACTTGTTGAATCTAGGTGATGCTCACAAAGATGAAGCACTAGGACTTCCTAGGTGGTCACCCATCCTAGTACTACTCTAGCTCAACTGGACTTAATGATGGAGTTTCCTCCATGGTTAAGCACACTCTTCTTGCAATTCCATTTGCAAAGCAATCACCAAGTGTTGTGCTTTATGAACCATTTATTAGAAAGCTCTTAAGCTCTTTAGTTGATAAGTAGGATATATTTTTCACAACAAGTCAAATTGTGATATTACTATCAGGATTCAACAATGTAGTTTTTGAGTCAAACTCAATGACCCATGTTTCATGAGTAGTGATTCACATGAACCCATCTCTCATGAGAATGAATAGAACACTTACAACTCATTAGATCTAGGAGATATGGAAGACTTTCCTATCACCCCTTCTTTATTTGTCCTAGTTGCAAAAGCATTGTATTATATTTTGAGATCTACTTTCATTGGTCCACCAATTAGAGGCATTAAAATTCCTAATAAATATAAGGTAATCAAAGCTCAATTTTTTGATGATATAGCTCTATCTATCGACCTTGATGAGGATAATTTTGATCATACTATTGATAGGCCCTAATTTTCTTGTAAAGCATTAGGGGTTAAGATTGATCCTCGAAAATATATTGTGATAGGGTGCAATGAATCACCTTCTAGGTAGTTGGCTTCAAACAATTGGTGGTAGACTCACCGATACACAATCAATAGGTATTTATATATTCCTTTTTGCGTTTTGTGTTAGTCCCTCTACTATGGATACATGTTGAATTGGTTATATGCCAAAATTAAAAAGAAACATAAAAAATGGAAAACCTGCACCAGCCTATCACATTATAAAATGGAAAATGTTGCTTCCAGATATATTATTGTGCTTAGAAAAATATATTATTGTCCTTGTTTCTATTTTAGAATTACTATGCTTTGACCATTACTCTTTGTTCTATCTTGAACAAAAGACAGGGACTCCAGGTCCATTGGAACTCTTGTTTTAATACTGTAATGCAGATCGAAAATAGGAAGGCAATCTCCTTTCACGAGATTGCTTAGTATATTTAATTTTTTAACCTTTACATTTTGAAATCGCCGTTTCTGCCAGAGCTACTGAAGGGAAGGGCATTCAACCGTTCCCACCAATGCGGACATTCAACATGGTTAAAATGGAAATTTGGACTGAACTGCAACATGAGTTGTTCTTTACAGTGAAAAGAGATCGAGAGTTGACAATGAAGATACCCGAATGTTCAGTATGACGAAGAAGAAGATAGAATTCCGAGAGTATTGTCATGTAGGCATTCTCTGTGCTAGTCCTGCTTAAATGAGTTGCCTCGCCACTGGACAGATACTCATTCTTCCTCCTCTTCCTCGTCTTGCTTGATCAGATGTCCTGAATGCACTCAATGGGTTAAATTGCCTCTGCAAGGCCCGTCTGGACTTCCAAAAAACATTGAACTCCTCCATCTCATTCATGCTCTTCAACCAAAACAAGAAAAGGGTGAGTTTAAGCCAAAACCGCACCTTTCTAATAAGCTCAAAAATACGGAATTCAAGCCACCAAAATTCAATTGTAGCTTAAACCCACATGGCCCTTGCACAGACTGGGCTAATTGGATCGTTCCAGAAGATGCGATTCAATTAGAAACTGCAGTTGAAGAAGATAATGGGCTTATGCTTGTCGGGCTTCTGACGGTTGGAACTAATTTAAAAAATCAGCTGGTTGGACTGACGCCAATATGTGCTCATGTGACCACCTCTTGCTCACTACCTTCCACAGAAATCATCGAAGGAAATTCATACTCTGAAAGGATTACAGGATTCCTGCACAAGTTGGGGTAACCTATAAGGTTGGAGCTGAATATTTTGACGACACGTTCTTTGCTGAATAGGAAAGTTTGTAGAGTATTTGGGTTTTGGATGAGTTGTGAGGGGATTGTGTATTTGGTTTTTGAGAAGTTACAGAGAGTAAAAACTATTTTTATTCATTCGGTCCTGTCGGAATTATAGTCTCCAACATCTAGTTTGAAACCCACTATTGATGAAGTGTTGAACAATTTGTCAAAGAGGGCTGCAGAAATATGTGAAGTTGCAGTTAGTCTTCATTCCCAAGAGATGGTTTGTGGCTGTCTAGCACCAGAGTGCTTTGAATTTGATGAGTTTGGGCATCCATTGTTTAACTTGAACAGGGCCCTTCTATTGAGGACGACGTTGAGAAGGATATCAACACTACAAATTCAATGGTTCTTCCTGAGTACTTTTTAATGCATCATCTTTGCTGTATACTTCACCGGGACAACAAGTAATGGGAAGAGATTATTATATTTCACAACGTGATAAAAAAGGAGGACTACATTAATCTCAGTATCTCGCAGACTAAGCTGTTCAAATTTGATTTGTCAGAATCACGCATTCTATCGAAGATTCATGATCGAATAAAATATTTAAATATTTGAGGTTCTTAAAAATTGTTTTGGTACTCCATGAAAGTAAGAATGCATTCTAAGCCAGCAATCAGAGCGTTCCATGGGGACATTTTGTCAAACAGTTAAAGTACCTTGTGAAAGCTAACACATTTTGCATACAAATCTACCAGCCGCTGCAACAACTGACAATAATCTTTTCTAGCATCCGATGATGTCTGTCCATACACTATCCTTTGGATCCCCTTTTCGCATAGGCTGGAAGACAATACGAATTGTATTTGCTTTATTTACTTTTGAGTTCTTTTCACGAAATACTTTTTGTGGATCTGCAAACATCACATTATATTATGCTTTGTTGGATGGGTACATCCTGTTCCAAAACACCCATTTTATGAACTCCGTTGTCTTCGTCTGCTGCAAAAATTGATGGATGTGACTGTCCAATGCCACGGAGCACTTTGTCTTCGAATAAAAATGTTAGGGTCCGTTTGGTGAGCGGAATAGGAATACGTATTCTAGAATAGAACGTATTCTTGTTCTCCGTTTGGTTCAGCCAATATTTGATGGGAATTCGCGGACCCGAAAATTTATGTTTTCTAAAATTAAAAAAAATAGAATAGGAATACGTATTCCAATACCACCTATTTGGATGGAATTGTAAAACCCCATTTTTGGGCCAAAATTAGAATACGTATTCCTTTTTTACCTTGTATTCCAATCCCGTTTTGGTGCATCCAAACAAAGAATTCAAATTTTTTGGAATACGTATTCCTATTCCGCTCACCAAACAGATGGGAGACAACGAACGCATTTAAATATAGATCTCTCCCAATTATTGCAATAGTTGATTTTGCTCTATACAACATTTATTGAAAATTGCAAACGTCTAATAAAAGATTACTTGTTTTGAGTGGCGGACAGATTTTGAATGAAATGTCCACCTATAATAACTATTGGCTAATTAAGATTAATAATGTTTAAAAAAATTCTTAAACATGTTTATTTTAAAATAATTTGAAAAATTCTTCTTTTTAATATTTCTTTAAAATATTTTGTAAAAAAGTTAAAAAATAAAGATAAAATGATTTCATCTAAGTAACTAGTCTTCATTTTAATTTAAAATATTTTGTAAAAAAGTTAAAAAATAAAGATAAAATGATTTCATCTAAGTAACTGGTCTTCATTTTAATTTAAAAAGAGAACTAATGTATCAAAACAATGTATTTTTAAAGTTCTAAAAATTATTTATTTAAAAATTATTTTTTAAATAATAATTATTATTTTTCATTGGTTGATTTTTTTTTTTGGACTTTTATTTCTTTTAATTCAAGAAAATCACAAATTAAGATATTGGATAGATTCTAGAAAGTTGCAAGAAATTTGTCGGTAACATTAGCTGACCAAGGATTTATTTTTTAAATAATAATTATTATTTTTCATTGGTTGATTTTTTTTTTGGACTTTTATTTCTTTTAATTCAAGAAAATCACAAATTAAGATATTGGATAGACTCTAGAAAGTTGCAAGAAATTTGTCAGTAACATTAGCCGACCAAGGATTTAAGAAAAAACTAAAAATAGAAAATGAAAACGATACTGAAAATTTTGGTGACAGGTTTCTGTAATATAAGGAAATAGTATGAGCAAAAATAATTTCAAACTATTCTTTTCCAAAATAGTAGAGACATCTTCAAGAATTCTAATGGGAGCCCTTTAAGATGACAAGGATATTTGGTTGTTTAGATGCCCACTTAGTTTCAAATTAATTTTATCAATGCTAATTTTGTCGCTTTAACTTTTATCAATGTACAATTTGTCTGTTTTAAATTTATCTAATGCCCAATTTTTTCTTAACATGCTTTATCACTGCTCAATTTTGTATTTTTAAACTTTATCAATGACCATTTTTTGTTCTTGCCTTGTTAGGGGTGTCCACTTTCTTTTTTAATTATTAAATAAAAATTTAGATAAATATATTTTAAAATGATCTCCTTCTTTTCTAAGGTCAAAATTTTGAATATATAATAAATTTATTTCTTTAATTTTAAAAACTATCAAAATTGCTAATTATTTTTTGAACTTTTATAAACAAATTAACCAAGTTAAAATATTTTCTTACTGAAATAAAAACTATAGTTCAATTATAGTCTTTCTACATGCACTTTATTTGAACAAACTTTCAAACAATTCAATTTTTAGAGAAAAAAATTATTTTTTTTTAATAAAATTTATCAAGATTGGAAATTATTTTTTTAACTTTTATAAGAAAATTAACCAACTTAAAATATGTTTTTACTAAAATAAAAATTATGTTTAATTTTAAACTTTCTAAATGGATTTTATCTAAACAAATTTTTCTAACAATTCATTTTTTTAGTCATCTCCAATAATTGTCATCAATTAATACTTTATTTTACAACAACTATTTTATATTCATAGATTTGCAAAATGATTGTTAGTGCTCCTTCTTGATAAATTGTTTTGATGTCTTTGTTGCACTTTCCTATTCAATTATATATCTAATATTTAATTAGTTTTAAAATAATCTTGTTAAATATACAAAATCTTTTAAACTTATTTATGTTTCTTTTATTTTATTTAAGATAGACTTAAATAATTTTTGCTAATTGTAATATTGCTATCAAGATTGACTTACCATAATATCTTCAATTATCAATCTATACTTTCACAAGGAACTTTTGACCAGCCTCCAAGAACATTGTTGATTTCTACTTCTGAGCTACACTAATATACCCTCGAACAAGGATACAACCTATGGTTGCATTATCTAAGTATATTTTCCACAAAATAGGCAGGGACTCTATCAGAGAAGGGAAAATTAAGCAAATTGAGTGTAAAGAAAACATTTATATTAATAATAATAATAATATGTTACAGTTAGGATTGAGAATCTTGTAGCAAGTGCTTTGAGGTGGCCAACAACTATTATAAGTTGAATATTTCAATTGCACCATCATATATTATATTACAAGTTAGATATTTCAATGTCACCATCATATATTTTTGTCGGTAGACTTATTGGAAAACTTCTAAGAGCCGATAAAATGGACATTTATTTATTATTTAATATTAAATTTATACTAGCACTTGCACCAAAAGGAGGTGCAAGATGTACGCCGATAGGTTGTTGATATGAAGTAAAAATATGAGGTTGCATGTCCATGGCCAATTCCATAGCTATCTCATGTACTTTGCTAAGTCAAGCCCTTTTGCATCCCTCATTTGTCTAACTTAGTGTTGGGTGGACAACATACAAAGTAGGAGGAAAAGAGCAATTATGGGTTTATGATTTTTTTTAGATCTTATTCTTCATCTTCGTCTACAAATGCTCTTTGTGATGTGATCTTCTTTAATTAGGTTCTCATTTTTATGATTCATTCAAAAAAACTCAATTTCCATTTGAGTTATGGGTGTTGGTATTGGATTCTTGAGTGATCTTAAATGTATTTTTCAACACAGTGGAAAAGAACTTCCATGTTGAGTTGATGACATTTTACAATTTGAATTTCTCTTGAAAGAATAGTGATGAACAATAATCTCTTTTAACAATTCTATGCATTTTACACAATGATTGCTTGTTTCAATGAAAGGCACTTTGACTTCATGGCAAATTTTGGATTGTCCAAAAAAACTCTCAAAACAAAATATTTTTAAGAAACATCAAAAATGAAGATTTTTTCAAATTATTTAAAAATAAACATATTTAAGAAATTTTAAATAATTTTTTTTAATCATTTTATTTTCTTTTCTTTTCTTTTCTTTTAAAAAATTTAAATAGTGCTTCTATAATTTATATTTGTTAAGCTTTCAAAGTTGATATTAATTATTAAATAATCTATTAGACCTTACAAATTCATTCCCTAACACTTTGTTAATCTTAATTATTAAAATAATATAATATAATTTACTACAATTTGAAATATGAAATAATCTTTATCATAAATAATAATTTAGATTATATTTTATTTATTATTTGCGAAAAAGACAATTACTACATAAAGTTTTGATAATAATATATAGTTTAAACTTGATAGAACCATCGAATCCTGTCATAATGACAAAACTATCTCATTTATACGAGAGTGAGTTGATCCAATGACCAAATCATAGTGAGGCTTACAAAAATTTTCAAGAAAGATTCTGAATAAAAGTTCAAGGAAGAGAAATAAATCGTGGGCATTTAGAAGAATTTTTTAAAATGAACTTTTTTCTCTACAAAGGGACATAAAACATTTTCAAATTAATGTGCACAACTAAATTGAAAGAGTTGTCGATTGAAAAGGAATTTTAGGAATAATTAAGGGTTTTGATTTTTTTGGTTTTTTTTTTTTTATTTTGAAATTTAAAAAATCATTTAATCTTAGAAAAATTGGAAGGGATCAATGATTAAAAAAGAATCAATGAACATAAATTGATTTGAAAATAAAATCTTGTCAAACTTTAGGAATTTAGATTTTTTTTTAAAGCGGAAATGAAGACGGTCTGCCCAAATACACAGAAAGGAAGACCCATCATTCCCATGGCCCTAACTATAGGAGCTTACACCCGTGGATACCCAACAGACTATACATATTGTGTGGTTCTGCCCTTGGCCCCATACGATCCTGCCATAGGGCGTCGCTGCCACTTTTTTGGCTATGGCACACTCTTCATCTTCATGGCCATCCTTGTAGGGAGCACGTCAAAGGGGTGAAAGCATTGTCAGAAAATAATTTGGCACAGGGGCATCACCATCACTGGGCAAATGGGTATGAATCATGAATCACCATGGTTGAGGACCTAGCAACTGCATAACAGGATATAGACACGCATGAGCTATTAAATAAATATTTAAAACATTAATTATTTTAATTAAAAATAATGCGTACCTCAAATGGTTTTTGATTGACTTTTCCGCCACATCATTCTAATGTGTATTTATGTACATGCACATAGATATAGGAATACAAGTGACACCATAATATTATTTCTATACAAGATTTTATCTAGTACGTACATTTAAATACATGTACAAGAAGATAAAATAATCTTCCAAATAGAGCATGTACTTAGATATACTTAATAATAGATACGATCTTGGATAAAATAAATAATATGATGCCACCTCATAAATACATATATGTGCAAGTAGATAAATATATTGAAAATTATCCTTGATTTAAAATCTTCAAATCTTTTTTTCCATATTTATATAATTTCTTACTAGAATCAAAATGCACATTTGGCATTTGGCGTTCAAGAAGCCAAGTCTTTTCTTTTTAAGTTACAGCTTCTTGGAAGCCATGAAGTTATCGAATGCCTCTTTAAATTGTGAAGGTCATGACAGACCAAGACAATATATACCTATGCAGTATATCTTACGGTGGATTTCCTCTGAGATTTTATTCTTCATTCTTTCCCTGGATAACAATTCTACCACAATAACTTCCCTTTCATTATATATTTTCCTTGTTGAAGTACATGATTAGTAATCGCACTAAGTCTGCATCTAGAGTTCTTCCGTGAAGAGGGCTAATTGATAAAATCCGACAAGGACTCAACTATATTCCCAAATTTTACCAAGGTTATGTGGTTGCCCCCATATCCCAATGATTATAATATGTTTTATTTTCAGATACTACTGCATTTTGAAGATACAATAGTAAAATACAGTTCCAGATTATGTTGTAAATCATCTTTACTTAATTATCATTGATTAATTCCTCTTTACGACAAAACTTCTTATGATGAGTCAAAACCAAGTATCCATGACATCATATCAATTCTTTATTATGTCGTTGAATGTCAAAATTAAATGTTATTTATTCTGTGAGTCTTAAAGTTATATTTCTCAAATCCCAAAAATGTGATAAGCTGGAAACATATAATATTCTTATACCTGTTGAGGATCAACAAAAAGCGTTGGTTGCTCTAAGATTCAAACCCTTGGGACTCACCCAATTGTATAGCCAAGGAAGAGGTGAAGAGGTGAGATAGAAATTTGCATTAACAAGAAATAAAAATCAGACATGACATAACAATTCTAAATTATTTGAAAAAGGAAAATCATTTAATAGCTCATGCATGTCCAATACATTCTTTGTTGTCAAGTCGAGTGGTGTGATTAAGCACTAGGTTTCCAGATGTTCCATGTCTATTCCAGGTAGGGAGGGCCTTTCTAGTTAGAGAAAGGGTGGGGATAAGTTGAGGTCCGTGGTTGGGAGGTTAAGCCCCTGACAATGTTTCCCCTCACCACAAGATATCAAGACGTGCATCAGATAAAGATAAGTTGAACATTCAAACGTTTATTAGTAATAAGTATTTTTACTTTTATGATATTTATAGAAGTAGAAGATATGATGGATTAATTTATATCGTTGAATTCAGTTATTTCCTTTAATGAAGGCAACCTTTCTCATCAATGTAATTGTTAACCATTTAGATCGGTTGACCGACCAACTGAATATGGAATATATCTATAGGATTGTTGCTTCAGTCTTTCATTTATAAGAATAGTGATTATGAACATATCTTTTAATCTTATGTTATTGCCACAATTAGCAATAGGAAGAAACGAAATGATACGATGATATCTAATGTCTTAATTGATATAGTGGTATCTGATGCCCTAAATGATACAATGGTATCCCTCGCCCCAAATGATACAGTGGTATCTGATGTCCCAAATGATCTAATGATAATAGATGCCCTAAATGATACAATGGTATTTGATGCCCTAAATGATATAATGGTAACAAATGCTCTAATTAACACAGTGGTATATGATGCCCTAAATTATCCAATGATAATAGATGCCCTGATTGATACAGTGGTATGTGATGACCTAAGTGATCCTATGGTAATTGATGCCCTAAATTGATATAGTGGTATTTGATGGCAATTGTCATTTGATATTGATATAGTGGAATTTGATGGTAATTGTCATTTGATTTTGATATAGTGGTATTGGATAGTAATTGTCATTTGATCCTAAGTGGTATTTGTGGACTAACCTTGGTGTTTGCAAAAGCATTCCCTAGATTGGTTTTGGTTTCGAATTCCATGATATGTAGATTTTAATTTCCATTGTAAATTCATTAATGGTGTTTTTTATCATTAGATATGAAATTTTTCTTTAATTGATTTTAACCGATAATTTCATTCCTATGAACGTAACTGATATAGTTGTCTTCCTATGAAAATGAAGTAATAATTGTATTTCCTGATATGGTAGTTATTAGTTAAGACCTGGGAAAAGTGGTTGTTACAGTATACAACTATAAAATATATATTTATTTGAATCACTCTATTAGATATGCCTAATAGGAAGACATCTTAGCATATGTTATTAGGCATATATAATAATAATTTACATACGATTCTAAAAATAAGACAAATTTACATATATGAAAAATAGTGAGGCAATAAACTAATTTGTTTTCTGCCTCACACAAAATTATCATTCTTTTATGCTCTTGCAAAAAATAAATTTGTTTTCTTCGATGCGAAAGAATATCATTCTTTTATGCTCCCTGGCTTGACCTAGGCCAGATGTGATGGTCAACGATAATTGTTCCTCATAAAGGGATGTCTATGTCTACACCTGTAAATGCCAGAGTAGAAAAATGTTGAATTAGTGTTTGGAAATACCCTTTATTCTAATACATTCGTTTGAAAAAACATTATGCCCCATAACTACTTGAACATAAGACGATTTTCAACGAATTTTTAGTCATGTTTTCAAGTTCATTGAATTTCAAATTTCATGGTCAAAGTTTGCATAACTCTATGACTTAGTATACAACTATAATTAAGATTATCATTATATTAATTATATTAATGAATAGACATGTCCAATGAAGGGATATGTCACCTCTTGGTTTATTCCTCATACAAATACAAGAAGAGCCTGACATTTAGAAAATGCATACTAGTATGGCAGTGCTTAGTACATTTGCAGTGATCCTTAGAAAAACAACAACACTTGATAGGTTTTGGAATCTAGATGGCACACAAAACAATGTGCCCACAAAAAAGCCTATTATGTAAACTTGAAACAAAGTGAAAAGAAGAAAACCCATTGGTTCCCACATGCCCAACTACACACTTTTCAATTAAATTTCACATTTTATCCAACCAAATATGAGTAGCAAGACATTGTTTTTCCTCGTTCGAAGTTGAAATAAAATCACATAAATCCAACCAAGCAACAAAAAGCAATGGAGTTGTTTGGGAACACTAGTTCTCAACCCATAAACTAATAGTCTAATTATAATAAAAAAATGATTCGAAAGACAAAGCAAAAAGGAAGATCCAAGAAGCCTTACCTCGCATAGAAGGAACACCAAAACGGAAGAGGAAATTTGTAGACTTCATGAAATTAAAGGAGCTTCTATAAAAATTGCAGAATTATGGCACAAATCCAACAAGTTGCTAGTGGCAAAACTTTGTCAAGTAAAATTTGTTAAAATAATAAAGTTAAAACTTTGACAAGTAGAATTTGTTAGAGTATTTACTTTTTCTCTTATTAATTAAATCATATTGATTTAATTATTAAGTCACTTATTATCTCTAGTTTACTTAAGCTAAACTTTGGGCATATAATAATTAATTCTTTTATTAATTATTATCATGCAACCTAGGTTAGTTACCTGTTAGGGTTTTGATCTCCTTTTATAAGGATTGATCTTTTTGTAATTTATTAATTTACTTTTGATTATAGTGATTTCTCTTTTTGCTCATCAATAATGTCTCGTCTATGGATCTGACAATTCTAGCCTCCATAGCCTTTTGCTTCTCTCTTGTGTGATAGGTGTTTGCATGTAGGTGATTCTTGGGAAATGTGGGGTTGATCTTTCCTCAACTTCAACATGGTATTAGAGCTCCATATCTTCATGCCCCTGTTCTATTCATGAGAGGTTTGGCTTGGCTTTAAGATCTGTATTTTTTCTTTCGAAGGGTTTCTTTTTTCAAAGGATTTTTCTATTGGATCTAGGGGGTCAATGATTTTCGGTGCACTTTGAGCCCAAACAGACATCACCATTGAGCTCATAGCACCCAAAAATCCCTATTTTCATACAAAATTTGTCAAATTCGAATACAATTGGAATTTGAGGCAAAATAATATTGCTTCCAAATTGGGCACGTTTCTCAACGCGACAATTTTCTAATTGGTCACGTTTCTTGAGGTGGTAATTTGGTGATTTTTTAAATAAAAATCAATATTTTTTGGCACAAAAATCAAGATTTTAGGCACGCAAATTGAGATTATTTGGTAAGAAAATTGAATTTTTTTTGGCCCACAAATCAAGATTTTTTTTATATATGTGATGGTATGCAAGTGTGCTTCAATCATTGTTTTGTCACTAATGTCAAACCTGCTACTTGTTGGTAAGACAACTACTTAATTGATTTGAGTACTATCATTTGTTTGATTGATGAAAAGGATTTGGTCAAATAAGATAACAAGAGCACCTAGAGGAAAGGTTGTGGCATGAAAAAATAGTACAAAGATTAGTTAAGATAGTGATATTATAGTGCATTGATTACCTACTTAAAACTGCAAAGATTGGATACACTGACTAAGTCTAGTAAAACAAGTAAGAAGAATTGAGTCTGCCAAGCTTGATCGAGTGGACAGTAGATGCCGAGCAAAGTTAGTGCAAGCTGAGCAGAAAATCAATTGGAGCCGAGCAAAGTGAAAGTTCAGTGTATATCAAGTGATACTATAAGCTAAGTAAAGTTTAGTTGATGTCAAACACCAAAAAAATTTAGTGTTTGTCGAGTTATCTAGTTGAAGACAAGTGGAAGAACAATATGGAAACCGAGTGAAAATATATTGATGTCAAGTGCCAGTATTCATGTTAAATCATAGATTTGATGAATCTAAGCTGACTATTTTGATTTCTTGAATTTTGTGAAGCATGTGGAAGACAACTATGATCAGTTGGTGGCACAGAATTCATGGTAAACCATTTTGGGGTGAATTTAAAGAGGATTAAAGAAGAAATGTTTATAAGGGACTCAAATAAAAAGATGGGTAGATTCATTGAATCCTACCTAATCCTACCTAACTCTAAAATGGATGATGAAGGTTGAATGAGAAAATATCTTAATTCTCTATTTATAGAGGTGGTTGGTTATAAGCAAGGTTGGTCATGTTCGAAAACTTAAGAGAGACAAGGATTCTAGGGTATTGGTTCATTCAGTGGCTGAACAGAAGAGACTATTATTGGCAAGGAAAGCAAGAAGGATTCAGAGAATGAATTCTTGAAGGGGGAATAAGCTATCAGAGCTGAAGTGTGTGAAAGCCAAGTAGAATGAAGGACACAAATAGAGATTTGTAATCTACAAGTGAATTTTAATTTGTTATCAGATCAAGCCTTATTGTTACTTTCTAATCATTGTATCAGTCTAGGGTAAATCTTTTGGATTAAGGTTGACCTAACAGTTATTTGTAAATCCTTTAACAAAATGACATTCTAAGTGAATGGTCTCCATTCCTTTAACAAGGCTCACTCCTAATAGGAAGATTGAAATCCTCTAACCAGGTCACATTTGACAGTGTGTATTGTAACCTTTAATAGGGTTGGTCTTTCACAAAGTATCACTTCAAAAGAGTGAGAATGAGTAGCATGTTATTAGTGGTTTTTCCCAAATTAGGTTTCCACATAAAATCCTTGTGTCAAATGTGTTATTGAATCTGTTATGTTTCATATTTACATTTCTGGAAAGTTATTTTGACCTAGGATAGTAACCTACAAAATTTTAAGCATTGTATGATCTAATGGATGCATGCATAGTAATGTTTTATGGATATGGGTTCACTAAGCTGTGAAAATTTTATGTCTACATCTAGAGTTTGGATAACTAAATCAACCCCTCCTTCCCCCCCCTGCCACCCCCCCTTCTTAGTTATTCTAAAGAATTCATAGTAATATATTTTGGATATCTTTTATGATGCTTATTGAATACAAATTTAAACACATTTAAGCAATTGTTAAAAAATGGATGTATGTTGATCAATATGGTTTTTAATTTATGCCTAAACCAGAACTATATTGCTCATAGTGGTTGGATATGTATTTTTAGTGAACTTGACATTGTTTTTTTTTTTTTTTTAAATTACCCTTTTTAATGATAATAGTTAGTGCATTTGAGTTTTAAGATATCTTACTAGTATTACTCTGCTTCCAAGAGTGAGGCTATTTTAAAGAGGGGAGGATGTAATACCCATCCTTTTTGCTATCATTGTGTACTCTCTCTCAAGCTCTATTTAAATCGCATGAGAACGTGTTAGCTCTTAAGTGATATTTGAATGCAAATACTTAATACGTAAATGTAAATTTATTTTTCGACAATGCCATATGATGTCTTTGAATGATGAATATTGTATCTTCATGAAGACACGTTGTTATAGTGAAATATGATCTTATTTATATTCATGATTTATTTATAGTACTTACCCCATACTTATATGTGTATAGTGTTTGTTTCTTTTATATTTTTATCTAACGTTTCTGATGTAGTTAGGGGAGGGAGTCGTACTCAACTGCTAGTCGGGATCTACATGATGCACTTCTCTCCTCCATTACTTTTTTAGCTTAGATATATATACACATGCATATGCACTAGTCTTTTATGCAGGTTGCAAGTACTAGACATTGACTTCCCTGAATTGTCAAGATAAGTGTGCCCTATTGCAATAAAACAATGGTAAGAATGGGGAGATAATGTTAAGGTCTAATACAAACCAAAGCCTAATTACTTGTATTGAGGAGGACATGTATTTGACTGCCTATTGTGATGTAGGAAAATGGAAGCAAATCTCACACGCACAAATAAGAAGAGGAAATACCATAATCCACCCCTTTTTGGATTAGATTAGGTTGATACATAATAGCTAATGAAAAAAGAAGAATGGATAACAAGGATTTACTTCCCTCTCACCCCCACCTTAAGAGGATTTTGGAAAGTATATTGAGATAAAGCAATGCTTGAGATGAAAAGTATGGAAATGGAGAGGAAAATATAATACCTCGTAGAACACAAACCTCAAAATATGTTGTCAAATGGTGTAGAAAGTAGCTAAAATATTATATCTATGTCAAAATCTGTGTGATGGAAAAAACCTAGAAATCTTTCGATGATCTATCAAGGGCGAACTAGTGCATTAGAGGTGCAGTGCAACCTTGATTAACAGTCTGATATTGATTCTGAATCCACAATTTTGAAGAAAGTTGAAAAGGGTATCCAAATCTACAACTTGTTTATCTATTCATGATTCAAAACCTGCAAAACAAAGGGGTGTGTTTGTTTGTTGTTTCGGGGGGTTTGCCTCAGTCAAA
Source organism: Cupressus sempervirens (assembly GCA_028749045.1). Taxonomy (NCBI): domain Eukaryota; kingdom Viridiplantae; phylum Streptophyta; class Pinopsida; order Cupressales; family Cupressaceae; genus Cupressus; species Cupressus sempervirens. The sequence goes on from CM053788.1 coordinate 146,621,864, forward strand.
CCCTAGTTTAGTAATTAACTTTGAATTGAAATTATTGAATTTGAATGTTAGCAAGTACTAGTGGTAGATCTCTAACATGAAGCAATGTAAATATATGTGTATGCTCTTGAATTTGGAATATAATCAAGTATGTAGATGCAATAGCTTTGACTCTACTTCAAAAACCCTAGAAGGAAATAATAGTGAAACCAAAACCTTCTTGAATGTATGTGCTTGAAATCCACCTTTGATGGATCATGAAAGAAGATGTCACAAAGGACCTTGAATATATGAAGGGAGATCTTGAATGTTGAAAATGTAGTGGAAGATCTATCATACACTCCTTCAATGGATTGAATGTGTGAATCCTTGATCTTCAATGGAGGAAACCTTGAATTCCTTTGATGCTTGAAAAGAACTTGAAAACTTGAATGCTTGAATGCAATTCCTTATGGATGGGTATCATGATATGATCGTGGATGAGAAACGAAGCAAATAGAAGGGTTTAAATAAAGATTAGAATCAACCAACTCTCACATGTCGACTGACATAAGAGTTTGTACCTGATTGTCAAAATATGGGACCCAGAGAAAAGGGGGCCAAAATGGGGCCCAATCAAGGGTGCAGTGCACCCCTAATGCATCAAGGGCATAATGCAACCTTGATTTCTAGGAGCAAAAACCCTGAGGACAATCTAGAGACCCCAAAATAGGTCTCAAAATTCAAAAATCATGCCCAGATTATGAAAAAACCCTAATCAAGTGCTAGGATTAGATTCCAAGTGGAAAGGTGAATGGAAAGGAAGGACCTAGGGGAAAATAGATCATACCTCAAGTTTATCACCATGAAAATAGGGGCTTTAAGGAGTATCTATTAGGTTTCACCCTAATTCTACCTAGGAGAAAGGATAGAAAAGGGAGAAAGAAATGAAAGAGGAGGAGAACATGACTAAATTGTATTAAATAGGTTTTAAACCTTCATTAAATTAGAGTGCTTCTAATTTAAGATAGTATATTTATCCCTCACTTTAAATAAAGTGTAGATCAACCCACGCTTGTGGTAAAGTAGAGAGAAGAAGAAGAGAAGAATTTGGTGAATCTCAACGAGATAGGACATCTCCTAGTCAAAGAGAACAAGCTCCCAAGACTAAGGGCACTAACTCCACACACATAGACAAGGGTGCAAAGAAAACAAAAACCAAAAAACAAAAACCAAAAACAACAGACAAAGAATATAACCAAGGGGTTAGTACTAAACAAGCCCAAATCAATTAGTGAGAATAATCTCAGCTGCAAAAACATCTCTCCCACTAATATCATATTTGGAAATCCATTGCAAGAGCATAAGTGATGACATAAGAAATGCAAGAGCAATATCGGTAATCCACATAACTTATGTATCTATCTCTACTAGCATGAACACAAAAGAAATAAAAGGAAAAAGAGTAATTAACCTACCCAATAAAGAGTCTACCCCACTGTGAATCTTCAAGAGAGATGCTACAAGAGATGGCATTGAAATAATCTAACAGAGTGGTAACCCGCTAGTCAACCCACCAAAGTTCAATCTATAGATTGACATCCATTGTATCACCATTGTATGGTCCTTTGAAAAGATGAACTACCCATGTATGGACTTAGCATGTTATGTCTGGATGAGTTGCTTATATATGGGACTTTAGCAAATTTTTATGTGTGGACCAAATATAAGATTTAGCATATATGTTTGTGTATCTGGATGTGTTACCCATAAATGAGATTTAGCAAGTTTGTCTGTGTTACCCATTATGAGATTTAGTATATGTGTTTGTGTGTGCAAAAGAGAGATCGGGTAACAATGCATGGGTTTGAAAATGACGTAGAAAGCATACCTAGCATCTAAGGATAAGGTAATACAAACCATGCTCAATATCCATATTTGCTATCCCATGTAATCAAAAGGAGTTATGTACAATGAGCGCGTATGTGTTCCCCTTGATTAGCAAGACTTAGTTGCTTAGTATGCTTCCTAAGTGAGCATCAAATCTACACATTACTACTTCATCTTTTTTTCTTTCAAGGCACATATTTCATGAATCTCTTTATGGATTATGGACAATCCTAACAAATGGATTCTATATACACACTTTAATCAAGGAAGTGAGAATACTTGACATTAGGTCTCGCTTTCCTTCACATGGACACATGCTAAATCTCATCTATGGGCTACGCATAACAATTTGCTAAAGCCTCATATATGGGTAACAAATCCTTCTCTAAACCTTACCATGGTGATATGTACAATGTTGATCTATGGGCAGATCTTCTAATGGGTTGACTAGCAAGTTACCACATTGTTAGGCTATTTCAATGTCATCTTTTGCAGCAACTCCTTTGGTGATTCACAGTAGGGTGGACACTCTATTAGTTGATATAATCACTCTTTCTTTTTAGTTAGTGATCTCTCTCATTATAATTTGGGAGTTAAAAAAGTCTCAAACCCTCAGGGACTTGATTCTTTCTCTCCTAGATCTTAATAAGAGCATCTTATGCTTCATGCTTTACTTTATTAAGAGTTTGGATCGAGTCCATCCTCTCGCTAAAGTGGGGACTAAATGTATTATCTTAAATTGGAAGCACTCCAATTTAATGAAGGTTTATCACCTATTTAATGCGAGTTCATCATGTTCTCCCTCTCTTTCATTCCTTTCTCCCTTTTTCATCCTTTCTCCTAAGTGGAATTGGGGTAAAACCTAATAGACACTCTTTAAAGCTCCTATTTTCATGGTGATAATCTTGACGTAGGATCTACTTCTCCTAGGTCAGTCCTTTCCATCCACCTTTCCACTTGAAATCCAATCCTGGCACTGAAATAGGGTTTCCTCATAATCTGGGCGTGATTTTTTGATTTTGAGACCTATTTTGGGGTACCTAGATTGTTCCCAGAGTTTGTGCACCTGGCAATCAAGGGCATATGGTGCCCCTGATGCATCAAGGGCACACTATAGCTCTGATGGGCCAATCAAGGGTGCATTTTACCCCTAATTGAGCCCTATTTTGGCCCCATTTTCTCCAGGTCTCATATAACAGTTGACCTATGGGAGTTAGTTGATTATGATCTCTATTTAAGCCCTTCCATTTTCTCCATTTTTCATAACTACTCATCAAATGCTCAAGCATTCACAAGTTCAAGCTCTCAAGTTCTATTGCATTCAAGTTCAAGCCTTCAGGCATCCTCCATTGAAGATCAAGAATTCAAGCATTCCAAGCAATTGAAGGAGTTTATCTAGCAAGATCTTCTAAAAGGTCCTTTAGTACATCTTCCATTCATCTTCATTTTCTTGGTCCAAATCCATTGGTGGAGACGAGCACATTGCATTCAATTCAAGAGCTCCGACATTGTAAGGTGAATTCATACATTTACTTTACATACAAGTTATTTCAATTATTTCAATGCAAGGTTAATTTCTAAATTGGGGTTTGACCAATGCAAACCCCCCATCAACAACAAAAACCTTTTTTATTGCATGTTATGTATCTCAGATCGATGAACAGGTTGTAGATCAGAGTACCCTTGTTGGCATCATGTAAAACTATGAAAACGGAATCAACATCGAACATAGCTAATTAGGGTCGCACTGCACCCTTCATGCACCAGTTCACCCCTAATGCACTTTGACAGATCCCTAAAAGATTTATGGGTTTTGTCTGTCACCTAGTTTCAAGCCAAGATCTGAAGGTTTGTTCTCATTCTAATCATTACATCAAGTAGAAAAGAGACTTCAAAGGTGAGTTTTTGTTTCCCCTTTTTTCAATTCAGCACATATTTGTTTATCTTACACACATAGTAAGGATCTTAAGGATTTTGGTATATCTTTCTCTATCCTCCTAGATCTAGTTTTGCATTAATGCTCCTTGTTCACTTGGTTAGCATTAATCTTGCTAGACCTAGTTCCTTAGAATTAGGATTGAAAGGTTATCTTTTCGTTATCTCCCCTCTCTATAACACACACCCACAAGTTAATACAAAACAAAACACATGTGTGTGTTGGTTATTGATGAACTTAGACTTTATCCCCTTGATTCACATTTCCCACCAAAAATTTATTTTTAGCCCACACTTTAGTGAAAGTGTAGATCAACCCACGCTTGTGGTAAAGTAGAGAGAAGAAGAATAGAAGAATTTGGTGAATCTCAACGAGATAGGACATCTATTAGTCAAAGAGAAGAAGCCCCCAAGACTATGGGTCCTAACTCCACACACATCCACGAGGGTGCAAAGAAAACCAAAAACAAAAACAAAGGACAAAGAACACAACTAAGGGGTTAGTACTAAACAAGCCCAAATCAATTAGTGAGAAGAATCTGAGTTGCAGAAACATCTCTCCCACTAATATCATATTCTGAAAGCCATTACAAAAGCATAAGTGATGACATAATAAATGCAAGAGTAATATCATTAATCCACATAACTTCTAGATCTATCTCTACTAGCATGAAAGCAAAAGAAATGAAAGGAAAAAGAGTGATTACCTCGCCTAGTAGAGCGCCCACCCCGCAATGAATCACCATGAGATTTGTTGCAAGAGATGCCATTGAAATAGTCTAACGGGATGGTAACTCGCTATTCAACTCACCAAAGGTCCATCCATCAATTGACATCCATTGTATCACCGCGGTATTGTCCTTTGAAAAGATGTGTTATCCCATGTATGGGACTTAGCATGTTATTTCTGGATGTGTTACTTATAAATGAGACTTTAGAAAATTGTTATGTGTGGCCCAAATATAAGATCTATAATATATGTATATGTATCTAGATGTGTAACCCATGAATGGTATTTAGCAAGTTTGTCTGAGTTACCCATTATGAGATTTAGCATATGTTTTTGTGTGTGCAAAAGAGAGATAAGGTAACAATGCATATAATTAAAAATGACTTAGAAAGCATATCTAGCATCTAAGGCTAAGGTACTCCAAACCATGTTCAGTATCCATATTTGCTACCCTATGTAAGCAAAAACAGTTATGTACAAGGAGGGTGTGTGTATGCCCCCCTCCTTATCATGTCTATATCAAATAGGCATGATAAGGAAGAGAAAAGAGGATACCTACTTACACAAGGAGATATCCTTATAGAAACAATGTAAACTATATTCATAGCAAAGAGTCGCAACTCTTCAATCAAAGGAGATAGACAATCATAAAAGACGATATATCGCTTATGGTGAGAGGATACTCAAAAGAGAGAAATCTTAAGAACAAGACGTTCACCTCAGAGGAGTGATTGATTAAGATAACATCTCTGAGAAGAAAAGAAAGAAGAATGAGAATGCACCTATTCAACCTCCCATATATATATATGGATGAAAGATAACAATCTCCAAACAAGGAAAATTGTGTGTAATGGACAAATCTTCACTTGATAAAGAAGAGGTGATGACCTAGTACATACACCTCATTTAAAAAGAGAATCTTTAGTCAAGAGACAATCCTTCATTAAGAGAAGAACAATGTCACATAATATACAAATTCCACATAAGCTTGAAGAAAGTATATATATAGAAAAAGACAACGAATGTGCAAAGACTCTTGCCCCCCAAGTGTGAGACAAGAAAGAAAGACCCATAGTAAATTATATAACTGGGACTTGAAGCTGTGAAGATGAGTCGCAAGCAAAAACTGATAGCCATGCGTAAAATGACAATCATCTAATATTTATCGAGTGTAATATAATACCATATTGTGATTATAGAAGATCACATGGATATGAAATATGCTATAACAAAGACGACATATCTACAAAAAGATAAGCATTATACTTCTAGAGAAAAATCTCATAGAGATAAGGTCTTACAAAAATAATAGTAGAGATAACAAAAGCTTCACCTCACATAAGAGATAAAGAAAAAAGGATCTTAAGAAGAGAAAGGAACCTTGTCCCCTAGTGAAGCACAAGGGAAAGAAACCTATTAGGAGATTCTGAAGACTCATTATATAAGATAATGGGGAATCTACTCTAATAGGTGTGAACAAAGGCTAAATAACATCATGCAAGAATTGTAATACCTATATGTACAAGGAATAATACCCATTGAAGCCTTTTCATTAACATATAAACGAAAATGAAAACAATCGGCAATGTTATGATCATCATTGTGATGGAAAGGACATGAATAGACAAAATGTAAATGTTCAAGAGGTATAATATTTTTCTTTAGTTTAACAATAACTAGTTCAATATACACAGTTAAAGCAAAGTCTCGACAAGTATCGATATAGCCAAGGTCAGGAGCAGGTAATAGAAGGTGAAGAAGAGGACTTTCAGAGTATTCTTGCACTATATCATAAGGAGACTATCCAAGGCCATACTTATTCATCTTAGGGGACATATGAAAGGATTCTTAATACCTTGTTCATTAATACCAAGTCTTAAGCCATTGTAACCTTGTTGAACAACCATGTGATAACCTTTGGGATAATTATTCGTCAAATGTTCAAGAGGATATCATTAGAATCATGTGCAAATGTAGTGTAAGGAAGAACAACTGGAGGACAAATAAAAGAGGCCTTTGTCTTCCCCTATTACGAGTAACAGGGGTAGAAATAGGCTCCTTGAGAAAGTAAAAACATCCTCATGGTGAACTAAATCTTGAGATTGGACATATGTAGAAGAATTACTAGAAGATGAAGAAGGAGAAAGAGGATTAGGAGGGTTACGAGGAGGAGTGTCCTCAACTATGGTTCTCACATAATCCAAAGAGGTAATAAGCCAACTGCATAAAGATCAAAGCACAATTTTGAAAGAAGGTAAACTTGTATTCATCATTCTCATAATAGCGTAAGCAAGGAAAGCATGAAGGACCGTGAATATTATAAAGTGCATAAAACTCTCATAAACATCATAAGTGCTATAAAGAGATAAAAGAAAGAGAATGTTGAAAAAGATAACCATAGACCAAAGGAGCTTCATGATGCAAATGATCTAATGCTAGAGAAATACACAAGTTGGGTTCACCAATAAATGTGATGTAGGAAAATAGAAGCAAATCCCACACTTACAAATAAGAGGGGGCAATACCAGATCCACCCCTTTTGGATTAGATTAGGTTGATACCTAATAGCTAATGACAAAAGAAGAATGGATAACAAAAGTTTACTTCCCTCTCACCCCCACCTTAACAAGAGCTTGGATAGAATATGTAGATAAAGCAATTCTTGACATGGAAAGTAGGCAAATGGAGAAGAAAAGATAATACCTTGTAGAAAAAAAACCTGAATATATGTTGTTGAATGGTGTATAAAGCAACTAAAATCCAAGATCTAAGCTTGCATAATTGAGGTAGCTAACAATAATCTCATAAAATCATATAAGGAGGAAGGTTCCTTTACAAAATGGGATGCAAATATGCACAAAAATTAGTTCAATCTAATTAATCCACCAATGATATACACAAAATCCAACAAGATCGTTGGGAAAGAATGTAAATGGGAACCTCCTCCTACAGAATGGTCAAAGTTAAATTTTGATAGGGCCTCTATAGGTAATCTAGGACCAACAAGCTTAGGATGTATTATAATTTCAGTTAACAAATCATGCCTAACTAAATGCACCAAACCTTTAGGAGTACTAGCTTATAACTTAGTTGAATTAGAGGCCCTAATAGAAGGTTTAACTCTAAGTAAAGAAATAGGTATTAATGAATTAGTTATCAAAGGAGACTCACAAATTATTCTAAACTCGTTAAGAAAAAGAGAGACCCCAAATTGAACCCTTAATTAGAAACTCGAATATGCCTTAGCCACCATTGATCAATTCAAAGAAATAATCATAAAACATATTGATGGGGAAGGTAATAAAGAAGCAAAATCTCACTAACAAAGGAGAAAATGGAGAAGAGATTCTAATAAAACAAGTTAATATGATAAGTATAAGTTAGACACTTGTTATTGAAGAGAAATTGGTTTAGAACTTTAATTGTCAAAATAAACATGTTAAATTTAGCTAATGTCATAGAAGTTTAATGTTTCTTATTAAGTAAAACGGGTTTTAACAGGTACCTGAAACCCATCAGTTTACAAAAGATACAGACAATAAATCCTAAACCTAAATAATCAACAAAGAAACAATAGGCCATAGAAAGCCAGGAGAGCTAACAAAATGAAACAATCTCTAAAAAAACATATGAGCAACGGGTTTTAAAAGGACCCAAAACCTCATTCAAAATAGACCATCAAGATTTACATTTTAATCTCGTCTTTTAAGAACATAAAGACATATCAAACAAAGGAATGGAGGACTTGACCTTTTTTCCTTTTACTAATGTCCATTCATCCTCCACCTTCCAACAAACCTTTTGCCAATCAAGGCAATCAGCCCCACAACTACCCCCAAATAGCCTCGCATTAGGGGATAAAAAAGTTGAAGCAGCACCTACAATAATGTTACGAACAGCAACAAAACAGGGACAACACCAATCTAAATCAGAGCTGCCAAAGGGGCAACATTCGAATCAACACATTTCCTTATATATTATTTGATTCTAATATAAGCTAATAGGAGATAAGTTTCATTTTTATTATGAAGTGTACTTTGTTTCGTTCTAACAACTTGATCGTAGCCAGGTTTAATTTTCAGGTTATATTCACGAGGAATTATCAAGAGCAAATTATAAATTCAAAAAAGAATCAGGCCCTAAAATTGATGAAATTATAATGGAATATTTATGTAAAGGCTACGCCAAGGATACCTATCCATCTCTAATCTTTGGTGCCCAATTGAGATGTTTTTTTAAATCTAACCACAATCTTGGGCCTAGTGGCCTACACACACACACATATGTGTGTGTTGTTTGGAAATATATGTCAATTGTAAATTGTAGGATTACATTGTTGAAAATCGATTTAGAAAACTTAGATCTAAGCAATTGGTAAAAATTCAATATTAAATTGTACAAGAAAAATATTATTATCAGTTGGGGTTTGAAAGAAAATTATTTTAAAACTTTAGCAAAAACTCTCAAAAGGATTCATCAAACAAAACATAGGTTTACCTCATATATAAACAAAATTATTGGTTGAAAATCTTTCAAAAAATAAATAGATATATTCAAGATATAAAACTAAGTATATTATGTTTGCATGTTTATGAAGATCATAGACATGTGAAAATTATAATTGCATGCTTATTATTATTTTTAAAATATATTATTTAATTTTCTAATTTAAAAAATAAAAAAACTTTTTTAATCATCAAATATTAATTCTAAAAAAATAAAAAAGATTAGAAAATATATTTTTTCGAAAAAAATTATTTATAATTTTGAAAATTAAATAAATATTTTGGGTGTTAGTATTAATGTTTTCTTATGTTTAGTTAAACTCTTAGTTGCATATAAGTGATTATATATTTATTAATGCAAGTGAAAATTTAATAAATATATATTTTTTATTCTTTTATATTCTAAGAGAAGTTATCATGGAGTTCACTTTGTAATCACCTCATTATAATTATTTGATTTTATGAAAAGAATTATAAATAATTTGATTTAATTTATCACTTCATGTTTAAGTTATCTCTACTTGCACTATTTATTTATTTTGGTTGGTAATAAGATATATATATATATATATTGCATAGCAAAAGGTCCAATTAACAACTAGTCTAGGACCATCAAAGAACACATACACCGCCTAAGCTACAGATTGAGAGAAGCCCCTTTAATTATTTTTTTACAAATATAGCACTTAAACATTTCTAATATAATTTTTAAAAGAATATCCCATCGCCCAGCTACCACAAAAATGCTGAAGTCAATTTCTCAATTGAAGCACACTTTGTCCTTACACCCAACCACCCAAGTTTGCAATTAATGAATTCACACAAAACCAGTGAGCTAAGAAAAAGTCGAATTCATTCTACCATCTTTAATCTTTGCAAAATAGGGGAGCTAAAGAGCTTAAAATCCATCATTTGTCATCCCCCATCGACATAAAAAAACCATTACATTCACCATTAATTTATCCTTTAACTCTCTCGCAAAAAAATCTACTCGAAAGCATCATTTATTGTTCATTATATTTAGTTGCCCAGATCTTCACTTTGGTTCCAAAAAAACATTTCCTCTTCATCCCATTCATTCTACCCTGAAGCTCATCCTCAAAAAAGCAAAATTTCAAAAAAAAAATTGCTAATCATCTCACTCCCCCATAGGAAATTCAACTTGCACCATCATTCTTCGTCGACGAATTGTGGTATACTGACGCATATGAGGATGCCCTTGCTTCAACAATCAACTTTCTCCACTCTACCAGATTTTTTTCTTTATATGCTTCGTTATCCACATCCCCAAGCCACCACAAGAAAGAAAACTTCCCAACTACTTCCCCTTTATCCTCAACTTAAAAGCATTCGCTATAATTGAACCCAACCCCTGGCCATGCCCATTCCAACAAATAATCTAAGCCATCATTTTTTTGGAAACAGGGACTCCACTTCATCTTCTGACACTTCAAGCTCTAAACACCAAGCCATTATCATTGTTGCGACGTCCACATTAATTTTCAAATGGTGGGATATATTTTGAAACATTTCTCCCTGTCCCTTTAACTACATGAATTATGCCCTTTGAAGGGCATTTCAACAAACACTTCAAGCAATGATCTTGGACCGTGCCTAAGGTCGCTTTTTGTTGTTTATTCATCTTGAACATAAAGGTAGCCTCTAGCACAACCAGCTTCAATTCACTTACCATAGATTATCTTCCAATCTGTTATTTTGCACTATCAATTTTAGTTTTTTTTCGTTTATGAGCTTCGCATATATAAACTTGGCTTCCAACTCACATAACCAAACACCCCGTCAAGCAATAATGAAGTGTCACATCATCCTTACAAAACCCCCCGCCCATCATTCGAGTCATTCTCTCACACAAACTAGTTCCACTCATTAATTAATAAGAAGCCAATACTATCATTACATCTGGCACCACAATATTTAATTATTAGTCTCAAATATCCATCACCATCCTAAGAAATCTTCACACACTTACCTCTTTAATAACACACTCTATATTGGGGCTCTTAAACAATGATCATTTCAAGGTCATTTAACAACCCCTCCCCCCAATGGCTACATAGTTCAAATTGACAATCTCCCCCATCTTTAAAATTTGCCACCCATTATAAAAGCTTATCTACCTCACCATTACCTTCTTGGTAGACATAACTAACTTTAAAGTCGTTCAAACTATTGATGAAGGATGCTCTCCTTAATACCATAAACACATAACAGAAACAAAGAAACAACAGCAATTTGCGAGAACGAAATATGGGCTTCTTATTATCGTCGCAAATGCAGAATTCCAAAATTCAGAATTACAATATGCTAACCCACATGGGCGCCTTCATTACAATAATTTGCAAGACTGAGCTGTGAACTATCACCCAGAATTGTCCTAGACAATGTTCGGGCATTTCTTAAATAGGCAATTTTATGTTGTCATGTCCCCAATTTTTGGTGACAGTTCGATTTAATTAATTTAATTAATACTGGTTGTCCAAGAACGACTAATTAATTATTTTAATTAAATAAATAAATAACTTTATATTTAATAAAGTGACTTGGATTATAAAAGTATTTAATAAAGTCACTTGAGGGATAAGATCAAAAATGTTCTAAAAGTCTCTGGAGAGGATGGAGGGAAAAGAATAAATAGGCACCCCGGGGCTCCATTCGAATCAAGCAGTTGTTTATCTACCTTTTGGTTTCAGATTGTGATTCAATCACAGGTGCATTGTGGAACCTAGGGTTTTCGCAATTGTCACAGTTGGCCATTGAGAACGATAACTCTCAATAGGTGCGCAATTTTGAGGGTGTGAAATATCATCTGAATTATTGCAGATTGGAGGTGACGTTACAGTCATTTCATCGGGGCAGAATCTGTGGCCAAGGGCCAACGTGGGAGGAACATCGTGTGAATTATTTGTAGAATAGAGATAGCTGCAGTATAGAATCGCATTTGTTCTTTGTCAGCCAAGATTGAGGAAGAAAATCCATCCGTATTAGCAACGATTGGAAATATATAAATTGCATAGGCATTTAAGGATCAAAGAACGGAAGATGACTTTCATGCTTGATCAATAGCCAGCGGATATCAACAAGGGTGTTGTGCCTCAAAGACAAGTCGAAGGCAATTTAATTAAAGGTGGCGTTTGATACATTAAATCGCATAGACTAGACTGCCGTTTTAAAACAGGGGGACGACAGTATATATTGAATTTCATTACGGTTTGCATGGAATCTGCAGTCGGGCTAGAAGGCGCGGTCTTGGTGTGGTATCGATGACTCACAATCCTCATGCATTTTTCGTCATTGTTTAAGGATTAGTGAATATCACAGGACTTGGGAAAATTTTTGGGCCAGAGCTAGGGTTAAATTACTACATAACTATATTGGGGGTCGGGGTGCATTTGTATGGGCCGGCAGCTAGTCCAAACCCCGTTCCCGACTCTGTTCAGAAACTGCTCTTCCGTAGCTAACTAAGTGCAGATCGCAGGAAGGGACACATAACTTCAGGCAAGCTCTGTCACGCGAGCAGCGCATTGCATGTACATTGTTCAGACATCTGCATCCGAACCTTGGCAAAACGTCAGACAGTGATAACATCATAAAAGATCCACAGTCGGGCCCAACTACAGGAGCGTCTGGGCAGTGAGGGCACCATCTAAACAAATATCAATTACATCGCGATTTCAATACATCGGCAGCCGCGACGAAATATGGAGTAAATAATGTCCAGTGTATAGTTTGAATCTACGGCAATAGCAATAGGACGAAGTTGGAACTTGTTACCGGCAGAACAAATGATAGTTCGAACTCACGCACCAGTCATGGGATTCCTTTGAAGATAATTTGTTCCATTGCTAGCACTCATGAACCAATAACTTGGCTTTCCGACCCGAAATTAACAATCAAGGCACGGGGGAGTTATTTCGTCTCATACTTGAGACAGCTAGACAAAGTATCGACCAGACTACGGATGAAGAGTTAGCTCGACTATCATATTCAGGGAGGTCAGCATTTCCAGTTTGGTGTGCAAATTTGGCTAGACGTCTAGCATTTAGGCTCATACTACCAGCACCGACATCTGCTAGCAACCTTGGTTGCCACAATCGGAGTTGGCATGGAACTCAAATACCAACGAACGTTTCAGGTGCCTAGTTAGCTATTTGTTATAAGCTATAGTTGTAATAACCAATAATTGCAATTCAAGGATTGATCTCAGTTTGTTTAATTTACATGTTATTTGTTTAAGTACTTGTATACAAATAATAAATGAAAAAGCATTCATCCAACACCTCTCTAGAGTGAGAGCCAGCAGGACTCTTATAGTGGTATAAAGCCATTACAGTGAAATCAGAGCTTGTTGGCTAACTGTTTGACAAAATGTCAAACTCTTGAAGTTTAAGATTTTGGTGTTTAAAGAGGCAATAACCTGTCGGGGTTATTTCATATGTAGCCCAGGAAAGTTCTAGAAACTCAAACTTAATACCTAGGGCCAACCCTAACAATACATATAGAGTCGGCCAAATACTTTTTTGATGCTTCTTTTGAAATTTTTGGTCGCCCCAACTTTGGAAGGCCATAACTCTCAAACGGTTGCTATGATTCGCTATTATAACCACTATTTAGAATCCTTGTCTCCTAATCTATAAGCTCAAATCCACGCAATTGCCCATCCATCGAGTTTTTGGGCCTCATCTAGGCACATTTAGGCCTTCAACGGTGAGCCTAAAGTTTTTATACCAAAATTACAAATAAAAAATCCACAGTAAATCCATGAATACTCATGATATAGCATCGAGTCTCTGCCCATCCATCGAGTTTTCAGGCCTCATCCGAGCACATTTAGGCCTTCAAAGGTGAGCCTGAAGTTTTTATACCAAAATTACAAACAAAAAATCCATAGTAAATCCATGAATACTCATGATATGGCACTAAGTCTCAATTGGTAGGCTGATATATCTAAGATGAATGTCCACCTCTAAAATTAGGACATTCCGAGCTCATATGACTAACTTACTAAGTAGCAAGCCTCCACAGATAGCAACTCTGCATTAAGACAACCCTTATTCAAACAATTGAAATGAAATATTTTTTGCTAATGCAAGATTGCTCTTACACTCAAGATGTTCCTGCAACAACTATCTAACTCCTTTCTTATAGCAACCATATAGTTTTCTAAATGCCATGGAGATATATTATTCCTTTTGATTACCTCAATCACAATTAAAGGGTCACCTTCTAAATGAACTTTTTCCCTCCTATATTCTTAGCACATTTGACTACCAACAAGGTTGCTTGAAACTTTGTACTATTTTTTGTTCCATCCTTTAATCTCCTCCCCCCCCTCCCCCGCCCCCCCCCAAAAAAGCCATTGTTTCACCACCCTGATTTCTAAAAATAAATCCTACCCCTAACCACCATGGGTTTCCTATTGCTGCCCCCATCAAAATTTTCTTTAATCCAACCTTCTTCCTAGACTTTCTATTGAGTCCTTTTCTTGCCAATGCTTTTGATTTATCTATATTCCTACTATCTTGTGTCTTGATTTTAATCCTTGGCCACTTTTGTTGAATATCTTCATCTTCTTTAGAAAAAAAAAATTCTTCAAATCTCTTCTAAAAAGCATTGTACTCAATACCTCTTCTATGGCATGATCAATTCACCAAAATAACCTCTCCAAAGACTCAAACTTATCTTGAAAAAATAGAAACTATAGACACAATTGATTTTAACATCAAAATACACCCCCTTGAGGTTAACCATCCCTCCTTCCATCCTTTTTACACATTTCTCCACTAACCCTTTCCACAGGTCAAGCTTGTTTCTTCCTTGAAATGAAGGAATCCCCAAATATCAATTTGGTAAAGCCCCACTCCTTATATTTAGAATCCTGCAAAATGCTCTTTGTTTACAAAGGGAGGTATTGACGAAGAAAACTTCTAATTTATGCCAATTAACTTTTTGTCGTGAAGCTCTATCGTATAAATCTAGCATTTGTTTCATAATTCTAGCCTCCCTTTCAAACGCTTCACTAGCTAAGAAAATGTCATCTACAAACTATAGATGAGAGACAACATCCATCCCTTCAACCACCTTCACACCTTTCCATTGCCTGTCCCTTCTTCTTTTTCCAATCAATCTTCCCAAAACCTCTACTAGATTAATAAAGAGGAAAGGGGAAAGGGGGTCACCTTGTCTTAACCCTTTACCTATTTCAACAAAAAAAACTTAGTGGATTTCCATTTACCAAAACTAAGAAGCGAGTTGTTGAAATACAACTTTTTAATCTCTACTTGCATTATGATTTACAAGAACAGTAAATATTAATTTTGGACTTAAATAGAAGTCATACTAATATTTTAGAAATAAAATTGATACACTCACATATAACCTAATAAAATTATTTAAAATTATTTGAATTAATAATATTATAATATTGCATGATATTTTGTATGAACATAGAGATTTGACATTTAAATACTTATTAATTTAAATAAGTATACAAAGGAAATAATTTATATAAATATGTATATTCTTATTTTATCATTAAACACATCTTTATAGCCAAACTAAACAGTAAAATAATGATGGAATTCAATCATTTCATGGTTGAAACTATGTGTTTCTTTACATTTTATTTTAAGTCTTCTAATATTTATTTCATGGTGGTTTTATGTGAGTTGTGTAGTGTTTAGCTAGCCAACTGGGATATGCACTAGACGCTTTTGATTTCTTTTAAGATTATGTGATTGGATGCCATGATGCACTTTATGATTCAAAATTAAGACTTATGTTTATAAGATTTGTTTTGATGAACATATATGATGAGTTGGGTCTTGAGAACGAACTGTTAATTTCAGGTTGTCTATTATGGAACTAAATTGGACCATTATTATTTTGTAGTATGAGGCATAATTTTGGTTTGTGAGTTTTGGGAAGGTAGTCTAGATGCATCCTAAGGAAGTGGCTTGCAATGGAGGTTGGGGCCCAAAGTGGATGTTAGGGTAACTCATTGTAAGTTGTGTAATAAGTGATATCATAGTAATTAAGCTATTTAGACACACATTAAAAAGATAAGTTAGAAATTTTGTCTCACCCATGCCTTGAGTGCTTGTATAGGCTAAGGATGGAAATGGAATGATACTTAGTGAGAGGTATGCCTAGTTTTCCTCATCTTCATGAGAGGGTATTCTAGTTCCGCATGTGTCATGTTGAGGGTCTAGGGTCCAAAGTGAAAATCCAGGATAACTCGACGCTTGAGCGTGTGGGGTGTAGAGAGACCATCCTAGGGTAACTCAAGTAGTTTGACCATGTGATGACAATTGTTATTTTTTAGTTATTGTTCTTTTGACATTTGGCACTTCGTTTGGAAATGGTTATTCTTTTACTCGTTTATCTCTTTGGTTTCAATACTTGATTTATACTTGGTACCTTTTGTTGACTTTGGTAAATGGTGTTTGAATTAGT
The DNA here is from genome assembly GCA_028749045.1 of Cupressus sempervirens. NCBI lineage: Eukaryota > Viridiplantae > Streptophyta > Pinopsida > Cupressales > Cupressaceae > Cupressus > Cupressus sempervirens. The sequence continues at coordinate 146,638,355 of CM053788.1, forward strand.
TAAGTGTTCTTTCAACTTTGGTTATTTTGTCTTTATCGATAGTTTCTATTATTGTTGAGGTAGATTTGGCTTATATGATTCTTTGTCTAGGATTGATTTTATGATTTGATATTCGTATGTGAATCATACATTATCTCCCCTACACAGTGGGAGTGGGAGCCTAATCAGGTGACCACATGGTAAGAGGGTAGTGACTTCTTACCATTTGAGTCACCTCAAATTGATAGATGATGGATGTTCGATGATGCAGTTGTATCATTATCATTCATGTTCTTGTCTTGGCGACTTCCATTGATTTAATGTATCAATGTATCATGTATTTTGAAATCCTATGGGTTGATGTATTTTATTTCATATACTTGTATTTATTATTGCATACTTTTGGGATATGTGGAGTGGATGTTGTTATCTAGATGTTCTGTATCATTTCACTTGTATTTATGTATTTGTTATTCGTTTATGATTGTGGACATTGTGCTTAAGATTAAAACTAATTAATAAGATAAAATAACTTATTAATGTCCAACGGGAGACCATAAACAGGTCTAAGGGATTGAGAATACAAACAAGGGTCAGAAGGCAGCCAAACCTCCAAACAGTGTCCAAGTACAACAAAACAAAATGGAAACAAGCAGAACAAGAAGTAAAGAAAGAGGAATAACAACAAAAGGGGGATTACAAAACCACAAAACTAGTGGTTCAAAACTGTGGAAAAGTAGCTCAAAATAGAAGGATAGCTAGTTGTGCACAAAGAAATATGAGCTCGATGCTAGGTAGAGGAGGTACATTGCTGCTGCCGGTGCAAGTGGTCTCTATGTGATCTCCTCGATCTAGTGTGAGTCTCTGTAGACGAGCACTGAGGCCACTTGGTTCCCCTAGGAGAGTTAATCAGAGTGAAAAAGGAAGTGATAAATAGATGAAGAGATGCAGACCTAGGGGCAGACAACTCTCGAAGGGTGAAATCCTAAAGACAGAGAGCCTCCTGTAGAAAAAGAGCAAGGCACCGCTAGTCATCATACCTGAAAAAGGAGGACAAGGACCTGCACTCTTTGAATAAGAAATGGAACCTTCCTCTAATCTCATAGTATATGGGACAATAGAATATAAAGTGTATCTCGTTCTCGACCACATCCATGTAACAATACTGACAAATCCTCTCAACTTTTTTGGTTTGATGATTTGTTTGAATACGGAGTCAATGAGAACCGGCTCTGAAAGAGCTTAGCTAGATACGTAGGGCGTGGGGCAATCGTCAAGAAGAGTAGTAAGGATGAACAATGATATTGTCCTAGATGTCAATAAAGTGCTTCGCATAGAAGGCCATACGAGGATGGAGACCCCTCGGCAAGTCGACCCAAGTCACTTGGATATACCTCCTGTAGATGTCCATCTTGGTAATCTCGTTCAACTTTGATCGAGGGGGAAGGAGATGAGTGGGAGCATCCAACAAATACTAAAAAGGGGGAATGTGATGAATATCAATACCAACAGTCCTGAGGAGCCTAGAAACTTGAGCATACCAGCAACAAGCACGTTGAATCTAAGGCAACAATCAAAGTTGAAGAATAGTAAACCAAGTAAGAAGAACAGTATCTACCATCAACAGAGTTTGCAAAACCGTTGAGTTTGTTATGTAACCAAACTAGATAAAATATCGTATAGTCTAAAGGGATGAGCACCTAACTCAACTAAGATAATACTGGTAGAAGTAGTCAACTAACAATGAATGAGGCACTACAGAAGGAGAGTTTGAACTCTCTCCACTGAGGCCTAGTCGATGGTCAGGAGGGAGGGCCCCTAAACGTCCAACCACAAAGGACAATAGGTCTAACCAAGGAGTCTAAAATAGACATCTTAGACATAGTATCTTGGAAATGGTGTTTGAAGCACTGTCACTCAATCAAGACCAGTGAAACCAGCCCCTTATTTACCCAAAGCGTCATGGCTGGTCTCAAACTAAAACATGGTCCTAAAAACAAAATACTCAAATAGGTGTAGTTGGAAATACTCAAATAGGTGTAGTTGGAGGCCCTCTCAATCTCGGTCCCACTTAAAAAGAATTGGCAATCTGAGGCTTTCATGCTATTGAAAACCATAACTCGGGTCCTACCCAAGTTGACCAACAACTCTCGAGAATCACAAAAGGATGCCAAACCATCCAAAAGACACTATAACCCATCAAAGTGAGGACAGAAGCTCCATGTCACCCGCAAAGAGAAGGGTGGACACCTAAACCTCGTAAAGATAACATCCATCCTCATGATGTGAAGCACCCCTCAAGAAAGTCTCAAGCTCATCAATGTAGATGTTGAACAATGTAGGGTAAAGAGGGCATCCCTGCTTAATACCGACAGAACTCTGAATGAAGTCAAATGAGCCCTATGGAGTCCTAAGAAGTCCAATGACACTTCAGTAAAGTCTCATGATGGAAATGAGAAGAATCTCAGAAACCCCAATATCTCTGAGTCGTTGAAATAATGCCACCCAAGGGACCAAATCAAAAGCTTTGTGAAAGTCAACAAAGTAGGAGTAAACTTTCATTGAGTAGTGTCAAGCCTCCTCAATAATGGCCCTAAGAGTGATAATATCATTGGTAGTCTAAAAATCTGCTCTAAAACCTACCTGACCTCTAGCCCTGCAACCCAAACTGTCCAGTTGTCTCGTGAGAGTGATATGTAGCACTATGGCATAGAGTTTGGCAAAGATATGCCCAATCATAATAGTCATGTAGTTGCCTAGATGAGACATCGAACCAACCTTATGGATCAAGTGGATAGTGTGACCAAGAAAGCGAAAAACCGATGCAAACCACTCTGTTGAAAAGAACACAAATAGATTATCCACGGATCAAGATCCCCATCTTGAAGAGCTCCGCCTAGGATCCTTCCTCATTAGCAGCCTTACAAAAACTCATGGTTTTAACAGCCTCGAAGATAGTAGAGACAATTTAAAGGTAGAGATGATAAAAATTTCTTGAACGTGACTCTATAAAGAAACCCTTGAGGAATAGAAATCGTATTTGTAATGTCTTATGTGTACTTGATGTGTGTGTGTGTGTGCACATGTATGTGCGTGTGTGTGTGCATAAAAAAAATGTACTTGATAAAAATCGTATTTGTAATTTCTTGTGTACTTGATATGTGCGTGCATGTGTGTGTGCGTGTGTGTGCATGTGTTGCTTCCACATTATTATCTTGCGTTGTACAAACTTGATAAAAAAAATGTTTGATAAAACATTATAACATAGTAGGTTAATTTATTTTGAGTTCTCTAGCAAGGCATTACACTAGGAAAGTTGCACAACCAATTAAAAGGGTTAGACATTTTCATCTCATTTTAGGAATACCATTCCTCAACTCTATTGCTAAGACTATATAGGCAAGTGGTTTTGTTGTCACTAGCAGAATAAGTAGATATTCATTGAATTAACTTCATATAAGAGCAATACCATAGACTTTCTTGTCAACAATAGGAAAATCCAATTACCATTATCATGCTTCTTAAATCTCTTTCTCAATTCTCATTTTAGCAAATCTAATTGTGCATTCTAGTTCTAGTGTGGGAGCAAAATCATCTGAACATCGTTTGCGAGCACCTTGGAATCAGTTACTGAATAGTGGCAAGGGTTCATTGGGTTCCTTTCAAATTCTAATGAACTAATGGCACAAAGCGGGGTCTAATTCAAAACAAAATGTTGAGAGGAAGGTTTTCTCTGTATCAACCCATATCCTTAGGGAAGCATAGCTGGTGCAAACTTCTATTCGTACGCTATTACATCTTTTTATACCGCCAAGGCATTTGACGCTAGAATTAATTAAGACACCTATCTTTGAAACTTTCCTTACTTTCTTAAGGACCTTTGATAAGGTTTTAGCATCAGTAGAAGTAATTCATGTTTATGTGGTATACTACTCTGTGTTTATGTTTAATAGATGAAGTTAATATTCTTGATTATTAAATCCAATGCATGTGTGTGTGTGTGTGTGTGTGTGTGCGCTTGTGTGCGCGCACTTTGGATAATATACATTTCCATTATAATCATCGACAAATAATAGTATACTTATCAGCAGCCACATTTATATCACATTATTATATGTGATCGAGCTCCTTGATATATCATATACAAGCGAACATTTGTGTTACATTTTGTCTTAACTACACATAACAATAATCATGACACCGAAGAAGCATGACTCACCATGACTCTTCGGAAGTCATGACTCTCCACATTGTATATAAAGAAAGTGCAGATCGTTGAATAAATTATATCAATCCACGACATTTTGTATCAGCAATCTACACTCAGTTTATCACAAACAATTCTCCATTATATATAATTTGCAGGGTTATCAGAAGTCATCTCAAATCATCGGCAATATAGATAAGGAAGTCGACTCTGCTCCCACAGTCCCAGAGATCTGCAATATTCAAAGAACAAGGCTGCTCAACAGTTATACAAGTAAGAGTTACATTATTCTTGTGTTAATTGTTTTATCTATCAAAGATCCAAATAAAACTAACATGGTATCAGAGCCATTCTAATAAGAAAAACCATTACATACATACATATATATATATATATATATATATATATATATATATATATATATATATCATTTTTTTTTGAAAAGAGGCTAAGACTCTAAATTATTAAAATGGTGAATCATGTAAGACTAGAAGATGGGCTTGAGGGTGCATCTAATTTCTCTTCATGGAAAATTAGAGTAATGATAATATTAAGGGAAATGGAATTAGAAGAATTTATTGAATCAAACATGTCTATGCCTGAAAATGGTCCAGAGAAAATAACATGAAAAAGACATAATAACAAAGCAATGAAGATCATTATAGATTCCGTAAAAGATCATATCCTACCATCCATATCTAGTCTCAAGAATAGATTTGAAATGTTTTACACAATTAAAGATACATTTGAAATCAATAATACTAGTAGATTATTAACCTTAAAACAAGATCTACTATACAATAAGATGAAAAATGGAGAATCAATCACCTCATATATTTAAAAATTTCTTAACTAAAAGATCAACTAGCAACAATGGACAATCGAGTTGATGACAAATAACTCAGCATGATAGCACTGAGAGGTCTTCCATTATCATGAGATTCATTTATTCAAGAGTTAACTTCTCTACCCGCACTTCCAGAATTTGATATATTAAAAAATGAATGCACTCAAGAAGAATCTAGACTAGTCTCAAGAGGACTAAGTACAAATCAAGAGGGAGAAATCCAAGCACTTCATGTAAAATCAAATAAGAGAAAATTCAAATACAACAAAAGGGAGTCTAACCAATCTTACAAGCAATGTGATTGGTCAAAAGTTAGATGTTTTAAATGTGACAAAATTGGTCACCCCCACAAATTATGTCCTGAAAAGAAAAGAAAAGAATTCAAGTAGCTCTGGCAGAAATCAAAGACGAGGGTGAAGAGAGAGACAATGGAGCATCTCGACACATTACTAGTTTCAAAGACAAATTTGAAACCTTCACTGAACAAGCCTCAGAAGAAGTTATCATTGGAAATAACTCTACTCATCCTATTAAAGGAATTGGTTTCTAATCAAGTCAACTAAATTCAAGAACCACTCTACAACTCAAGAATGTGTTATATGTACCAAAAATTAAAAGAAACCTAGTTCTTATTTCTGATCTTGCTAATTAAGGTTTCAAAATCACATTTATAGAGGACAAAGTTCTAGCTTGGCCCAAGAATTCTAATATTAAGAAAGTCATTTATGTTGGATTTAGAGATGGAAGTCTTTATAAATTTTGTAATAGCCAAAATTCAAAATTAGCTCCGAGTCATGAAACTTCAAACTCCACTGGAATTTGGCATAGGAGGCTAGGTCCACCTTCACTACCGAGCATTATCATCCTTGGTAAAAATTGTAAAGGTCTTCTTGGCCTAAAATTTGATCACTCAAATCTTTGCAAAGGATGTACCTTAGGCAAAAACACTAAACACTCATTCCTATAAGTGGTCACAAATCTAATTGCATCCTTGAACTAATTCACACTAATCTTTGCAGTCCTATGTCTCAATGTCGTCTCTTAATGGATGCTTCTTGTATATAATTTTTATTGATGATTATTCTAGAAGAACCTGGATCTATTTCTTGAAACAAAGGGAATCAACTGAAGTCTTAATAAAATTCAAAGAATTCAAAGCCTTAGTTGAAAATTAGTCGGGATATAAAATAAAAAGCCCTTAGATCAAACAATGGAGGTGAATATATTTCTGATACTTTTTTTAAAAAAATTGCATTTCTGTTGGGATTAAGAGGGAGTTTTATGTACCCTTATAAATCCTCAACAAAATGGAATTGCGAAACATAAAAATAGAACAATTGTTGAATCAGCCAGAGCAATGATGCACAATCAAAACCTTCATACTTCCTTCTGGGCCGAAGCATCTAATATTATAGTCTATAAACAAAATAGATACCCACACTCAATTTTAGAAAACACCACTCCAAAATAAGTATTCACAGGCATTAAACCTAACCTAAGTCATTTAAGAATTTTTGGATGTCCAGTTTATATTCACATACCTAAAGAGAAAAGAACAAAACTAGAACCTTTCGAAAAAAAGGGAATATTTATTGGATATAGTGAAACAACTATAGGATACAGAATTTTCATTCTAGGACAAAGAACAATTGAGATTAGCAGAGATGTAAATTTTGAAGAAGATATTACATTTAAAATTTCCAAAAACAATGATGAATCTACTACTGAGTCTATTCCTGAAGAAGATCAACAAAGATGAATACACTAATAAAAAGAGACCACTCTGGGCTAGGAAAATGATAAAAGAATATCATGTTGAACCTAATGAAATAATACGAGAGAGCAAAAGAACAAGAAATCAATCATGTTATGTTGCATTGTTAACTAAACTTATCAAATCAGAGCCTTCTACTGTTAAATAAGCACTTTCAAATCACTATTGGAAAGAAGCAATGATTGAAGAATATAACTCTATATTAAAAAATTGATGTATGTGATGTGGTACCAAGACCTAAGAAAAAATCAATGGTTTCTTCCAAATGGCTATTTAAAATTAAACATGCATCTGATGGTAGCATCAAAAAATACAAAGTTAGATTTGTAGCACAAGGGTTCTCACAAAAAGAAAACATTGATTATGAAGAAATTTTTGCTCCAGTTGCTAGAGATACTTCTATCAAAACTATCTTAGCTATTACAGCATCCAAAGGATGGAAAGTACACCAGATGGATGTTAAAACAACATTCCTTAATGGCAAGATTGAAGAAGTTTATATCGAGCAACCAAAAGGATTCAATACTCGTAACAGCAAAACTCATGTCTATAAATTAAAGAAAGCACTTTATGGTCTCAAACAAGCTCCCAGAGCTTGGTACGAAAAGATAGACAACTACTTGCTAAAGTTAAGATATTCCAAAAATGAAGTTGATCCCAACTTATATTTCAAATCAGATGGTGATGGTATGATTATCGTTGTGTTACATGTTGATGATTTGTTGATAATAGGTGAAGCATATCTCATAGAAAAATGCAAGCAAGAGCTCACAACAAAATTTGAAATGAAAGACTTAGATCTACTTCACTATTTTCTTGGTTTAGAAGTTTGGCAATAGGATAACTGTATTATTCTAAATCAAGGAAAATATACAATAGATATCTTAACTAAATTTGGGATGATGGAATGTAAAGCTACAACTACCCCTATGGAAGTAAATTTACATAAATTAAAAGATGATGTGATCAAATCAGAGCCTACAAATTCTACTTACTACAAGCAAATTATTGGATCTTTAATGTATTTGGTTAATACTCGTCCTGACATATGCTACTCGCACCTTGAGTCAATTTATGTGTGCACCTAAGGAGATACATCTACATGCAGTTAAATACATTTGAGATACTTCACAGGCACTATTGGAATGGGAATCAAATATAAGGTCAAAATTGAACTTCATGGATATTCAAATTCTGATTGGGCAGGCAATCCTATTGAACGTAAAAGTACTTCTAGATATTGCTTTAGTCTAGGATCTGGCATGATTTCTTGGTCTAGCAGAAAACAAACTCCAGTTGCACTAAGCTCCATCGAAACAGAATACATCGCATCTTCTTTAGGTGCTAGAGAAGCAGTATAGTTACAAAAGTTGTTAACTGATTTGTTTAAAAGACCTTTGAAGCCCACTATGATTTATTGTGATAATCAAAGTTGTGTTAAGCTTTCAACCAGTCCAATATTCCACAATCACTCCAAACATATTGAAATTCATGTTCATTACATTCGAGATATGGTGAATCAAAGAATCATTCAATTAGAGTATATCTATATTAATGAGCAAACAGTTGATATCTTTATCAAACCTCTTGCTAAAATGAAGTTGAAATACTTCAAAAAAAAACTTGGTATGATTAATTTGTAATATTGAATATTGTATCAAATTTAATTCATGTATGTTTATGCTTCTATTGTTTGTTAGTAGCATCATATGTAATGAAAGGTGATGATCTTTCATATACATATTTATTCAAAAGGTAATTATTAACAAGGTGAAGATCTTGTACGTAATAGGCCTGTTATCATGGACATCTCTAGACATTGCTTAAAGCAATTAGAGATCATAGATAACAAATTCATGTTTTATCATGGACAACTCTAGACATTGCTCGAGCAATTAGAGATCATGAATAGCAAATTTTCGTAGACATCTCTAAACATTGCTTCAAGCAATTAGAGATCATGAAATCCTATGGACATCTCTAGACATTGCCTCAAGCAATTAGAGATCATAGGTAACATTCTTATTGTGGCTTCTCTAGATATTGTTTCAAACAATTAGAGATTTTTAATATGCATTATGACTAGTGTTCATAATTTTGTGTTCTGACTTTTAATTGTTTCATAGTATGAAGATCAAATAAAGTAATTAGATTTCTATACGAAAATTCTAATGGTATTTACTTCTCCCTCGCTAAAGAGGAAGTGTTAATGTTTTAGCATCAATAGAAGTAATTCATGTTTCTCTGATATACTAATCTGTGTTTATGTTTAATAAATGAAATTGTTACTACTTATTTGCATTGCAACTTATTATATGATATACTCCTTTATTTTGCTTGCTTTAATTTGATGATCATGCAAATACTAAAAGCATATGTAGAATTTAGTAAATATTTAATTTCAAAATGTGATTACTTAAAAACTCTGGTTCCTACTTTCTCTTTTATATATATATATATATATATATATATATATATATATATATATATATATATATATATCATAGAAAACTAGTGTTGTGTTCTTTTTTAAAAGGTTAAACCATGATTCATAGTAAACTAATTGAAATTTTCATATTAAAAATTATAGTTGTTCCTAGAAAATTGCTATACATTGTAATTGGTATTAAAACAATAAATAAGAATTAGACGTGCAATTAATTTATGGTACGCCAATGTTAACAATTTATAGATATTGTCTTTGTATTAATTTATTTTCTACAATACTATAAGAGTCGGTAAATTTCCACAATCCTCCAAATTATTAGAAGTTGCTTCTTAATTCAATTGCATATGATTTTTTCATCAAAATTTTCAATCACTCCATGATGCATCATTAAGATGAATAAAGGAAAGTCAAAAGAAAAGAATAGTAATAAAGCTGAAAGGGCCAGCTTTAAAAGACAGAGAAGCTAGAGGTTAAAAATTAAAAAGGGCAAAAGACAAAAGAACCAATAAATCTAAGGAGAAAAGAACAACAAATAAAAATCAAACAAAGAATAAAAATAAACAAACACTTAAAAAAAAATTATATTTTTCTTTATTTTTAACTGTGATGATTTTTTGCCTTTTTTGGTTTGATTTCTATTTTGGGTTTGGTTTGATTTCTATTTTGGGTTTCTTGGGTTAGTAGAGTTATTTTCTCCTTCAACTTATTGGTTCTTTTCTCCTATAGGTGAGGAAATGTTATGAGAGAAAGAAGATTTAGTGAACCAAAAGAGATACTTGTGAAATATAAATTTAATTATAAAGATATTATCCATAGCAAATAAACAACCAATTAAAACTACAATGAGGAAATCATTAACAAAAGTATATAAGCATATATAAGCATATTAATAACATTAGTAACAGCATGGCATGATTTTTTGTAATGTCTTCATGACAAGCCTTCATGACAGATTCATATACTCAGAGCACCTCAAATCGATAAACACATAAAAATAAAGTTCAGTCCTAACAAGAAGATGATACTTCACTCAATTGAACATTAATTGATATCAAAATTTATTTACATATCAAACCGCCCAATCTATAGATGATTTGATGGTAATAACAAAATTACATTTATAAATATACCTTTTCATAATTGGATTGACTTGTACAATATCAAGAACATTTGGAATATGATATCTTAAATATAAAGACATCTTTCGAGTACAAGCTAATAAAATATTTAAGTTTTAGATTATTAAAGCTATCCTCATATTTTTTTGGGTTCTAATGAAACAGACCTAGAAATCCCATTTATACCTATTAGGTTGTGCATCTAAGTTTAGCCCCTTGAACGGATTGCATTGATCAATCAGTAAATCAGATTTCTACAGATATCATATTCTTCTCAAAATTTTGTAACTCTAATGAAATATCTCCAGGTTATTCAAGAGTTCTACAATAAGAACCTGCAATTTTGTTACGTGTATACACAGTTCTAGGAAACATAAAGCATTGCAACCTAAACTAGAAACAGATCATCAAATATGATGCCAACAACCATTCGTATGGGAAATTTCACCATAAATACCATTAAGATAAATATCAACAACTAACATGACTTGTACAGCATATAGCCTTACTGTACCATATATTTATCATCTTTTTCATCCAACACAAATTTACACACAATTCTATCATTTTGTTATACCCAATTTCACCAAGCAACAGAAAAATGGTAGAATACAAAACTCTAGCTCATATTAATGATATGAGATTAATTACATTAAAATGGGACTGATGTATAATAATAACAACAGCAACAACAATCCTAAGAAATCTGAAACAAATGCTCAGATTTGAACACTATTTGGTTAGTATGCTGAGGATTTATGACAAAGACAGTGTTAGTCATCTGTTCAACATATTTCAAATGAAATTTGGATTGCAATGTTGACAAATAATTTTCAGATTATATATGCTCAAAAACGTTTCTGTCAATCAGACCTTGTGTGTAGCAGATGTGGCACAAATAAATTGGGAAAACAAAGTAATTAAAGAAGATTCTTATGGGCCAAAAGATCTGATAAGGCTGCAAAAGAATGCCACTTGTTTTGCAACTAGGATCTATCAATATGAGAATAACCAATAAATATTGCTCCTACTCTAGAAGAATATGAGAAGCGAATAAATCAACTAATCTGAAGATAAAAGAAGGAATCATATGATAATATTGCTGCTGCTGCTACTACTTTAATGGAAACAGTCACCATAATAATTTCTTATGCATATCTCTAAACAAACTAACTAATACATAATTAAGTTTAGCATTAATAAAAATAACTGAAATAAAAGACTACTCTATTTGATCAAAGCTCATTGTAACGAAGATCCTACTACTTCCAATAAATCATTTCCAGAAAATAGTTCCATCTTTCAGGCTTCTTCAGATATAATTGATAAAAGCTTTGCAGTAAGCGCATCCTAATGCCCTACTTAATTGTGGCAGACATATTCCCACTGGTAAATGGGATAAAGATTGAGGTAGATAAAAAATGGACGAATACGTTAAATTTGCATAGGAATGCAACTTATTCTACGAATGATGTCATGGAGATAGAAAGGACTTTTAACACTTATGTTATAATTGGATGCTCGGGTAACTACCCTAAGACCAATTCCTGATTATTTTTATTTTATTTAAACTTAGTTTACAGAAGAATTTATTGCTAAGTTACTGATTTGGGTTTCGGAACGGATTGGGCAGAATTTGGGTTCTTGGGTTCAAGCAAATTTGTTTTTTTCCATTTGGATTCATGGCTGGGTTCGTGAATATATAAATATATATATATATATACAAAAAAATAAGAGAAACCCGCAGGTCCTTCCGTGTTGCTGTGGGTCCTCCCGGACTCATTGAAGGTCCTCCTATGTTCGCCATGGGTCTGCCTGGGTTCACCCAGGTCTGCTGCAGGTCCAGGCAGGGTCCTTATTTTGGACTTTGGGTCCGCACAAGACTGCACCAGAGCGGATCCACAGTCCAAAATAAGAACCCTTCTGGGATTCACTACGAATCCAGATTTGCACAAACCCGGACCTGGATCTGGGCAACAGGGTCTGAACCCGGTAACAGAGATTTATTGTTTTATGATAAAGTGTTCGCCCATCTCTCCTACAGGCAATAGACCATCTTTGCTTATGCTCATTATTGGGAGTCCTTGGTTCATGAATCAATCCCAATCCAAGGTATGTTGGGAAAACATGGGAAAGTTGAGGGCATAATGCAGAATATTGTTTAATGATTCATGCCTATCCAAAACAAGATGACTGTTAGAGTTTGACAAAACAAAAGTCTGTTCTTTGGGATTAAACTATTCCAAACTGCAATTCAATATAATTGTTGAAAATGGAACAAGCAATATCCAGAAACTAAAACCCCAAATAATTTCAAAATTTAAAGAATATATAAGAATCTATAGATCGATGCCTGCCATAACTTTCAAAATGAGCTCCCATGGTCATTTATATTGTCAGCCTTCCATTCTCATCTTCTGTCTACTTTTATATGCACATCTTATCAGCCAATTTATTGTTCTGCAGCGTATCCCATGCATTGTCTACAGACCACAGCTCATTCACGGTAGCAGTTCAATCTTGCAATTTGGATCAACATTTTACATTAAGAATGCTTATTCTACTTGATTTGAGATGATGGGAAGCACAAATTATAAGAGATTAAATTAATTACGAGGTAGAGACACTATATATAAATGTTGATTAAAAGGATGGGAGTTCTAATTGTTTTTATTTTAAGTTGATGAGAAAATTGTTTTACATTATGATTGGTATTGAAAAAATATTATAAGAATTAGATATCGGAAATTAATTTATGAGTCATGACAAGTCAATTTTAACAATTTATAAATATTTTGTCTCTGTACTTACTTGTTTTAATACTATTAGGAGTTGGTACATTTCCACAATCCATTAGATTATCAGAGGTCGCTTCTGGATTCAACTGTAAATGACTTTTTTATCAACATTTTCGATCACACTCCATGACGTATCATAAGGATGAATGAAGGAGTGCCAAAGGAAAAAATGAGTGATATAGTATATAGGGCCAACTTATAAAGAGAGAGAACAAACAGAGATTAAACATTTAAAATGGGGAAGGAGAAAAGAATCCTACAAACCCAGGGCCCCAAAACAAAAATCAAACAAAAAATGAAAATAAACAAGCACTGACAATAAAAAGATTATGATTTTTCCTTGTTTTTTTATCAGTAGTGGTTATTGTTTTTTGTTTGATTCCTATTTTGGGTTTCTTGGGTTAGTTGGGTTCTTCTCAAGTTTATTGGTTCTTCCCTCCCCCCCTCCCTGCCCTAGTCTTAATATTCTTTTCCATTTTTCATTTTTGTCCCTTCTCTCTCTCACACACAGATAGCCCTATCTACTACTTATCTCATTTCTTTCCTTGGTTCTCCAACATTCATCCTGATGATATATCACAGAGTGTGATATGAAATGTTGATGCCAGAAGCCTTACACAATTGAGCCAAAAAGCAGCTTGTAATACAATACTAATCTCAAGCTTTACTTGTTTTCATTCATTTATTTAACTAAAACAAAAGATTTTGCTAAGAAGCATAATTAAGTTAGTGGTACATATAGGGAAGACTCTTAACCTCCATAATAATAAGTTGAATCTTATTACTACTAAAACAATATTAGTCACACCAGAAAATAAGATAACTCTTATCTAAGACAATATTAATGTATTTGATGGCGTAATTCCTGTATTATAATTCTTTAACGAATCCCTGCTGTTGCAATCTTAATTCTATATAATGACGACAAGACAGATACCTCAGATTTTTTTAAAATATAAGATCTTGGACAATCAATTTGAGAAGTCGTACCATATAAATAACATGCTAATTGTCAAAGTTATATAAAATCTTCCTCCAGAAAAGAAAAAAGAAAAAATTGATATTTTGAAATTGGGGTACAAGGCTCACAGTAGTGTTTTCCACAAGTTCCATCAATCAATCAATCATACTAGTATATATGCTAAGAGATTCAAACAAGAACCATAGACAACAAATAGAATAGTTTAATGAATTATATAGATATATTTGATCATGTATCAAATAACACAAATTGGATGATAAAATTATGGATTTCCCAAAACCAAAATCAAATGTCAAAATTTGGGATAAGCAATAGGATGATTTAGGTATAATTTAGATTGTCTAAACTAAGCAGATTAGAAAAAGTTATACCTTATTTATAAATTTACAAATTAGTATTAAAAGATTTATTTTTGTTTAAATCGGGAAGAGGCTGAAGCCAAGATTCCTTATCATTATGTGATGTGATTAATTATTATTATTTATTAAGCTTGTGTAGAGTCGAACCCAAGACCTCTCGGATAAGAGGCTTGCAATTTACCGTAGTGTTGTAGGCTCTTGCCTAGTATTAAAAGGAATTATAGGTGATGGAATGGAACTATTTAAATGATATGCTAATTTGACTTCTCATTTAAGAAATCCACACATTTCTAAGATGGGGAAATCTACGAAACACTAGCAAGCTTATTCTGATTGCACTAATAAGTGTTTAGTATCAATTATACTTACCTCACTTTGTATCCAGACAAAGGTCCAGAATCACCTTTTTATCATATAGGTTCAAATGGCTCTACAGTCTGCATCATATTCTGTTTGCACATATGAGCACGAACAATCTTAAGAGCCAAAGAAATCCCATTGCAGAAGTTGACAAACTCTTCTTGATCTTCTTTGAAATACAAATTGTTGGGTCACAGCACAAAATTGTTAATACATAATTATCAAAGATTTTTGGCCCAGTAATCCTTACATTGAATGGAAAGCCATTTTTAAAATTTGTTATTGTGTTTTCTTATAATCATTTCTTTCAAAAACCAGATCTAACTCTTATTCTAGCATAATTGTAATGATTTCTATCTACTTTGAAGACATCAGCTTTGATCAGAGTTGTCCTTCCTCAACTCCAGCTGAAGTTGTCTCTAAAGTAGATAAAAACTGTTACAACTATGCCACAATAGTATTAAATTTAGTTTTTGAAATAAATAATTGTAAAAAAATGCAACAACAAATCTTGAAAGATGACTTTCCGAGCTATGAGGATGGAAGAAAACTAGAATTGAGAGATGATGGAAATGGTAGGAATCACTTTAAGAAGGCTTTTAAAAGTGATTCAAATAAGTCTATATTTTTATTCATTGACAATTGCACCCACAAGAAAGACTTATAAAAAATTATGACCGAAGACTCACGAGGTCTACCCCATTATAGTAGAGTTTTTATTATGACCAAAATGTGAAATGAAATTTATGTGTTTGACCACCGTGGTTTTCATTGTAAGGTTTATCACAACAAATATCTCTTTAAACAATTTTGTTAACAATTTCATGCAGTGACCCAAAAACGTGTGATCATATCAAAGAAAATCTAGAGGAGATTGTTAAGTCTGCAACGGGATTCCTTTTAACTCTCAAAATTGTCGGTGCTCATTTGCGCAAACAGAAATATGATGTAGGTTGTAGTCCTACTTGAACATATATCAAAATCATAACTCTAACTAAGATCATGCATTTACTATTTTGTGCAGTGAACCTTGCAACTCCGTGTTGAGGACCTCATTCACTGCCTTCAACTTATCTACAATTCCAACTGTTAAAAAGTAAAAGAACTTTATGTTAGCACAGGAAAAGGAAATCAATCATATTAATCAAAGTCACAATAGGATTTATTTTATGCACATTGAGATATTTGAAAAACAAATAGAAATTATCAAACATTTAATTTAAATAATTGATATAACATAAGGATTTGTTCTCTATGTTGTCATATAACCTACAAAAAAAAGCATGTTTGTTATGTTGTCATATAACATATTAAAAAAAGCTAACCAACCACTGGAATCATTTGCTTTTAAAAATGGAAGAATATTTTTGTTTAAAAAAATAATTGTTTTTATAATGGGAAGAAAGTATGTGTCAGCAAATACTATCACCATAACCTCTACCTCTAAAAAGTCCATTTTATCCCATGTAATTTCATTCATAGGACCTACAAAAATGCATCACCAACAAAATCTAATTACGACATTTTAAGAGGGACATAAACACTTTTTTGGGGAATAGCTCCATACTAGGGTTTAAGGCATAATGGAGGTATCTTGTTGTTATGAGGATCTTGTGCTCTCTCCCTTCCAATAGCAATTTGTCCAAACTTGATTGCAACCAACATTGTTTAATACCCAACAAAATTGGTTTGCACTTTTATACAACTCTAATTATCACAATGAATGATTGTTGGATCTAGCTCCAAATCAAAAAGCCCAACTAGATGTTTGTGAAGCTAGATAGCCTCGAATGCAACCATATTGGCTGTAGTATACTTGACCTCCAAAAAAACTTAGTGCAACTCCTTTCTGCTTTCTATTATACAAAAGATTGCTCCTAATCTCAAACTAAAAGTGCACCCTATAATGCTTTTACTCTCAGTTATACTACCTGCCCAATTTGTATCAGTGAACCCTTTGATCTTCACTCATTTATGTTCAACATACCTCAATCCATAATCATCTTTGCCTCAGGGATACTACAAAACATGTTTACAACCACCTAGTGCACTTGCTTAGGCTCTACATAAACTAAGTGAATGAGTTCATTATGAAACAAATATGTAGCCATGTGTTTACTAGATATATAAGAGAGCCACCCTAAAATGCTTTTACTATCATTTGTACTACTTGCCCAATTTACATCAGTGAACCCTTTGATCTTCACTCATTTATCTTCAATATACCTCAATCCATAATCATCTTTGCCTCACGGATAATACAGAACATGCTTCAAAACCACCTAGTCCACCTACTTAGGCTCTACATAAACTGAGTGAATGAGTTCATTATGAAACAAATATGTAGCCATGTGTTTACTAGATACATAAGAGAGCAAATTAACTGTATATCGTCCATTAATCCTAATTTGGAAGCACCAATCTTCTTCTAGTTGGTTTCAAGTGTCGTGCACATAAGCTTACAATCCTCCATCCTAATTCGATTCTTTGTCCAAGGAAGATCTCATCCCCTTTCTACTGTAACTCTAATACTAGAAAGTAATGCATCAACCCAAATCCATCTCGCACTCTCCTCCAAGATCCTACTTGCAATGTGCAATGAGCACCTTGGATCCTATGAGAATTACATCATCAACATACACCACCAATATGCAAGACTTATTGGCTAAACGTTTTGCAAGTCATAGTAACCACAACTCACAAAAGTAGTAACTTTAGGAAATATTAAGTGAGGTTACTCCCTCCTCTCGCTAATAGGAGAGGTTCCCTTCTTACCATAGGTGGCTCCAACAAGGACTTCACGGGTATTTATAAAATATGGTGGTTATCACAATCTATTCCTCTTTTTCTAGTAATGGTTCAAATAACGTCTAAATAGAACTGAAACAAAAAGTGCTTGTTGCTAGGATAATATCACTAGCTTCTAAGTTTCATAAGAACAACACAGAAGATACCAATCTACTTTCTAGTGTGCAAAACAATTGTGAAATTCAAGGTCTTCTACACTTATCACGAATGATGAATTAATAACTTAAATAAACTGTAAAGCTCAAAGTCTGTTGTCAAACACTATCTAGGTATTTGTCAGTGAATACTATCACCATAACCTCTGCCCTAAAATGTTCATTTTATCCCACTTAATTTCATTCATAAGACCTACAAGAATGCATCACAAACAAAATCCATTTAAGGCATTTTAAGAGGGACATAAACACTTTTATGGGGGACAATTCAGTACGGGGGTTTAAGGCATAATGGAGGTGTCTTGTTGTTATGAGGATCTTGTGCTCTCTCCCTTCCAATAGTAATTTGTCCAAACTTGATCGTAACAAGCATCATTTAACACCCCACAAAATCAATTTGCACTTTTACACAACTCTAATAATCACAATGAATGATTGTTGGATCTCGCTCCAAATCAAAAAGCCCAACTAGATGTTTGTGAAGTTAGATAGCCTCAAACGCAACCATATTGGTTGTCATATACTCGACCCCCAAAAAGCTTAGTGCAACTACTTTCTAGTTTTTGTTATACCAAGAGATTGCTCCTAATCCCAAACTAAAAGTGCACACTAAAATGCTTTTACTATCAATTGTACTACCTGCCCAATTTGCATCAATGAACCCTTTGATCTTCACTCCTTTATGTTCAATATAATTCAAGCCATAATCAACTCTATCTCAGGGATACTGCAAAAAATGCTTCATAACCACCTAGTGTACTTGCTTAGGCTCTACATAAACAAACAGAGTGAGTTCATTATGAAACAAATATATAGGCATGTATTTACTAGATACATAAGAGAGAAATTTAATTGTCTACTATCCATTGCTACTAATTTGGAAGCATCAATCTTCTTCTAGTTGGTCACAAGTGTAGTGGACATAAGCTTACAATCCTCCATCCTAATCTGATTCCTTGTCTAAGGAAGATCTCATCCCCTTTCTCCACACCTCAAATCCTAGGAAGTAATGCATCAACCCGAAATCCATCTTGCACTCTCCTCCAAGATCCTACTTGTAATGTGCAATGAGCACCTTGGACCCTATGAGAATCAAGTCATCAATATACAACACCAATATGCAGGGCTTATTGACTATCTATTTTATAAGTCATAGTAACCATAACTCACAAAATTGTGACTTTAGGCAACGTTAAGTGAGATTATTCCCTCCTCTTTTGAATCTGGAAAACCATTTGGATGAGCCAATAGGAGAGGCTTCATTCTTACCATAGGTGGCTCCAACCAAGACTTAACATGTATTTATAAAAAAAGGTGGTTATCACAATCTATTCCTCTTTTTTCGATAATGGTTCAAATAACATCTAAATAGAACTGAAACAAGAAGTGTTGGTTGCTACAATAAGATCACTAGCTTCTAAGTTGACAACACAGAAGATACCAATCTACATTCTAGTGTGCAAAACAATTGCGAAACCCGAAGTCTTCTACACTTATCCTGAATGATGAACTAATAACTTAAATAAACTGTAAAGCTCAAAGTTAGTTGTCAAACATTCTCTGGGTTCTATAAAGAGTACTCAAAACTAAGCACAAAGTCTTTTAGTCTTAAGCATCTGAAACCACTACAAACTATATCAACTTGTCTTTTGTAGCATGAAGTCTACAAAAACTCAAATCAAATGCTCAAAAGATAATGAAAATAAACCACTTAGTGGATCAAAATTTGAATAAGCTATGCAACATAAGAATACATAAATTACTCGCAAGCCTCACAACACAAAGTTTGGGAAAACTTGTTATCTATTATTCATTTTGAAACCTCGAACGATGAATAATAAAATAAATATCATTAGTTTTGATTTTTTCCCCAATTGTTTATGATGGAGATTCGTGTTATGGTTATAGGTGCAATAGTTGACCCTGATGAAAAAGAAAAAAAGCTAGGCCCACTTTGTTTGTCGGACTTCGATCTCTTTGTTAGTAATGTCTCTTGTATATCTTGGTTTAGTGTTAGATTAGTAGCATTTGATGTGGTTACTACCTTTCCATTGTATTCATTGACACATCTGTCTTTAACCATGACAACAATTTATTTCTTTTGTTCTAACTTTTGTGGTAGTTGAGTCACTTGTCTGCTACTGGTCCCCATAGAGTGAGCTCTGTAAATTTTTCACACTTATCTACCAACCTAATTGTACATCACAAGACTTATGTCCCATCCTATCTCATTATTGTTGTTGTTGAGGCCACAAAAGTGACAATTTCAAGTGCATCAATAGTTATGTTGTTTCTCTTCTCTGCAATCTCTTTGATAGGTGTAAAATATTATTGATGCTTTGAAATGGAAAGGTCACCTTGGCAAGGAGTCATCTTTGATTCGATAGATAGATAATTTATAATTCACTATTTACATTGTTATAAATTCTATTAGTAGTCTTTATTGCTCCGTCAAACATTTAAAATGTTGCACCTTTCTTAAGTTGTTAATGATTATCAATTGCTATATTGAAACAAGTAACATGTGTTTTGATTCCTTGTTTTTTCTATTATGTTGAAGCTACATACTTAGTCAGTGCTTTTTTGGTTAATGTATTGTTGTTTATCCCTCTTTATTTTGACACAACCTTTTAGAGTCCATCTTGTTTGGTATGGCTTCAAGTTCTCGGTAGGTGTAATTTGGATTGGTGCTTTTGATAGACTTTGGGTAGCTTGTATACTAAACTATAAATGTTGACAACCTTATGGCCTTTGAGACACGACATTATTTAACTCAACAGGCACGCTTGCAGGCTCAATTGTTGGCTTATTCTATGTGGGCTTGTTGTTTTGTTGAAAAGGAAACCAATTGTCTAATTATCTCTTGGTTTGTAACCATGATCTCAAGATTAACAATTATAACCCACTTGTATATTTGAAACAAGTGTAGTTATTAATATCAACATATTGCAATGGCAAGAGTAATGAGGATCTTGTCTTTATTATTAATGCAGACAAAGGCATCTTCCTTACCTTAATTTACTTGTACTCGAACTATATACTTTGTCAAATAAATTATTGTTCTGATAGTTATGTCCTTTGATGTTATGTAGTGATTGTACCTTGTTGGTAGTGATGCCTTCTTGCTATGCACCCTGTTTGATATCTCTACTTTTTATTGTTTGTTTTGCTCATACTCGTGCATAAAGTTGGAGATAACAACTATTTGTACAGTAGGCTCACATACAAATTCTCCATTTTGGATGAGACTAATTGTATCTTTCGTATGTTCTTTAGCCATGTTCAACAAATCGTGACTATTTCTGCAAACCACTGTGCGTGTAAGTTTCTTGGTAGTTGAAAATTTCTTTTCTACTTTGCTTGTTTCCACTTTTTTTGAATGATGAGTTTTGTTTGTTGCTCATGCTCATGCCTAAAGCTAGAGATAACAACTATTTGAATGGTAGGCTCAAATAGAAATTCCCCACTGTGGATGAGGCTAATTGTATCTTTACTCTGTTATGTAGCCATGTTCAACAAATCATGACTATATCTACAAACCACCGTGCATGTAAGTTTCTTGGTGGTTGTCATATTTTTTTCTATTTTGCTTGTTATTATTTTTTTTAAATGATGGGTTTGAGACCATAGCTAGTTATAACCAATAGCTTACATATTAGGGATTCTCCTTTTGTTTGGTCTTATTTTCTTTTCCTTGTGTTATAGTGCATATCTACTACAAAATAGTGCCTAAAGTTGTGTAGTAGAAAACTTATATAAGATTGTTGTCTCATACAATGATAAATTGATGAACTCATGAACTCGTGAGAAAATCTAAAGATAACATTGATATATATTGGCTAAAAAAATAATTTTTAAGACATCAAAATTATCTATACAATATTTTATGAGATTAATATTACAAAGAGCTATGTTATCAAAGGCAATATTTTCAATAAACAACATTGTTCAAGAAAGCATGGATATTGCTATGTCTATTATGTAAAGAGATTCATAGTACAAAAAACTATCCAATCAAAGGCAATACATTTAAAATAATACACTAGAAAGCCCAATCCACCATTTTAGAAACCATTATTGAAGCATAAAACATATATTCTTGAAGACATGGACATAATTCTAGTATTTTACGAGATAATATTCTAGAGAGCTATGTTATCAAAGGAATTATTCTCAGTATATAACGTTGTTGAAGAAGTCATGGACATCACTAAGTCTAATACATAAAGAGATTCATATTCCAGAAAGCTCTTAAGTCAAAGGAAACACATTTAGTATATAATACTAGGAAGCCTAATCTACGATTTTCGAAAGTATTGCAAGAGTGCATATAACGCATTTTTCAAATTTAAACAAGTTTTATTTGAGAACCTCCCAAAAAGGTTTAGATCATTTTGTACGTAATACAAAACAAATGTTTACTTATTCTTCAAGCTTTGACACAAATAGTCATTTTTCAATAATGTTGTTATAGTTTGGCAAAAAAGTTATGCATTGCCATAGTGATTTTGTTGTGATATTGCTATCAAGATTCAAAAGTGGAGTTTTTCGAGTCAAACTCGTTGGTTTCCTAAGTAGTGGTTCACAGTCATACATACCCCATCTCTCATGAGAATGAATGGAACACTTAGCACTTGCCATCAAAATTCAATAGTGTAATTTTTTGAGTGAAACTCATTGACCATGTTTCAAGGTTGATGGTTTGCACGAACCAATCTCTCATGAGAATGTATAAAATACTTAGCAATCATTTGAATCCTGGTTGCAATATCACAATTTGACTTGTGCAAAAATATCTCCTACTTATAATAGTGGTCTTGTTCAACATGATCAAAAAATCTTGGAGCTTTTGTAGAGTTAAGCAAAGAAGGTGTTCCATACATTAGACAAGAACATTTTAAATCTCTATTTGATTGTAGAGGCATTCCTCACTATGTAGTGTTCATCATATTTTAGTTGTGGTATGCTTCTAAAGCCCTACATGTTATATGGAACTCACGCATAAAGTCTTCAACCATGTTAATTTCATGGTTATACACACGTTGCACTTCTTTGGCTTACTTCTTCAATCGTTACACAGGAGTAGTATGTCATATGTACATGCTACAAAGCTCCTATTGTAGTCTCTTACATATTCAGTTAATGCACAGCCAGATGTTGATACCATTGTCTCATTCATATTTGTTTTTTGTATATTTATTTCAATGTGTCACTCGAAATACTATCTCTTCACATATGTCTAATACATTGTTGGACACACTTATAGCCCTTCATGATATCTCTAAATTGTGTCATTTCCTGAAAGAACAACCCAAGTACAGAAAAATCTAATTATCTTGTGAGTGCTATTTGTTTTCACTCTTTTCAATGAATAACAATTTATATTTGAAATAATAGATGAACAAAACTGAAGTGGTTCTTAGAGGATGAAATCAAGTGGTTCTTAGAGGATGAAATCATACTCAAAAAATCAAAAAAGCGGTGTAAAATATATTTATGGATCTTCATACAATCTTACCCATGTAGACACCCATGGATCTTCATACAATCTTACCCATGTAGACATACATTCTTTGAGAAGTATGCCTTGGGAAAAATAACCTGTAGACTCAATTGCAGGCCTAAGAAAGCATTATGTTCCAAACACATTTAATGACAAGCTTGCTTATTGGACTGTCAAAGCTATGAGGCTTCCTACAGATGTCTCCTTTTAGGTGCACAAAATAGATTATTGATTCATATTTCACAACATATATTTCTTGTAATCTATATCACTATTTATAATTGAGCAACAAAATAATACAAAAATGTTTTAATTTCTAATGTACATGAGATTGAAGACTTTTATTGGGTTTGATTTCATTCTAGGAGTCTGCTATTTAGGAATGTTCTTCACAACAATTATTGTGCTAGGAAATGCCTTTATACACAGGAAACATGAATTTTTGGGGGATGCGACCTGTGGAACACTTCTTTTTAACCAATTACATAATTGTGACTTGTTTTGCGCTTTCTCTTTTGAGAGTGAATAGGTAATAAACAACCAAGCGAAAGCTAACACTTACTCCAAACAAGAAACAAGGGTTGTTGAGAAACTAACCAACCAAAAAAACCACCTTGAAGTTGTTTTGGCGAAATGGCTATGCAGACGACAGAATAATTGTACATTATAATTTATTAATCATTTAAAATTTATAAAAGAGTCAACTTACAATTTTAATTTAATATCAAATAATAAATAAATACCTATTACTTCAGTTGGGTAGACGCTTGCGTGTTTTGGGGCCTCTGTTTAGCACGAATTAGAGACCCTCGTTCATATTTGAGGGGGGTGTTTGCTAATCATGTCCATATCTTGCTTGAGAAAATCAAACAAGTCCAAATCCGTAACGAGACTAAATCTCTCATGATACACCAACTATAGTAGGTGACTGAGGCCATATGTTTTAAAGAAGTCTCCCTTTGAGCTTTCAAATTATCAATCTCCTCATGCAATGCACTAACCCTCACGTGTAGGTCTTTGATCTAGAAGCATCTATCTAGCAGGCTAAATTTCCCAAATAAATCATTTTCCGTTATTTAATGAATTCTAAAATTATTGTGCAATGATTTCTATTTTTTTATTTAATAAATAATTTAACAAAATGGGGATTTGGTTGGCTAGTTAGCTAGTGGCCTTTGATCTGATGGGTCAAATTGGTGCATCCTAAGAGAAAGGACTTTGATGTGCTAGATTCATGGTCTTCTCCTTCACAATTACCATTTTGGAAGTTGTTAGACATGTATGTGAGATCTTTTCCACTATCAATCAGCAGCAAGTTTCTTACAAGTATTGAGTCCCAAGAGACCCCTTCCCCTTTGATTTGCAGTTGTTCATTTGCTCATTATCTACATGCCAATTCACATCCACTTTGTCATTCTCATCCTAAAAACCCACATCCATATTGGTTCCTCTAGTTTGGCACTCTTGGATCGTCATGCTTCCCCTTAGTTCCCTATTATTTCTCCTTAGAAACACAGTTCCATTCTTCTATTTATGGTTGACATGAGCTTGTAGCTCATCACTTGCAACACACTATATTGGGCAGACTTTTAAATTTTCAATTTGGAAGGAAAGCATGCTCACACAATTGTTGGCTGAGTTTGAATGCCAGTGTTGTACATATACTTACACTTGGGTGCATGATGTCTAATTTAGTAGTTGTTACTAGGTGAAACCTAACCCCCATGTTTAAGTGTAAGTGCATGTGTTTTCCAATTCCATGGAATTGAATAATGATATTTAGAGTCCATAATGTACCAAATAATTCTTCTAAGGTGAAGTACACAAGGCAAGGAAACACACCGGTAGACATGAGGCCACTCCTCATAAGCAATCATGAGATTTTAGACTCCTCGAGGACCGCAAAAAGGTCATCAAATGAGGGCCTACAGATAAAAATGAAAAGGCAATTGATTACATACAGGAAAGATGAATAGGAGGAGGTTATATATGTCATAAACAAGCAAATGCTATCAGAGTGACACACATGTACAAAACAGTAATTGCATTAGACAATTTTATAGAGGATACACAGCCATTAAAATGAATGTGATAGATTTGAGATCCTTTGTAAATGTATGTTCACTGTTTTAGCTCACAGTGAAAAGATAGCGTCCTGAAAAGTTTTACAGGGAGACAGAGGATGCCTTTTGGCATCACCATGGCAATAAGCTGATAGTTACATACAAGGAGACTGTCAAAATGTAAAGCCAGACTTGACAGAACCATAAACATTATACGATCATTATGGCAGGAACATATATGACAGAGATGGTGATTAAAGAAACAACATTTACAACAATGATATAAAAGGCCGATGAAAATCTGTTCATATTCATAACTGTTAAAGCTTCTACAGTTACAGCAGTATGATAAAGTGGAAATGAAAATGATAAAGCTTATACAGAAAATACATGGAGCCGGGACCTTCGGCTTTTGACGTTTTCACTCATAGGAAACCCAAATCAGAATGTACGGAGGGAAGAAGATTTTCAAAAAAAGATATGCAGAAACAAGGAAAGCAAAGTTTTCATTTCAAACCCTCAAAGGATTCTCAAAGATCAAAGAGAATACGCAATTTCCTGAAAGAAGAATGTACCTGTGATATTGAGTCAGCATACAAAATTCTTCATGAGAATCCTACAGGTAGCAGTAAACTCCGTCAAACCAAAGCCTCAGCCCCGCAAAAGAGAAAGTCTAAAAACGTGTACTGTAAAAATTGGAAATAATGTTTTTGATTGACCTGTTTGGGTTCTAGGGTTTTCAAACCCTGGCATCACCATCGTAGCTTCGGGGGGACTTTTTACCTTGGTTTAAAAGGGGATGTTATTACTATTGTTATTAGGAACTTGAAAAGTGTTGCATCCAAGAGGAGGTGCAATTGTAAGCCACTAGTAAGATAAAATAACAAGAGACACAATGCGTCAAAATTTCTGTTAATAATTGGAAAAGAAGAAAAATAGAGATTTATAAGTAAAAAGGAAGAATATGAAGAGAGCGCTTAAAAAAAGAGAATGATATGTTATTATATGGACAATTAAAGGTAGAATGATAGAAAGAGGTGAAGGGAATTTTAAAAATATTAATAATGATATTATTTTCAAAAATATATAAACAAGGACGCAAAGCGTCTAGTTCCTGTCTTGTTGTGTTGTGATTGGAAGTTTATAGTGTTGAAATGAAATATCTTTTTCAATTGGCCACATATTTGATTTGTTTGTATTTGTTTAGTTGAATTCTTAAATAGGCATTATTTTTTTTGAATTTTTTAGTTAGATTATGTTGGGAGGAAATTAACTTTAAATTGGAGATTTTGGGTTAGAATGCTTCATAATTGTTTACATTATTGCATTGTAAGAAGTTGTGAAGTGCTATCTATTTTAGCTCTATGTTTTGTTTGAGTTTTTGGTTGTATTTGTGAAGTAAATTGTATGTTTTTTTTTATTGTTTGTTATTTTCATCTTTGACGTTTTGCTAAAGATGTGTTAGGTAGTGTAGTTACTGTGAAAAGCATTCAATACAGATTCTTTTGCAAGTTCTTGAATGGGCTATTTGATTTGTAACTATTTGTATTAAAGCATTAGATTGCGAAGATAGTTGTGTAATTTTTTCATCTACTTTATACTGTATCAAATTACTTATTTTAAGAAATAAAATTTATCAATAAATGGCTAAGGCCTTCATTAATTTTATTTAACTTAACTAGAAAGTTACAATAGCTTATCTCCGTTCAAATGGGCACTGGTAGGAAAGAACGGAGAAGAAAACCTCCAGTCTAGCCCGAGACTAAAATTATTTATTTTACAGGTTTTATGCTTTACAGAATTACATAGGAGTTAAACTTGAGTAACCATTGACATTGTAGTTCATGAGGCTTGCAAGCATTTTGTAGCAGAGATTCTTTTCATATTGTTGGCTGTACTTTATTCATTCTTCTTTAGCCTGCAATTTCACCCACAAAATAATGTTACATAGTTGTTTTTGACATATGAAACATATCTCTACTAATTCCTATTTGTGATTTTCTTAAAATGTATTTGTTAACTTACTTTATGACTTGCCTGTGTGTTCTGGTTCCGGTTGACATGCATAATTGCATTGGCCTGGGTCAAGGTGAAAGTACCTTTAATGCAAAGCTCTTTAAGCATGAAGATGACATTGGATTTCTGTTGCATATATTCCTCATACTTGATGCTGTGGAGTCGTGGGATTAACTGTTCAATTAATGTGTCATCAATGAAGCATTGGATTGGCTGTTTATTTTCAGCAAGAAGCAATGTCTTCAAGTGTAACTTGTGCAGATAGTTGACATCTTTCTTGCATCTAATGCAGTGTGCAGTTTCTTCATCAAGGATTCCATATCCTTCAAATTTGTGGTGGCAGTGTGGACAAAATGCAGCAAATGGGTTAGAGAATGGATTTGCAATTTTCAATTTTCCATGTTCCTGTTGCAAAGTGCAAGGTGTAAGTGTTGGTCACATTTAATAGAGACAATTGTTAGATTTTCATATTGCTTATACGTTACCTCTCTATTTTTTTGCATTATGTCTTGTAACATTTGCAATGTCATTTTGTCATTTAGCTTGCAAATAAATGTGGAGAGCCCTATACGAAGTGTATGCTTTTTGTCTGTCTTTGTTACAATATTTCTAAAAAGCAATGTTGGTGTTTCATTTTGAGCAAGATGTTCTTCTGCTGCGGTGTAGTGCTGAAGGAAATTTGGATGGATTTCTAGCTGCATAAAATATACATATACGGAGTTGAAATGATTACGTGGATTATTTGCATATTGAATGCTTTACTGATTAGACTAAGTGCAGTTTGAGAAATAATTGCCATTAATTCTTACCTGTGCTTTGTCTTCCTCAGATTGACCATCCTTTATTTCTAGAATGTTGAGATTGCCTTGCTTTTTTGTTGCAAACACCAATGCACCTATTGTTCCAATTGGGTAGTTGCTTGTGCTATTCAGTAGGTTGCTTATTGTAGTGTTGGGGATGAAATTGTAGTCATTGCATATGCGATTGATTGTTTCCACTGTGCTTGTTTCCTTTAGTAGAATAATGCAGTCGCAATCACCTCTATCAAAGTCTGATTTTGGTTGGATGTCAAATTCGGTAATGCAAACACCCATGCCTGGGATTATTTTGTCTTCAAATTGTTGTACTAAATTTGGATTGACAGTGACTGTTATTGTCATTTCTGCTTTATGATCTGTCAGATCTGCTCGTAGCACTTCTCGTGTTTTGTTGACTTTGTCCAAGTTGACTTTGTAGACAACCAACACATCTCCTTCAAATATGCTGCCTCCTTTTCTTGCATTCAAATCTTCTATTGTAATGGAGCCAATAGTTTTCACTTTTGTCCTGCATTGACATGTATGTTAGTGCATTTTCCATGTGCATATAGAATTATTAAATTCATGAAAGCAAGTAGATGTTACCTTTTTGTAAATTGTTCTTGCCTCATTTGTGTAGCCTTTCCTGCTCTTTTGTTTGCATCCATTGATTTCTGTGCATAAATTGTGGAAACGAGAAGTTGCTTTAGTGCATCAAATTTCTTCTTACTGTAGACATTTTCCATAATTTTTAGAATGCAATTATTGAAATTTGAAGTTTATTGTTCATATAGTGGTTAATAAAATTTGTTATGTGGAATTGTTTTGAATGTAGAAAATGAATCTTGTGAGTAAATTTGTATTTAAAGTTTTATGATAGAATGACGGAAATGTCATTTTTTTATAGTCATTATGTCAGGTAAATGTATTTTAAGAAATGTAGAGAAATGATCTGACCAATATGCCTCTGTTTTATGGATAAAGCATACATTTGATGTTTTATTTGACCAAATGTGATCTATGAGTGGCTTATTCATGCTATTTCTATGTTGAAGCAGAAATGTGTATTTCATTTGTTGCATATGATTATTTATCTCTTTTGTATTTTTTGTATTAGCTAACATGTCAATGTTAAAATCTCCTAGAATATAAGTGAGTGCAGTTGGATGCATTTTGGAAGTTAGAGTGTCTAACACATTTTTAATATCTATGAAGGGAGTATTTGGCCTTGAATAGATATTGCAAATATTCAATATATTGGTAGATTTTGTTATGGTTAATGTGATCGCTTCTACATGTTTTGATGTATTAGTTGATGATGTTGTTACATTGATATTGTTTCTTACTAATGTCATAATGTCATGTATTCCATGGTTGACATGAATAGTGAAGTCTTTTAGAACTGAATTTTGCTTTATTGAATTTGTGTGAATTTCTTGTAAACATATAATGTCTGAAGACATAATTTCAATATCATTGAATAAATCATTGTCATGAGCATGTAGACTTTGTGTGTTTAATGTGCACAATAGCAAATGTTCAGTATTATTTGTGCATGAAGCCTCATTTTCAAGTTTCCAACAGGCACTTGTTTGTAGGCGTTCCATTTGCATGTTTATTTTTGGTTTTACATGAAAATGTTTTTGAGTGAGTGGTTTCACAAGATATAGGTTTTGTATTGTTTTTGTACGTGATAATGCAGTATATGTTATTCCATGGTGTCTTATACTTGTTGGATCAAAAGCTAATCTTTCCATTGTCAATCCTTGAGATCTATGAATTGTGCGTGCAGATGCTAGTTGTATTGGAAATTGTTTTCTAATAGTAATTTTTTTGCTTGTTGAGATTTTTTGGATTGGTCTTGAAATTTGTACAATAGGGACCCATGCTTTCTGAATACTTTGGTTGTAGTATTGTGCATATTTTATTGTTTGGAGATTTCCAATATTAGAATCATTAAATTTGATCCAAACAATTTCTAAATTGTTGTGGTTTGTGTAATCTTTGAATATTCCATCTGAACCATTGACTAGTCCATCAGTTGTATTGTAGTTTCCTGAGTATAACTCTATCAACATGTTTCGTTTTAGTTGTATTTCAATTGGGAGGGTTGCCGTATGGTTGTAAAGTCTTATGCCATTTATGTTGTCCTCATATTCATCTATGGCCCTTAGAACAATAACTTCTCCAGACATATTTGCTAACATTTTTTGGTTGTGTACATATACGTCATTTTTTCTATAGAAAAGGAAAGGAAGTGTTGGGTCATTTGGTATTGGCCGCAAGCATTGTTTGTTCAGATATGTTATATCATCTATTGTTTGTTTTGCCAATCGAATTCTATTAAGTATATGTATAAAATTTTCATCCTTTTGACGCATTGTGGTATGCAATGTGTAACATTTGATGTTATCATTCCAAAAGTTGTAAGGCATTAAGTCTTTGTCTGTAGTTCTATTTTCAAATACTGAAGAGTCAAGAACTGGTTGGGCTTGATATAGGTCACCACAAAAAATTGTGTCCAAATTGCCAAAATAAGAGGTTGGTGTGCGCATTATTTCTCTTAGTCGTTTGTCTATATAGCGTAGGAATGTTGAACCTACTAAAGATATTTCGTCAATCAATATAACTTTGAGTTGTTCATAATGTTTGGACATTTTGTCTAGCGTGTCACTATTTAGTGGAAGAAATTCTGATTTATTGAAAGGAATATGAAATGCAGAGTGTATAGTCATGCCACCGATGTTGTATGCTGCTTTTCCTGTATAAGCTACAACTATTCCCTTTGGTTTATCTGGGTTGTTGTTAATTGTGTTGTTATATATACGTAAGAGTGCTTGATAGATCATCTTTGCCGTAAAGGTCTTACCAGTGCCTGCTCCGCTAGTAAGGAATAAGTGAAGTGGTGTTTTATTTGTGACCTTTTTGCAGACAATGTCTTTTACTATTGCCTGTTGTTCTGTATTTAGCATTTGTCGAATTTTAAAGTATTCATCATTGTCAATTATTTCTGGGTGTTTTCCTATTTCGAAACCTACATATTTTGTATTTGTAATTTTGTTATATTTTCCAATTTGAATATCATCATGAATGTCATATGTGTCATCTATGACAGTTGTTTTGTTTGTTTTATTATTGTGATTGTTTTCTAATAATCGATTATTGATTTCTGTAGCTTCTTTATCAATGTCACCCCATGCTTGATTTAATTTGTAGTAGAATTTTGAACTATTTTGTCTTATTATATTTTCATGAAAAGTATATGCACTTTCCCAAGTTTTGAAATTTTCTTTTAGTTGAGATTCGTTATTTGTAAATGGTACAAAATGAAGTAGTTGTTCTCTGCAATAGTTTTCTAAGTCATTGTGTTTATTGTAACTAATAAAGCGTATAATATTTTCTTTTTGTTTTAGTTTTTTATTTTTTCCTCTAACATTATAGTTAGAGATGTACTCAGCTAGGCATATGTTTTGTACACTATCATGGCGATTTTTATAATGGTCTATTAATGATTTTGCTATTACATTTTCTGAGTTATCCGCTTCTTGGTTTAATTCTGAGGCAGATTTGAGTACAAATACTCGCTCATTGTCTGATCTTGTATCAATGAAAACACATTTTCGTGAACTCTTATTAAGGGGAAGTGATAGAACTAAATGTGTTGCTTGTTGTGCTGACATTTGTTGCAAATTTAGTAAAGCATTTCCTAATTTTGTTATCATTTTAACCGCATCTATATTTTCACTTTGCTGATCATCTCTTATTCTTTTGAATGCACGTGTCATAGACTTGTCAACCTTTACCATATATGAACTACAATACATGGCAGCAGCATATGCGTTTAACACAAATTGGGCATCTGTGTTAGCTCTCCATAGTTTTGGCATTTGTTTGCAGAAACTATTGTTCCATATTTGGGAAGGATTTCTTTGAAGGAATATAGTTGGCTTGTCTATTGTTGATCGTAGTAGAATGATGTAGTCATTCTTTGTTATTTGCAATTCATCAATGAACATTTGAAATGTGAAGGAGCTATTGAAGTCTCTTTTTTCCAAAGATTCAAATATTTCGTTGGCAGTTCTGTTAATAGTAGCATCTTTATCGCACAAAGGGTCCAAAATCATTGTATTTGGCATAGGTGGAATTGGGAAATTATATCTACATTTTTTGTACGAAGTTCTTTTGCATTGTCTAGTATGGTGATGTTTATGCAAATTAGCATATTGTGCTTCCAAGTTATCAGTATTGCATGTGATGTGCATGTTCACAAAGTCTACTATTTCATCATTTGTTTGCTTGTCATAGATAGGTGCATTTTCGACCCAAATTAACATGTGCTCATGTTCATTTCCCCTATTTTGAAATTCAGTGACCGAAAAATAGTCTACAACTTTTCCAAATAGTGAATTTTCTTGAAATAGTAGTTTTCTTAAAGCATTAATCCTATGTCGATAGTACCTTGCACATGTTATTGGGTCTTTTTTCACAAGTATTATTTTGTTGGTGTCGTTGCATTGAAATGTGTCATTTGTTTTTATTTTTTGTTGACGTAATTTTTGTAAATATTGGAGAGTCGACATTAGGGGCTCCCAATTCTCTTTCGCACTTGTAAAAGTGAGGAAAAATGTAGGTGGCCCAAGTTGTCGAATCATAGCAAATATGTTTTTTTTCAATTGATGCATGTAGTCTGGGGATATTCGAATTCTTTTGAGATCTACATATCCAATGTCTGATCGTAAATTTTTTTCCAAATTTGGTTTTTGCTTTACATCTTTTGCGAGTAACTTGCGTCCTTTTAATTGTCCTTTTCTAATTCGTATCCATAGTGTCGATAAGACCTGATGTATAATTATTTTTATGGCTTTGAAGAAAAGGTTTGTTGTATGAAGTGAAAAATCTTGCTCATAATGAAGTAATTCCCACTGTGATAATTTTTGATAACTAAATTTGTCCATTATGTCATTATTGCGTGGCTCACCAAAGAAGAGGGTTGGAAAATTCATTTCTTCTGCATACTTGTCTTTGAAAATACCAATAGGATAACAGTTCTCAGCAGGTGCAATTTGAATGATTTTGTCATCCATATTGTGGATGCATGTAGAGTCTGTGTATCCATGTATTAAAGAATCAGTTGGATTGTCATATTCAAGATCACTTTCACTTTCACTTTCAGAACAACTTTTGTTTTCACAACCATTGTCTTCATTGTTGATATCTAATGTTTCTATCCACTTTTCATTTATTTTTACATTTTGCATTTGGTAAAGGGTTGTTTTGCTTAAATCGAATAGAGCTTGCATTATTATATATGGTCGTACCATGCCTTTTTGAAATGCATTTTTATATTGCAATTGTCTTTTAAGAGCCACTGCAATTGTTGTTGTGTTTGATAGTGATAGTGGTAGAGCATTTTGAATATTGTATATGTTTACAGGGACATTTATGATGGAACCAGTTAGTCCAAGTTGAGACTTTTTATATCCTAATTCCCAAATTTGTGCAAATGCAATTCTTAGTGAAACTAGACGTTCCTCTAGTTGTGTCATTTTTTGTACACTTGGTAATGGCTTATTTTTGCGTATGTTGTGAGGAACTGCATATTTAGGTTTTTTTTTTTTTTTGAGAGAATCGTTGCATATTTTACATATGTACTCGGTAAGTAGTGGTATGTAAGATTTTGTCAAATTGCGGTATAGAACTGTATGTTCCTCTTTGTATTGTTTTATATCTTTCTTGAAATGGAGCATTTGACAAATTGTGCAAGGATATTTTGGTGTGTCTTTTACTGTGGAAAAAAATTTATCAATTGGTGTCAAAGTTGTCTTAGTTGATTTCCTTTTCCTATTTATTGTTGTTCTGGATTGAGTTTGTGGTTTTATATTATTTTGGTTATTAGTCGAGAAAATATTATTGTTTTCAGTTGTAATTGTTTGTTGATTAATGTTGCAAGCTTTATTTCTAATTAATCTTTTCACTGCATGCAATGTTATATTGTGTTGATTTTTTGCAATATTATGCTTATCATTGGTAGACATATTGTAGTTCTTTAATGTTTCTTTCTTTTGCTTTCTTTCTTTGAGTGGTGTGTTGCCATTGTTTCTTATCATTTTTTTTAATCTGTGCAATTTGATATTATGTTGTTTTTGTTGTAAGATTGCATTGGTTAGCAATGGTTCAAAGTGCCCTGACAAAGGATTTGCATCATGAAAGAGGATATTGAATGGAGTAGAATTGAGGTGGTTGTTAAAATCTAAATATCGTTTTCCATAAGATGCAGACCAAACACATATACGAATATTGAGCCACTTTGATATCCAATGTATGCAAAATATATCCCCCCACAAACCATTTTGCTTTGTCTTAGTTGATGGTTTTGCGGATAAACGCATTCTTTGCAAATAAGTTGTAATATCTTCTTCATTGTGAAGCTCTCTCAGGCTTTGAGGGTGGAGTTCATGGTTATAGGAATTGATAGCTTCCTCATCTCCATTTTGGAGGCAAGCAATGAAGAAATATATTGTTCCATTACGAATTTCATTTGATGTATGTTGAAATTTTAGTAGATATTCAAATGTATCAAATAAACAATCACCGATATTGTATTTGAAGTCATGAGGCCTATATAAGCCATGCTTTAGAAGAGTTTTGTTAATGTGAGTTGAATGTACATTACAATTACATTTGTTTTGGTCTTGCTGCATGATTTGTAGATGTTTGATTGTTCAATTTGTTCATATAATGAAGTCTTCTACTAATGAGTTTGATTCTTTTTTTTTATTATTGTTAAATTGCAAGTTGTAGTTTTTTGTTTGTTTCAAATGTAGTATGTTGATAGTTATGTCCTACATTCTGATTGTGCACCATATGCTATAGGTTGGCATCCTGCATTTATTACGAATCAATGTTTACATTAATGTTTCATTTATATTGGGTCACTTTATATATAGAATATTTTTTGTAGAAAATTTTGTTAGTTTACTCAAAAACGGCTATCATCTGAACATTGCTATTATACTATTTCAACCAATAGTACTAGATATATAAAATGTTTTGAATTATGGACAATAGTATTTTACAAATTCACTCATTTACACATGATCTATTACACTATTAGTAATTGTAATATTCTGAAAATTTTGATAATCTAAGAATACAAGGCACTTTTTTTGAATTATTTTTCAAGAAAGATTTCTTTAAATGTTGGAAAATAGTGACTAGTTATAAGATTGGCTAATAATTGAATAAACTTGATAATCTAAGTAACAAAGTAATTACATTTCTAAATAAATTTTATGTGAAAGACATTGTAACAGTATTTTTTTGCACACTTTTACACAAACATTTATACTTTTTATAAATATTGATTTCTGAACTCTCTGAATAATCGTTGTTCAAGCTTTAAATTGTTAAATAACAAGACCCTTCATATAAATGTGTCAAGACATTTCATAGTGGTTGGCTACTACCATTGAGAGCATTAAATAGACAGTGTTCAATATTAGTTACAATGCTCTCAATTTTCGATACCTTGCACTTTATGACATTCATTTCCAAATTAATTTTGTCATACAATGCAAGGTGTTTATTGTCAAGATTGTTTGAGGCATGCAAATCACCAGATGTTGAGCTAATTCTTTATTTGTTTGCTGCATAGGTAGACCCGCTTCTATGGTGCATACTATGTTCAATGTTCATTGAACTCAAGTCACAATTGTATGTATTTTTCTGGATGACTGGGCTAGTTGGGTTCCATGGTAGTCTTTCTTCTCTTGCAGGCCTTGCCATAGTATCATTTCCTACATTAGATTGTGGAATGATATAGTTAGATAAAGTAGTTAGCAGAAATGAGGATATGTACAGAGGCAATATTTTGATTGTAGTAACTATTTTTTTCCATTTAGAAATGCTAATCAATTAATCTATTAATGTAAAATGTAGCAACAGGTTTGAGGACATACCAATGCTACCATGTACTTTCATCCATTCTAAGTCTGTAGATTTGAGAATTCCGATAGCTGCTTGGTCAAAATTTGTATCTCCAACATTGGAACTGTATGTTAATGTTGGCTTTGTGGTAACAACTTTGTGCATGGTTGAAGTACTATATGGCTGGCATATGCTTTCTTGTTCTTCTATTTGTTGTGGATTCTGGGTATCTATGGTGTATAATGGTTGTTGTTGAGGATAACTATATTGTGTGCAATAGTTGGGTTCATATGAGGTAGATAATTTTGTTGGACATTGTAAATGTTGAGAATTTCTTGATTGACAGTGATTCATATCTGTAGATGTCAGTAAATATTCTGCATCAGAAGCCAGTATATTCTCAAATGCAATATCATCAAGGCATGGTGAGTGGAATTTTTTTCCTTGACAGATATCAGTCAACTCTCCACAGACATAACTTTCCATGTTTTTTGAGATATGGTTGCTTTGAGAAAGAGATTCTGTCATTGTCATTATATCAGCACTATGAATTGCTTCACTATTTGCTCCCAACAAATTTATATGACAATCTATACAATCTGTTACACCTTTCATGGAGAGAGCTGCTTCTCTATATGCATTTGCAGCTTCCTCAGGAGTTCGAAATGTTCCAAGCCATTTTCGATCTTTAGTCTTTGGATTTCTTATTTCTGCACCATAGCTACCCCAAGGTCGTCTCCTCACACCCTTGTACTTTTTATGCTTGGAACATTTCCTTCTTTTGCAACAGGTCTGCTTGATTTTTTCAAAAGTTGATGTTTCTTCATTATCTAAATCAACAATTGGTATTTGCATCAAAGTAGTCATGGTTTTGATTGCTTCTGTGAAGAGAAAAAAAAATTTACATAAACATGATTATTTGAACGGATGAAACAGGGAGAAGTCATTATATTTGACAATTTTAAATTACTTTAATTACAAGATATACTTATTCATTAGATTGGGTGATGCAGTCGTGTCATGATATCATCAACATTAACTACATTTGAATGCAATAATATTTACTTTATTGTCTGTGAAATTCTTCTTCGCAATGGACATTACATATATTTCTCAAATAAATAGAGAATTACATAGAAGAGTACTACATTCAAAGTCAACAAATAAACGAAAGTAGGTGTTTCATTCACAGTGAAAAATAGAACCAAGAGAGAGAAAAATTCAACTCCCAATACTATTTCAAGAAGTTCCATTGTTTGCTGAGAGTTTCCAACAGCGACTTTTGAACAACTTCAATGGCTCTTGATGTGAAATTGAAATTTATAGAAAATAGATGTGTCCCTGAAATGTGTCAATCCTGCCACATGAATATATTTTAAAAAGATGACAACCTTCCAAGCTAAAGAGATTATTATCCTTCCATGTTAAGTGCAATTCATGAAATTGCTATAAGTTTGTAATAGTAAAAGACATAGTTAGGTAAACTTAGATATGCAGACATTATTGACATGCCAATGAGCAGATACATATTGCTCTAGATTTTTTCAACTTTTCAGAAATGGAGGCTAATCTTATACATCATAAGTATTTGCTTCTATCAATCGTCATGATGTAATACTTAATTCATCCATTTGGGATATGCCATCTTCCAATATCTGCTACAAGATGAATGCCAGGTGACATGTCACTATTTGAAAATTCAAACAAATAATGGTATGAGTAATGATGCTTTATGGTTTTAGTTGCTAGATGTCCTCTATCATCATCATACCATTGTCCTACAAGCTCTATATTATCATATCTTATAATCCATTCAAGTGAAAGAGTTCGATATGAGATGATAAGGTTTATTATGTACATAAGTGTGTCGTTTTCAGTACTTGCCCTAAATGGTGATAGCTGACAAAATAGCATTTTAGTTGCTGGATTGAAAATGGCAGTTAATTCTTGAACACTATAATTTTCGTGAGGGAAATGAATTAAAATATCTTGACAACGAATTATTATATGAGCTTCCCTATATATCCGCACCAGATATTTTAGGTAAATTAATTCTCCATTTGTCATGAATGGAGACAAAACATGAATTTCATTGGTCTCTTCTATCGGCTCAATGTTTCCCCATCCATGATATCGAAACATTGGAGCATGGTTGTCATAAAAATAGCTTTCCAATATTTTTCTTTGGCATTCACTTGGAAGTTGTTGGATTCTTTCAAGGATACAAAGTTGTGGAAATTCAGAGAATTCATCTGTTCGAGGATATGTTATAGTAGATGCATTTATAGTATTCATACTGATGCAATGTGGACAGAGGAAAACCTGTTGAAAACGACCAACATTTCTTAGTTTTTTCTACGAATAATTGAATTCTAAGATATAGCTTAAGTTCAATGTTTTCCATTTTTTTAGAGATATTGTTGGCGGGAAATTCATATGCATCTAATTAATATGTAGGTTTCTATAGATAGATAGCACAAAAATTTCAGATATGTACAATAAAGAGTAGGATGATGTAGTAGGACCCTATACATTGTTACTATTTATAGACAAGTATGCATTTTGAGGCATATGAATGCATCGTAAATATTTGAGAAACCACAAATTATAAATGCACTTTAATTCAATGACATATGATAGTACAATTTTCAACTTGTAAAATAAATTCTACCCATGTCCTGTTATTTATTGACTAATTAAGTTCTCATTTTTAAGACTAAATGTAAATTATATGTTTTTCGTAATACTTGCGTTATTTTGTAAGAAAAAAAGGATGGAAACATACCAGTTAGTTATCAGTTGTTTTTGAGACGTTGTTCTACTTTCACAACCTTCAGTGTCTTTTTTACAACCTTTGCACCTGAAAAACAAATAGAGGAGAACAATTAATTACATAATTCACATTATCATTCCTTACAAATGTACTATATTTATTTTGATAAAGATTACTGAACGAAAAAATTGTATAAAATATAAATATTTCAATCATAGAATGCATTATAGAATATTTCAAAATGAAGAGGAATGTGTACTAAAAATAGTACAAATATGGCTTATATCACTTGTTCAATATTCATTGTCATAATCTAAATAAAAATAAATACAATGCATCCAAAACAAAATTAGGTTGTGGATAAGGAAAAGCAAGACAAGGAAAAGGAGAAGGATGCTAAAAAG
Source organism: Cupressus sempervirens (assembly GCA_028749045.1). Classification (NCBI taxonomy): domain Eukaryota; kingdom Viridiplantae; phylum Streptophyta; class Pinopsida; order Cupressales; family Cupressaceae; genus Cupressus; species Cupressus sempervirens. Next base: position 146,677,673 of record CM053788.1, read on the forward strand.
GATGAGGCTGTGGATAAAGATAAGTGACAGAAGGAAAAGGACAAGGATGCTAAAAAGGGAAAACACAATCAACAAGGAAAAGCAAGACAAGATTAAGGAGAAAGACCAAAAAAAAGGAAGACGATAAGAAGGGTAAACATAGTGGTAAAGAAAAGAACTATGAGAAGAAAAAGAGAAATACTGACCAAGAAAAGATGGAAAAGAGAAAAGATGGGGAAAATAATGATGAGGGCAAGAACAAAGATGATAAAAGAAAACGAGGAAATGTACATTAAATTGATCAAGTTTTGGTTTAATTCAAGGAATATAAATGCATTGCAAATATTTGAGAAACCACAAATTATAAATGCATTTTAATTCATTGACATGTGATAGTACAATTTTGTGAGCAGAAAAGGATGGAAACATACTAGTTAATTATCAATTGTTTCTGAGATGTTCTTCCAGTTTGACAACCTTCAATGTCTCTTTCACGACCTTTGCTGTTGACAAAGAGAAAGAGAAGAACAATTAATTACATAGTTCACAAAATCATTTCTTACAAATGTATTATATTTATTTTCATAAAGATTACTAAACCAAAAATTGTACAATATATAAAGAATAACAAACTTTCTATAAATTTCATCCATTCGCCAGCATTGCCACAAATTCATTTTTTAAATACAATGTAAAAAGCTCAATACCCTAGTGTTCACCACAACAGCCAATGGGAAATGTGAATTTTACATGTTCTTATAAATTAAAATAATGGCCTGAAACAAATCATGGAAATGCAGGTATTTTACCTACAGCGTCAAGCCGGAAGTAACTGCGCCGACTCGTTTCGTCATGTCAGAGACGGGTGACATTAAGGTGTGGAGTCAGTTGGACAATACAAATGTATGGACCATGTTTTGGGCCCAGCCTCGAGATCAATGCCAGGTTTATGCACTTTGTGGGGCTTATGGGACCTGTACGACGAACAATGTGCAATTTTGCAGCTGCTTGAATGGTTTCACTCCAACCGATGAAAGGGCATGGCAGGGTCAGGTCTGGTCTGGCGGCTGCACAAGACGGACCAGATTGGATTGCAGTAGCAATATGAGCACCGATGGATTCACTGAACTTACCGGGAAATCGACTCCGAAGGGGTTTGTGAATCTGGGTCAATCAGGATCTGATGAAAATTGTCGGAGTTCTTGTCTGAGGAATTGCTCCTGCACGGCGTAGCAGCTCTTCTGGTGGTGGGATTTGTGGTTTTCTGCTACATCTGGCGCCGGAGATCGCCGCTTCAATCGGCGGATTATTTCGGTCCTCTCACCGTTTACAGCTACAGGGAGCTTCAATCTGCGACCAAGAATTTTAACGAGCGGCTGGGTGGAGGAGGATTTGGATCCGTTTTCAAGGGGACTTTGGGGGATAAGGGGAAAACCCTAGTGGCGGTGAAGAAGCTCGAGGGTATCAGTCAGGGGGAGAAGCAGTTTCGAATGGAGGTCAGCACAATTGGGACTATTCAGCATGTGAATCTGATCCGCCTCAGAGGATTTTGCTCCGAGGGATCGAGTAGAATGTTGGTTTATGATTATCTCCCCAATGGATCGCTGGATAAATGGTTGTTTTCTAAGAATGAGGGCGCTCCGGTCTTGGACTGGAAGACCCGATTCGGCATTGCACTCGGAACGGCCCGTGGGATCCTGTATTTGCATGAAAAGTGCAGCGATTGTATCATACATTGTGATATCAAGCCTGAGAATATACTGATTGACGGGGATTTTTCCCCCAAGGTTGCCGATTTTGGGCTGTCGAAATTGATGGGAAGAGAGTTCAGCCATGTTTTGACGACCATGAGAGGAACCAGAGGGTACTTGGCGCCTGAATGGATTTCGGGGCTGCCCATTACTCCAAAGGCCGATGTCTATAGCTTCGGCATGACTCTGCTCGAAATAATTGCAGGTTAGTTGAATCTAATCTTTCCCCCAAATCAATTTTCCAATTCGTTACAAATTATCTGGAATCGATCATGTTTCTGGAAGTTGGGCAGTCAATTGGTAGGAATAGGGCAGAAATAGGTTATAAATTTTGCAATAAAGGATCAGATTCATTATAAAATATCTGAAACGAATCATGTTTCTAGAAGTTGGGTGACATAATTGATAGGAATTGGCCAGAACTAGGCAATAAATTGAGCGATCAAGGAGTAGATTCATTACAAATCCCTACAAGGTATCTCAAACCTTAAATCTATCATGTTTCTGCAAATTGGGTAGCATAATGGATAGGAACTGGGTAGAGAACCAGGCAATAAATATAGCAATCAAATAGTATATTCATTACAATTCATTGCAAACTACACGAAATCACGAATGAATCATTTTCCACGGATAGGAACTGGGTAGAACCAGGCAATAAATTAGCAACAATTCATTTACAATCCATCTCAAATCTCAAGTCAATCGTGTTTTTGGAAGTTCAGAGTACAACTATCTGAAACCTCAAATCAATCCTATTTCTGGAAGGTGGGTAGTATAGAATCGACAGGAACTGGGAAGAACTAGGCAATATGAATCTTCGCAATCAAGTAGTAGGTTTCTTTACAATTCACTACAAACCATCTGAAATCTGAAACCATTTTATGTTTTGTGGAAGTTGGGCAGCACATAATTGATATGAATTTTGAGTTGCAGGTCGGAGAAACATGGAGGAAAATCAAGAGCATAGCGGATGGTTCTTTCCCACATGGGCTGCTACACAGATCAATCAAGAGAACACCTTTAATCTGTTGGACAAGAGATTGAATGAGACTGCGGATGCGGATCAGTTGAAGAGGGCTACAATGGTGGGGGGATGGTGCATTCAGGACGATGATCAATCTTTCGTCAAATTCAAACATTGCTCAGGGTCGAATTGCGTGAAGTATTTGTAGAGCTATGGAGGGAAAATCATTCCTCGCCAGGCCGATGGAGAGCTCTGTTACATTGGAGGCAAGACGAGAATCATGGCTGCCGACAAAAATGTCACTTTTGCAGGTTTGGATCAATAATTTTTTGATTTTAGAAGAACACAAAGACTAAATAGAAATGAATTATGTATATACCTAGATTCGCTTGTTTATTGATTGATTTGTTGTTGTTGTTGTTCGGTACAGATTTTGCAGAACAACATTTGCTCCAATACCAACCTATTGGATGCGTTTTTTGGGTTTTTAGCTGTTGTTCTGGCCCCATAGAGCTCACTCAACCGTGGGTGGAGAGGAAAGGGAGGAAGGACCCCAGGTGCCGACAAAAACGTCACTTTTGCAGGTTTGGATCAATAATTTTTTGATTTTAGAAGAACACAAAGACTAAACAGAAATGAATTATGTATATACCTAGATTCGCTTGTTTATTGATCGATTTGTTGTTGTTGTTGTTCAGTACAGATTTTGCAGAACAACATTTGCTCGTAGGAAAGAACTTTTGCCTAAATACAGCGACTCAACAGAGCTTGCTAAAATATAGGCCTCTATCAGGCACGCTGAAATCCTCACAAATATGAGAAGACGAGCTACCAAAAGGCCAAACCAATATTGAAGAGTAAATAGAAAGATAAGCCATCTATACACACAGAACGCATATCAAACCTAAAACAATTTTCTAGAAAAAGTCGTGAAGGAAGCAGTATCAACAAATGAAAAACATAGCTATTCTCTGCAACAAAATCTTAAGCAAAATACATCACAGAAGGAGAAAAACATACCTGTTTTCTGCAACAAAACTACTTCTCAGAAGCATACAGAAGGGACTGTCCAATTTTCCCAATGCCTCCGAAATCAACAATTACTAATAAATAGGAACTTTAGATGACCAGAATTGAAGAATCCAATTAAATGCAGTCGACAGACAGCCGGAAAACATTTCCCAAGACAATGAGTAAAAGACAGACCAAAGAATTGTGACCACATTTTCTCCCAAAACTGACATCTTCGCTAACAATATGACACCTATACAGTGCACAGTATAAATCCAATCAAAATACGGTGGATTTCCTAAAGATTTAGATCTGGGAATTGGCTAAGCATAGTGGTTCAGATAAGACAATTGACGAAACATAAAGTCAAGCAATAAAGACTACAAAGAAAAAAATGTCATTGACAATACGCTTATTTAATGTTAGATCAAATGTTGTCAAAATTGGCCAGATATTGTTCAAAGATAGGTGAATAATATTAATGAAATCACTATTGCTATGTTCCATCCATCCGTCAGCATTGCCACAAATTCATTTTTTAATACAATGGAAAAAGCTCAATACCCTACTGTTCACCACAACAGCCAATGGGAAATTTGAATTTAACATGTTCTTATAAATGAAAATAGTGGCATGAATTCAAAAACATTATGAAACTAGGTTGGAATGCATATATAAAACATTTCAATTGGTCAAAATTTATTGAAAATTTGCATCCACTTGGATGCTATAGTATCCTGCCATACGGCAGGATAATAACAATAGAAATAATATTATATGAATGAATTAGTCATATCTACCAATTCAAATATAAGTTGAAATATTTGATTTAAAAAAAATAAATTGTTGATTATTTAATTCAAACTACCAAAATATCTAATTAATTTGAGGGGTAGTATTAGTTTTACAATTTGTAAAATGGTATTAAAAAATTAGAATAAAATTGTAAAATAGTAGCTAGTAAAAAATAGTATAAACGTAAAGAAATAAAATTTTACAAGTGAAAAAAATAAACATCAATCTAAAACTAATCAATATATTTAAAATAAGAAATATAAAACATTTAACTATATATTTAGAAAAATAGATAGTGATAATTAATATTGATTAGACATTCATTTGTGAGGTGGAAGATAAAAATGATTTTTTTTTTTGAAAAGTTAATCCACTTGTCACAAATGTGGAAAAGGCAAAGTTGTGATTAATGCATGATAGGCTTGTTATAAAATATTTGCATTTTCAAACATTAGTGAAAATTAATCCACTTGTCACAAATGTGGAAAAGATAAAGTTGTAATTAATGCATTCATTAATGCATGATAGACTTATTGGAAAATATCTATATTTTTGTTGGAGAAAATTGGATTTTCTCCCTACCAAAAAAAGCATGGTCCAATAGACGGAATGAAAAATGTGATTTATAAAATAATGACAAAATCAAAAAAAGATATAAACATTTGAAATTTGTTTTAATCTTTTAAATCATATGAGTTGATTGGTCAATTGAATTGAATGATTCTAATACTTTCTTTTCCTACCAAAGGTATTAATAATAATAAATAATATAATTTAAAAATTGTAACACTTATCAATTATACATATTACAAACACTATTATAAAATATAATTAAAAAATAATATTGTTTAATTTATTTTTATAAAAGTAAAATAATAGTAATAATTTAACTACTTTTATTTAAAAAGTAAAGTTTTTAAAAATTTAGAAATTCAAATACAAAAATATAACATATTGAAATTGTATATATATAATTTGAACTTATGCATTACATGAAGTTTTATGAACAAGTTATATCAAATAGTTAAAAAATAAACATCAATGTAAAACTAATAATAACTATATTTAAAATAAGAAAGTAAAAATATTTAATAGATTGTGATAATTAATATTGATTAGACATGTAGTGTGAGGTGGAAAATAAAATGATTGGAAAAATAAAATTTTATCAACTTGTCACAAATGTGGAAAAGATAAAGTTATAATTAATACATTCATTAATGCAAGATAAAGTTGTTAGAAAATATTTCTATTTTTTGTTAAAGAAAAATAATTTTCTCCCCTACCAAAGATAGTATAGACCAATAGAATGGATGAAAAATTAGAAAAAGATATAAACATTTGAAATCTCATATAATCTTTTAAATTATTGAATTTGATTGGTTAGTGTTAATGTCATATTTAGATTGACATGAATGCATAAGTATTCCTCCTTGGCAGGAACTAATAATTATACTACATTAATTTCTAGAGAAAGATGTAATAATGTGTTTCTCAAAATTTTAAATATAAAACATTTATTTAATTTGAGAAAGATTGAATTAAATTTTATTTATTTATTTATTTGTTAAACAAGGGGTTAAGACATGTAGTTGATATCTTTAAAATGTAATGAGATACAAAAATGAAAAGTCCAAGTTTTACAGATTACCCTCTGCCAAGTGATCTAGCTCATCTTCTTCCTCAAAAGTCTCTTCTTCTCAACATCTTCCTCTACACCATTCTCTAGCTTGACATCCTCTTCCCCCACCACAATGAAAGGAAGCAAATGTATGAGGAAACAATTCCTCACTAATCTTGAGAGGATTATTATATAAATATCAACTTTTACAAAGATTTCAAGAGACAAATAAGAGAATATATGAAATAATCGTGAACACAAAATACATTGATTATCATGGGAAACCCTTGCATGAGAAAACCCCCACACTATAAGACCTCCATAATGTATTATCAAATCAATGGAGATTACAACACACTTGCAATGCAAGTTCTTACAAGAGTATCATCTCGACTCAAACATAGAGGAGCTTCACAAGCACCCTTCTAACACCCAATCTTACAAACAAAATGCAATGCTTAAACTCCTCTTTCAAGCCCTCCTTTTATAGGCTTCTCACAACCTAGAAACCACTTGTGGTTTTACAATACCATGTGCAAAACCTCCTTGACACTTGTTCACATGCATGACTTGTATTGCCCAAGATAAGCATGAACCACGTTAAAATAATGTCTCATGTCCAAACTCTTATCCTATATTTTGAACCCTCATAATTGTCATGACAAGTGTCATATAACATCTAAAAATAGCTCTCCTATATTATACTATGGATAGGGAATATTTTTACAACTCCATTTACCTTTTCCAAGGCATGGATATGTGGAAAACTTCTGATGCATTGTAAGGTAGGTGTGTCCCCAAAGGAGGTGACCTAGCCCCAGCAAATAACCACACAACAAAAATACAAAAAGAACACAAAGATTCAGGTCAATTGCAACACATATTCCCATAATAGAATCAATAGATTAACATCCAACATGTTTGACTGTAAAACATTCTGGGTTACGACCATTTCAAAGAAGAGTACAATTTGATCCTCATATTTAAAGATTCACCTCCTAGCTATCATCCCTCAAGATGCTCCTAGATACTCCATGCTCATCTCCATGATCTAACTCCTTAAATTACTCTAGACATCTCAAGACCCTCTAGTTATACTAAACCAAGCCACAGGTTGATGTAACAAGTTACATTAAATAGACAGTCAAGCCACAAGTCAACCTGGAAAATTAAATAACACTTAGGATAGGCCCCAATTTTACAATCATGACTAACTCCTAAGACAAAATAAAATTATGTGGCATTAGATATAGGCCTATGCGCTATCTAATGATCTGTATATAAGATCACACAAGCTTACTCTTGCAGATCAAAGCTTATCAAAACAATCTACAAAGTCTGCCCAAGAATAAGGAACATGTTAGCAACAACCACCAAAAGAGCTCTAAATCCAACATGATCCATCCAATCATTTAGTGCACATAGGACAAGGTCCACCAATATGCCTCGAACATAACCCTAACCACGTGAAGCATAGGGTTCACAAAATCCAAGCTCAATGCTCTTGCATCAGAGTCCTGAGGTAAATAAAAATGTGTATCCCACACTTTGATGACAAAATAAATACCTGCACTCCACTTCATCTTCACCAAAGGATTCCACTTCCTCCCAGAAAAAGAATAAATTTACACATCAACCATCTCTACTTCGTCCATTCAAACATCATAATCATATGAATCTTAACAACCCAATCAACATGCTCGCTCCCAGGAACAAACTAAACATAATGCTTCACCAATAATTCTTGTAATTGATCACAACCAGCAATAATAATATCCTTAGACATGAAATCCATGTCAACAATAATAGAATCCCCAATCATATAAGCAACAAGATATAAATCCATATCCATATCAACAACTATATGAAAATCCTCATCCATATGTAAATCCTCATTGCCACAAATGCAAATCTCATAATGAATAATCTCATCATCCATAATAAGATGCTCTACAATTTCCATGTCAATCACAACTAACTGATCATGAAAACAGATCTCCTTTCTAGTCTCGACAAGGTTAGGAACCTCTTCGATAAGCTTAGGTATCCTAGCAACAAGCACACATTCCTCTTTTACATCTACCTCAACCTTGTCATGCCCTCTTCCTTCTCCAACAAGTCTTCTAACCAATCATACAACTTTCTTCTAGATCGGTAGACTCCAACTCCGATAATATATGCAAAACTCAACTATCCTTTCCTTGATTTGATTGGTTAAATCAACCTCTAATCGAGCAAACTTATATATGTTATCTTTGTCTCCACCACATCATGGAGATTTGCAATCACCCAAGTGTCTAGTCTTCTCGGAGGCATCTTCCAAGATCTTCAAAAAACCTAAAAAGAAAATCCTACCCAAGCACCTTGTGACAAACTCGAGTTGCTTGCAAGTCAAATCATAACCTACCACCTCACATGAATAACAAGAAAGGGTTTCACAAGTCCAGGAACACAAATCTACAAGAAGAATTGCACAAAATCTCTACAACCTATGCTCTAACAATCACCAACCATATCAAACCTCTCTTATAACACTTGATGCAATACAAGACATGTGTGTCCCCGAAGGAGATGACCTAGCCCCCAACAAATAACTATAAAGTGGAAATATAACAATAACACATAAATTCAAATCAATTTCAATACATATTTTTATAATATAATCAATAGATTAACATCCAACATGCTTGATTGTAAGGCATTACAAATTGTGAACATTACAAAGAAGAATACAATTCAATCCTCATATGCAGAGATACACCTCCTAGCTACTTTGTGCTTGTCTCTGTGATCCAACTCCTTAAATTACTCTGGACATCACAAGACCCTCTACTTCCACTAAACAAGTCACAAGTTGACCTAACAAGTTACATTAAATAAACGCTCAAGCCACAAGTTGGCTTGGCAAATTAAGTAGCACTTAGGACAGGCCCCAAGTTTACAATCATAACTAACTCATAAGATAAAAATAACATTATGAGGCCTTAGACATGACCCATGCATTATCAAACGATCCACATCTATGATCACACAAGCTAACTCTCACAGATCAAATCTCACAGAAATAATCTCCAAAGTTTGTGCAAGAATAAGAAACATGTTACCAATTACCACCAAAAGAGCTCTCACTCCAACATGGTCCATCTAATAATTATGTGTTCATAGGATAAGGTCCAACAATATGCTTCAAACATAACTCTAATTGCAAGAAACATAGTGTCCAAAAAATCCAAGCTCGATGCTTTTGCGTCAACTTCCCAACTACTTTTGGAACTATTTGGAAATATTAAAAGGTTGACACACATGTTTTCTCAAGACTCAACTCCCTCTTCTTCTAACTATGCGTCTTCCACTTCCTTGTGTTGGAAATCTAATAGGGAAAGTATGATATTGAGAGGGGGTGAATCAAGATCTATAAAAGTTTAACACTCAAACATGAAACATATTTGATATCTCCATCATAAAACCTTAACCTTATATCAAATCAAACATATACTGCAATGTAACATCAGATCTAACATATAATAACATGAATCACACATAAGAAATAACTCAACACATGACACCATATATGATAACATAGAAACCCTCCAAGGTGAAGGTAAACTTGCAGTGGGGATGACGCCCACAAAGATCTTCACTACTATAGTAATAAAGTGTGCATGTTAACGCTACAAATTTTGATCACTTCCGATGATCTACCCTTTGAGGGATCTTCCCTATTAAGAGATTAAAAGACTATTAGGTTTACCTTGATCAAAGGATTTTACATCACAATTAAGTGAGTACTATGTTATGAGATTTACAAAGGCCTTTTAGGAAAACTATGTTAAGAGATGTACCTTGAAATACCTATTAGAATGTATCAGTAATTGATCCTTCAGTATGCACTTTAATGTTGATAACATATCTCCTCTATCTAATGTAATATCATGTATTTGTGATAGACCTTCAATGAATCCTCACTGCACTACTTGGTCACCTTTGTCTTTCACCTCTGATTCACCTCAAAACTTCGCATCTGAACTTCTAATTCGCAACCTCTCAATCACATACATGAATTAGGTCTATAAACCCTCTTTAAATAGTTGTTCAACGAAGCTTCGAGATCATGATCAATGATCTATATTCATCCCTTTTCTTGCTTAGTCCTTCTAATTTTCTAATTGGTCGATTACCATTCATAGGGATTAATGATCTTCAACAACATGCACAATCAACTCCTTGATCAACTCCTTGATCTGTAAAACATGCTTCTAGTTCGACAAAAATGGGTTACATAAGATTTTGTGTCATTACAAACTCGTATACAAAATCTATCTTACTTAGCACTAATACTCTTTTGATGCTCAGTCATGCTTATTCTTTATGTTGTCCCTTAGCTTTAACTCTGCTCAGCTTCTAATGAAATTCTCTATCTTTCTCGACATTCATTGTACCATAAATCATTTAGCATTAACTAAATTGTTCCTTCTTTGAGTTGTTTGGTGTCTATTGTAGCTCACCTCTAACTAAAGTGTTCAACGACACTTATGCATACTCAACGCTAACTAGTGCTCAACATGAACTAATTATTCACTATTATATTTGCTCAAGCTATATAGTGGCTCCATCGCAGTGTTGACCAACCAACATTTCTTAGATAATGAATAAGTGTTTTGCACTAATAAACAATACTGAGATTGCCTTTACGATCAACAATCTCCCCCCTTGGCATTAGTGGCAAAAATACTTACCATGATCAACATGTCATACTTCAAAAACTCCCCCTTGGGGTGCGCTTCATACCTTGATTCGACTCGACAACTATGCACATGTTCTATTTCTATCTGATTTCCCCCTTGTGCTTGATCATACATATTTTCCCTCTAGTTTTAGTTACGATTGGAGTGGGGTATTAACTGGGGTTAAACCATACTTTTCCAAAAATGGTTTATGGATCTACAAAATCATTGTTAATTTACTATCCCATGCAGTCCTTCAAGACTTTATTGTTTGAATTTCAATCTCTAATTTTGCCATGAGATCTACCATACTATTTGCTGTAGAAAATTTTGGATGTCTCTGCACTAATTCCTTACCATTCTTTAAATGCATTCGCATAACCTCTAAATGAGGTGTCAACATAGCTTGAATTGACATGAGCTTCACTCTTATTCTATTGTCTTATGTCATCAATTCAAACTGTCTTCCTTGCAAATATCTCAAGTTTTGAAAATGAACTTAACTATAACTTGCATCCACGTTCAGTCTATTTGCACTGTACTACAAATCAACTTCATTCTTGTCCATTTTTTATCTTATTTCCTTTGTGAGCATATAAACATCACATAGCTTTCTAAATAGTATATGTACATTTTAAATTACTTTCTCCAAATTATCTACAAGTTTTGAAATTTCTACCTGTCTAATAGTAATCTCTATTGCAATCTTCTTCGTGACCTTTTTCTCAAATTTTCTCTTAGACCATTGCATAAGTCTCTCATTTGTGTCAATGTCTAGAACATTTACTCTCTCTTCTATTTGAACCATTATTTCAATGATTGGAGCTTATTCATTTAGATTATCAACAACAACTATTTCAAGAATATGTCCTTGATCTCATATATTACTTCTTTCTATGTTGTTCCCTTTTCATCTCTTCTTGTTAGGTCTTCCTAGCTAACAAATCTTGAAGTGTCTTCATTTGATCATAAGTTAAGTTATTTATGTCTCAATTAGGTATCATAATCACCTCATCGAGTGTAATAGGTTTACCTTGTATTCCTCTAGGAGATTTCAATTTTCTTTTCTTGGATTTCTTCCCCTTTTAATCTAGAGTGTTGATACTTGACATAGACAATTGTCGACATTGAGTGGGAATTTCATCACTCTTTCTTTGCAACTTCTCAGTTCCTTCTATCCTTTTCTCCACATTGGGTTGTTCTTCAATGATTGTCAATTGTTATTTGGGTGCATTGTCCTTATTATGGTCATTAGTAGAAATTAGTTCACTAATTGAACTTGGTTGTACAACCTCCTTTGCTCCCTCAATCTAAGGTCCTAAGGCACTTGTTGTGGTCTACTTGAATATAAGAACTCTCTTCCTTATTCTCTCCATCTAGCTTAATATTTTTACTACCCTTATTGTTATCATTTATTTGTTTAGGTTTTTGTGCACTTTCATCTTCACTAGCCAACACAATATGTTGCTTAGCACCACTCACATTTGCATTCACTTGACTTTCAACTGAAATCAAAGCGATAATAGAAATAGGTGATTGTTCTGTTAGCATGAATGTTGATGCTATGGGGGAACATTGTAGAATAGTGTTATGACTTTGTTTGTCATTGATGACAACATAGTAATAAGATTACAAAAGACTGACATAGCAGAAGTTTTATGTATTAAGGACATCATATTACATATCTACCTATGTGTAGTTACCAACATATACTACAATATGTATTTGACATATGGGCAAGTGCACATAACCTGAATTGACATCGTATAGAAGATATTAATGATTTTTAGAGAACTGCAGGGAAATAGAGCATTCTCTATTATATGATTGATACAACACATTGTGTTTGGAATGAAGGGTTGCATAGTTAACTGGAGGAAGTACACTAACAATTGATGATGTTAGCAAGTGCTCAGGTACAAAAGTCGCATGCATGGGAGTCTATGTATAACTGTGAGCTGAAAACATTATTTAAATGTGTATTTAATTTAATTAACTTAAATTAAAGTATGGAGTCAACTCAAGGAATTGATGTTGAAGTGTGGTATAAAGCAAAGATGTCTTCTAAGTTTTGGAGACCATCATTTAGATTGAGAAGCAAAGAAGACTTGTGAATTGCGAAGTAGTAGAGCAGAGTGATCTGCTAATGCATGTAAGTGACCTTAAGGGTTACTAATGAGTTTTAGATCTGTTTGCATGATTTGAAGGCAAAGAATTCTGGCGTACTGGATAGAGAAAGAGGAAAGAGATTGATTCCACATCTATTATTCTAAAAGGAATAGTCCTGAGATCAATTGGACAATGGGTTCATTGATATGATCTTGAAGCTATTTGGACAGTGGGTTTAGCTGCCTTCTACAAATCCTAACAGGGTTGGCACAACTCCTAACAGGGATTAAAAGTCTCATAATAGGGGCTCTTTGTACTAAGCATTGTAATAGACTCTTAACAAGGTCCATCCTCTAACAAGGAATATTCAGATTAGTACATTATTCTATGGGCATCATTCCCACCTAGGTTTTCCCTTTGATCAAGGATTTCCCTAGTCAAAATATCTAGTGTAATTGAGTATGCACATTTCTTTATGGTTGCTATTTACTATGGTTGAATGATTAAGAGGTTTAATGTTTGAGATTTCCATATAATTGATTCACACCCCCACATTATACTAGTGAATTACTATTTCTGACAATTGGTATTAGATCCTCAGGTCCTTGAAGGAAAGTTTAACAACTTTGGGAGATCCATGGTGAATATGTTCAGAAAGGAAAGTCCTAGATTTGATGGCACAAACTACGACATTTGGAAAAATAAAATGAAGACTCATCTCTTGTGCATGGGTCCAACATATTGGCTTGTAACTAGGACATCCAAAAACATTGTAGAAGAAGACAATCTTGAAACCTATACCAAGGAATAGAGAGAAGTGTTTATGTATAACATAAGGGTAAGAGAAGCAATATTGTCAACATTACCTGAAAGTGAGTACAATCAGGTAAAACAACTCAAAACATCTCATGAAATTTAGAAAACTTTAGAAGCAATTATGAGGGTGATACACATGCAAAAAGAGTTAGATTGCAAAATTTGTATTGCGCATTTTCAAGATGCTAGAATGATGGAAGATGAATCTATAAGAAGCTATGTTGGGAGAATATCTGAGATTGTTGCAGGAATCACATCTCATGATGGAAAGAAATTTGATGATGAAGGGATATGGAAGATCTTGAAAAGTCTAATACCACCTTTCAAGTCAGTCGCACAAATGATTCAGCCGATGATACCCTGTACCACTAATTTCACCAAAGGGACATTGCTTGGTAGATTAGAAGCTACAGAATTTGATCTAAATCAGTATCAAGAATTGGAAAAAGTTGAGACAACATTTAGTGCACTAAACATCAAACCTGGCTTAGCAAGGAACACAAAAGCACATGAAGGCATTGCTAGCAGCAACAAATCTATTGAGGAAAAGATCCAGGAAGGAGCGACTCTTCTTGTGGAAAGAAAAAAAGATGGTAATAATATCTTTAAATGTTGGACTTGTAATTAATATGGTCATTATGCATCTAAGTGTCCTAAAAGAGAAAGGAAGTTTAAGGGTAGATTCAAATCTAGAAGACCTAGAAATTGTTTATGTGTTAATGAAGAAGAAGATGAAGAAGAATCTTATTAAAGAAAAAGTGAAGATGAATTAGGATTTGTAGCTATAAAAGAGAATGATATTGATGGAGAAATCAAAGAAGAAAGTGCACTGATTTCACAAGTTGAAAATAAAGATTGGATCATTGACCGTGGTTGTTCACATCACAGGACTAGTGATATGAGCAAATTTGTCAAATTAAAAAGCCATGATGGAGGAACTGTCAGAGTAGGAAACAATGCAGCCTATCACATTATAGGAATTGGATCTACCACTCTAGATGGTAAAATACATACTAATGATGTTTGTTTTGTTGATGGACTAAAACATAACTTGTTGAGTGTTGGACAACTTATGGACAAAGGTTATCAATTGCTTTTTGGTAATGATATATGCATTATCAAGAACAAGGAAGGAAATCTACTTGGCACTAGCACAAAAACCAGAGGTAATGTATTTCAGTTAAACTCCACTAAAATAACATGTTTGGTAGCTAAAGTTGACAACAATTGGTTATGGCACAGAAGATTTTGTTATATTAATTTTGATAACATTATGAAAGCCAACAACATACTTGTTGTGAGAGATTTACCTAAGATTATTAGACCCACTAACATAATTTGTAAGGAATGTATCTTGGCTAAGCAAAAGAAAGTCTCATTTCCTTGAAAACAATTTGGTACTACACAAAAGCTAGAATTGGTTCACACATATTTGAGTAGTCCTGCAAGAACAAGAGGATTCTACGAAGAAAGGTACTTTATGATTTTTGTTGATGACTTTACTAGAATGATGTGAGTAGCTTTTCTTAAAAAGAAATCAAAAGCATTTGAGAAATTCAAGATATTTAAGAACAAAGTTGTGAATGAATATGGAGTTAAAATCAAGAGCTTAAGATTTGACAGAGGAGGAAAATTCACCTCTAGAGACTTTAACATCTATTGTAAAGAGCATGGTATCAGGAGATAGTTATCCTCACCCCATACACCTGAGTAGAATGGGATTGCTAAAAGAAGAAATAGATCAATTGGTGAAGTAGCAAGAGCTATGTTATTTGAAAATTATTTACTGAAGACCTTTTCGAGAGAAGCAGTTAATATAATAGTATACAAACTGAACAAAGTGCAGATTAGGAAGGGCATGGACAAAACACCTTATGAGCTATGGTTTGGTCACTCACCATTAGTCAAATATTTTAGGATATTTGGAAGTAAATGTTACATCAAAAGGGATTATGATATTGGTAAGTTTGATCCAAGGAGCAATGAAGGTATGTTTCTTGGCTATTCATTAAAAAGTAAATCCTACAGATGTTTCAACTATAGAACAAAAACTATAGTAGAGTGCGCAAATGTTAAAATTGATGAAAAGTTTGGCACCAGGGAAAAGATTATGGATTATAACTAACTTTAATGGAGATGATTACTCTGGAATGACTAATAGAAGTAGCAATTTATTTCTCAAGACTAACAATGACTTCTAGAATAATGTGCAAATTGAAGATGCAAGAGAAGAACATAGCGCAGTGCCTAAGATAAGAGTTGAAGCAGTGACTCCTACCCTAAATAGAAACATGATAAGAAATCATCCTGCTAATCATATAATAGGAAGTAGAGAAAAGGGAGTGATGACAAGGAGTAGAACTAATGAAGAACTATGTCAGATATCTCAAGTAGAACCAAGGAGCACAGATGAGGCAATCAAAGATGATCGTTGAATAAAAGCAATGGAGGAAGAACTCCAACAGATAATTAAGAATGACACATGGGAATTGGTTCCTAGACCAAAGGAAAAAAATGTGATTGGCACAAAATAGGTATTCAGAAATAAAATGAATAAACAAGGAGAAGTGATAAGAAACAAAGCAAGACTTGTAAGCAAATGCTATTCTCAACAAGAAGAAATTGACTATGAGGAGACATATGCACCTATAGCAAGAATGGAAGTAGTCAGAATGTTCCTAGCATATGCAACAAATAAGAATTTTAAGGTATATTAAAATATGTCAAGTTAGCATTCTTGAATGGAGAACTTGAAGAAGAAGTATACATTGAGCAACTAGAGGGTTTTCCTTTAACAAAAGAAAAGGACATGGTTAGCAAATTAAATAAAGCACTGTATTGATTAAAGCAAGCACCAAGAACTTGGTATGAAAGGTTGGACAAACACTTAGCAAAGCTTGGATTTGCTAAAGGAACAACAGATAGTAATTTGTACTTGAAGAAATTAGAAGATGCTTTGCTAATAATCATTGTATTTGTTGATGACATCATTTTTGGTGGAAATGATGAAGCCAACATCAAATTCTCAGAAGACATGAAAAATGAGTTTGAAATGAGCATGATAGGAGAACTGAAATTTTTCTTCGAATTACAAATAGTTCAAATCAAAGAAGGTATCTTCATTTCTCAAACCAAGTATTTAAAAGATTTGTTGAAAAGATTTGGTTTAGAAAGTTGTAAACCTATTGGAAATCCTATGGTAACTAGTCATAAGTTATCAAGCAAATATGAGACGCCTACTATTGAACAAAAGAAGTACATATCTATGATTGCAGTGTTACAGTATCTAACTCATAGTAGACCAAATATAGCTAATGTAGTTGGAATTGTGGCAAGATTTCAAGCTAATCCTAAAGAATATCACTATGCAGCAATAAAGAGGATATTCAAATATCTAAAAGGGACATCAGATTGTGGCGTTTGGTATGATAGAAGCAATGACTTCATTCTTTACACTTATACAAATGTTGATTGGGCTAGAAATAGGGATGATAGAAAAAGCACTAGTGGAGGAGTATTTTTCCTTGGAGGAAGACTAGTTTCTTGGCTCAGCAAGAAGCAAGACTATACCTCACAAAGTACTGCAAAAGCATAGTATGTTGCAACAACAAACATTTGTAATCAAGTCATATGAATGAAGTAGATGATGAAGGATGTTGGAATTACATTCACAGAACCTATTATCATTTACTATGATAACACAAGTACAGTCAACATGTCTAAGAATCTTGTTTTGCATTCTAAGACTAAGCAAATAGCAATAAAATATCATGTGTTGAAAGAGAAAGTTGCAAAGAAAGAAATCAGATTGGAGTACACTGGCACTAAGGAATAGATTGCAAACATTTTCACAAAGGCCTCACTAGAGATACATTTGAGTACCTAAGAGGTATGCTTGGGGTTATGCCCCTACCTAGCTCAGAGTAAAAGATGCAGAAGTGCATCAGTCCAAGGAACATAGCACCATTGTTAGACTAGATTGAATGTTGATGCTTCCTCAATGGGGGAGTATCTGTGATGAATATAGTTAGTCAAGGACTCTTGGTAATAAGTAATTGGTATACAACAATGTGTTTAGAAACTTGTGTTGTTTATAGAGCTATATGTAAAAGTTGTCAAGCAACAAATTGGCTTGTGGTCATGTTGATAGATTTTTGTACGTACTATCTTTGACATTGATGTTAATGGGGGAGAAAATGACATGAAAAACATTAGAGAAAATTTGCACTATGGGGGAGAAGTGTTGAAAGACTTGCATGAAGCAAGATTTGATCGATGAAGAAAACTTGTTGGTATTATTGGAACTAGATGTTTTTCATCTATGTTTCCATCAATGCCAAAGGGGGAGATTGTTAGCATGAATGTTGATACTAGAGGGGAACATTGTAAAATAGTGTTATGACTTTGTTTGTCATTGATGACAACATAGTAATAAGATTGCAAAAGATTGACAGAGCAGTAGACTGAGATTTATGTATGTATTAAGGACATCACATTGCATATATGCCTATGCACAGTTACCAGCATATGGAAGATATTAATGATTTACAAAGAACCACAGGGAAACAAAGCATTCTTTGTTGTATGATCAATACAACACATTTTTTTTGGAATGAAGGAATGTGCAATTAACTGGAGGAAGTAAACTAACAACTAATGACATCAACAAGTGCATAGGTACGAAAGTCACACATGTGGGAGTTTGTGTATAACTATGAGCTGACAGCATTAATTAAATGTGTACTTCATTTAATTAACTTAAATTAAAGTATGGAGCCAACTCAAGGAATTAATGTTGAAGTGTGGTAAAAAGGAAAGATGTTTTCCGAGTTTTGGAGATCATCATTGAGATCGAGAAGCAGAGAAGACTTGCAAAATCTGAAGTAGAAGAGTAGAGTGATCTGCTAATGCGTGTAAGTGACCTTAAGGGTTACTAATGAGTTCCAGATCTATTTGCATGATCTGAAGGTGAAAAAGTTTGACGTATTGGACAGAGAAAGAGGAAAGAGATTGATTCCACATCTATTATTCTAAAAGGAATAGTACCAAGATCAATTGGATAGTGGGTTCATTGATCTGACCTTGAAGTTGTTTGAATAGTGGGTTTAGTTAACTTCTACAACTCCTAATAGGGTTGGAATCTCCTAACAAGGATTCAAAGTCTTCTAACTAGGACTCTTTGTACTAAGCACTGTAATAGACTCTTAATAGGGTCCATCCTCTAACAAGGAATATTCAGATTAACACATTATTCTGTGGGCATCATTCCCACCGGGATTTTCCCTCTAATCAAGGGTTTCCCTAGTCAACATATCTAGTGTAATTGAGTATGCACATTTCTTTATGGTTGCTATTTACTATGGTTGAATAATTTTAAGAGGTTTAATGTTTGAGATTTCTATATAACCGATTCACCCCCCCTCCCTCATTTATACTGGTGAACTATTATTTCTAACATGTTCAACCAAATGAGAAGTTACCTGTTTGTCAATGTTAGGATATTCTTTCACTCGTACTAACACATGATTAGTGTTCATCAACACTTCTCTTGTTGACTTTTGTGTATGAGCTTGCTCTCTTTATTTTAGTTTGGTCAACTTATTCTTCTCTAGCTCTCCCTTTGCATGAGTGTCATCTTTATTGATCTTCTATAGGTTCATCCTCTATGGTGACTATTTTAGTTTTCTTTTCACTTTCTTGAGCCATCCTATGAATTGTATCAACTAATTGCTCAATACTGTCATATATATCCTCCTTGTTATCTAGTTCTTCTTCATCAACCTCTTTCTCTACCTCATCCTTTCTTGCTTCATCATCAAACATTAAGCCACAAATCTTTTTCCATGTCATTTTGCTCTCTTGAACTACCTCTTCTACTATGTTCTTCAATAACATTTATGCTATTCTTTTGGTTACAAATTTGTTTCTATGATTTCTCATGGCTAAACAATTTTGTTGCTTTGTTAGTTCATATACAAATTCAATCCAATCACGTTTCCCTTATTTGTCTTTCTATCACTAGTGCCCATTTATATTTTGCATAAATTTTATTATATAAGTCCTCTATAATCATCTTTCTAAATTCTATGGGTATGTATTTGAAAGTCACCATCATATTGAAAAGTACTTCTTCTACTTTACTTTTACTTGCATTACTCAGTGCATCATAATATATGAAACGAAATTGAGATAGTCCTACACTATTTTTTATAATCTCACATACCTCATCTAGGTTTTGTGGATTCTTGTGTGTAGAAATATTGAATTGACTCGAGTCATCTGACTCAGTCATCTCTACTTCCTCTTCTCTATCATCCTTTCAGACTATGAGCCTTCTCTTTATTTTCTTCCTTTGTTTTCTTGGCTCTACTTCCTCAGAGGTTATCTTTATCTCTATAGAGTTCTGAGATGACTTGGTTATCTTGACAACTCCTTTCTTCTGAGGCATGGAAACTATAGTGCTAGTTTCCCTAGTTCTTTGTTTTTTCACCCTTGGTGATTTAGGTGTGGTAGTCTTCTTCAAACTTTTCTTCACCTCAAGCTCAACAATAACAATTTGTTTGTCTTTAGTTGCCTATGGCTCCATATCCACCAATTCCTTTCATTTACCTTTTGTTACTTCTTCTTCTTCTTCTTCGTTGGCTTCTTCTTCATTATCATTCTCTTCTTCTTCATATCATCGTCTTCTTTGTCACTACTCAAATCTTCACCTTTGCCTTGTGTAATCTACAATGGTGCATCACCAAATGTACCTTCCAAAGTCTTTATCACCTTCTTTATCTTTCTTTCCATCTTAGGCACTTTGTTTCTATCATTATCTTTATCTTAGCTATTTCATAAGTGTTGAATGGCTAGGCATTCTTACGAATACACTCATCTAGTAGTGTTGTTATGGCAACAACAACCTCATCAATGTTTATCTCATAACCAAGTGGCCTCAATCATGAAATTCTTGGTATAATTGCTTGAACATAAGTCCAATCTGTATCAACTAGGAAACAAATGTTGTCACAATACTTGTCTACCAATGATTTAGGTATCCTTGACCTATTTTTCATATTTTGTTTGAACTCTTCAAAGTACCCATCCATGGTTGTTTCAAAATCATCTCCTAATTGTTTAATAAACTCATTAATTTGCTTTGTCACTGGCTTCTTCTTACTCCAAGTTACATTACCAATGGTAGGGAATGAATTTTACACATAAAAGAATATGAAAACTGATGCAACAAGGTATGTTGAATGTATTCAAAACACAGTAAGAGTTTGTAATTTCATAGATTTTAGGTACTCTAACCTATCAACTACCTCTAATGTTGACTTGTCGAGGCTTTCACAATATTACACAATGGTACATTTGGTTTTATAGACTCACAACCAAGACCATATTACAACTCCATATCCCTACTTCACAATATCTCCTTAAACTGAACTCAAACAACCCACTAACTCTGCTACATACTTGGAAAGTGAATTATTCTTCCTTTTCTCAAGACACTAATTAAGACAATGACATTTCCAAATACCTTTTACCAAGTTCCAAAAAATATATTAGAGGCTTTCATATAGTCACTTTGGACCCACATACCTATTCAGCACTGGTACCCTGTTTCAAATGCATAAAAGTGACCCAATCTACAAAGGAAGTGTCACATGATGCTCTCCTATTAATCCCAACTTCTGGACAGTAGTTTCTTATCATTCTAATTGCTCAAATCCATAAGGAATTTGCTTTAAAGATTCTAAAACCCCAAATTCTCAATTCATGCCCTCAAGCCTTTGTTCTGCACGCTCTCCCACAAAAAATTGGTGATTGAATCACCCTCCAATCAGCATCATAAATTGTTCCAAAACATAAAATATATATCCTATGTGGATAGATCTTCCTCTACTATACTTGACATTTAATTTCACCATTTTTTCCCACTGTTTTGGACTGTGATCACACCATTTCCCCATGACTCCACATATGCAATGATAGAAACCTATAATACAGGTTAAATGATGTCATTCCACAAAAGTTAGGCCTTCTACATTCATGGAACAACCTCCATTCTTATTAAAACCTTAAAGTGACAGTAATGGTAAAGTGAAGAAAATGTTGTTTATGTCAACTAGTGCAACAATAGGCTCAATGCAATGGGAAATTCATTAAAAAATAACAACAATTGGATAATCAACCCTTGTAAATCATCAAAATACCATACCAAATGTTTTGAGATTGAAAGATCAAGGAAATCTGCAGAAAATTGGAATTTTATTACTTGTTGTCTTACACTAGTTCATACACACCGACCTCTCCTGTTCATAACAAAGACTCCTACATAAGACTCCCTAATAACTAATTCCAACCAACTATCATCGCTGAGATGGAAGGTTTAAATTTTAAACAAAACAACTAACATTTTCCCTCCATTTCCAAATTAGTCGTCCATGTTTGAATATTTAATTATTTAACTTTTAAACTAACTTGAACATTTAAACAAACCTTGGTTATTATTGTAAACATTCCTATTGCCTAAAAACTTCTTAACCCCTTTGGACACTATAGGTCCACCTAGAATGCATAATTGGTCCTATTAAGGACACATTCAGACATATTAGATTTATTACACCAGTTTAATTCATCACATCAGTGGAAAGTCATTATAGACTTTAGGACTTGCCAATTAATCTCCTAATTTTGATTTGGCATTCCATTCCTCTGGTTTGTCTTGATATTCTAATTTAGTATTCCATTCCTCTGATCTATATTGGATGTCCTTGTGGTCTTCATAGTCTACATTTCTTGATTGGTTGAGTGTGGTGCTCTTGCACCATACTCCCCATCATGAAAAAAATTCTTGCCCCAAGATTTACCCCGTTGATACCTATTATAATTGTTCATAGAAGTCTGGTGTTTAGGGATGACATACTCCCAAAAAGTGACCTATTGTTGTCCCAGACTCCCTACATTCATACACCAAGGATTAGAATAAAACTTGGGTGTCTTTGACTGTTCTGACTCATGACAGTGTTATTGCTGCTTGAAGATCCGCCCTTTTTCCTCTTTGAGTGTGTCCTATGGTTGTTGGCCTCCCTTAACTACAACTTCAGTTATTTTCCCAATCATTGGACAATTGATTTCCCCAACTTGAAAATAGTATGGATCTCCAAGTCCTCTTGATGTACAATTATTTTGCCATTGCTCTGATCTCTATCGGATGTCCTTGTGGTCTTCATAGTCTGCATTTCTTGATTGATTGAGTGTCGTGCTCCTACACCACAAACCAACATTGAGCCAAACTTACACATTGTATTTTTCACTTTCTTGATGCTTTTCAGATTCTCATCTAGTTGTTGAAGTTTCAAGTTAGCAAGATCATATGAATGATCTTTCTTCACAAATTTCCATCCTACGTCAACTGTAACACAAGGTACACTTTCTGGTCTATTGGATTGATAAAATTTGTGAGCCATTACCCTCAGTACAAAATCTAGATTTGGATATGTGATGGTGGAAATCAACATTCCTCTCTTGTTCGATTTTGACGAAGTATTTGTCTTAATCACTTCTCTCCCTTGGCACCAAATAGATTTTGCAGTGACTCAATGGATAATTTGTTTAGTAATAAAAATTGGTCCTCCTTCTAACCATAGATTCATGTCATGCACATGACTCAAGACTATTTTGATCCATTCTTCTATGAAAACCTTCAGTAAATTTAGGGTAAGAGTTCAACCTTTTATCGTAAAATGTTTATGTTCCTCCTTTAGTTTTCCATCAACACAAAGCTTCTCATATGTGTTTCACAATTCAATGAATCCTATTTCACCAATTTTGCGCACATAACAAAATCTAACATCATCAATTAAGATTACCATAGGACTGATGACAAGGCTCTAGATGCGTCACCTTTAACTACTATCACAGGGTATGAACTTAGGTGGATTGCAAGCTTCATTATGAACCAAATGATTGTCACTAACCTTGGATGATGCCCCTTATTCCATTATAGTGGAATTTGATGCTATTGTTCATGTTCAAGGTTTGATCTTCTAGCTCTACTTCACTCGGTAGCAATACGACCCCTAAATCACACTCGATTGTTGAAAGCACACTGTGAAATCTTGACTCAAATTGCTTCTTGATAGTATGGAATTACTCTAGCTCTTTGATCTTTTGAAAACTTGAATGCATGGTGTGTGAAATGATCGATGAGATCCATTATAAAGGTTAAAACATTCAAATTATGGCATCTTTAATGTGTCATACTTATAGTGGGTGTGCCACAATTGTCTCAACGATCTCTATGAAACTTGAAAAACATAATTTAGTTTTGCTTAGTCTATGCCACTACAGTTTTCAGCTCAATCCATTTTCCAACTCAATCACTGTAACAACTTGGTGCTTACTAGTACTCCAATACTGGCACTCGGTCATCGCAAGGTATTCAACTTGGCTCTAGAATACAAAACTTCATATTTGTCCTCATGCATCTCATATCATGTTGACTTGGAATTTTATGCAAACAATCTTAAGAAATGATGTATGATACAACAATTTGAAAGACAATTCCATACATACCCCTTTATCTAGTTTGAGGTGGGGGAATCACCTAATCCATTGGATTAGGTGATCAAAAATTCACCGTATTCATTGTTGCTTCCATCAAATTTCTTCTTCTAGGTTTGATTCATCTAAATTCTTGCTTCTTCTGCATTGAATTTTGCTTTTCCATTATTCTCTTGAACATTAGTTGTTAGTGCTTGGTTCATACAGTCTCTACTTAGGTAACCTTCTGATAATGAAAACAAACTGGGCCAAAGTTCCTTCAGTTTCCTAATCTTCCTCTAAGATGTATCCTTGCACAATTTGTTGCAACGTGTCCACAGTTTCCACAAAATTGACAATTAACCCAAGTATTATAATCCCAATTTATGGTAATACCTTGCCTATGATTTTTTCCTTGATCTTTGCGTGTCCAATTGTTCTTTCCTTTAGATATGCAATCCTGAGTCTTATGACCATACTTCTAACATGTGTGACAATAGCCTTCAAATCTAGACGTGTCTTGTGTTTTATTGATCTTTGATCTACATTCATGTGCTCGGTGTCCATACTTATTGCAATTAAAATAATTTCCATCAAATTGGGGTTTAAGATTTGACTTACCAATTTTTCTCCTACAAACATTTGTTGCATGACCTAGTTTTCTATAGTGATAACATGTAGACTTCTTGTTCTTTGGTTTTGCAATCACATTTCTCTATTCTCCTTGCTTTGATGAATCTCCTTTCTTGACACCTGATAAGAACTTGACATAGCCTAATCTAGAAGCGTCATGAGGTCTCCTTAATGCTTTCAACAATTCATTAAAAAATATCATAGCCTCTTTAGGTTTTTTTATCCACCTTTCTAGTGATCTCACGAGTAGCACTTAGCAATTGATTGACCATGTCAAATTGATTGCAAGTCACTCTATGTACCTCCTTGATCCTTTCATCAATACTAGTAGCCATCTACCTTTTTATCTTCATCAGCCATCTCCTTGTATTCTTCAACTTTCTTCTTTTGATCATTTAATTCACGTAGCCTTATTGATTGCATTTTATGTTATCTTTTCAATGCCCTTACTTCTTCACTCAAAATGTTGTTCTTCTCCAATAGATCTACTATGGTTACATTAGATTCACTAGATTTGCTATTATCAAATAACTCTTCAATAGTTTCTTCTTTGTATTGTGTGTCATTTTTTTGAATTGCAATTTATTTCTCTCTCTTCATGGATTTCCTCAAAGTACCCTTTGCAATCATAACTTGTTCAAATGCAAATTGAACACCAAGCTTTTGATTTTCAATGATCTTTCCCAATTTGTAGGCTTTCAATTTCCAAGATCTTTAACTCCCAAGTGGTTAGACTTCTGCCAAGAGAACATTGCTCTAATACCAATTGTTGGAAATATAATAGGGAAAGTATGATACTAAGAGGGGGGAATTATAAAACTTTAACACAAAAACATGAACCATATTTGATAGCTCCATCATAAAATATTAACCTTATATCAAATCAAACATATCCTACAATGTAAACCAAATCTAACATCTAATAACACGATTCACACATAAGCAATAACTCAAAACATGACACCCATATGGTAATGCAAAAACTGTCCAAGGTGAAGATAAAATTGCAGTAGGGATGACACCCACAAAGATCTTAACTACTGCAACAATAAAGTGTGAATGTTAAGGCTACAAAGTTTGATCACTTCTGATGATCTAATATCTAAGAGGCCTCCCCTGTTAAGAGCTTACAAGATTGTTAGGTCTACCTTGATTAAAGGGTTTTACATAACAACCAAGTGACTACTTTTTTAGGAGATTTATAAAGGCTTGTTAAGACCACTTTATTAGGAGATTTACCCTAAAACACTTGTTAGAATGTATCAGTACCCGATCCTTCAATACATACTTCAATGCTAATAATAGATCTCCTCTATCCAATCTAATATCACCTCTCTGTGATAGATCTTCAATGACTCCTCACTATACTACTCACTCACCTATGTCTTTCACGTCTGATTCACCTCAAAACTTTGCATACAAATTGCTAATTCACAACCTCTCAATCACATACATGAATTAGGTCTAAAAACCCTCCTTAAATAGTTGTTCAATGAAGCTTATAGATCATGATCAACGATATAGATCCATCCCCTTTTCCACTTATTCATTCTAATTTTTTGGTTGGTGGATTACCATTAATTGGGATTAATGATCTTCAACAATATGTGTAATCAACTCCTTGATTAACTCCTCGATCTGTGAAACACGCTTCCAACTTGAAAAAAATAGTTTACATAATTTTTTGTGCCATTAAAAACTCATATACAAAAATTATCTTTTGTGACACTAATAATCTTTTGATGCTCAGTCATACCTGCTCTTCATGTTGTCCCTTGACGTTAACTCTTCTTTGTATCTACTGAAAGTCTCTCTATCTTGCTCGACATTCATTGCATCCTGAATCCTTCAACATTAACTAAATTGTTCCTTCTCTAAGTTGTTTGACATCTATTGTAGCTTGGCACTAACTGAAGTATTCAATGACTCTTATGTGTATTCTAACTAGCGCTTAATATGAACTAATTATGTACATTTCACTATTATATTTTCCCAACCTATATAGTGGCTTAGTCACATTATTGACTGACCAACATTGCCTAGATAATGACTAAGTGTTTTGCATTAATTGGCAATACTAAAATCATCTTTAGGGTCAATACCTCACTCTATGACACAAATTCCTCATCATCCTCAAATTATTCAATCACTACCACATCCTCTTTGTTTTCAATCTCTAAGAAATCTCGTTGCCAAGGCATCCAATTTTACATCATGCTTGTATTTGAAAATCCATACTACATCTTAGTCCATATTAACACAAAATGGGCCCACCAAATCAGTAGGCCTTTGATGAAGTTAGACTTAAATTATTATTTCTATTTGGATAATAATAATAATTTCAAACTCTACTTATTAATCTACATTTTTTAAAAAGCAATTAAAATGATTTTTTTTACCATTTTATTTTATTTTGTAAGTAAGAAAGAGAAGAAATTTGTTAGGAACCTGTGTGTTCCTTCTGTTTATTTTGTTAGAGTAGTGTTGTTGGACGCATATGCTTTGTAAGTCGTCTCGTGAGTATATTTTTTTATCCCACATGCATAGGTAGTATTACTTTTCTAGATCGTACCCAGTATATAAGAATAGGTTGAGGCCCTTGATGGGCACGGACGAATTTATTGTATTGAGCTTGCTCAAAGGAGGTTACCCCCTCGAAGTGGCCTGCGATCAGTAGATTCATTCTGAGTTCTGCTATCACTTTGTATTCTGTTATTTCGAGCATTCTCACGATATTGCTATAAGGAGGTTCTTCACATCTGGTATCAGAGCACTCTCTTGGGCTCGCTGGGTGGAAATTACATCAAATTTTTTTTTCTGTCGTGGCCTTCAGGTTCCTCTTACTTCTAATATCTCTTGTTATTGCAATAACTCTTTTCAGTTGTTCTGTTTGTGAGTGAATTTTTCTAAGTCGACTGTTCAAAAAAAAAAAAAAAAGAGTAAAATTTTTTCTGTTTTTTAGTCGTAGCTTCCTTGTTTGTTTTCTGTTTCTGCTCATACTTCCGCAGAACGTCTGCAATATCATTTCGCATACTTCCTTCCTTGGCGACCCAACCCCAAATTTTACATATCAAAGCCCTAAATCCCTCATTTATCTAATTTTAGGGTTTGCCCTATCTTTTTCACCTCTCATCCAATCGTCACCAAACTGAGCCACAAGATTCAATTCCTCATTTTGCTCCCTTATCCCTCTTGGACTGTTCGCCTCATTTCGCCTCCCTACCCTTGAAACCCTCATTTTTCTTTTTCCCTTATCCCTAGATAGTCTCCCACCACCCGTCGAACACCCATTTCCTATATGAGTTTTACCCAAATCCAAGTTTGCCGTAACTAAAAAAGTTTTTGTTTCTCATCTTCTACCCATTCCAAAAAAAAAAAAAAAATAATTTAAAAAAAAAAAAAAAAAAAAAAAAACCTTGTTTTATGGTTGTTACGCGTACAGGAGCAAAAATCATGGAAGAGGAAATTGCATCCCTCAAAACCAAACTTCAAGATCTGGATGACAAAATTTCGGGTCTTAACTTTCAGCAGTCAGCCATGAGCCGAAACCATTCAGGAGATACTGGGTCCTCTTCTGGCAATTTCCGTGGACCAAAGCTTGATTTTCCACGCTTCGATGGTTCTGATCCGACTGGATGGATCTATAGGGCAGAGCAGTATTTCAGCTTGCATAATACTTTGGATAACCACAAAGTCCCCCTTGCATCTTTTCATTTGGAACATGAAGCTCTTCAATGGTTCCGTTGGTACATCAAGGCTAATGTAGGCCCAACGTGGAGCGAATTGTGCACCCTCATTTTGGAGCGCTTTGGCCCTAGTTCCTTTGATGATTTCACAGGAGCACTCACTAAACTGCGTCAAATAGGCACTGTAAGAGAATACCAGACAGAGTTTGAAAAATTAGCTAATCACACAGAGGGCTTGTCTGATGAATTCTTCCGTAGTTGTTTTGTCAGTGGTCTGAAGGATGCACTTCGCTCAGAAGTCAAAATGTTTCGACCTACTACAATGATGGAAGCCCTTGGGTTGGCTAAGTTAGCGGAAGACAAGATTAGTGCTCTACAACGCTCCAGATCTAATTTTGTTCCATTCAGAAATACAGGTTCTCACAACCCTCCAGTCATACCAGCTCCCAGAACTACTCCGATCAAGCACTTGTCTGAAACAGAGATGCGAGTCAGGCGAGACAAAGGGCTTTGTTATAATTGTGATGAGAAATGGTCTCGGGGCCATAGATGTGTTCAGCAAAAGCTCTATCTCTTGGATGTGGATTCTCCACCGGAACTGGAAGAATATGTAGATGCTCAGGAAACAGTGGATGATGCGGTTGAGCCTCACCAGCCTGAACCTCCTTCACCAGAAGCTCCACCAGAGATATCTGTCCATGCTTTGGCAGGAGTCACTACTCCACAAACCATGCGGGTCCAGGGTTTCTTCAAGAAGATCCCTCTTACTATACTCATTGATTCTGGTAGCACTCATAACTTCATTGATCCACGAATAGCCAAACAGGCTGATTGCTTTATCCATCCCTGCTCTAGCTTTGAAGTCATGATTGCCAATGGGGGCACTTTACCTTGTAAAGGGAAATGTCGCAATGTGCGTCTCTCTATTGGAGATTATAACATGCGCTCTAACATGTTTGCCTTACCCTTAGGTGGCTGTGATGTGGTTTTGGGTGCCCAATGGTTACGCACTCTTGGCCCCATTCTCTGGGATTTTGCTGAACTTTGGATGCAGTTTTCAGCCGAGGGGCACCAACACACTTTGAAAGGCTTACAACCAGGGTCTCTCAGCATCATCAGTTCACACCGTATGGAAAAACTTCTTAAGAAGAATTCACATGGTGTCATCGCTCAGCTCCATTCCATTCAGATGCAGCCATCAGCAGTCTCTAGCACTCCTGCCGATCTCCAACACATTTTGGACAAGTATTCTGGTATATTTGCTGAACCTGTGGGATTACCTCCTTCTCGTCCAGAGGACCACCGTATTCAGCTCCTTCCTGGCAGTGTTCCGCCCAACATCAGGCCCTACCGCTACCCATTTCATCAGAAGACCGAAATCGAGATACTTGTCCGTGACTTGCTGAAGCAAGGTATTATTCGCCCTAGTACCAGTTCCTTTTCTTCTCCAGTTCTGCTTGTTCGCAAAAAAGATGGGTCATGGCGACTCTGCATTGATTTCCGAGCACTTAATCATCTCACTATAAAGGACAAGTTTCCCATTCCAGTTGTTGATGAACTTCTTGATGAACTTCATGGGGCTCATTTTTTCTCCAAGTTAGATCTTCGTTCTGGGTATCATCAAATTCAGGTTAATGAGGAGGATATACCTAAAACTGCCTTCCGCACACATGATGGTCACTATGAATTTTTAGTCATGCCCTTTGGCCTCACGAATGCTCCTTCAACATTTCAGGCAGTGATGAATAACATATTTCGACCATACCTCCGGAAATTCATTCTGGTCTTCTTTGATGATATCCTCATATATAGCAAAACTTGGGCTGAGCATCTCCATCATCTGGA
The DNA here is from genome assembly GCA_028749045.1 of Cupressus sempervirens. Taxonomy (NCBI): domain Eukaryota; kingdom Viridiplantae; phylum Streptophyta; class Pinopsida; order Cupressales; family Cupressaceae; genus Cupressus; species Cupressus sempervirens. The sequence goes on from CM053788.1 coordinate 146,708,143, forward strand.
GCTTGTCTTGCAACTTCTCTCTGATCATCAACTCTGTGCAAAACTATCTAAATGTGTGTTTGGCCAGGAGGAAGTGGAGTATCTCGGGCATATTGTTGCACACCATGGAGTGCGGGTGGATCCTACAAAAATAGATGCCATGAAAACTTGGCCGCATCCTAAAACTCTCAAGAGCCTTCGGGGTTTTTTGGGGTTGACTGGCTACTACCGCAAGTTTGTCAAAGATTACGAGAAAATTGCAGCACCATTGACAGCTCTGTTAAAAAAGGATGCCTTCTCCTGGACCCCTGTTGCTGAGACTGCATTTGAACAACTGAAACAGGCTATGTGCAGTACACCTGTTCTCGCGATGCCAGATTTTTCCAAACCCTTCACTATTGAGAGTGATGCTTGCGGCAATGGATTGGGTGCTGTTCTCCTGCAAGATGACCATCCTATTGCGTTCACTAGCAAAGCCCTCTCTGGTAAGAATCTAGCCCTCTCTACTTATGAAAAAGAAATGATGGCTATTTTGCATGATGTACAGAAGTGGCGGCCATACCTCTTAGGGAGTCATTTTTGCATCAGAACCGATCACCAAAGTCTGAAATACTTCCTGGAACAACGAGTATCCTCTCCTACACAACAGAAATGGGTCAGCAAACTCATGGGGTATGATTATGAGATCACCTACAAGAAGGGTAAGGAGAATATTGTGGCAGATGCTCTTTCTCGCACATTTGATAATCAAGCTTCCCTTTCCGCTATTTCTATGCCCATTCCCAATTGGTTAGCATCTGTTCAGCAGGGCTATGACAGTGACTCTTCTTTATCTCAAATCATTCACCAGCTAGCCAATAATCCTTCTGCTATACCACATTATTCTTGGGATGGTGCTTCTCTTCGATACAAGGGTCGGCTAGTGCTTCCTCAGAACCCAGCTCTACATCAGGCTATTTTTTATGAACTCCATGCTTCTCCTTCAGCAGGGCACTCAAGCTTCCTCAAAACTTATGAGCGAGCAAGGAGAAACTTCTTTTGGAAAGGGATGAAACAGACGATTCATCAGATGGTGGCTGAATGTGATACTTGCCAACGCCACAAGGGTGAAACGACCCTCCTTCCTGGCTTGCTCGAACCATTGCCCATCCCTACACGGATTTGGACTGATATTTCTATGGATTTCATTGAAGGGCTTCCTAAATCCGGTGGCAAGACAGTGATCTTGGTTGTGGTTGATCGTCTCTCGAAATATAGTCATTTTTGTGCCCTCAGCCACCCCTATACTGCCTCCTCTGTTGCACAAATCTTCATGGACCAGATATTTCGTCTTCATGGACTCCCTTCTTCCATTGTCTCTGATCGTGATGCAACTTTTACCGGTCATTTTTGGACTGAACCGTTTCAGAAAACTGGCACCAAACTGAAGATGAGTTCGGGCTATCACCCACAAACTGATGGTCAAACTGAAATTGTCAATAAATGCTTGGAAACTTATCTTCGTTGCTTCACTTCCGAACAGCAACATCAGTGGGCCAAGTGGCTCCCTTTAGCTGAATGGTGGTACAATACCTCTTACCACACTGCCTCTAAAATGACTCCATATGAAGCAGTCTATGGTCAGGCACCTCCAGTGCTCCTTCCCTACACTCCCAACAGCTCACCAGTCCAGGCAGTTGACATAGTTCTCCGCAGCAGGGATCAGATTCTTCGTACCTTACAGGATAATCTTCACATGGCCCGTAATCGGATGAAACAGCAAGCAGATCAACACCGTTCTGAGCGCTCATTTCAAGTTGGGGATATGGTTTTTCTTCGTCTACAGCCATACAAACAATCCTCCCTAAAGCTGAAAGGGCGTCATAAGCTGGCCCCAAAATTTTATGGGCCTTATAAGGTTCTACAGAAGATTGGTTCAGTTGCTTATAAACTGGAACTTCCTCCTTCTTCCCGCATTCATCCAGTCTTTCATGTTTCTTGTCTAAAGAAAGTTCTGGGTACCACTGTCAGAGCACAAACTACTCTCCCTGAAATGGATACGGAAGGATCCATTATCCTGGAGCCGGTGGCAATCATTGACCAGCGCACTCGCCAGCTTCGCTCTCGCTCCATCTCTGAGGTCTTGATTCAGTGGCATGGCATGCAACCAGAGGATGCTACCTGGGAACCCCTTCTTCAGATTCAACAACAATTTCCACACCTTAAGCTTTGAGGACAAAGCTTTTTTCTAAGGGAGAGGGGATGTTAGGAACCTGTGTGTTCCTTCTGTTTATTTTGTTAGAGTAGTGTTGTTGGACGCATATGCTTTGTAAGTCGTCCCGTGAGTATATTTTTTTATCCCACATGCATAGGTAGTATTACTTTTCTAGATCGTACCCAGTATATAAGAATAGGTTGAGGCCCTTGATGGGCACGGACGAATTTATTGTATTGAGCTTGCTCAAAGGAGGTTACCCCCTCGAAGTGGCCTGCGATCAGTAGATTCATTCTGAGTTCTGCTATCACTTTGTATTCTGTTATTTCGAGCATTCTCACGATATTGCTATAAGGAGGTTCTTCACAAAATTTCATAAGCGACAATTGAATGTGTGATTGCAAACGTGATAATATATTATATTTCACAATAATTAAAATCATCTATTAAAAAAATAGTTTATACATTTACAAATTCATTTTTAAAAAATTTAAATTACATAATAATCTTTTTAAAATGAAAAATTGAGTCTTTAATAGACAAGAGTTCATAACACAATGCTAACTCGTAAGCCTCCCATTTGGGAGGTCTTGGGTTCAAGTCTACTCGAGCTTAACATCTACTAATAAATTAATTTCAAAGAATAATATTAATTAGTCTAAGCTTTGACCCATTATCAATAAAAAGAAAATAAAATGAGCCTCTAATATTTTTTTAAAAACTATGTTTTGAAATTTTGAAAAGATAGCAATTTAATATCAACCTGTAAAAAAAGACATTAAAAACAAATAAAAATTAAACAAAACAATAACCCCAAACATGAAAATTCCTTGATTTAAAGCAAGTTCCTAAAATTATTGACAAAACTCAAAAATATATTAGCAATTTGTAAAACTCTAAAATATGCCTCTAAATGAATTGGAGTATGCAAAATAGGAGCGGAAGCCACATTTTTTGCTAGCTTATTTTCTATTTTCAATTAGAATAATCGGTAAATTTTCATTTTGGATGAACTGTTTTGTTTCTTAGAATGATTGGTAAAACATTCACTTATTTAATTTTTAAATTGTTTTTTTACTATTTTTAACATTCATTTATTTACCAATATTTTTATAAGAATTTAAATTTTTTACTTTTGAATATTTGAACATATTTTTGCTTTTGACATCGAGGGCAAAATATTGCAATGTCTTTGTGGAAGCTACGAGCCTTGATACAAAGGGAATCAATTTGGATAGGAATCTTTCTAATCAGGAAGTGGAAGAATTTGTGGATACGACTAAAGAGCGTAATAGGTTGGTTAAAATTGGTAATTCCTATTTTAGCCCTAGTTCCATATCTCATCCTTGGAGTTTTGTCATGTTCATAGTTATTGAATACTTAACTTTGGATGGTCGCTTTACTAAGATATTTGGGTACCATTTTATGTTGGTAAACCATTCTAGGCATAGGGTAAGGCTTAATCTTCCCTTCTACCTTAGGCAATTGTTGGGTAATACAATTTTAGCTATTCAGAATGATCTTGGGGGTGACCATGCTTGTCATGAGGGCTTAATGGTTCTAGTTATGAAACTCCTCAAATCCAAAAAAGTGGACAGACCCCATTGTAGTAAGAAAACCCTGGAGTGTGAGACTAAGGGGAGTGAACAGGATGAGGGCTATGATGAGGATACTGAGGATGAGGTTGCAGAGATAGAGGTTAAGAAGAGGAAAAAGATTGATCCTAGGAGCTTGTCTAGGAAGAAAAGGAAGATTAAGGAGGTTGAATTTGAGATGGATACAAATTCTGAAGAGGAGTTGGAAGAGGGTAATGGGAAAAGTGGCATCGTTGGTATGGTTACTAGAAACAAGGGCAAGAATATGGACAAGTTTTTAAACATACCTTATGATGATGAACCTTTGATTAAGAGGATGGAGTGAAAAGGGGAGAATACACTTTCTCAAGAGAAGGCTGATATTAAAGTGCCTGAGGAGACTGATTATGAAAGAGACAATTTGGGTGGGGTTGAGATTACCTAAGTCATAACAAGGACAATGAAGTCCAAGGGATTTTAAAAGGGATCTTTGGTAATCTAGGGCTAATGAAGAAGGACATTAGTAGTTTGAAGTAGTAGATGCATGACATTTTCAGAGAGTTTGATCAGCTCAACAAAACTACTAGAGGGGAGAGAACTTTGGGACAACATATTGATAGACTTTTGGAGGTGATTAGTAATGTTGAAGGGGTTAAGAATCGTATGAACCATGTTCCACCCCTAGAAGCCAAGATCAGAGCTTTGGATTAGTTGAATAAAGATTTCTAGAAAAGCTTAGATGGCCTAGATAATAGATGGTTAATATGGAGAAGACGGTTAAGAAACTGGCTAATTAGAATTGTTCTATTCTAAAGATTGTGGTGGACAACATTAATACTCTTCTAAACAAATTTGAACAGGGGAAAAGGTCAAGGCTCCAAGGATATGAAAGATGACCATGGACCTAACAAGCATACTAGGGCTAATTCAAAAAAGATTGAGGTTGTCAAAGCCAAAGATATGGATGATTTGAAGGCCTCTACAGATAACATGAACATCCTTGCACACTAGGCAACCGATTTACTGAAGACCCTGTAGCTAGTTCTGTGTTATCTTTTTGCTTTCTTTTTGCTATTTTTTCCTGCTAGTTGTTTTATGGCTACATGTTTTAGCTAGTTCTATTCTTAGGTGATGATGCAAAGTTCTTCTAGGTTTTTCAACTATTGTTATTATGTTCCTATGTAAAGGTTTTGGGTCCTTTAAAACCTATTTTTACTTAATAAAAACAATTGATTTTTTTTTCCCAACGTAAATTTACTAAACATACATGTGGTGACCCCATCACGTTACGAAAGGGACCCTTTCAACTAATCTCAAAAATTAATGATGCATAGTTAACAAACCAATGAAGAGTGTGCACATGGCATTAGCCAACTCAACAGTACATGAGTCCCTCAATCATTTCCTTTCTATACACATATAAAAGAAGTCAACATGACATCAACTCACTGACCAAGGCCAACATTGACACCAAATGATATTCCACCAATTGCTTGGTCATTACACATTAGAATAATTTGCATCATTAGAAAATTGCATTCCATATATCAAAATCAAAAAATACAAAAACAATTGTTGTTAAATTTGTTTTTGTGGTCTTCAAATGATCAAACCAACAAAGATTATCTTGTAAAAAAACACATAAGTCTTCAATTGAGCTACTCAAGTGGTTGACAAACAACCTAAAGGAACCTTGGGAATGATCTCATCATTCATTCAAGAGAAGGAATTACATCTTTGTACCCTACTGTGACATTGTGCAAATACACACTCAATAATACACAAATTATACATGCAATGCACATTATTAGATTCATTCTTATTGATTAGAAAAAAGAGAGTTTTGAATGAGTCTTTCATAATCAATCATGATTTATCTTGGGAGAAAAGTCTCAAAAGGGTGTATATAAATTGCTCAACTCAACTAAGCCTAAGAGTGCACAATGTCCCACTATGACAATTCCATCTCTTTCAATGGCCTGCTTATCTTAGAGAATCAATAAATTATAATTTCATTACTTGATTCCTCCATTTATTTTGATTGATTACAAGGTGAGACACCTATATATGAGCAATATAGTCACAAAAAATTATTAACAGTTGTTATCATCTTAAGTGTATACTTATGTTTATTCTTATTTTTATATTTACCCTTCAAGATTGTATGATCATGCTCTAATACAAATTATAATGACCCCTAATAGGGACTTACTTAATTACTAATTTACACTTCAATAATAATTAATCTATATTTATATATAGCAATACTAATTCATATTCATATATCTAACAAGAGACACAAGCATCAAATTTCATGTCTTTTGCACAATATTTTTATGAGAAGGATATTGTGAAATGAGAACGCGTTGAAGGTGGAGTGAATTGTAATCTTCCCAATTAATTGTACATAATACCCCTCCTTTTCTATCATTGTAGACTTAGTTGTTAAAGTTCTATATGATTCTTCTATAGATGTGTTATCTCTTATTTAATATTTGAAATGCAATACTTTGATATGTTGAGTAATTTATTATGTCAGACTGTAACAATTTCCTTCTTGTAGTGACGTTGCTTTAATTTCTATCAATTAGTTAATGATATTACTTTTATGATGTTGTCATATGGTGTATCTTAGAAAGAAGTTTATTACATCCTTATCATGATGAGATGTTCATATTCGAATACAATGTTATTTATATTTAGGATTTAGTATTATACTTACCCATACTTGTACATGTATGGTGTGAGTATATTTTATATTTATGTTTAACATGTCAGATATGGTTGGGGAAGGGAGTCACAATGACCTGCTAGTTGAGATCTACACGATGTACCACTCTCCGTCATTGCATATTTAGCTTAGATATATATGCACATGTACATGCTCATCTTTTATATAGATTTGTAAGTATTAGATATTGACTTTCCTAAATTGCCAAGATGAGCATGCCTTATCGCAATAACTCAACCGAAAGAATGAGGAGATAATGTTCAAGTCCAATCCTAGCCATAACCTAATTACTTGTCCTGAGAAGGAGGGCATATATATGATTGTCTACCCTTTTTAAACTTATGAGTTTATCTTTACATGTGTTGTTTGATTTTGAGCTTTGGTTAATTTTGGTAATGTTATTTTAATGTGGATTTGGCTATGTGATTTATTTGGTAAATGATTTCGTTATAATATTTGGGTTAATTTTAGGTAAGAGCTTACAACACAATGGTAACTTGTAGCCTCTCATGTGTGAGGTCTTGGGATCGAGTCTACTCAAGCTTAACACATAAAATTAATTAGCTACAACAAATAATAATAACAAATCTAGGGTTCGGTCCATTATTGATAAAAAAATATTTGGGTTAATCTTATAATATTGAGGATTATTAAATATTATTTATTTTATAAAAAAATTAAAATATTAGTATATTTAATTAATTTAAAACTAATTAAATATGTGCTTTAATTAAAAATACTTAGTTTAGAGGTCTAGTTTGGAATTTTTTTTAAAGAGAAATTGAAATATAATGATATTTAATTAATTAGAAGTTAATTAAATATGTGCTTTAGTTTAAAAGATTTAATTTAAACGTCTAATTAAGAAGTTGGATAAAAAGAATTAAAAGATTAAGGATTTAATATTTATTTATTATAATTATTTAGTTATTAATAATTAAATTAGAGTTGTATTTAAATAATAAACTTTAATTGTTATTGTTAATTTAAATAATAAACTACACTTTAAATAGTCTTTGTACTAATTAATAAAGTGGAGAAAAAGTAGATAAATAAAAGAATATTTTAATTAAAAAGTTCTTTAAGTGTGCACGAAAGGATTAAACAATTAAAATATTAATATTTTTAATAAAGTTAGTGACTTTTAAAATATTGGAAAATAGAAACCCTAGTTAGGGTTATGATTCTTTATTAGAGGGTTTGTAGTTCATTTGAGGGACACATAGGTTTGGCGAGAAAAATTTAGAATTGGAGCAAAAGAATTGTTGAAAGTTTTGAAGAGTTTGGATTTGCACGCATTCACAGATTGTCTCATATTTTAGCAATGGTTTTAAGGTAGGGTTTGAAAATCCACTGTAGAATTTTATTGAAAGATCTGTCTACTCTGTGTCTTCTTAGGTGCTTGCATAATGCTTATTAATTTATTGTATTGATTTTTGAATAAAGAATTATATTATAGATTTTGAAAAGGAAAACTTATTAATCAAGAAAACTTGATTGAAGAAAACTATAATTTTTTAAAGAAAATAATTATGACTGTATTTAAACAAAAACTGTTTCTAATATAAGAAAAATTCGATTATAGAAAATTGGAAGAAAACAACAAATTGAACAACCAAGGTTTCAACTTTAAATTTGTCATTAGATCCATGTTATTATCATGAATATTCTAAATAAAGATAAATTTTTTTATTATATCTAAAATAATTTGTTATTGTAAAAGTAAAAGATTAATTGAGAGGAAAGCATGTTGTAACTAAACTTATACATGCATGTGAAAACAAATATGCTAAAGATAGAAAGCTAAGTATATTATAGTTGCATGATTTGAGAGGTCAAAGACATGTGAAAATACTAATTGCATGTTTACTTTTGTTTTATAAAAATATAATATAATTTTTTAGATTTATTTAAAAAAATAATGATTAATTATTAATTTCACAAATTAAAAAAATTTGATAAAAAAATATTATTTATTTAATTTGAAAATTAAATAAATAAATGCTACTTATTTTCTTACAAGTGAGTTTTTAATACGAATTCTTTTTAAAACTATTAGTGGGTTACAACTTGTTATATATTTATTAATGCAAGTGGAGTTACAAATTAATAAATATATAATTGTGACGTAGTTATATTTTAAGACAAGTTATAATGGAGTTCACTATATAATTATCTATTTATGAATATTTAATATTGTGAGAGAATTTGTAAATAACTTAATTATAATTATAATTTTGAGTTTGAATTATCTCTAGTTGCATGATGAATTAAAGGACAAGTAAATATTAATATTAAACTTAAATAGAAGTCATATTAATATTTAGTTCTTGTCGTAGGCAGGTAACTAATGCATCCAATGGATGCCACTTTTTCCTAATTGGGTGAGCCAAACAAGTAATAGAGTTTTGTGCAAGTATTGTTTTTATATAATGTTTATATTTGGCATTTAATTATTTATTGTTTAATTTTATTTTTATTTCCTTTAAGTTCTATGCTCCTTGAATGAACATTTAGTTTTTACAATTTTTTTCTGGAACTTTTCATTTGCCAATGCTTTTTTATTTTGTGTTTTTTGGAAGCAGTGGATAAGAATGAAGACTAAAAACTTGTGCCTAGGAAAAGACACTTTCTACCATTTTGTGAGTTGTGGTTTGTCAACTTTATGTGATATAGACAAGTGCATTCAGTGAGAATGGTCTTAGTTGAAAATAGGCAATAAAGTACTGCTTGAAAAGAGCAATTACTCAATGTCCCTTGCCAATGTTTGACACTTTATCCTTAAATTGTGTGGATTGATCTTATCACATTTATTGACGCTTGTAAAAGCTTGGGAAATGTCATTAAATTTTGAAAATCCATACTGTCAAACTTGAGTGACAGGCATTGATATTTGCCTATAAAGAGTAGGTAAGGGGTTGTCTGTATTTGTATCCATTTTTTGGTTACATGAGAATGAAGGTATTGTGACGTTAAATTTTCACAAAATCTTACTATTGCAATGTATGTCTCCATTCACACACATATCCATTTGTTTGACTGAACAGTAGACGTAGTAAATTAGACAATCTTTTGTTCAGTGCAAGATCCCTTGAATAATAGTTGAATTCGATACGATCATTCTCAATATCAGTGTTCATAAGTAAGAAATAGAGATATGAGTGTACGTGTATGGTTATCGAACTTAGAGAAATTTGTAGAGTGCTTCATTCTTCTCAGGTAAGCAAATCTTCCTTTACGCATTTTGATTACCAATTTCCTTAAAATCTCTGATTTTTTTTCATATGTTTGTCAACGCATTTGTTTTCTTTGAGGTGTGGGATGCTTTTTGTTTAGAAGCCTTTGTATTTCCCAAAACAACTTCATTTTCAAAAAATTACAGCCTCCTTTTGATCCACATGCATTTCCCCTACCAAAGTCTTCAATGTCAAATAGAGTTTCCAGCATTCACCATGTCGTAGGTTGGACTTGCTGAGTCAGGGAACACCCAGAAAAATCTTTTGTTGAATGAAAAGCGAAGAGTTCAAAACCTATTACTTGCAACAACTGGTTACTTTCTGCCCTTCTGTGATAAAGTTCAACCATTTTTTCGATGAGATATTTCGCTTTTGCACAACTTCTTCTCCAACCCCTCTCCTGAGCCATAAGGGTTTACAAAAGGTACCCATATGCACTCCTATATATATGAGCCTACCTGATTCTCCAACTCCAGTTATGAGTTGATTCCTTTTTTTCAGGGATAGATAATATTATGGGAAGGTTCCTTGTTTAAGACCTAAAAGTGATGGTCTGGTGAACTGTAATTTTACTTTGATCTAAATTGGGAATGGACAATTTGAGAGCTAAGTTACTATTTTTGCTCAACCCATGTCACATTCAACATTCAATTTGTTAGGCAAACCGTTTTAGTTCGGATTCGTGGGAAATTCACTAAACGACTATGGAACTCATGGCAAATTTGTTTGTGCCATTTTGGCTTTCTTCAATGCGAGCCCAGAAATACTTTACAAACCTGTGTGCAACCTACAATAAAATTATGCGATTTAGACTTTCTACCAAAGTTTTTAAACTTTTTTTCGGTTGTGTGAGCTCTAAAACCTTGATTTATTTTTATAAATGTCTTGATTGAATGAAATAGTAAAAATTTTAAAGATCATTTACATTTTTCTTTATCATTATAATCAATAGATGGGGCTACAAAGTAGATATCTTTACAATTTTAAATGGAATTAAAAAAAATATAACCATTTAACTACTTAAATGTTCTTTGTTCATCATTAGCCTTGGCAATGGTAGATGTTCAATATCAAAAAAGGTTTTCTCTGTTTAATCCAATCACGCATAGGTCCAAGTGTTCATAAAGATATTAATGACAACTATTGGAATCCTCCATTCATCATGCCTTCATCACTTCATTCATTATGTCGTCATACCCTGTTTCTCAAGGGAAAATATTATTTGAAATCACTTCATTTGTCATGCCTTTTATAAAAAAAAATGGGGCAAAATTGTGGCTTCTCCACATGATTCCTTCTATATTTATTCATTGCTTGGATTATGTATGAAATAAGATTTCTTGATAAATTACGATTCATATGTGCTTTTAAAAAAATGAAATAATGCATTTCTTTCTTTCGTAACGATTCAATTTTTTATAAGAAAACTTATTCAAATTTAAGAAATGTACATTTTTATCAAAGAAAATAAATTCTCTACACTTCATTTAGTAAAGTATTTACTAATCACAATTTTTTTTTGTGGTAGCATGTCTCCATGTAGAAATAAGTTCACGTGAAGTTGAATTTTATGTCCGATTATAATAAGTGGAAGCTATGTTTATATTTTGAAGTAGAAATGCATTTGTAGGGATTTTTTAAAATTAGAATAGAGAAATAGGTAGTGTTAAATATTAGTTAGTGTGTGTACGATTTTTTTATATTTTTTATTAGATTATCTGTGTTAAATACTATTTTTTATTCTTTATTTTTCTTTGTTCTATTCTCTTTTGGTTTTGTGATAGATCATGTAGTTTGAATTAAAATATTGAAGAAATATTCTTATATATAAATTTACTAAGAGAAGAACACTATGTTTTCATCCTATATATCCTAGGTCTAACAAGGATTTAATTAGGTATTATATAGTTTATTGAAATATATTCAAACATATTACCTCTTAGGGTGGATAAGATTATAAAATAGGTTTTCTTTAATATGCAAAGATCATTTCTTTCTTTTTTTAATGCTAAATATGCATATGTCAAGAAATTGTAGACCAATAAGAATATCAAACATCATAGTAGTACACTATTTGGAACACATATATAGTAGTAGTAGTTGTGACATTATATTATTCTATTTAAAATGTCATAGAAACCAACAATGCAAAGAAGATTGTTAGTTGGAGTTTTTTTTGTGTCTTATATTGTTCTACATTACTGTTATTTATTGTTTACATTAAATATTAAAAAATATAATTAAAAACTTGGAAAACATTTATGATTACGAGTCAGAAATGAGAAAATTCAACACTCCATGTACACATAGCTTGTTTGCTGATTGAAATAGTGATTGGTAATTGTATATGTGCTAATGTTGTTTGACATTTGATTAGGAAACAATGACATCAATGTCCATTTTGAAATATTTAACCATCTAAAGGAGCTTCAATACTACAATTCCCTATCTAATTTTCAAATAAACTCTGCCAGATTTTGGTTATTGACAATGTGTGATCACATTTATATTCCAAGTCTAGGTGGTGATTGGGATTGTCCCTTGAGTGGTGCAATGGAATTAGCACATTTGGATAATGTATTTGTTATAGAATGCCTAAATGTTGAGAAATCATTGCACATTGTTGTTGGTGAAATTGTTTTGCAAAATAAATATGGAACAATACATTGTTTCAAAATTCCTTACCAATTGCATGGATATTTTTGAAAATGAGGAAATTGTAAATCAACTAGCAAATGGAAATGTGAAGGACGACTTTAGACCTCTTGAAGAATACAATGCATATACTAATGCATATGTAATAGAGATGAGTAATGCACCCATAAGTGACTTGTTCTCCATTGAAACTTTAAGTTCTTGTGCTTTTACGACCTGTGTGTATAATTCCCTAAAAATGCTATCAAAATTGAGTGCGAATTCGTTGTGGATCATGCATTACATGTTCATCATTCCCTATTTTCTGAGCAAGATGTATTGAGGATTGAAAATGCTTGTGACGCAATGATATTCCTACAAATGCATATGTCTCCTCCTATTTTTTTACCAAATCAGGTATTCTTTAGTCCATGTCATTGACACATACTGCATAGGGGGTTTGAGGCTTTAAATGTTATGGGAGATTTGAATGTCATTGATCAACATTTGACAGATAAATATACACAACGAATGAGTTGTGTAGTGAAAAAAATTCTTGTAAATAGATGTAATGATATTAAAACTATGTATTGTCATCTTCTTGTAACAAGGTGGACATTTCAAGTTAGTTTTGTTTACTTCAATGTGTCTTCATATATAATTATAGTAAATGGCTCTAGACAATGACACATTTGAATTAAAATGTAAGCTTATTGCATGCAAGCAATAATAATTTGACAATAAATTTTGCAAACCATTTAAAAATATATATAAGGAAGGAAGACATTAATCAAGGATCTATTCTTTTATAGATGATGTCTAATTACTGATTAATATACGTTTTTATGCTAATAATGTTGTACTTCAATGATTGCTATGTATTGTCATATCTTGTACTGAATTTTTTAAATAATTGATTATTTCCATATTGCAAAAGGATTAAAAAAATCATTTATTGAAACTTTGGAAATCTTACATGGCTCATAATATTCAATGTTTTGGATTTCAGGAGCTATTGGAGTGTGTTAGGAGTACTTCAATTTTTCAATAGATCTAATATCATCAGTTGCAACAATTTGGAATGTTTCCATACCAACTTTTCCAAATACAAGTTCAATTTTCACCTACACCTATATTGATAAAGTAGCGATTACTGCATCTAAAATCAAAATTCAATTTCACTTCTACTGGTATTATTTTTTCTGGACATTTATGTTTTCCATTTTTGTATCTTCTCTTGTGAATGTTTATATCATTTATGAGATATATCAACATTTTTTGGATTTAATTTTACATTGTTTAGATCCTACCAAATATAGTCGCAAATGAAATTACAAAGAGAAACTCTAGTTGTTTGGGGAAAAAAAATATTTTCAAAGTAGTGTGCTTGTCAGCAATGATGAACACTTTGACATTAACAAAGCACACTATGACTCAATTAGTTTATAAGATTGTATAAAACATATTAATCTTTGTGTTTGATTATGCCGTGATATAATTCAAATGCATTTATAGTTTGTGGAATCTAAGTTGTTTGCAATGCATTGATATTCTTCCAAATGCTTATGTGTGTCATTCTAGTTTCACCATATGTACCCATTACATTCTTGAGCATAATGCATTATAGTTCTAAATGTATGTAAATAGTAACAATGCACAAACTCCTCCTGCATTGTCTTAGTCTTTATTGTACATTTGACTAAAAGTTGTACCATTTATGTATATAAACATACACGTTAATTAGATTCGTATTACTTTCCCATCAACAATATTTCCACAAAAGAATAACATTGAAGTTAAGATATATCTTAGAATTCATTGATGCTTTGAAAAATCTAAGAGATGTTGCTCATTGTCGACATGGTTTGTCTCTCCACACTGTTTCAGTATGATTACTCTGAATGCATTAGGTACAATAAACTACCCAATAGATCATCTCTTTGAGTGTCCACAATCTAGTGTCCTTGAAAAAATCCTACAACTTCCAAGTGAATGCTAGAGAAAAATATTGGAAAGATATTTTTATGACAACCATGTTGCAATGTTTCCATATAATGGATGGGAAAACATTGACCCAATACCATAGACCAATCAAATTTGTATACTATTTCAATTCATGACAAATGGAGAATTGATTTACCTAAAATATCTAGTACGGGTATATATGGAAGCTCATATCATATTTCATTGTCAAGATATTATAATTCATTTCCCTTACAGAAATCACACGGCAAAATATTTGACCAATATTTTCAATCCAACATGCAAAACATTATTTTGTCAGCTATCACATTTAGGGCTACTATTGAAGGTGAGACACTTGTATGCATAATAAATCTTCTCATATCAAATCCAACTCTTTCACTTAAATGGATTATAAGACATGACAATATAGAGCTTGTAGGACAATAGTATGATGATGAAACAAGTGTCCTAACAACTAAAACCATAAAGCACCACTACTCATATCAATATTTATTTGTATTTGTGAATAGTGATATGGCTCCTGGCCTTCATCTTGTACTAGATATTGGAAGATGATGCATCCTAAATGGATGAATTAACTATTACCACATGACAATTGCCAGAAGTAAATACGTTTGATATATAAGATAAGGCTCCATTTTTTCGTGGGCTGAAAAATTCTAGTGCAATATGTATATACTCATTTGCATCTCAATAATGTATGCATATCTAAGTTTAGCTAAGAATATCTTTTGCTACTACAAATTGGTAACAATTTCATCAATTGCACTTGATATGTATATAATCAATTAAGCTATAGAAATAGATTGTTCTACCATTTCTACAATGAGAACTAGTGATCAAAGAATCAATTTCATGTAATGTTTTCATTCCATGAGAATAAATTTCTATTCATTTTTGTTTGTCCTTGAGATTTCTGTTACCATTCTATAAGATCTCCAATCCCATAAGTTTATCTTGCAATTTTTGTTTCTCCTTGAGATTTTTGTTGCCATTCTATAAGATCTCCAATCCCATAAGTTTATCTTGCAAGGTAGTAAATGATAACAAGAAAATCTTGAAAAGTCTACAAAATAAACAAATCAGAACCACACAAAATAGACTAACATGCTTGTAAACATCATGTCTCATATGTTGTTAATCCAATTATATGAGAGCATATTATGAGTATAATCTTGTTAGTTTGGAAGGTAATGATCTTTTCTCAATACATAAATTTCTTCTATAGAAATCTCACAGTTTACGAATAATGTGTCTTTTGCATTGCCCAGTGGTGAGGACCATATGGGAATTATGAATGTAATGAAAAGGTCAACCTTTATAGATAGACTTGTGATGGATCTGATAGCAATTTTGTAATTTAAGATACTTGCAACAGTATCTTGTTCAAAACTAAAGCAAAAGCATCAAAGTTCTCTTCTACATAGAGTCGTAATCTTATCCATGTCTACTTTTGCATAATATTGTTCATGATTTTTCATTTACTTCTTTCAACTTATGTGAATTAATAATTTTATTTATACAACTTTTTCAAATTCCTCCCTTGTTGAACCACATGGAGAATTTGAAGAGCAAGATGTAGGACTAAATATATAAACCAAATATGTTCTTCCATTTCACATTGACCCATAATCAACTTTCAAGTAGCTAGTTGAAGTGAATATATTCATGTGGCAGGGTTGGCACGTTTGAGGGAGATATTTGTTCTCTTCAAATTTTAGTCTTACATCAAAAGCCAATCAAGTTGATCGCAAGTATCTATGATAAATTCTCAGAAGACAATGGAACTTCTTAAAATAATATTGGGAATTGAACTATGTGCTCTCTTGGTTCTATTTTTCTCTATGAATGAAATACCTACTTTCATTTTATTGTTTTCTTTGAACATAATACTCTTCTATGTAATTCTTTGTGTATTTGAGAAATATATGTAATGTCCATAGCCATGAACAAATTTATAGATAATAAAGTAAACATTTTAACATTCAAATATAGTAAATGTTGATAATGTTATCATGACTATGTAGCCAAATGTAATGAATAAGTGCAAGTTGTAGTTAAAGTATTTTAAAATTATAAATTATGATGGTGTATACATTGTCATCATTCATTTATAAGTTGTCTTAAAGTATCAAGCATAATTGTATAGATATTTATGTTTCTTGTTTAACTTTGATAAAAAAATCCCCTTGGCAATAAACAACTAACCTTGTAGTTGTTATAACATAGGTGCTAACAATGTTTGAAAACAATGACTTTTCCCTGTTTCATCTATTCAAGTAATCTTGTTTATGTAAATTGTTTATTCTCTTTACAAAAGCAATCACAACCATGACTACTTTGACACCAATATCAATTGTTGATTTAGAGCACGAAGAGACATCAACTTTTTTTAATATTAAATATACCTCTTGGAAAGAGGAGAATCTTAATAGCACAAAAAGTACAAGGGTGTGAGGAGATGATGTTGGGGTTGCTATGTTGTACAGATAATGGACCCAGAGAGTAAATGACAATAATGGATTGGAACATGTTGGAAATGATTGAAATGATCATAAGAACAATTGTTGGAATAATATACGAAACTAGTAAAGAATGCCCTCAATCATTATTTTGTCATTGATGTCAAACTTGCTACTTGCAGGGATGACAATTGCTTTAGTGATCCAAATACTATCAATTAGTTGATTGTCAAGGTGGAGGAAATCAATAAGATGTAACTAGAACACCTAGAGAAAGGTTGA
This sequence comes from Cupressus sempervirens, assembly GCA_028749045.1. Lineage (NCBI taxonomy): Eukaryota > Viridiplantae > Streptophyta > Pinopsida > Cupressales > Cupressaceae > Cupressus > Cupressus sempervirens. Next base: position 146,725,221 of record CM053788.1, read on the forward strand.
AGTTATGATGTTGTAATGAAGTACAAGGATCCGTCAAGCCATTAATGAAATAGTGTATTGGATGACATACTAAAAGATACAAAGAATAAGCACACTGAAACATATCAAAGATCTAAGGTTTTAGCTAAGTATTTTGTAAAGCTCAAACTAAGTTTATTAGAGAGAAGGTGTAGAGCAAGCTAGTAAGAGCCGAGTAAATTCCTAGTTAAGTGCTGAGCAAGTTCAAGTGTTGAGCAAGTTCAAGTGCCGAGCAGAATCAAGTGCCAAGCAAGTATAGGTGCCGAGTAACACAGAGGTGTCGAGCACCAGTAACTCAATAATGCCGAGTTGCTGGATTATTTAGGAAATCGAAGATTCGTCAGATCTAAGCCGACAAAGTTGTTATCTAGAAATTTGTGAATTAAAAGGAAGATAAGAATGATGAGTTGGTGGCACAGAACACCATGTAGAACATTTTTAAGATACAATTGGCGAAGTTTCAAGAAGAAAACAAGATATGGGGTAGATACATTGTATCCTACCTAATCCATTTTGAAACCCTAAAATTGGAGAGGGAGATTTGAGCGGCAAAGGAAAATCAGACTTGTATATAAGAAGACATAAGTTAATGGAAAAATAGAGTGGAATAGAGGGGATAGTGAGAGAGAGAGTCATGGTCAAGCATAAAAGCATGAAATGCTGAAGAATGTGCTAAGGAGAAGATAACACAGGAACTCTGTTTGGATAGATGACCACAGGGATGATTGCATTGGCAGAATGAGTAAGAAGACTCAAGGAGACGAAGCTTGAGAGGGAGACAAGCAGTTAGATCTGAAGTGATTGAAGCCAAGCATAAGGATTGAACTGAAAGAGTGATCTGAAATCTGCAAAGTATGTTGTAAGTTATGTCAGATCAAAAGACCATTATCGTTACTTTCTAGCAATTGTAACAATAAGATAAATCCTATGGACTTAGGTTGGTTTAACGGCCATTAGATAAATCCTTTAACAGGGTGACATTCCAAGTGGATGTTCTAAAGACCTTTAACCAGGCCCATTCCTAATAGTTTGGTGAAATCCTCTAACAAGGTCACATTTAACAGTGTGTTGTAAGCCTTTAACAGGGCAGGCTCTTAACAAGGCATCACTTCAAAAGAGTGAGAATCAAGTAGCATGTTACTGATGGTTTTTCTCAAATTGGGTTTCCACGTAAATAATTGTGTCATGTGTTGATCTTGAATGTTTTATCTTTGCATGTTGATTTACAATAATTTGCTTATATGACTGATTTAAGTTTGAACATAGGAAAAGGGTATTAATAGGGCATTTGGACCTTGAATAACTGATTCACCCCCCCTCTCAGTTATTCTAAAGAATTCTAACAGAACATTTCGAACTCCTGAGCAAGCTGCAAATGCATATAGAAAAGAAACTCTCTCCATGAGAGGTGTAACAAAGTGTATAGACTGTCATAGAAAATTGTTGGGAGAAAATAGTGAAGCAATTCCTAGTGGTCAAATATTGACAATGACAAACTCTCTTAGTCAAAAGAAGCATAATTCAACACAAATAGAAAGCCTCATTTATGGATAGATGAATGATATCCCTCTGGCCAACTTCTTCCACTCAACATGCCTTGATGATATCCCATTTGATAGTATAGTAGTACATAATGCGCAATGTCTATTGACATTTATAGATATGAATCATTATCCACCTTAGCATAGTCAACATTTACAATGTCCAACAAAATTATCTGACTTGTATGAACCCAATTGTTGGCCACATTATAGTTATCCTCAACAAGAACCATTAAACACCAAAGATACCTAGAATCCACAATAAACATATCAACAAGAACCCATATCTGAACCATACAATACTTCAACCATTCATAAAATTCTTACTAGAAAGCCAAGATTAACATACAATTCCTATGTTGGAGATTCAAATTTTCTTCAAATAGCTATAGGAATTATCAAATCTAAAGATTTAGAATCCATAAAAGTACAAGGAAGCAGTGGTATATTGTCTAACCTTTTAGCACTTGTTATATTTATAATCATTGGACAACATTTCAAGTTGTAAACAAAAAATTAGTATAATGAGAACACAAGCTCGGTACATATGGTCATTTTGGTTTGGTACCATATCTGATTGTATCATTCCACAATCTACTATAGGAAATGATACCATAATATGGCCTACAAACAAATAAATCCTCCCATTGAATCCAAATAGCTCACTTGTACAGTGAAATCCATACAATTCTAATGTTAGTTTGTCAAACATTGAACATATTATGCACCCTCATAGAAGCGGTTGTACCTATGCAACAGATAGAAAAAGAATAAGCTCAACATGTGGTGATTTGAATGCTATAGACAATGTTGATAAGAAACACCTTGCACTATATGATGAAATTATTTTGGAAATGGGTGTTATAAAGTGCAAGGTATCCAAAATTGAGAGAATTGTAACTAATGTTGAAAACTATTTGTTGAATTGTCCCAATGGAATTATCCACCACTATGAAATGCCTCTAAATATATACATTTAACCTCAAAGGTAGTAGATTTATAATTGTATAAAAAAAAGTAGGTTACAGAGTAAGCAAGTTTATTGAACTTTAAAAAATATATTTTTCTACATTTGTAATGATGCTCTTGCAACGTTGCTAAGTATGAATGGTAAATTGTTGAGAAACATTAATATGAACATTCAGTACTTCTACAATTACAATAGACATAGACATTTAACATTTAAAAATATGATATATCATAATTTATGAGAAATGTAGTAGCCAACATCTTCAAATTGAGAGCATTATAACTAATATTGAAAATTGTTTATTTAATGGTGCCAATGGAACTATCCACACACTATGAAATGCCTCTAAACATATACATTTATGCTTGGACATAATATATTTAGAATTGTATAAAAAAGTAGCGTACAGAGTAAGCAAGTTTTTTGGACTTTTAGATTTTTTTATTTTTTATTTTCTAAATTTGCACTAATGCTCTTGCAACATTGCTCAGTATGAATAGTTAGTTTCTGAGACACATTAATATGTACATTCCATATTTCTAAAGTTACACTAGACATTTGACATTTTAAAATATGGTATATCATAATCTATGAGAAATGTACTTGCCAACATCTTCAAATAGAATTATAATATGAATAAAATCACCTTAACAATATGGCAATGCAATGATTACATATTCATGACTATGACATATAATGCTCCTATTCTTGTCTTAAGTCTTATATGTTTTTAATTTGTCATAATATTGAGATGTACTTTTCTTTTCTTTAAACAATTCCATTAAGATAATCTTAACAATGTAACTAATTTGGTTAAAGTAGTGTCAATTTTGAGACAATGCTAACATATATAATAATTAAAATATAAGGGTGTAAATGGAAAAAGATTAAAGTAGTGAACAATAATCAAAAGCATAAAACTTGGAAGCAGAGCATACTAATTTTAAAAAATTATGGTTGACATACAAGAAAACATAGGAGAGACATAAATTAAAGAAGACTTGCTATTTTGCTAAAAAGGATGTATTAGTAGATGTTGTAAGTATCAAGATGCAATATCAAAGTCAACCTTGCAGCATTGACAAAGAACTCGCAAAGCAAGGACTATCTAGATTGCAAGAGTTCAAATACAATGTTGGTGACTACTTATTTGACTCTGTTGTGTTTCTACTTGATTTCACAAAAACTTCTAGTCAATTGCGAAATGGGACAATAGATTAGTTTTGCAACTGTCTTCAAAAACAAGATCTAGAAGCACTTTACGCATATAGTCATGAATTGCATCCTCTTACTATAGAAGAACTCCACAATGTGAATACTTATTTGAGGAGAATGCATCTCCTTGCACAAGAAACAAACACAAGAAATGAAAATGGTTTATGGGGAGACATATTTTGTATACACTGGATGTCAAAGTGGTTAAATATTCATATCTCTATTTTCTCATTGACAACATGCAAGAAATACCTTGACTTCAATCAAAGTTTGATTGAAACTCGATATTATTTGCTATTTCATAATTCCAATCCATGAAACATACATTTTGAACCTCTGATTGAAATGCAAAGGTTGGAACGCATTTGCCATACTCTAAAATTGTACAAAATGAAAAAAGGGCAAATAAACATGCTATACAAAATCCAGTAATAAACAAGAAGAACCATGAGAACATATGTATCATAACAACATAGAAAGTGACCTAAATAGTTCGCAAAAAAGTTGTGTGACAAATTTAAGGTAGATCAAAAAATACATCCAAAAAGAAGCATATCATGTAACAAATACAATGAACAATCAAGTAAAAATACCTTTATTGATTATGAGAACAAGGGAAACCTCACAACACATCAAGAAAAGTAGAAAATTGAAAAGAAAAAGAGAAAAAGAAGGCAAACACAAATGACAACAATAGTAAGATATGAACTTGTAATACAGGACACACTAGAACATTCTTGTTAAGTTTGTGAGACTTTACAATTCAGGAAAGATATGAGACATCCAACAAATAAAATGAAAGATGTATATATAATCCTGAGAAAATGTAAATGGCCATCTCACACTTCCAACATATGTAAAATATGTTACAAATCTCTAAAGCAATCTACTCTTTGAAAATTTACAACACCTCAAAACATTTATAAAAATAAACCTTTGTGACATGTAACAGTGCTAACTCAATTAGAAGAAAGGTTTGTATCCTTGAGAATTTCCTTCGCACAAATATGAGAACTTGGATATGGAAGACTGCTAATTGGCTTGGTTGGGTCTATAATAAATGTCATTGCAAATCTAAACATTGTCCAAAAAGCACTTCCCCAAACAATAGATAACACATCAATTGTTGTAGTTTCTCTAAAGAGATGTCTTGAATATAGATGTTTTTCAAAAAGGAATGGTACAACCTCATATCATAATGCAAGATCTATATGAATTGATAGAAACATCATTGTATAAAGTAGAAAATGTAAGAATAAATGAATCATGGTTACAATTACATGAGGTAGAACAAGAATCTCAATCAGAGACAATGAAAACCAGACATACACATTGATACATGGATTTATAGGTGATAGAAGCATACACAACATGACTGATAAAATCATTGATTTAGCACCTGCACAAGAATTTTATCCAATAGGAAATTTCAAAGATAAACATTTTGAGGAAATGAACTTTCCAACCTTATTCTTTGGCGAGTCCTGTACTAGTCATACCTTTGAAAAATTAAGTTATCAAAGAGTTTCGCAATGGGAACTTCTAAAATCAAGTCATGAATTTGCACTACTCACAGCAAACCTATTTTTTAAAACAATTAAAATATTGATCCACCAAGTCCTCTCAACAATGTGGGTGAAAATTAGAAAGGTCAACTAAAAAATAGGAAACTAGTTGCCAAAGATGTGAAGAACAAACCTAAATTGGAAAAGATTTTGAAATCAAACATTGCTGCATAGATTTCAAGAGAACTAGAATATCTCCAAACTATTCCCAAATGCTAAAGAAAAAGGTTTTTAATATGATATGACAATTAGGTCCTCCCACCTTTTTCCTCACTTTTACAAGTGCTCAGAAAAATTGGGAACCATTATGAAACACTCTACTTAAGTTCTACAAAAAAACTAACAAGGAAACATACAATAGTAAAAGAAATGCTTACAATACTTGTGGCAAAGACACCCCTATATGTGAAGACCCTATCACATGTATAAAATACTACTAACATAGAGTACAACAACTGCTGAAATTAGTTTTCAATGATCACTTATTTTTTGGCAAAATTAATGACTTCTTCTCAGTCATTGAATTTCAAAATAGAGGGAATGAATATGATCATATGTTGATTTGGGTTGAAAATGCCCCAATTTATGACAGAGAGAAGAACAATGAAATAGTGAAATTCGTTGACAAAGTTACATAACCTATTGTGTAGACCACTTAGAGCCATCTTTAGAAAAATTACACAAGCATTACTACACAAAATGTTGTAAGAAGACATCAAAAATAAAATGTCGATACAACTTCCCAATACCTTCATTTCCACAAACAATGATACTAGATCCTTTAATGGAAAAAATAGAGTCACTATTAATACAAGTAAAAGATGTTTTCTTAATCTTGGAAAAAGATAACTATGATAGTTTATGGACATATGACATGTTTTCCGAAAAAAAACAATTAACAAACTCCAAATACATCGACTCAATAAGATCTACGTTAGACTGACCTACTCTATTTCTAAAAAGAAGACCTTGCAAAATTTGGAATAATAGTTTTTCAAAGACAATGCCTACATTATTGAAAGCAAATACAAACACACAATTTGTACTTAATGCATATGTTGCAGCTATGTGTCGTAGTTCATATATGGAAAAAGTTATTGATTAATTAAAATAGGTTTTACAGGGATCCTGAAACCCAAAAGTTTTTACAACATAACTGAAATAGAAATATAAAGTAAAGTCTAGCTATTATGCATCTGCTTATAAAAAGCCAAAACCAAAAGACAGACCCATGGCCAGGAAACTAAAGCCAGTAACACTAGATAAGGACGAAACAAAAAATGAAAATTGTAACTATTAGTTCTCCCTATCTAGAACCTGTAGGGTCTCTATAGCTTCATTGGCCCTTCGGTTGTCCACGCCCACCTAGTCCTGGTTTAGATCATCCGTCAATCCCCTGGTCTCTTTCGTTTCTCCCTCGGCTTGCCCAAAGTCCATACTAGTCTTATCTTCTGTTTCCCTGCCAAATCTAGCTTCCTTCAGAGATTCACCTAGACTATTGGTATTCTCATTCAGGTTGTTTAAAGTTGCAATCAACTGATTAGCTAGGTTATGATTAGTAGTTTCCATCCTTACAACTCTTTTTTCAACCTTTGACATTCAATCCTCATGGTCAGCATGGTATCCCTAGTCGTTGTTTCTCATATGGTCGTCCTCCTGGCTCCTTTTCTCCTTGAGCTCTTATATCTCATGAAACATCCACTTGATAGATCAAAAGTTATCTATCATGTTGTTTTTAGTGTTATTGAGTAGATTGAGCCCATATTCTCTCGCATTGTCAGAAATTGCAACCAAAGTCGAGTCGATTAGTTCATTGAAATGAACTTTTCCATCTTTATCCTCCATCACTTGGGGGTTCATCGTCTCCCTGATAATCCCCATCTTTGTCATTTTAGTGTTGAAATTTCTCCATGAAACCCTCCTATCTTTCAAAACCATCTCCCCACTATCTTCCACCTATAATTTTATTTTCCCCTGTGGCGAAGAAATAGGAGAGACAGGGCCTAAAATCATAGGAGTTTGGTCATTTGGTTCTTCCAACAGTGAAGCCTCCTCAACCTTCCTATTATTGGGGTTCCCTGGCATAATTTTCATATCCTCCTCAACCTATTCATTGTCCTCCGCCTTCATCTCTACCTTCGATTCCATATCCTCTTCTTCAGTGTTATGCTCCTCCTCCTCCTATTCCTTAGACTTGGGGGGATTGGGGGTTAAGCCCCAAGGGCTCTTTCTGCTAGGAGTAATATATGGAAAAAGTTGACAAATCAATGACAAATGCATTTGAAAAAATAAGAAATGACCATAAAAATAATAATATAGATGTAGTTCACATGATAAGAAAACTTGGAAATGCTTTACTAAACTTCCAACAAATGCCAACACAACAAGAAGCACATCTAGTGCTCTCAATGCCACTTAATCAAATTTCACGAAAGTGTATATTTATTGATACAAGAACTCATGAGGAGAGAGAGTCTTTGTGCTTATATCTATAAAACAATTGAACAATGGGGTAGATGATTCCAGAAATGTGATGGCTAAATCAGTTATAGATTATTATGTTCAATTTTTAGAATCTCTAAAGCAAATATGCTTTGCTAAATTTGTCACACAATATCACATAAGAAAACATCTAATTAGTAAGAAAATAAAACCAAACATTATACATTACATAAATTACAACAAGCATTATCTAATTAACTACTATAGAGAAAACTTCTCCTATATGTCCCATTTGTGATAAATGTTGACACACTCCTACATAATTTTGAAACTTGCCAATTTGCATATGAACACCATGAGGAGCCAGTTTTTAAAAAAATGTGATTTTTTTTGCTACAATGTGAATACGAAATTGGGAGACATTAAGAAAGAGAAGAATGAGCTACATGGTAGAGATTGGAGTAAAGTAGAATCAAATCCACAAAACAAAATCAATACAATCCATGAATATTACGACATTGTAAAAGACATTCCAAGACTCTCAAACAACAAAATAGGTCATGCATTGTATACCAATTTTGAAATAGGCAAACACCTTGAGATAATAGATAACAATAAGTACTTAAAATTACATTGGGTGCTTAACATCAAACAACAAATGATAGTGAAAGAGACTCTAATAAGGAAAGAACAAAATATAGTGACCTCAATATACATATTCCTCGCAGGTGGAGCTGGTACAAGCAAAACATTTGCAATGAATGCTATTTACCATGCACTCATTCATCTATATAGTAATTACATTAATAATGACCCTACAAAACCAAAGGGGTTGATAGCTTCATACATAGAGAAGGCAACATATAATATTGGTAGCATTACAATTCATTCTGCATTGCACATTCCATTCAACAAGTTAGAGTTCATCGCATTAAGCAATGAGACTCTTGACAAGATGTACAAAAATTATTACCAACTATGAGATATCCTTAGTAGGGTTTTCCTTCTTTTAAGATATACTGTCTTACACCTACATGATATCATGCAAAAACCAACATGCTATTTTGGAGGTTTTGACACAATCTTTTGTGGTGATCTATACCAAGCACTGCCCGTTTTAGATTCCAACATTTTTGAAAGAAAACCAACTACTAAAAAACTATTGCCTTACAAATTTTGGAAAGACGATATAAAGTGCTACTCTTTGACATCAACAATGAGACAAAAAGATGCAACATTTGTTTTTATTTTGAATAGAATCTGTACAGGTAGTCAAACAATAGAAGACATAGAATACCTTAATGATCATTGTTTGAAATCAATACTAGCTGACCCTACACTTCCATATCTCTTCTTTCGTAGAACAGACGTAGCTACACATAACAATAAAATATTGTCGGACATGCCTGACCATAAAATCACATTGAAAGCTATTGATGAAATTGAAGAACAATCCCATGCCATACGCTTTTATACACATACAACATCACTCCCAAGTGAAATACACATGAAGCTAGGGGTTTTAATAGAAATATACTCAGGTAACTATAACACTGAAGATGATATTGTCAATGACTCAGATGGTATATTCAAATTATATAATAAAAAAGATAACAATGTCATCATTGTTTGGAACAAGTTTAATGATGTAAACATAGGGCGACAACAATGATTAAAATATATGACATACTACACTGGTAAAATTCAACATGAATGGGTACCTATATTGCATATTGCAAGACCAATACTACAAATTATGTCAAATAAAAACACAACCATACATAAACAATTCCCCATACAACTCACTTGTGCTTGTACCACTCATCAATCCCAAGGCCTTACAATGGAGGCACTTGCTTTTGATCCAATAGGAGTAAAACACCATGGTCTAGCATATACAACCCTCTCACGAATATGAACAATTGAAAACCTATACTTGGTGAAGCCTCTTACGCCAAAAAAATTGAAAGTGAAGAACATTATTCTAGAAATGGAATGGCTACAAACAACTTCATCATGGAAGCTTGACTGCAACAAAATATGTTTAACATCCTCATCACACTTGACCTTATGCACACTAAACACTTGTGGACACCATCCACATATATATGACCTAACCGATGACTACCATATAATATCTTCAGATATTATATGCTTGCAAGAACTTAACACAAAAGAGAAAGAACCAATCCCTTTCAGCAACTTGTACAACCAATTCTCAATTATTGGTATCCATGGTTTAATGACTTTAACAAATAAAACCATAACTACTACCAAAATTGACCACCGCATCTCCACAAATGTTGAAACCCTGATAGTGAAGATAACAATAGCAAACAAAGTAATAAATATAACTAATGTTTATGGAAGACCACACACTTACTTAGAGGAGTTAGAACAGGCTCTAAATAATGTAGTCAAAATCATAGAACCAAATAAGATATTGTACATAGTAGGAGATTTCAACATCAATATGCAAACAACAAACAACAAAAGAAGAGGTCTGACATCCTATATGTAGAACCATACCCTCAAACTCCTACTAAATACTACACATAGTACTAACCGTCCATTTATTGACCATACATGGTCAAACCTTAATTCAACCATATACAATATTTTCAAATCAAAGGCATATTGGACCAACCGCTTTTCAACTTTACTTACAATTCACCCAACATTTGTAACCAACCTATTGTAAACAACAATGCATTCAAAAGAAATATGCAAATCAATTGTGATTGGGTCAAACATCTATAGATCTTCTATTTGAAAACCATAATAGTAAAAAAAACAAATAAATACAATTCCCAAGGAATTATTCTCTTCATGCATTTTATTGACTACAAAACTATAGCTATTCAATCATGGTTTTGCAATTTGTAGGGTACAATGGAAGAAAACAATATGCAAAAAAATGATGCAACCACTGCCAAAGTTAAACTGGAAGTAGTTAAAAGAATTTAAAAAAACATAATGGTCAAAGAAATCAGAATGCAAAAAGGTATAAAGTTGTTCTATAATTTTTTTTGTGGATATTCTTTTTAGAAAACAAACAAGATTTGACAAAAACACAAAGGCAATACACAGGTCAAAGGTAAAAACAACTGGTACTATTTCAATTGAAGAAGTTATTGAAAGATAAACTAGTAAGATCTTTGAAGAGGATGTATTGGTTGTGTACAAATACATCGTTGAAAAAATCAACAAGACCCGTGAGGTGCTTCGTATTGATGTCACATATATAAAGGAGAAATGACAATAAGAATTAATGTGAAGGGTATTTTGGTCATGAATTTGAAGATAAATTTATTGTAGGGATGGGCATATGCATTTTTTTTTCTATTGGAGCCAAAATTTGACTATGACTGTGGAGATTGTGACTATATAGTTGTGTTGAAAGAGATCAACACCATTGAAATAATTCCTCGAATTTGCACAAAATACAACTTCATTCCAAGTAGTACAAATCACCAGCTACTAAACAATCCAAATGAGTATCTAATTGGTATTGTTGGAGCACTGGTAGTTGGAGGAAAAAAATAGGATCACTAGCAACATTTGAGGTCAAAGAAAATCATAGTGATGATGACAGAGGACATGTAACTATTGTACTAAAAATATTATGAACAACCAATAATATTATGATGCATATGGTATCAAAATAAACCTTCACCTCCATCTTTGCAGAAAGCTAACATTACCACTATATTGTAGCTTGAACTACATCCAAACCTGGGTCATCGTCATGCTCCAATAGACAAAATGTTGCATCATAATGAAACTCCAACACTTCTCTTCTACAACATCGTCACAAGGGTGGACAAAAAAGACATTCCATATAGGAATGGCTACATACATTTACAAGTTAAATGACTCAAGAACTCTTGAAATGTTGAATGAATTGTTGCAATACACATATGAGGTAATAGAAAAAAATTATGACACATTCATTTTCTCAAAATTAAACGAAACTCCTTTCAATAATATTCATTAACTGTCAAATAGGTTTGTGGCATTCTAAGAGTTGTCAATCCATTTTCTAATCCTTTCATTGCCTTCTGCTCATGATGCAATTACAAATTTGATGGCTTCGGTATTCTCAAGGAAGGATCTGGATACTGCATCAAGTATAATGAAAATGTCAACTATGTAAATAAGATCCATCTGAAAATGGTATTGGCTACTTAAAACAAACAGATTATATACTATTCAATTGACCATTCCATAATTAAAGAGTTGGTGCCATAAATTGTAGAAATGAAGTGTAGTGCCTCTCGTGTTTGCAGTCTGTACCTTGTCTATTTTTGTTTCGAGAGATACTTGATACTCTTTTGATATTTGTACCTTGAGACGACCTAAGGGTCGAATGTTATACTTTGATTTCCGTACCATAGATGCTTTGTTGCTATGTTGTTCAGTTTATCATATTTGCATGTTGATGTTATTTTGAGATGACAATAGATCTATGATAACTGATTATCTGGTGATATGATGTATTGGACCTAATTGTTGACTATGTTATGAGATGGATTATATACTATGGTTATTTACTTCATTCTCGTCTTTTGTGATTAATGCAAATATGAGTGGTGTAAATGGATTAATGAGTTATTTAAATGCTTTAATTGCTTCGGCTATTATATTATATGCAATTGCACTTGATCGTGTGTTCTAGTGTGCAGGAATTACATCCCTGGCAGTGGCCTATGGAGTTAGTGATCCAGCTGTTCATATTTTTCCAATGTCGCTCCTATATGGTCGACGTATCCTTATTTACTTGTTTTATATTAAAACCTTTCGGTGATTAGTAAATCCGAACTCAATTGCATTATGTGATTAGACCAGTGAACATGTCTGTGCATTTAGAGGTTCGCATTTGTCGCGAAAGTGTTAAGTGTTTTTCTGTAATTTTTGGGTTTTTGAGTTTTTAATCTTTTGGATTTAATTTCTGGCAGCTTTGCCTTAGGTGAATTTCCATTATGGATAATAACCTATTTTCGTTTGGGTTGTTTCGGAGTTTAACTACTCCAGCTAGCTATTTTCCATTATCAGCTATTCACTCAAAATGAATAAATATTGGAAAAGAGAATTCATTATTCACTTCTCACATTTTGGAAAATTGAGTTTGGAGAGCAAATTTGGAAATCCTCTTCTGAAGGATTATTGTTTTGCTCGTTGCGAGAGCTGTGAGCGTGGGATCTTTGCGAGGTTTGTCCCATTGGATTCGGCTCGAGGAGTTCTCGCTTTGCCGAAAGTTTCAGCAGTTTCAGCGGAGTATTTATTTTATTCTACGGGTTTCAATTTCGGCCCTTTTTGCTGTCAGGTAGGGCCTTCCCGTTTTAATGTTTTTTCTCTGTTTCTGCTTCTGTTTCTTGTAGCAATATGTTAAGAGGCTGTGAACTAGTGTTCCCCTCCGTTTCTATTTGCTAGTTCTGCCCGGTTGGTCGAGTATGAACGTTTTACCTGTTTTTGAAATGGGGGTTTGGGTTTTTGGGGTTTTTGAACCCAAAGGCCAAATGGGTTTTAATTTTGGAATTTTTCCAAAATTTGGAGTTTTTACCTCGTTTTGCATGCCGCCCTGTTTTCTCGAGTTTTCTTGGCACATTGTGGTTCGTGGATCTGGATGATCCGTTTGGACACCAGTCAGAACACTATTGCATCTTTTGTTGCATTGGGATGCGCGTAGCATCTGTCATCCCGATTATGTTTTCAGTCGATTGACTTTTGTTTGCATTCTCATCCTGTCCTTGTGTATGATCTCTATGATGGTGGTGCGCCACACACATGTATATTGTCGGGTGACCTGCGGGGCTCGATCTTCCGTGGTACTTTCGAAAGTTGTGATCATTGGGGTTGGGTTGGGAGTTTGCATGCCTTCGAGCGCTCATCGTTGGATGAGCATGGGTAGGGTAGGGTAGCATATGGAGGGGGCTTCTATCCTGTAACCTGGTGACTACTTCCCGATTGGCAGAGGAAGTTTTATATAAGTGATAATTAAATTTAAAACTTTGGGTGGTAATAAATACAAGATAATTAAAATGTGTGGGTTGTGCGCCTTCCGTCGTGAAGAGTAGCTGCCCTAGGTTGTGTGCCTTCTATTGAGAAGAGTAGCTTCCTATACTACCTTGGGCTTTTTGATGCCAAGCGACTCTCCATGATGTCAGTCCCTACGTAGTAGCCCATTGAGGTGTCTGACCAGGACCTGTAGTTTATGCATTGTCTATGTCTTGGATTCAGTCATCATATTGCTTGGCGTGTGTGTTAGCCATGGTTGTTGTTTTGTGTGTGTGTGGTTGGATCATCATCTCCATCAGCACGGTGGGTGTGGACCTACGGGTGCCACGTGGTTGGGAGGCGTAGCTACCTTCATCACTACTAGGGACCGGTGTACAGAGACGGTCCATTGTTCTAGCGTGATCGTTGTTGGATGTGTCACTTGGTACTTCGGTATACGGAGTATGCTTCTTGTGATTTATGCTCTCATTATGATGTTATCATGCTTAGATGATGTTAGTTTTAACGCTTTCCTCATTATGATGATTAGCATGTAGTAGATGATGTTATCTGATTACAGGGTTATCTTATGTTACTACTAGCATGTTAGATTTCATTACTTATATTGTAGCATGTTAGTAGTGATGTCCCTATCACGACAGCACCGATGATCTAATCGATGGCTTGGGATGTTATGCGCGGGGGATGGCTAGGGCCCACGATGGTCCTATGACGCCATTGACGGTTGGGAGGAACCGCGTACCTAGTTTGGTTAATTGGTTTATTGCTTTTATAGTTATGCTTAAATGTAAGAGGTTATTTTCATGTTCATTGCGATGTTATTTCAGTTGTCGTGATGTTTCCTTTCTGTACTTTCCCTTCTTTGTTTGATAGATGGTTAGATCTCGTTTTCTGTTACTCAATTTTGGTTCGAGTGTTTTGGCCTCGAGATGTGGATCCGGTACTCCCTGGTGTGGAGGTTCTTTTGTCGTTTTATTCCCATTTTTGAGTTTCTGTAAGTGTTTTTATTTTCTATGGGCGACATTTGTTCAGCATTGTGCGACACTGATAAAGTATCACACGCCCATAGAAATAATGTCGCACGAAAATAAAAAGTGTCGCACACAATACTGAAGAAGTGTCGTACGACACTAGAAGAGTGTCGCACGACTTTATGAGAAATGTTGCGCGATACTTTTCTAGTATCGCACGCCTTCTTGAGAAGTGTCGCACGCAGTAAGGGAGAAGTGTCGCCCTCCCTTAGTGAAAAGTGTCGCACGCCTTTTGGTAAAAACCTGCGTGTGCCAACAACGGGCACTTTTTGTAGTGTTATGATCTTTTTGAGAGTTGATCTGGATACCCTTTTGGGCGTTCTTCAAGCCTATGTTGTTGCATTTTGAATGCAGGAGGTTTCTTTTGAAATTCAATTTTTGGGTTTTTGTTGTAGTCCTTCGGGGTTTAAAATATATCGTTTAAGTATAAGCTGATGTATATTTAATTCCTTATACTTAAGCTGACGTATATTTAATTCCTTATACTTAAGATAAGCTGACATATATTTAATTCCTTATACTTAGGATATATTTTAATATATGCGACGATTCACTTGAGATGGGTTTCAGACCTCTACGAGCTAAGGTGTAGATTCTAGGAAAAATTAGGGCTTCAGAAATTCAGACTTAGCCAAATTTCAAGGCTTCAGGATTTCAGACTTAGCCAGTTTCCAAGAGTCAGCTTGGTAGCCTTTTGTGGTTTTCGTGATTGTGTTCTAGTTGGTAGTGGCGTTTGGAGATCCGTTGGTGCTTGGTTGTCTTTCAGTCTTTCGTTGCGATCTTTTGGTTTGTGTAGGTTGTATCATGTGCACTTACACTTGTAAAAAAAATTGTTCTGACTTGTTTTCATCCTTGTTTCCAAGGATCTTCGGGCGAGGCATTACATGAAGTATGAAGACTACATAGAGAACAAATCCAAATTTGTCTTCAGTCTGTGTGAAATATCAAAAAAAGCAAAGTTCACACTGACCTAGAACAATATTGTTACAAATGCCACTCTCCTCCCCTATCATGAATAGGTGTAAAAAGTAATATGCTTCAAGCCTAGTTGTAGTATACATAAAAGAAAAAATAATTATTTTCAAAGCTTTGAGATTATATCCCCTCCATTGACTAACAAAACTTGTTTTCTCCCACATATTACAAGATGCTACCTAGCAGAAGTGAACTAATATGATCCACTCTGAAAATGGGTCCATCAAATTAGTCAGAACAATGTTAATTCCTACTTACTGAAACTATTTACTAGAATATATATATATCCAATAGCCCGCAAACTATCAACAAAGTGTAGTAATTGCCACATAACTCTCTTTGTGGTGGACCAAATGTAGTTAATGTAGAATTTTTAAAACAATATGTTTAAGATTTTTTGTAATATTGTAAATGCTACCACATACATTCGATAATACATTTCAACTTACACTTATATGCCATTGATCAGTCACAACCAAACAATTCAATTTAATACAACACAATTTATTTTTTGCTAGTTTGAAAAATGTTCACAATTTCAAATAATTGCTTCTAATCTTGCTTCATCACCATCACCAATATACATATTGCTCTTACAAGAAATCATCCTATGTACATATGCTTTTGGAATGTTTTGTTTGATTCTTTTATATATTTGGTGCTTGAACCATGTTTGGCACATGGCAATGACTCAATAAATCCTACCAAGGAATCAGTTAAGTAAATGTATGACTAAATGAGAATTTCATTTATAAGAGGTTCCTTACAATCTTCGTTTTATTTAACTTGAAGAAAACTAAAATTTGATCATGTAGCTTACAAAATGTAGTGTTGTAGTCAAGTAGGTAAAAATAGATGAAATAAATGGATGATATGAGATTGCATCAAATATAATTTGAGTTTCAATGGTT
Organism: Cupressus sempervirens; assembly: GCA_028749045.1. Lineage (NCBI taxonomy): Eukaryota > Viridiplantae > Streptophyta > Pinopsida > Cupressales > Cupressaceae > Cupressus > Cupressus sempervirens. Next base: position 146,741,907 of record CM053788.1, read on the forward strand.
AATCATTTTTAGTGTTGATTGTATAGAGTAAATAACATTGTATTTTCAATCTCTTCCATTATGTACATTCTTATAGCAGGACTATGATTTTAGATGACACTATAAATCTTGTGTTTTATATACTTATTGTAGGGACTCTATAAATTATTTGATGTTAGACGAGACTACAAACTTTTTGAGACATGTTGTAGTGTTCAATGCATGAAATGCACTTGTTACAGAGTTATATTGTTGAGACTATAAACCTTATGAGAAAAATGTGGCACAATGTTCAATGGAAAAAATGCCTAGTTTTTATATTCTTCAATCGTCAATTATAAGATTTTGAATCAAATATTATTTGGGCTATTGAGTTCAAAGTGTAAACCTCTTGCATAATTATTTTTAAGTGTTAAATTTATGGACTATTAGTTTGTATTCTTTAAATCTTTTCATCATGCATTGGTGTACTACAAAATTATAACAATATCTGCTTGAATCTTTCTGCCACTATATTGTACAATTATAAAATTTTGTATCAATTTAAGTTGACCATATTCCATCGTAATCACATTGACAATATTGTATAACTATTACCAAAATTTTACACGTGCTGAAAATTTTACTTCAAGTAACATTGCAGAAGGAAAATATTTATTTTCTATTCATTTACGTTCGATCATTTTGCAATCATACAATAAATCATGAGCAAAAGAGATATAATGTTCATTGTATAAATCATCACTGATATGTACAATTTTCATATTTACAAAGTATGAAATGAATAGAAAGGTGTTGGAAATGACATATCTCACACAAATCATGAGTACTCCTTCTTTCATATGTATTAAAAATAAGAAAAATAAAACATATGAGAGAAAGATAGAGATAACCAGTCATTGCCTTTCAAACTTTGACTGGTTAGGTGTTCTTTATTGTCACCTTGTCGCTCTGGTCCAGCTCTCGATCCAACAAGCTCTTGGTTCTTCATTCCCTTACAAGAGAAAGAGGTGGAGTTAGATCATTATGATCTAAGCAATGATTGGTTATCTACAGTTCAATACTTGCACATGTCATATTCTTCTTATTTTGAATACATACAAAAAACAACAAAACAAATTCTAAGTGTTTTAATGCAAAAGTGGAAACATATAGTGTTAAAGGGACATACTAACTTTGGTATGAAACCTTTCATTATAATCAAGATTAAATGTAGATTAAGGAAAGAGTAGCTTTATGAGTGTCATGAGCCCGTGCTCAAACCTTATGAAACAATCATCATTATCATTGCTGAAATTCACAATGCATTCAAAAGAAATGAAGAAATCAATAAGAGAAACGAGCTATGAAGGGAATTGATCATCTATGAGAGAGGTTTGTAGCTTCAAATTAGAAGACAAGATGAGACTTTAAATCAAAGAAAGGTTTTAGATCTTTAAAGGGGCAAAGCATCATAGACCAGTAGAGGACATTGCACATGCCACTACAAGATTCTATGCAAAGAATGGTACATTTGAAAACTATTATATGTATCATAGAGGCACAATCAGGAGGGCCTTTATCACAACAAATTATGATTATGATGCCTTTATCACAGCAAACTATGATTATGATGTACCAATTGATGAAGCTACAGATTCTTCCTGTCATTCATCCATAAAGTGTGAGAGTAAGATTAATTGCCAAGGATATAATACAAGCATTACAAAGGGGGTATGTATAAATAGAATGCAGTGTTTAGGAATGGAAAGATGGACATGCCATGAGAAGCATAATGCATGCCGTTGTTATAGAAAGAGTATTTATCAAGGAAGCAAAACTCTATCTAAAACTTTTCGTGAACTTATTTCTTTTATCATTTCTGCTGACTTGCCTTTGGTTGTTGGTCACAATGTTTGTCAACACTAAAGAGTATAATTTGCAGAGTGACAATGAGGAAATGAAAGCATATGTTGTGAACAATCTTAAAGAGTTGTTTTCACCATTCATTCACTATTATAAGGAAGGAATTCTTGAAAGATTACCTGGACTTTCAGATTTTGTGGTGATTTTAAAACTCAACATGTACAACATTGAAAAGATACATGCAAAAATCAATGAGCTCCATTGAGTTGCTATCAAATATAGAGTAATACCTTTGCAAGGAAAAAACAAAAGAATCCCATTCGATTTTTTAGAACACAACCATCACATGACTGGGCTATTAGAAAAAGCAAGATAGCTGGATTGTATGTTATTCTAAATAGTTTTTAAAATATAAATAAGGATAAGGAATTTGCTTAAGCTCAAATGCACAGGAGAAAATGTTCTGGGTACAAATTGAATCCTAAGGTTCAAAATCAACTTCAATAAGTAATCAACAGGACTACGTGAAGAGAATTCTTGGAAGTAGTAGCGGTACTCACTACGGGTGCATTTTTGACAAACATTTCCTTGGCTAAAAAAAAAATAGACCAAAGGGCTACGAGGCAGTCTTGGATAAATTTGATGGATATACTTTCCTATATCCTTTTGGTTGGCTGAAATTTGTGGTAATGGCCAAGATAAGAAATACAAAGATGTGATTGAACCCCTAGAAAGTGTCAGTGTCAATATTGTGCCAACGAGCAAAATAGATATTCATGAACTTGGACCACCAGAGGAGTTTGCTGAGACATTAGTAAAAAAGTTTTTGACTTCTTCATCTCAGAAAACAAAGTTATTAAATGTGAAAGAGTGCATGATTAAGGGCAAGAATTATTACACATTTGAGTTTGTTGCCAAAGTGCCCAACTACACACAACATGCCCTTGGAATTGTGGCTATTGGGAATGACAAGTTTTATACACTCACAACTGGGGCAACTGAATAACATAAGAGCAAGCTAAGCACTAAACTTTCCATGGTGGATTTAAGCAAGACAAAGAGCAACACAAAATCCAATATACAATAGAGATCTTTTCAACAATGGCAAAGTATTGTAAAAAAGCAACAAACAATGCTTCAAAATTACTTTCTTACCTCCGCAACAAAGAGGAAAAACAAAGCTCCAACAGATTTTCAATTACAATTTTAGCTCCAGCAAAGGTATTTCATGGCAAACAAAATGCAACAATGGCGACACACAACTCAGAAACCCTTGAATTTCTAAAGACCTCCAACATGTGAATGCAAAAAATGAATGACACTTAGGGTATTTGAGCCTTATTATGCCCTGTTTTGTTTTTCATTAATTTTTGAAATCCGAAAGTCATTTCATGGGATTTTATTCCCATTGCAATTGTCTTTGTATTTGTTTTCTGAAGGGGGGGGGGGACTTTATATTTTGCCTTAGAGGGTTTCTTGTGTTAGGAAGGTTTTTATTCTTACATAAGTGTAAAATTTTTAAAGAAATAATGTTAAATGATTCACATAAATCATTTTTGTTATTATTATTATTTTTTAAATGCAAGTAAGAGGATTTTCTTTTCTTTTTGTAATAATCCAATTGTAAAGGATTAATATTTAATGATAAATTATAAATCATTAATGTTAATTCCTATTTAAAATGCAAAAAGAAAGTTTATGCGTATTTCATTCCTTTGAAGAAGAAGTCACTATGCAAACATCAGGAATTCTTCTAGGAGGGAATATAGGCTTTCCAGGTCAAATTTGACTTTGCCTTGGTAGTTGGAGGAGATTTATTGACTGTTAGAGCATTTTCAGTGCAGTTATCAGTGACTCATTGGTTTCTTTATGAGGTAATGGAGTTTTCCTAGGGGTAGGACTTCATTATGTGAGTTATTGGGACCTCTTTTTGAGGCTTTTATTCTGCTTTTGACCCAAGGCTTGGTTTGTACTTAATGAGTTTTGCAACTCATTTTTAGGAGTTCTAATTATGCAGAGAAGTGGATGTGACTTCTATTTTGAGTCTTTATTATTTTTTGCATAATTTGTAATTCATTTTGGAGACTCAATACAGGTGACAGCAATTGTGATCATGTTATTTGTGTCAAAGTTTGAACCTTCTTTGTTTCTGCAATTCTGTGTGTGATGATAGAATGATTTGATAAAGCAATTTTGTGAACTGTTCTTGTTCCTTGTTCTTTTGTCTCATTCTAGCACCTAGTTGTAGAGGAGTAAGTTTATTTGCAAGTTGTGATATGTGTTTTTAAAGGTGAAATTAGTAAAATGAGAGGCATATGTTTTCCTCCTTTTGCTAATTTATCCTTCAAACCTTATTACAAATCACTTATGCAAATCTCTACAGAAAGATGTGTTTTGTTGTATGTCAAGTAGTTGTATAATCCTTCTTTGTTAAGTGTGTTTGAGTTTTCCATGTCATTTTGGTGTATCACCATCTCCTAGTGTAGGCTATAGGTTTAGGTTTATTTTCAACAATTTCTTCCCTTTTCCCTAAAGTTTAAGTTAGGATCTTGGAAATATCACTGAATATCCAATAGGAGCTGGCCTAGAATCTGAAGTCTCATTTCATTTGCATGTCCCACGAAGTGAAGTGATTCCCATGTTAAGTAAGGATTACTGAACTCTTTCAGTTCAGTACTAGGTGCAAATCCTGAAACTTAACAATAACTATATTCCTCATTCCATGCACACCACCACCCTCATTGTATGCCTTGCCTTGCCCATTCCACTTCCTTCGTTGTATGTCTATTTGTACAACCCTCTCCATAGCCTCTGTTTGAAATCGAAGACTATGGCATGAGTTTTTGGTGCTTATTTCTGGAATAGAACATTATATTCTCTAATTTTTGTGCAAAATGTGGAAATTGATTTTCAAGTTTATAAGTTTGAACTTGCTAAATTTCAAACAATTATTCTTTAAGCATTATTTTTCTTGAATACCAAAGGCTTACCAATTGACTTTAACCAATACTTATATGTTGTTATGTAAGGAAGTGATCAGTCTCTTTTAAGAAGTTGACACTGCTGCAACATCTCCTCTTAGAGGGATTCTATGAACTCACCTTAGAGTTAGACATTATGGAAGATATGATAAAGCTGGAGAGTTTGAGCCTTTCTAACTATACACAATTAGAACATTTGCCTCCTTACATTACAGATCAAGCTTCCTTGACATAGCTCCTTTTATGTAATACATGTAGATTAAATGAGCTACCAGTGAACATTGGTCAACTAAGAAAGATGCAAGAGTTGCATATCAAGAGTGACTTATTGACAAGCTTGCCAATATCTCTTCAAAAATTTTCATCCTTGACTGACCTTACAATTAGGGGTTGTGAAATGTTGGAGTATTTACTTGACTTTGTAACGCCTCGCAAAGGGATCCAAAGAATTAACCTAAAGTTTCACTAAGTTTGGTAGCATTTTAAAAAAAAAAAACATGAAAGTTAAACCATACACATAGTAACGGAAGCAATAACATCATTCAACTGAAAGTAAACATACATAACAGGTTACATTCTTCAAGGATCCCTTAACGTTGAATCACATCTAAATTAACTATTAATGATTCCATCTAACATCACATCCTTATGAAATAATAATGATAAATCCAACGTTCTTAAACAATATACTTTGTTTCAAATGTCCCTTTAGTAAATTACATTTCATAATGCTCAATCATCCACTGTACATGCCACAGGGTATGATAGGCTTAAAAGAATATACATCTGTGAAAATAAAGTACATCATCATCCTAATTCTAGTCCATGGTGCAATAAAGTAAATGAAACCACATGTCATACATGATACATCATCATAAGAGATAATCATAAATCATAACATGTAATTAACTAAGTCCACGGTTCCTCCCAATTGTAAATAGCATCATTAGACCATCGTGGGTCCTAGCCATCCCTCCATGCGTAACATCCCAAGTTACCGAAGAGATCGTCGATATTATCATAGTAGGAATGTCACTCCTAAAACATACTACATCATATGCAGAAAGAAATCTAATCATGCAAAATAAAGCATAAGATAACATCATCCAACATATGCTAATCATATGCATCAGCCACGGTGTCTCAGACGAATCTCAAATGGTAAGAGTGAAAAAGCACTACCACCCGACCACGTAGAACCTAAATGGTCCACTCCCACCGCACTGAGGAGATAATCTCGAGTCCCAAATAGGTTATCAAATCACATAGCACAAATACTTTCTAAGTCCAGGAATCCTAAAAGTTTACTAACTCAAAGGTTCCAATCACAAACCGACATCTAATCACAAAGGCATAACAAAGACATGTAGGAACCTACTATGTAAGTGGGAAAGTGTAATCACATGAATCATGCTAGAGTTACCTTGGTAGTCTCTCAATAGACCCCGACCCCCTAATGATCCCTATGCAGCCACTAGTATCCTCTCGTACTGACGAGGCATACTACGAAATGCAAGGTTGCAACCAAGCATTCTCTCTACTCTCATCCTAGTCTGTACTAGCACTTGAGGCATGGGCGAGAACAAACAATTATCTTATTAGGTTCATTTAAGTCAGTATTAGGTATGTATGTATATATACGTAAACACACACACACATATAATATATGTGTGTGTGTGTGCAGATTTGTATATTTTAAAAAGAGAACATATACATAGTTTTTAAACAAAAAGGGCTTTCCAATTCTATAAGTTAAGAATTTTCTTTTAAAATAATTGTTCTCTAAATTTACCCATTAATTCTTTTAAATAGGTTTGTCCATAAGCATCTGAAAACCTTAGCCCCTTAGTTTCCTCAGATCTACGCATGTGGGATTTTCTCATATAGGAATTTAACTACCCATGACAAAATACATACAACCAAGATATTCAACATATGAAAATCCTCGGAAAGCATTCAAAAGACACGAAGATAAGAAGTGCAAGAAGTGAAAATAACATATGCAAAAACCACGAGTGTCTACTTGGACACTGATGCTAAATCACTTCTCCTCAGAATCTTTAGAGTAAGCTCCTTCCTTCTCCAATGTCCCCGGTCCTCCAAACACACTCTCCCCGAGCTTCTTGGAGCGCCTGAATATAAAGAACTCTAAGGAAGCACCTAGAATGTCTCTAGAAACAACCAGAAGACGAGATAAGCATTGACAACCAAGCACGAGCTTTCTCCAACCTTCTAGATGAGTCACAAGGTTGTAGACACCATGTGCTTAATTTGTGAACTAACTCTTGTGTTGTAGACATATGTGCAATCAAGGAAGGTGCTTACTCCTAGGTAGACTTATAACTTTTATTTTAATTCTTTTATCATTATTATTATTTTATTATTAATAATTTTAATTTCTTTTATTTAATTATTTTTCTCAATTAATTCTCATTTAATTAATTAAAATCAAAATATCAAAATATCATAACCTTATATTATTTTTCTCCAAAATAATTAAATTATTAATTAAATCTTTTTAATTTTAGACTTAATTAATAGAAAATTCACCATAGACCTCCAAAATAAAATATGAAAACCCATCATAGAAAAATCCATACAAAATCAGTCTAAAGGATTAAAATCACGAATTATGTCATCCGACACATTCAGAAGGTAAAATATCTTAGATACTTGTCCTACCTTTCTAGGACAAATGGTTTAAGGGTTTAGGATTTGGACTTGAGAATTTATCTCCCCTCTCTTACCATTGAGATAGTGCAATAGGGTACGCTCATCCTGACAATTCAGGAAAATCGATACCTGGTACCTACAACCTGCATAAAATCTATGCATGTACATACAATATATATATGCTAAGCTAAACAGGCAATGGAAGGAAGTGGTGCATTGTGTAGATCTCGACTAGCAGGTGACTACGACTCCCTTCCTTAACCACATCAGAAACACCATACAATAAAAGAATAAACACACACACCATAGACATGCAAGTATGGGGTAAGTATCCATAAGAAAACACATGTGATAATAAACCATCTAACTAATCATCATCAATAACTGAAAATAATGTAATAATCATCATGCATATATGAAATGTAGAGTCTAAGTAATCTCATCACATATCAACTGAATCTGTAACACAATATCTGATAGTCTCAAAACAATGCTACTAACCATCAACATAAAACTAGTCTAACATAGTTCACCCATGATAGCAACAATGTATCTAGAAAAATGTGAACGAGGGCCGGCACTACAAACTCTCTGGGGCATCTTAAACTCTTAGACAATTTAGTACTAAGTTTTGTGGGAATAAAGTTTGTACCCAAATCAGTTGGGCAACTGGTTAGCCTTCGAGAAATGAAAATATTTGATTACCTAATCAGAGAATTAGAACTTAGGGTAGGCTCATCTCCTTGTTTGCTGCACAATCTTGAGAAGATCTATATCGAAAGAACTGAGTTATACATCTATTCTTCAGACTATGACTAGAATGGTTGGATCATAGATATGCAATACATGTTTCTGTTCAATGTAAGCTATTGAATTATTAGCTTATAAGAGAGTAAATTCAAATTTTCTATTCTTCATTTACATATTTTTTACTTGGTTTATGTTTGTTTTGTTTATCTTAAAATGATACTTCAAATTCAATTTTACACCGCACACTAAACTCTTCTATTTTAATATTTTTTGTTTTGATTAATTTAAAATCTATTTATGTATAACACCTTATTGTGATTGTTTATCGCAATAATGTTCATATTGAACTCTATTCGAAAATTGTTAGATAATATGTTAAGCAATATTCAATAAATGTCATTAGAAAATTTAATTTATATTAGTAGATATTCAAATTTGAATGAAGTTATAAAATATAAATTTTAATTTAATTATTATAGAGTTTTAAAAATACAAAAGCAATCTTAACCCACCAAACTAAAAGACGTTACTCATCATGTCCAACCTACCTTAATGCATTTATTACTAAAATTAAAAGATCATGAAATTTAGCCAAAAACAAGTACATTTATATTTTTATGATATAAAATTCTTACATTAAAAATTATCAAAGTCAGATTCTACCATATTCGAAAAATGCTAAAAATCCATAATACATGGAATATCTATGAAAAATATTAAATGGTTCAAAACATGTAAACATACAGTCAATTGCAAATATTAAATTTACTATTTACAAATTCTTAATTAATTACTTGTTTACAAATAAATTTATCTAAAGAAAATGTCATTGAAATTTATATAACTAATTTTAGATGAAATCTACAAATCAAGATATATGGTCTTCGTATATTTAACCAATAATAATAAAGATGAATCTCATTGTCGTTTCAAAAATTATTGTATAGTAAAAAATAGTTATATCACAAATTTTAAAATTATCTTACCATTAAAAGTTCTTATAATATGCACAGTAAATAAAAATTTGCATTCTAATTTTATTAAAAAAAATCTAAATTAAATTTTCTACCTTATAATTTTTATAAATCACCAAATATATTAAAGATTTGCATATTAAACAATATTAAACAAAAATAACAATGTACTCATTCAGTTGTATACTAAACAACATTGTCCTCAAAATACATGTTGAATGCAACAATGACTAGTAGGCTTCTCATCTACACCAAGTGTATTGCATGTTATCAATGACCTAAATATAAATATAGTTACCACACAATAAATACTACTCCAACTAAAAATTTCTACTATATTTAGCAACGATAGGAACTAGATGTTATGCATCTCTTCTTATTTAGAAATGGAATTGATATCTAATAATATACATTTATGTTATAAATTAAATCATTTATGATTTTAAGATTATTTAAATTAATAACATAATAGTTTACATGCATATAGATATTTGACATTTAAATACGTATTTATTTAAATAAGTATATTAGCCTAACTATTCATGTGAACATGTATATTCTTACTTTAATGTTAAACACTCTTTATGGCCCAAACTAAAGAATAGAAAATGACAGAATTAAACTTTATGGCTAAAAACTATGTGTTTTCTTATATTCTATTTATAGTCTTGTGATGTTTATTTTTGTTATGGTTTTCTTTGTGGGTTGTTTAGTTGGTCAAGTTAGAATGTGCACCAAAGACATTTTTTAGATTTTTTTGATGATTATTTGAGTAGATGTCATGACTTATTTTATGATTCAAATTGAGACTTATTTTATGGGATTAATTTTAATGAACATTTATGAGAGCTTGGGTTTTGAGTACCAATGTTATCTTTGGGTTGCATATTAAGGAACCAAATTTGATCAATATTACTTTTGTGGTAAGGGACACAATTATGGTTTGTGAGTTTTAGGAAGGTAGCCTAGGTGAATGTCTATGAGAGCGGCTTGTAATGGGTCTAGAGTCCAAAGTGGCTGCCATGATAACTCATTGTAAGTTGTGTAATAAGTGATAACATAGTAATTAAAAAGATTGCCTCACCCATGCCTTGAGATAAATTAAAACGATAAGTTGGAGATTTTTTCTCATTAATACCTTGAGTGCTTGTATAGGCTAAGGATGGGAATGACATGATACTTGAGAGATATGACTAGTTGCGCCGTCTTCACAAGAGGGTATTTTGGTTTCACATAGAATCAATAGGGGACTGGGTTCCTGAGAGACTACTAGGGTGTTCTTAGAGTTGGCTCATGTGATAACACTCCATAGTATATTGCCCGAGTCTCCTTCATGTTTTCTTTATATTTGTCTTTGGTGGTGTACTTGTTAGATGTTACTTTTGATGGTGTATTTATTATGAGTGGTTACTTATTGATTATATGTCATGTATTGTTGATAGTTGACTTTTATTGATGAGTGTCAAATATTCATTGGTGGTGTTATATTGTCGGATATTATTTATTGTTGGTGATTTACTTTCATTGATGATAATTGGTTATCTGCTAGTTATTGTGGTTTTGACATTTGACACTTGGTTTGGGAATGGATATTCTTTATATCTCTTTATTTTGAGACTTGATTTATACTTGGTGTTTGATGTTGACCTTGGTATGTGGTGTATGATTAGTTGAGCATCTTGTTTGACTTTGGTTATCTTTTTTTATCAATAGTTTGTATACCTTGAGGTAGATTTGGCTATCAGGATCCCTTGTCTATGATTATTTTATAATTTGATTGTCTGTGTGTGGATCATACATTATATCTCTTGCATGGTGGGAGTGGGAACCTAATTAGGTGACCGCGTGGGCAAAAGGTAGTGACTTCTTACCATTTGGGTCCCCTCAATTTGACATATGTTGGATGTTTGTTGATACAATTGTACCATTATCATTCTTATTCTTATTTTGGAGACTTCTATTTAGTTGATCATGTACATATGTGATCATGTATCTTGTATTTTGATGTAATTATATTTATTCTTGCATACCTTGTAACATGCAATGCCTATTATTCATTAGATGTATTTCTATACAATATTTATGCATTTGGTTATGAGACGTATCTATTATTTCCTTGCGATCTTGACATTGTACTTGAGACTTGAACTAATTAATAAAACTTCTTAAACATGACTCAATGCGAAGGAACCTTTGAGGAATAAAATAGGTTTGTTTTGTATATGTATAATTGACGTATATGTGTATATTGCTTCCGCATCACTATTTGATGTTGTTTAAACTTTTTTAAAAATAGCAAACTAAACATTGTGACATGTTAGGTTTATGTCTTGGGTTCCCAAGGGGGGAGTTACATTATAACTATAAACATTTTGTTGTATAATGTTTCATGACAAACATTATAAAAGGAAATTTTAAAAAAACACCATTTCAACTATAAATAAACATTACATCAAGGAAGTCAAAGGAGACACAAATTAATGTAGAAATCTAAAAAATCCATTAACTTTGGTACTCCAAAATATTTCCTTTGCATGTATGTATTTTGAGGTGGGGAGTAAAGACTATTATATACATAAATCATGTTAGATGAATGGGTGCTTATGTTTTGCTTGATTCTTGTCTATGCTTATCGTTTCAACTAAGTAGAATGGTCATATATTGGTTCACTAGTAGAAACAACAATATGTACCTGCAAGAAGTTTAGGCAGTTAGGTTATGGTTAGAAATGGCCATCTGTACATTTGAAGTATCAACTAATATGATAACAATAAATAGGTTGCAAATTGACCTATACATAGACATAAACTATATTTCAATATTTCTAGGGCAAAGACAAATGATGGCGCTTGATAGAAATTCATTTCTTTTAGTTAATATTAACCCCAATTGATATTGTAATTGATAGTGGGGGATTGTTAGTTGATGATGTTGTGAATGTATGTAAGAGAGTCATATCAGTTGTTATATTGTGATTGATGTCAGAGTCTTTATTTGGTAGACATTATGGTAACTCATGAAAGTGCCATATCATTAGATTGATGAAAAGGGTTTGATTGATAAAGAGGATTTGAAGAAAGTATGATGAAGACAAAAGTGATATGTAAGGTATTCAATGGGTAATTGTCTTAGCTCGACAATGGTAATGTAATGTTGGTTTGATTATTTTACAATCATGTACTATTGCAATATATTGAAGAATACAAGGTTAACCGAGTCACTAGGTTAATGAAGGAAGACTATATTCACCCAATGACTACAATATTGCCTGATCGTCTAATAAAGAAAGAAGGAAAACACAGTGTTGCCCAAGCGTTTGATAAAGAAAGAAAGAAAACACAATGTTGCCCAAGTGAGTCAACATTAACTAAGTGTTATGTTGCCCAAGTAAATGTTATGTTTACTAAGTGACAACTAGATGAACAAGTTTGGAAAATAGGAATTTGAGGCTGACTTTTGATGAAAATTTAGAAAGATCAAGAAGGACTAAAGCAAGAGTCAAAGTTTGTTGCAAGATCTACGACATAGAAAATTCAAGAAGGATTTGATGAAGAAAATTGAATGAAGATAAGAATGGACACATAGTTCTATGCAAGTTATATTTTCTATGTGTCTAAATTCATTATATGAAGGAATTCTTTTGCGAACCTAAGATCAACAATGGTGATTAAACGAGAAAAGATGGAAGGTTCTAGAAGCTTGAGAAAACTATTTAAGGAGATGTTGGAAACAATTTTAGGTTGCTGGTTAAAAAAAAGGTTGTTGTTGGTACTGATCATATTGCTAAGAAGGAGATCAAAGTGTGAAATTGAAGAAAGAAGATCCAAGAGAGAGATCAGACAGAGACTGAAAAAGAATACAGATCTAAACAAACAAAGGTAGTTGCTATTCTAATATAGATCACTTTATATTGTTACTGTTTAACAATTGTAGTAGAAAATCTCGAATGTACCAAGTGGACTTAATAAGTCTCTAAAATCCTATATGGTAACATCGATTAGTGGTGTTTATAAGTCCTTTAAATCAGACCACTCTTTTTAGTCAAGGATAGGGAGTGGTAAGGTCTAGATGATCTTTTGGTGAAATCCTTTAACAAGGTCACTTTAACAAAGTGTATGTAACATTTAACAAGGTTAGCTCCTAGCCAAGCTCACTTAAGAAGAGTGAAATTTTTGGTTTATCGATCTTAGGTAGTTTTTCCCTTCAAAGGATTTCCATGTTAAAACCATGGTGTTAAATGTGTGATTGCTATTTGTGTTGCAAGTTGTTTTACAATTTATTGCAACTTGGTAATAACTAAGATATTATTAGGTAATTAATGGAATTTTACTATTAGTCGGTAATGCAAGGAACAATTTGTTAATAGTTTGGAATGAAGTGAATGAATGGGTTAAGTATTAAGTTGAATGACAACACCGAGCAATTGAGGTTGATGATTATGATGTTATTTTGGCACTGAAATATTTGAAATTGACAATATGATAACTAGACATAACTAGACATAACAATTAATACCAATGATTTAATATGCTTATTACAATATATTAAAAAATATTATAGTATGACTCTTACATTTCCATAATTAGTATGACAGATGACTTGAAAATTCATATTTAATTACATTTGTAAACTAGTTGAATATTTGTTCCTTATGTATCTAGTCCATAACTATGAATAAAAAGTAACACAACAATGTATACTTTTATATAAAATTAAATAGAAATCTTTTGCACAAAACAACAACGGGATCGATACCTTATGATGTACTCTCTTTGTTGAACATTTTGTTGTATTTGTTCTTTATATGTGCTTTTTGCTCAATGTATAAATGACAATGTACCTTTCTATCTCACAAAAGAAAGTACATTTTTTAGTCATAGTTGGTTTAGAAAATAGGAAACAAAATTAAAAGTAAAAGAATTGACAATAATTTTAGAAAATGAAGGCTTTTGTGTGAATGAGGTTGGTTTATTATGTATATCTATCATAATCAAAACCCAAATTACCAACCCTCTTCAATGACATCAAACCAACAAAAATAAGATTTGGAAAACAAATTACCAGTCATATTCGATGGCATTAAACCCAAATAAATAAATAAATAGGGACTATCATATTACAAAAGGAATTTTTCAAATGTAAAAAAAAAGCTTGATTTTCTTTTATTGTTCTCCTAAAATTCTAAGTTAAGCCATTGGAAAATGTTTAGTGGATCAATTTGGTAGAGTTCATAAAGTGAGAGAAATGATAATGTCGTGTACTTTTCAACCTGGGAATTACAAAAACTTAAATGAACATTGAAATCCAAAACACAAGAAAAACAAGCGTGCCAATGTTCTTTTGGGCAATTAGGTTACATTACCCAACTTAAAGTTTGGGTAATATCACTGAATACTAAACTCCAAAACACAAGAAAAGCAAGGTTGCCTTGCAAACTTGTCATAGTGAACTAATTCTAGACTTGCAAATTTGTCCTTCAAAAAAACTCATACATAAAGATACTATTTTTAAGCCTAACATCAAATAAATTAATTTTTTTGAAAATCTATTTAACATTGTTCTTTGGTTATCCAACTAAATAGGGGAAGGAACCCAATTACCTCTAATGTTACAATGACCAATCACTCCTTGTTTATCCAACTCCCCCAATTACTTACTTCAAAGAAACCAAAAAATGATAATTAAAAGTCTATAAATAAATTTTACCTATACCAATAGCCACCCACTTGTTTACCTATTAAGTTAAAATTTGTTGACTTAAATTGGAGTAGACGGGCAACTTTATTAGTACCCATAGTGTATGACTATTGAGACATTTATACATACGTATTGGTTTTAAATGCTAGTGGAGAAAACATATATATATTTTTAGAAGAATTTATATTAGATTATTGATACATTCTTTTTGAGATAATTATAATGTACAAATATTAGACTATAAAATTTAAACAAGGACGCATAGCGTCAAGTTCCTGTCGAAAGCTTATATGATCAAAGTATTAAAAAGTATTAAAAATGTATGCAATATAGCTATGTTAGTAGAATGTCAATTGATTTCTTTATACTTACGTATGTTTAAAATTAAATTATGATCTAGAATGTTCAATTTGCTACTTTTAGAAAGGAATTTTATTCTAGCACTAATATATTTTTATTAGTATTTTATGACTTTTATTAAACGTTATTTTTAATTTTTGTAAATAGGAAATATAAAGATATAAAAATATGATATAAATTTTTATTGTTTTATTTGTTAAACTAAATCATATTAATGGTAGCTATAAAGCTGTAATTGGAATAGAAATAAAATTGGAATTCGTATTCTAACTTTGGCCCAAATCATTTTACCCAATAAGTTTGCTATGGGAAAACTATAAGAACGAAAAATTTAGAACTACAAAATACATGCATACAACCACATTTGGAGTTGCATGTCAATCAAGTTGCACAAGATTGGAGGAAAGATTGTAGGTATGAAATTGTATACATAACTGTGGATGCATTTCAAGGCAATAATTTTGTATGCATTTTATATCATCATTCTTTTCTCCGACGTTGCTCAGTGCTAGTCAGGCTATGGAGTTTCCTAATCTTTTTGCTAATGCTCAGTACTTCTTATTATTTTCTTTAAGTAGCTCAGTGCTCCTTAAGGCCATAGATATTTCCATTCATTTCTATTCATTTATTTCTCCAGTTTTTGGAACAGTTCCACAAACAACTTCATTGTTGGAATCATAATTCCTTTCAAAACATGTTTGAGGAGCACATGAATGGTGTCTCAGTGGTCTCAAAAGGTCTTGATCATCTT
Organism: Cupressus sempervirens; assembly: GCA_028749045.1. Taxonomy (NCBI): domain Eukaryota; kingdom Viridiplantae; phylum Streptophyta; class Pinopsida; order Cupressales; family Cupressaceae; genus Cupressus; species Cupressus sempervirens. The sequence continues at coordinate 146,757,917 of CM053788.1, forward strand.
TATCCTCATAGTGCAGTTTTATTCATGGCCCCTGATTACGGTGGTTTGTAAAAAGAAAGTTGTTCATACTTCAGCATCCCGACAAAGTCCTTGATGGTTGGAACTTTGTGAAATGTGCAACCATAAAATCATATAATTGAATGGTTACCAGCCATTGTAAATCGATGAACACGTAGATGCTTTGAAAAAGCGATGGTGCTCTTTCAGGCAAGAGTGATTATATCATTTCCTTGACACTTGTAGCATAACATACTACTAGGGGCAGATGGATTTGAAAGAGTAAATTGATTAAATTTTGGCACAAGAATTTATGATTTGTTTTTTGTTTGATTTTGGTGTCCGTTTTCAACTATATTGAATTATATAACTTAAGAGAAACCCCTAAATCTTTTGCCCTAGCTCTAGTTAGTATTGGAAGTTTGTTGGAAAACTAGGGGTCAATAAGGATGATGTTGTACAAGCTTATATTAGAGATTTTCCCGTAGAAAAGCCCCAATAATCCACATGATCCTGGAAATAATAAAGATATTAATAATAATCAGCCTGTCCAGAAGCGACTATTCACACCAGTTTACCGCAACTGCTGCTTTCATGATATAGTTTTTTTTTCCAGACAAATTATCTGTCCAAAGTTGACGCATGGTTATCACATTCATTACACAATCCTCACTAAAATCATTACTGCTATCTTTTACATCTTCTTATGAACGACGAAATGAGAAAACTTCTGGAAGATGAACATCTGCATAAAGAAAAGAGCAGATGAAATAAAATATTGGGAACCCTAGCAAAATTCTTTGTGTTTGGCATTGAAGCGGTTGATGACTAAAAATTACTATTCTATATTTCTAATTTCTCAGATTGTTAATAACATGGAAATGAATGATTTAGAGACAACAATGAAATTGCATTGTAATCGATAGGAAAAGCAGATATCCAGGTGAAAATTGAACATGTGGTGTGAAGAATGAACTTAAAATTAAAATTTGCAAGAAAACTTCCAAAAGTTCCTTGAAAAATAGAGCTTTGAAAATTAGTGCATACCTAGAGCTCATGATCTGTGTGGTTTTCTTCAAAACACAAGCTTGGAATCGCTCAGAAAATTATCTGAAAGGAATCTTCAATTTTATTTTTTCTTCTTCCTGAAAGTAAGACATGACAGTGCATAGAAATATAAATTAGCTCAAAGTAAGACATGGCTACACGCACAGAAACCATTGTAATGATCTAGTCAAAAGGACTGACTCTTTATTTATGTCAAAGAAAATGCTGGAATGATCCAGATAAAAGGAGCGACTCTTTATTTATGGCAATTTAATGCCAAAATTAAATAGGACGAGCAAACAAATATATATTAATGTCCAACAACTATTTATTATTGCCAATTTAAATATGTCTGAAACTAAAAAAGACACACCAACCACTGGCACACTGGCACATATTGAATCCAGATCGATTTTTGTAGAACACTGCATTAAATTTTATCAATGACCACTGCACAAATCTTTTGTGAAGGCACACTGACATAAGAAACAAATCTTGGGTACATATCTTTCTGACCCTTTCAAATTGCAATTTGACTGACTGAGTTTTGATAGTATTAATACCTGTCACTGTGCTAGCACTATGCTATACGTTTGCACAATACAATTCAATAGAAAAACTTTATTGTTTGATCAGTTAAAAGTTTTCGAAAAAAATTGAACACTGACTGTTCACTATATGCACAAATATTTATATAATGAAACATTATATTTGAATAGGAATATGTAATAATTCAAACATTTGATTGGTTGAAAAAAATTGAGATAAGCATCTCATGGATGCTATAGTATCCTGCCTTTGGCAAGAACTAATAAATAACCAATTTCAAATTCTTGTGTAGATACTCAATTCCACAACATTTATCTTGATCATTAAGAAACTAGAAATAATTATAAATTTTTAACTCATATAAAATTTCGCCTAAATCTAATATAGTATTAAAAACTTAAAAAGTGTGTGAAATTAGGTATAATGAGTACTCGTATTTTGGTCAATAGAATAAAACAAGGATATATTAAGAGAAAAGTTCATGATTAAATTTAATAATTAATAAAAACGGAGCCGACTATCCTTCCAATAATTGAGTTGATCTCTATGATACAACGTTTACGCCAGTCAAACTTACCTTCAGAAGATCTGTCGAAAGAATTCCGATTATTTTGCTTGCGCCTGCCAAAACAATTTTCTCTGTTTTTGGAATCGTTCCGAAAAAAGAAGAAAAGGGTACGCTGAGAAAATAAAATGTTTAAACTTACATAACATTTGTTTTAACTGAAATTTTTGATTCGAGCATTCAAAATTCGGTTTGCATATAAGCAACTTAATTTTGGTGAATTTCACGGTGAATCCGCTTGGAATTTCGCTGTTTTTTCAAACATTTTTTCTATGGATATTTTGTAGGGTTTGTATTTATTTAGCTAGGGTTTATTTTGTGCAGATAAAGGGTAATTGTGGTTTCTAGTAGCGATGACGACAGCAGCAAGGCCGACTTGGGCGCCTGCAAAGGGAGGACATGAACAGGGCGGGACTAGAATCTTCGGCCCCTCTCAGAAATTTTCCTCCCGAGATCTTGCTGCCCACACAAACTTAAAGACCAGGTATGTTTTCAATTTGTTTTTCTTTTTCAGTTTCTTATATACGTTCTGTTTTCAGCTGATTTGAAAATTTGCCGTTGCTCCTCTGCTGAGGAATAATAGTGTGGTTACTGGTTAATGTTTTATTTGTGTTATGCTTACATAAAAGGAATTTTTTTTTTTTACTAAAGAAAGGAATTTTAGAATGACGTCATATGATTAAATGGAAAATACATACAGTTAGCTGGTGCTTCATGTGCTATGTCATGTCTTCTGATTCTAGTTCGACACAGAAATAGAAAAAAAGGGCATCTTTTGGGGGGATGAAAATAGTTGCAGATTTTCTTGGAATGACGGAAACTGAAAAGAGGGCATAAATCTTGTTTATTCCTTTCGGAGGAGCTTTAAAATGACCTCTTATGGAAGGGTGATAGTAGTAAAGCCTACAAACACGATTGCGCGAAATTGACGGATGAAATAACCAGATTAGCCATCTTTAGTTGCAAGATAAAACTCTCACAATTAGATTTATGTTAAATTTTGGTTGAGTACGTGGGCGAGAGTGGCTCATTTGAATACGCTTATCATATCTCACAACAAAGAAACAGCAAGTATGGTTCATACTTACACACTTGGCATGTATCAGGGATATGGTTTGGGAATGATGAAGATAACAATGAGACCCAGTTTGATCAAAACCCACGTTGTTATCAGCTGTGAATGCTAACTTATGTGATAAAGAGCATATGCAAATGTTAGGGATAGATGCATTAGTATTGAATATTAAATAATATCTCCGTTTTTCTGCAAGCAATGCACTCATTGGAAGAATAATCTCTAGAACAATATGTACTTTTAAGAGCACCGACTTCATTGGAAAAATAATCTCTAGAACAATATGGACTTTTAAGAGCACTGACTTCATGGCTTTTGAAACTAGGGTTCAACTCAAATCCCTCTTTGCGAGTGAATAACTTGTAGAGTCTTCATAAGATTAGTAATCACATAATTCGAGGTTTGCATGGCAGAGGCCGTGTGTTTTATGACGACTATATTTGAGGAAGCCTTTTGGCCGAATTTGTATGGTTTCTTTTTTTCATAAAGATGTGCTGGATCAATGACACTCTTAACTTTACATTAAGGAGTAGGTCGGTTATTATAATTTGGAAATTACTTGTAAGGTACTATGACAATATTTACTGTTCTACACAAGCAGTGAAGTGCATTAAAAAAATATTGTATAATTTGTGTTATACTTTTTTTCAAGATCAATTTTCCTCTTGCAGATGTATATTCGCAAGACTGTCAGAGCGTCTTCTGTAAACTCCTATACATTAACAGGGACAACTTCGCTTTTATGTAATTCATAAACATGCAACATATGTATATTTATTGTAATGACATTTTCCAACTCAGTTCTTAGCACTACAAATTCTAGTATGATATACTAATCACAAGTGTCAAAATGAAAAATACAATTAGTGATACAATAGTATGTCCCAGTTGCCATTAAAATTTTATTAAATTTTTCTTCCCTCAAGTTAAGCCAAACCATTATCAAGACCATAGTTTGCAAATTCTATGAGTACTCTCCAAGTTGGTGAGTACTCTCTATTTTTCCTGCTTGGTGCGATTTTACAGTTTCACCCTTGCGATTTTATGGACATGCGAAAACATAGGTAACAAATGCTGATGCACATAATAAAATGCTGGTTAAGATGCATTTTCACATGTTTTTGCTAGGAAAGTGAGTTGTAAAATATTTGACAATAAATAAACACATGTTTATCTTTTTGAGTTACCTAAAAATGAAGTTATCTCTTCAAAGTTCAATTTACATGTTACATGATTATGAGTTGCATAAAATTAAGTTATCTCTTCAAAGTTCAACCATATGTAGTTGTAAGTTCTGTTAAGTAGTCTGACAGGCTTATTTTGAGGAAGAGTCCCGCTGGATTGTTCTGGCTTTCTGGGTTGTCTTATGCTGAGAAACATGGAAGTGGTGCCGGGAAATGTGAAAATTGGTTTTTGTGCATTGGCTCCCATCAAATGTTTTGCTGCCCACACCTTCACCACACAGCTTCTAGGCATCTTATACTGCCTTGCTATGAACAACAGTCCTTTTTCTTTATTTGTTGTGTTGTTCTGTTTTTAGCCTCCCTTCTCTTCATGACTAGTGCCTATTCAAAATTTACAATCACTTTCTTCGAACACCTGGTTCAGGGTTTAAGGTTTAGGATCATTGCATCTATGATTTGATAAAAAAAGAATTTGATTTTGTACTTCCTAAAATTGATTTCAAATTTGCACTGGTCAATAGCATTTGATTGAGAATTCTTAAGTCTATTCTTTGTCACAGCCAGTGAGGATGCTGTTAGAGGTCGCCCTGCATTCATCACAATCCATGAGGTGACACATCTTTGAGGATATGGCTCCACAGTGATAACTACATCTGACATATCCCCATCCATTAAGCTCAGGTCGATGTTCACACCCCCTTTCGAAGCTCATATATTTGCACAGGCAAGCAGATTGTTGAAGAGACAGTCTATGCAATTCTTTACATCTGCCAATTATATTAGCTTGTCACGGCACAGTCCAGCAGATACTAATCAATTGCAGCACTGTCTACAGTGCAATTTATAATTTTATATACACCGTACTGCAATGAAAATATTATAGTCTTACACTATTAACACTGGCTGCGGTTGCATATAAGTTATCCTGTTATTATTACCTTATATGATAGTCAAAATAATTGCAGTCTGGCAGATGCAAAACTGGAGAAGCAAGGAGTGGATCGATCTGCTATTGTTAGCAGGTGGCAAAAAGCACGGTGTTCCCTCAGCTCCTTATTTATCAAGTCTTCCTTTTACAATTTGCCCTGGATCCTGGCCTTTTTCAGACAGATCTGAGCCACATTTCAAAATTAATGCAAATTCATGCAGCTTGGTTTAAATTCTGTGTCAATATGGCTGTGTATCAAGTGTTATTGTTCTAATTTGTCCTATAGTGTCAAAATACTTTAAAACCCCAACACCTTGACCAGCAGAAACACATTTGCACTTGGAAAATCACTGGATTTTGCATGTGATGTACTCATTTTTTGGTGGAGGAGATATAAAAATTTGAAATTTCCCTTCCACCATTTTATGACGTGGCTTCCTTCATATAGTTTTTTTTTGGCAAATTGCTACCATGGGGGTAGCACCCTTTTCATTGATAAAAAAATATCAGTACATGAAAAATGTAAGAGGCACCAAAGATGGCAGAAGACCAAAAAAGCCACAATACCCGACCAGAGAAAGTGGGGAAGGCCACAATACATAAAAGAGGAACCATGTCCCAACAAAGTGAAGGGGTAAAAAACACAACCAAACAAAGTAGAGAAAACCAAGAAAGATTGCTGAAAAAGCTAAGCGCCAGGGATTTTTCTAGTGGCGATAATTGGCGAATATGTCCCGATCGGGCTATAGAAATTGGCGAAAAAACACCGTATACTAGTTGACCGGTTCGCCTAGATTTTATAAAATACTCATACAGTGGTCGGAACGCTTGCCACTATTATTACGTAATTTCAGTTTGGTAGTCGGGTTCTTCGCCCATATTTCTCTTTAATGTTTACTCATATTTGCCACGGAATTAAATGAGTGTCTTTTTCGACGATCATCATTCGCCAAATTCCCATTTTCCTATGTGAAATTTTTATTTGTCCTAGGACCCAATTCGCCATGCATCACACACAATGGGGTCCCAAATTCCTACCCTATTCGCCCACTCGATTACTTGAAATTACGCGAGGTTCGCCAAATATTAGTTATTATCATATGTAACGGTCGGCCCATTCGTTTGGCCCATTCGCCAAAATGAAAACGGTTTATTTGTAGTTGTCTATTTGAGATATACGAGTTTCATTATTGAAACATGCCGAAAGAAGGAGCCTTCTTCATAGTATTGCGATCAGTAGAGAATCGGAACGACTACGACTACGAGTCCATAGTATTTGATTGCAGCCTTAATTTGATGGAGATGTCACAGTCAAATTTAAATAGGAAGAGGAGTAGGACTAATGAAGGTGGAGATGTCCAAGAGAGGCCAATGAAATGCAGAAATATATCTTCATACTTTGGCGGGGGTAGACGCAACAGTGTTGGTCAAAGTAAGGAAGGTAGATCATCAGAGGAGCTTGTACAATCTCAACCTACACAGGAGTCCATTCAACAAATTGGGGAGCCTAATAAATCTGGTGATGGAGTTGCATAACCTGATATCTCTAATGAAGATGACCTTGAAGAAGAATATCCAGTAAATAACCAGTACCAGGACGAAGCAATTAACAGTAACACTAAAGGGAGAGGAAAATCGAAAGAAAAAACTGATCGTCAATGGGAGATGGCCAAGAGATTTAAATTTGATTGGGCAGAAAAGTATCCATTCATTAAGCCTGTGGACAATCCAATTGTAGGTGAGCCACCAGTAGAATGTAGATGTACAATTTGTAGTTGGAAGTATAAAAAGGAAAAGCGGTTGCAGCTTAAACTAGACACCATAGAGAAACATGTTGGTAAGATTTACGAAACCTCAACTGTAGATGGTAAGGAAATAAAAGTGGTAAGATATAAAACAAAGGAACAATGTCAACATAAAAGGAATGCTGAAAAATATTATATGTTTCAGAAATTTCAGACGAAGCCTGGTGAAGTTGAAGGTTCTATTAATTCTATTTTTGCAAAAGCAAGTGAAGTAGAAGAACGTGGAAAAGCTGTTCAATTAAGTAATGTTTTCTATATTTTGAGCAGAGGGCGTCCAATGACAGACTATCCAGAAATGAGTGGTTTTTTACGCTTTCTGAAAGTTCCTAACTATCTTGTCAGTCATTGGTCAATAAACAGTGGATGGGAATGGGCAAGTTGTATTGCGCAGGTTGAAATAGAGGATGTACAAAATAAAATAAAAGAGTCAAACTTTATTGCATTGTGCTTAGATGAAGTTACGGCAATAGATAATACATCGTGGGTATGCATGCATGTTTATATTGTACAGAATAATGTTTGCCAACCACATCTACTATCTGTTGCTAAATTGAGAGACAATGCGACAGCAGAAACTTTATTTCAGTTAGTAAAGAGCAATTTAATTGAATATAGAGCTATGGATGAATTGACAATAGCGAACAAGTTGGTCTGTGTTGGAGCGGATGGAGCTTCAGTAATGCAAGGTCAAAGGAATGGTCTTTGCACAAAGATGTAGGCTTCTTGTTCACCATATGTTGTTGGCATTCACTATATGGCCCATAGGATGAATTGTGCTTTTAGAGTTGTGAAGAAGTTTCCTTCAGTAAACAAGGTTGAAGATTTAGTAAGAGAGTTGTATGCATATTTTTGTCGAAGTCCCAAGCATTTTAGGGAATTTCAGCACTTTGCTAATGGAATTACCGATGGAAACAAGCTTCTAAAAGATGTTGATACTAGATGGATCTCTTTGGATGGACCAGTGCAACGAGTATTTTCCGAATATCAATCTTTGATTGGACTGATGTACGAAAATTGGGACAATGCAGAAAATCAAAGATGTGGCGACCTGCTTCGGAGGTTAAGCAATATAGAGACACTTTTGACTTTGGCATCTCTTCTTCCCATGCTAGAAGAAATGAGGTTAATTATGAAAAAAGCCCAGCAAAGAGCCATGTATATTGTAGAATATGCTCAATTGTGTAAAATGTCATGTCGAGCCCTCGATAGTCTTTATCGTACTAACCTAAATTTATTCAATGATAGATTTAATCACTGGCGGAAACTAACAGATTTGGACGATCCTGATAATTATTTAAAGATTGTTGAAAATGGAGATTTATGTGTTTGTGTAAGGGGATTTCAGATACCAATGTACTACAGTGCCCCAAAGAAGCGAGCTACAAGAGTTACAGGGGAAGAGTTTACCAAGATCGTCGAGTCTATAGCATCTACTACAAGGGACATAGCCTATAGAGTTTCCTCTGAAATAATATCACGATTTCCATATGACCAACTGCTTGAGGCCATGGCAATTGTGTTTCCTCAATATTGGTCCTTCAACAATAAGGAAGATTATCATAGAAGGCTGTTGATTTTGATAAAGGAATTTTGCAAATCTATAGAATTCAATGGAGTGACTGTCAACGGAATATTAGATGAGGGTCTTCTTAGACAGCAATCAGGCACCTTTGCAAGGACCATGAAGCATCAATATCAATTAATGCGTAACCCACATGAAGAGGGCTCGACAACAAAGCTTTGGACAGAACTAAAACATAGCACATTGTTGCGTGAAGAAATTTCAGAGTACTTCAAGCTTGCTGATCTATGTCAAACCATGATATTGGGTTCAGTGGAGGATGAGAGAGTTTTCATTGCTTTGGGCTTCCTAAAATCAAAGCTAAGAAACAAACTAGACAAGAATTTGGAATCATGCTTGAGGGTATACACATCTAGGTATGATGTTAATACTTTTCCTTATCAAAAAGCAATGGAAATCTGGAAGAAAAGATGCAAAAGAAGAGGGGTGGGCAACACCATTAACCAATCTCTTACAGCGACTTCAAGTGGGATAAGTACAGTTGGCAGTGGCACTGGCCATGGGATTGGGAATCATAGAAGCGGAGGTCAGAGTGAACTTGAAGTTGAAGAAGACACAAACGAAAATGAAGAGAACAATGAAGCAACTGGACTACCAGAATTGGATGATGATGACGACATAGAGATGAATTGGAAAATTTAGGAAATTTCTGCTAAATTAGCAGTGGCAACCCATAGGTATTTTTTGAACTTATTAACTACTATATGATATCCTATCATTCAAATTTCATTTTAGAAAAGCAAGAAATTAGAATGTATTATGTTTTATCATTAAAATTTGAGAACAAAGAGTATTATTACTGTAGAGTGTAGTTTATATCATGTCATCAATGATCATTCATATTTGAATTTGAAATTCCTGAATGAAATTTTGTTTTCTATTTTATTCATTTATTCAACATACATTGAATTGGAAAACATGAAAATTAGATAGAATCATAGATTCAATTCCACAATTAATAATTATTAATGGTTTTGATTTGCAATATTCAGCTAATATGGTACAATTCTTTTAAGCCAATGACCCTGAATTCCTTTTTATAGAAACAAGGGAGCAACAACAGCTTCAGGTCGATTTGCCTAATGTGAAGTCTCAAAATCTAAATCAGTAAGACATCTAGAAGTCTACAACATCTCTACAACTTTAGTTGTACATTTCTGCATTTGATAGGCCGATTTAGTAAATTAGCAATTTAGCATAGGCAATAGCATCTGCAAGACTGCAACATTGATCTTGTTCAAAAAACAAAGTTCAAACTTGTTACTTTAAACTCAATTCTAGAGTCTAGACTGTAGTATGTAGGATAATATGAAAGATATTCATATATAGTAAAGATATAGAGATGATTGAAACTGAAAGTACTTTCACATACAGACTATAAGTTTCTGTAGTATGCTCCATTCTTCTTCGGTTGGAAGGGCAAAATTTTTGATGTTATGGTAAATGACCTGCATTCTTGTCAGCATTCCATACTTGGAAGAGTGAGTTTCAAGCAATGTTCCTTCCACTAGTGCATGCAAATTTGTGAATGTTTTGATGCACTTTGCAATGCCTTCATGAGTTCTGTCCTGAGGAAGGTTGCCTAAATCAGAGGTTAGTTGGTCCTCCAATTTTTGTTTGTAAACTTCTCTTCCAACGAAACCCGTTGTTGAGAAATCAGGTCCAGGACTCGATAAACCAAGATATATCAATTTTGCTGTTTTATTGTTCATCTTGGTGAGCTTTGGCCCAAATAAAGCAAGAACTTCTTCTGCTTCTGTTGGTTTTTGACATTTATGAAATATAGAGGTTGCCTTTATTATTGAACCAATGCGGTCTTGAATTCCCTTGCTTGCCAAATGCCTGTTAGCAGTGCTGATGATTTCTTCCATAATCCGCTTTGCAGTTTTCTGTCTCTGACCAAAACTTTTGTTCTCCTCAAGTTGCTCTTTCAGCTTCCCAAAAACATCTATAAGAGTTTCGTAGAGTTCGAACCAATCACACAACCTATCAGCAGATTTCTTTATTTGCCCCCAGAAGTAATTTTTTATTTGCTTTACTGTATTATTTACATGGTCATTCAAGCTATTTTCATATTTTTTAATAGTATCATTTGCCTTCTTTAGGTCTTCTTTCATTTCTGATACTGGTATTCACTATGTTTTCTTATTTGCTCTGCTTTATTTTCCCACCCTTTTGCTTTCTCTTCCCACTGTTTTGTTTTTACCCTCTCATTTTCCAAGTCTTTATTTAACTTATTGTTTACATTTGCAGCATTCTCCAAGTTTCTGTATAACTTTGTTGAAGAATCTTTTTCATCCTGAAGTTTTTTTTCCATTTTTTCCAAATTTTCCCTCAGAGTTTTCAGTTCTGCGTCCATTTGTTCTTGCTGTTCAATTGCTTCTTTAGAGCCAAAGGATGAATTTTTTATCCTTTTCTCTAATTCTTTGCACCTGTTTACTACTCCTTTCTCACTTGCCTTTACATTTGCTAGGTCTGCCTTTAACTTATCTATTGTGCCTTGAAGCTTTCTTTTCTCTCTCTCCAACTTCATCACTGAACTATAGACTACTTGGTTGGTCATTTTGGACACATTTATCTTGTCCACATTTTTAATTTTGGATAAATCCATTTGGAGGGTGCTAACTTGAAATTCAGATGGATTTGACTGACTCTGTGGTGGATTGTTATCTCTAGCTGGGGGCATAACAACCATGAATTCCATCATATCTTTATCTGGGTCATATGTGGGAAATAACCTGTTGGTTGCAGGTTTTGCATCACAAGCTGCAGCAATTGCTTCCATCTTCATTGTCTTAGTATTTTGTCTATTCTTGTTTTTTGATTTTTCATAATTAGTTACAAATTCATTGTAACGAAAATCGGGATTTTGTGAGACAATTGAATGTTTGAATTGTGAAATAGCAGTAGCACTTGCACTGATGTACGAGCTTCCACCAATACCATGAGGATAACCAACACCTAGACCCATTAGTGGGGTTTGTGGACTGTTCTGAGGGTTTTGTCCTGAAGGATGGGCAATTGTTGGACTCACAGTCACCACTGGCATTGTTGTACTAGTAGTACTACTAATACTTGTCATAACCTTCTGCTTCTTTACACTTTCTTGATCTCCGGGACCAATTTTTTTTGCATCTATATGCAATGTTCTTTTCAGACCACTAGTTGTAGTTATACCCATGATATCTACAGCTGTGGGAGTGACAGTTGATTTAGATTGAATCTGAGTGCTTGGAAGTGGAACTGTAAATGAAGCAGGAACAAATTTAATTAACTAAGATGAATCCAATGTGGATGGAATTGACTGAGTTGATGATTGATCTCCATGTCCAAGGCCTGGTTTCTGACCATGTTTTGGTGCTACAGTTGGTGGTTGAGGTGGTAACCAAACCCCTTCTCCACTGGGACCCAGACCACCCGAACCTTGGTAGCCCATTTTTTCTACAATTTCTACCCCTTTGCTATATAGAAGTTTGGTGGATGCATCAACTCCTCTCTGAATTTGTGTACTGGATGAGGGATTCAAAGAATCTTGGTCATCGTAATCATTATTAGTATCACTGTGATGTGCTTCAGGTGGATGCTCCTTATTCCACAATTCGTCAAACATTGTATCCTCTTCAACCTCATCACGATCTGCAGAGGTCTTTGGCTCACCGAGATTCTTCCGTATTTCCCAAAATTGAGAAATTTTGCTTCAACTCCATTTAGCATCTATACATTCATTCATTAGCTCTTTTGGAATAGGTTTTGTAGATGGTTTATTAGCTTTCTTGTAGAAATTGGACGATGTCATGCCTTGCACTTTTCCTTTCTGTTTGTGCAATGCCATTATTTGTGATGACAATTCCTGTATTGACATTATTTTTAGCAGCATATTTCTCCATCTGTTTTTTGACCTCCTCCCAGGATTCCATGTTTTTAAATTTTTCAATCAAAGGCATACTTTCATGTTGATATTTGCTTGTAGAAGTCCCAATGCCCTTAAGCCTTGCTCCAATTATGTTCAGTGGATCATACTGCCAGTGACTGTCAACATCAAATCGAAAAATTGAAAAAAAGGCTTCTACCACGTTGAATCCTCTTCTCTCAAATGCGAACTCTCCAAAGGAGAATGGCAAGGAGGGAAATATCATTTTCTTTTGTTGACCATGAAAGAGTACATCTGTGCTCTCCATTTGTCGTACATATTCCAATGCAAATATCCTCTCTGTTACATGTATTGGAAGTTTGTAGGGTTCTACCCATGAACCGTAAAACCTTAACACAGTGTACTCTTCCATTAAGTACCAGTCAGCCAATTGTAGTTCACTTCCGAGTTGAATGCAATTTCTACAAGTAACAGGCAATCTAGGCATTGGAGTGCCTATAATTTTATGGTACATTGGTGCCAAAAAGAAGTCTACAAAATTGTTGTAGTTCCTTCTGTTATCAATCATCCTTATCTGAAGTGTCCACTCATATATTGGATTTTGGCCTTGAGTCTGACTGCAAAGCTTGTTTGCCTCAAATAGTGCACGATGCTTTGCTAGGAGAAGATAGCAAAAGTAGGTTGTGAATCTAAATGTCTTCTCTGAACCTCTTTGAATCATTAGTAATTAATCTTGCATGCAACGAACAATGTGCTCAATAAAACGATATCTTACTGGTTCTTTTTTAAAATGAATATGATAAAGCATTTCAAGAATGCCGGCATCCACTTGTTTGTTACTATCCAATCCCAAACAAAATGCTAGCAAGGAAATATTGTCCTGTGCCCATGGCACAAAAAATTCAAAATCATAAGGAGGCATGTGATTTGGACTCAGCCTACAACCGCTTGTTATTCCTCTGATATAAGAATCTCTTTGTTTTGCATCTAATTTTTCATAATCATCTGCCAGCTTTCCCAGGTCAATATGTACGTTTGACTGTTGTTGTTGAAACTCTAGGTTCAACAGACTAGCAAATTCACTCTCATTTATGGACAAAATTTCATCTTGAGTAATTTTATTCACAATTGCTTTTCTATTTTCATCATAATTTTCGGCGCAGAGCATAACAATTTCTAGGCAAGGGAATACTTGAGGTAACGCCATGTGTGTCGACCCAGCTACCCACGGTGCAATTTTATTTGTAGTTGCATTTACACTAGGGTTAAATGAACAAAATTTTGAAGCCTTATTTGGATCGTTCCACTTGTTTTCAAGTGCAAATCTTATCTCCATTATACCCTTATTTCCATGAATAACAGGATCATGTATATCATGGAATAAATCACTGAAACTTGGTGTTTTAAGCATATTGTGGAATTCTGTTATTTTGCCCATCTTGTTATTCTTGGTATTTGTTTTGCCCATCATGGTAAATATTTAAACACAACTACAAGCCTACAGGGGTGATTCAAAATTAAAACCTTACAGACTAAATTTTTTTTATATAATATAAACAGTAAAGTTGTAAATCAAGAGGCTTGAAAAATTTAAAATGCGGGACATAAATTTTCAGGATTTTAGTAGTTACACTTACCCGTTCACGTTCACGTTGCCCTTAGTTTTGATTTTTGTAGAGAGCTGAGAGACTGTAGTTTGTTGCTTTACTTGGACCACAATCCTCAACCCAGAAATTAAGAATCCGTAACTTTGTTGCGTTGTAACTTTGTAAATTGTAACCCCTTTCTAATTTCTAAATCTGCAGACAACGTATAACTATAAAATTAAAGAAACTTAACGCGCCAAAATTGTACAATCTGTACTCTATAGTCTATAGTTGTCACACTTGTCACACAGTACACTTTCAGTTTAAATGAGAGTGGAATCGTGGACCACTAGTTACTAGACACGTGTTAAGTGTTAACTAACCCATCATAATGTATTAATGTCATTCATAACGTCACTGTTAACTGCAAGTGGAATGTGATTATGTCAATGTGTTAACTGAGCAGTGACACGTGTCATGATTTCAGGACACGTTTGAAATGACAGGGTTTCCTTAACCTTTCAGCCCGAAACTCAACTTCGGTCGTTGATCTATAAACATCCAACGACACCGGTGAATGGTGTGGTGGCCCTATGGGTCATGGGTCCCTCTCCCATTAACTAAGCTAGTCAGGTATCAGGATGACTCACATCACGAGTTAGATGTGTCAGTGTCACATCATCACCAAATTGAAATGATGTTGTTATTTGTTGGTCGACTGAGGAGTTTAGTGACACGTGTCATGATTTTGAGATGCGTTTGAAATGACAGGGTTTCTTTTTCCTTTCAACCCAAAACTCAACTTCTGTCGTTGATCTATTAACATCCAACGATAATGGTGATTCGTGAACGGTGTGGTGGCCCCGTGAGACTACCGAGTTGCATAATTGCATATACAGAGTAATTTAAGATGATATTACTATTTAATTTTAACTAAATATTTGGGAAAACAACTAGCTAGCACAATCAAAACTAATATTAATAGATTTTTCAGACATTATCTATACATTAATATTTTGAATTAATATTAATATTATTAATCATCTTGAGATTTAATATATAAGTGCTAATCATATAATTAACATGGGTCAATGAGTTTGCCTCAAATCCGCAAATCAAAATTACAATTTAATATACTTGTTAATTTATAAAAATTAAATTAAATTTGCTATATAGCTAAAATTAAATATATTTCATCAGACACAGATATATATCTAAAATTTGTATTAAAATATTAATATTATATATTCACAAATTATATCTCTAACTAATATTATTTATCTTTAGCTATCATATTTCTACTTTCTTTTCGCAATAGGCAGGGATTCGTGCTCCAACAGAGCTCTTGTAGTTGTTATTATTATTATTATTATTTTTTGGCAAAACTTTATTTAAAATCAAAAGAAGTGGAGAATGAATCTTCTGCGCAAGCAACAAAATACATGAAATAATAAAATTTTACCTAACAATTGTAATGAAGGTAAAAATGCAATTATTTACATAATTAATCTTGGTAGTTTAACTTTACTATTTGGACATTAGTTATTAGTATCTGCCGTAGGAACTATAGGCAACAAACTTTTTAAACCAGTGTTTGAAATAAACAAATTTAACCAATCAAGTTTCACATAATTTTTTAATAATAAGTAATAACATATTTTGCTATTAGGTAAAGTTTGAGGCAGGAACTACGCTGCTCTACAACCTTGTTTCTAGGGGAAATGTATTAGTGATTATCATTATAAATAATATTTTATATTCACATAGGCTTTTATAAACAATTCAATAAATGCAAAATATTGCAATGTTGCATAAGTAAGCATAAGAAGTTAAAACAATGAAATACAATTTTATATGGAACTGAAACTCTAGAAATTTCATTGATATTTCTTGAAATTTACAAATTTACAAAATCAGGGGAAAACCCTAGACTCTAGTACTACTGTACTATTCGTCATAGAAACCACTAGAATTGACCATGGTTGCGAATTCTTGTAGCCAGTGGTTGCCATCTTCCACTTCACCCAGGAAAACCATTTTCAAAGAAAATTCAACCCAATTCTTGCGCATTTCCTATGGTGCTTCAATTGCCCAACAGTCAAGCCCAGTAAAAATGGTTGCAGGACCACATTCTGGCCAGGTTCCAGAAGCTTGTGGACTTCACCCGCCCAAGGGATCCCCACTCCTAAAACTGCATGAGTGACAATTTCAATGTCATCGCCCAAATATACTACTTTAAAATTTTTCTTCAGGAGCAGCACAATTTTGGCCCTTGCTTCTTTGAGGTCAAGCAGGGAGGCTAGAAATTGTGACGTAATGTCATTGTTGACACGATATCGATTCTCATTCTCCAAAAACTCACACCCCAGAACCGTTTTGACAGCAGTAATAACAAACTTCACAACAAAGCATGAGACAATCTCATTGCAAATTGACAAGAGGTTTTTCTCAGGAACATGACCTAGAAACGCCTTTTGCTCCTCTTCCAAAGTGCATCTCAGGCAAATAGGGTTGTCCATCTTTACTGCAAAGTTCAAACTCTAAGTTCTAACAGACTAACACCAAACAATCCAGACCTATCGACTACCAAAAATGAGATGAGCAATGATGAAAGAAGTAGCTCAATCGCCTATAAATAAGCTTGGTGGGCAGGGTGCCAGGGATTATTTATTTTTTCCCTAAATAAGCTTAGCTGTTGAGAAATATTTCTTAAATATTTGTTCGTCCGACTGCCAATTCAATTACATTAAATTAGCAAATATTCTCAAATCTTGAACATAATTGCAAGTACGTGCTGAAAAGGCCAAATTGTAATTAAACACTAACACCGTCCATTGTCTTGTAATGCGTGTGAAGCCGCTTAACCGATGGAAAAGGCCAATTGTAATTAAGACTAATAGTACTATTGCTAGTGGACTGTGGCATGTCCTGTAATGTGTGCGAAGTTGCTTAGCCGATGGAAAAGGCCAATTGTAAATTGTGATTAACAGCGACAAGACATCAATATACTATCTCTTGCAACTTAAGTGATACACGCTAGACAGAAACGTGTCACCATTCCGGACACTTGAACAAGGTCGAGGCTTCATTCTAGACGTTTGGTCCCGAAATAAACCTTCAACCGTTGATATATTATCGTCGGACGGTAGTCTGAATCATGTAATTAATAATCTATATGTAATTAATGTTTATCATTTAAATAACCCGAGCTTTGTTCATTTTAAATTTTAAATTTTTGTTTATAATCTACATGTAATTAATGTTTATCATTTCAATCATCCGAGCTTTGTTCATTTTGTATTGGTAATAATAATAAGATATCTTTCGGCTTATTATATATAGTTATAGATAAACTAAACTGCAATGGTATTGGTAACTGTTGATAAAAAACTGTCAGAAATTGGCTGTACAATTTGGGAAGTGGTGTGTGGTTAGTGGTAGCGTACTAGTGAGAGAATGTCGCTATCACTGACATGACATTTAATTCTTTCCGGATACATTGTACTCCGCAGGCAACTTACCTTGATACGTGTCAACATTCCAGTGACTACCTTGACAATGCTTCTTCCTTCAAGAAATGTTGGCCGAAATTAAACCTCAGCCATTGATCTTGGATCATTAGACGATCTGAGTTCTCAAATAATACATTTAACATAATTACAGTGGTAGTGGCAAAGATTATGTTTCCATAATGTACGGTCAAACAACCACGTCTTTAAACCATCACTTGCCACTTGCCAATAATTTATGTAAGTTGGTATCTTAGGTTAGGCTACTTATTTCCCATCTTTTGAAAATAGCCATACCAACTATAACTTTCTGAAAACCATTCGCCATAACAAATAAATTAATTCAATTATTTGGAAAATAATTTCGCCATTTTTAAGGTATCGGTTATTAAAATATTCGCCAACCAATATCCATATTTCAAAACATAATTCGCCATCAATATTAATAATTTTATTAAAAACAAAAATTATAATCGCCATTATTTTATAAAAATTGTCTAAACTATTAAAAAATTCGCCACCAAATATCCATCGATTGACGCATAATTCGCCAACACTATTAATTTTATTTTCACCCAAATGACATGTGATTCACCACAATTTTATAAATTTTGGGAGCGGGGGGTTCCTTAAAGTTATCCCTGCTAAGCGCTGGGTGAAAAGAAAGATACAAGTGGCGAGCACAAGGACCCAAGCAAGAGAAGCCCAATAGAGAAAACGAGATCCGGTATAGAACAAGGAGATACCATCATGCCCATCCAAGTACCCAGACCCCGACACATAGGATGAGAATAGATACATTAGAAGCAGAAAGCTGATACATGATCCATTGCTAGACTGAAGGGGCCAGTTATGTCCTCCCCTTACCCATGAACACATCTAGGTGCAACTACTGGTAAGGGGCACAGTTGCGCCCTTAGACTTGTGAGGTATGGCTTGATAGAAGGAAGCTCCACTTCACATGCAAATTCTTCCCTCTACTGTTTGTTTGATTTACATCCAATCTTCTTCCTGGGAGGTTGTGGCTTGATCACTCTGGCAGCCGATTGTGAAATTGGTCTGGGCATAATGACATCAAGCTCATCCACAAAAGTATCCTTGGAGAAATCATCAACATAAGCAGTTGATTGAGAGACTGATCTTGGTTCAACAATATCCAGTTTGTCCTAGATCAGATAGGGGCTGACATCTGAGATGTTGTGATTAATCAATTCATATTCCATTTGGTGGACCATGACATGAGAGGGATTATCCGCCTGTGGGCCGATGTTGATATCACCAGCATCTGCCTGTGATCATTTGTTGATGTTACCAGTGATTACCAGTGACCACCTGTGGGCTAATGTTGATGTCCGCCAAAGCCATAAATGTAGTAATGGCCTTACAGACCTTTCTCGGTTTAATCCCTGGGCTAATGTTGATGTCTGCCACAGCCATAAATGGAATGGCCTTACAGATCTTCCTCGGTTTAATCCCTGGGCAGTAATCAGCTAGCTGTGGAATTGACAGTGAACTAAAAAAAAACATTTTCTTGAGCATCCAGTGTGTAGCAGTAGAGATGGGGTAGAAAGCCTCTTTATGTTTGCGGGTCCGACATTGAAGGCAGAAGAAACATTCTTTTTCAATTTCCAAATTTTGGTTCCAATCCCCAAAGGATGAAGATAAGCAGATTGTAATTGAATTTTTACAAAAGAAAAATGTAAATAATTTTTAAAAGGTCGTAATTCTTCACATGCCCATTGACTTTTGATTAAAAAACTTCAGTTTATATTGTTTATATATTTTCTAATATTTTTATTTATAAAGACATTAAAATGATACTCATATATTTTTAACATATATGTCATGAGGAGGTTTATCTGACAGTTTCTTGAGCTAAGAAAACATTGATCTACTGGGCATTTTAGTTATACTAATTAATGTATAATTATCATTTCACTATAACAGCCAGCACCTATTCCAAGTTAAATGTGGTTCTGAATGGGTAGCATCATATGGATTATATATAGGCCATAGCTATTTCAGCCTGCTTTATAGCATTCTCAGGATTAGTCCTAACTAATTTGAAAACTAGGATTTAGACATATCATTCTTATTCTATTAAAAAATTGAATACTTTGACCATCACGTTGGGCATATGATAATCTCCAGACTGCAATGTTGCATCTGATTATAAATTAGCAATTTGTTTTTTTAATAAAGCATACCAATGATCCTTTATTTCAGGAAGGAAGGCCAAGATACTCAAGATGAACTCCGTAAAAGAAACCTCAGAGAGGAACTTGAAGAACGAGAACGTAGACACTTTTCAAAGGATAAAGGATATGTTGGTAAGCATTGCATAATGATATTTGAATCTTACCGTGCTTGTGGAAATACTAAATAGAGGTTAGTGGCTCTGAGTTTGATGCATGTGCTTGCATTGTGTCTTTTGTTGCAGATGAAAGAGACCACAGAAAAGGACCCAGTACAGGGAATCTTTATCTCGAAGGTTGGCATTTTTTTGTTTTACAACTGTAGTATTACTCTGGATATGTTGGATACACTTTTTTTAATTCACAGTCTTTTGGTTTTTGCAGGTTCTAAAAGAGAACCTGAAGACAGATTGGCTCCTCGTAATATAGATGCTGATGATTCTGATGTTGATGTAAAAAGTGATTCAGATGAAAGGTAGTCTAAGCTGATAGGTTTATTACAATGTTTCATATTATTGTACACTGAGGACTACTTTTTATTGCACACTGATGACCGTTTCTTAATTATAGTGGTAGCGATGATGATGAGGAGGATGACACAGCAGCTCTATTGGCAGAATTAGAGCAAATAAGAAATGAAAGAGCCGAAGAGAAGAAGCGCAAAGTAAGATGCTTTTCCATTTAAAGTTTTCTGTAGCTCATCAAATTTTAAATGTTTAGATCAAATGTAGCAGCTTCATTGTGCTTTTCAAATTTATATGTTATTTTTCCATTGTGTTAGGATCGACAAAAGCAAGAAGAAGAGTTAAAAGTAAAGGAAGCTGAATTGATACGTGGCAACCCATTGATGAATCCTACTTCGTTTAATGTGAAGAGGAGGTTTGTTCAGAAATTCCTTTTCTTTATGTCTCGTGTTATAACTTGAAGCCTAGTCTCTTAGCTCAGATTCTAATGATGGAATGTGATGGAATGTGCTATACAGATGGGATGATGATGTGGTTTTCAAGAACCAAACACGAGGTGAAGCTAAGGTTCCAAAGCGATTCATTAATGACACTATAAGAAGTGATTTTCACCGCAAATTCTTGCACAAGTACATGAAATAATGCATTTACAAACAAAATGCAGAGTGATGTAGTGGATATTTGATCTTTGCTGTAAACTCATTCCGCAAATTGAAGCTTTGGATATTGTTCTCAACTCGTACATGTGTATTTTGATAAGACATAAATTGACGGAACCATAGCTGGAGTATCTGATATTAGCAAGCTGCCAAAAATTTCTAAATATGTTGTCTAATCTCTGGGAATCTTGCTGTGTATTACAATCAACTATCTAGTGGAAACTGGATTTCAAATACAACTTACCAGTTACCAACACTAACGCTTTTCCACTGATTCATGAGCTCAAGTTTCTTAGCTTGTGTTTTTTTTGTTTTACAGTCATGATCAGTCTTTACGTATGCAAAATTTATATGAAAACTTTGAGGTAAAATAGGCAGAATACTTCTATGAAATTAATGTGGCTAGCGAGATGCAAGATACTATATTGAATGAAAGGATTTAATGTTATCTTTTTCTGTGCTGTCAACTATTTTGTAATTCTCTACAGTTTGTGTAAAAGAATATATTTCACAATTTTTCATGAGGTCTGCTACATGCCATTAGCTGATTGGAGGTCATGATATGTTTTTACCAAAAAATGTTAGACTTGTCAAGATGAATCACATCATTGTAATCATTTCTACCAGCTTAGCTTCGATGTATTTGTTGTCAATTGTTCTTTTTCCCTCTTATGTGGCTAGTTAGATGGAAGGCAATAAATTAAGGAAACGATTTTATTACCTTTTCTGTGCTGTCATTTACTTGTCATTGTATACAGTTATATTAAAGAATATATATTTCATGAGTTTGAGTACTGCTACGTGTGATTAGTTGATGATATCTTTTTTATGGCTCTTAATCACCAGAAATTCTGAAAGCTTAAGATTAGTTACAGCAGTGTTAAAATGTCTACTAACTTTTAATATGTTTGTTGGCAAGCATATTAGTCTCATAGACAAAACCTCGTTCTGGTTCGTTATTCTTATTTTATATGAGAAGAAAATACTGTGAAGGACCAAGGATATCCATTTTACAGTGTTGGAGCACAGCATGTATGATGTTTGTTTTATATTTGTTGATTATGCCACTCCAAATTTGAAAAATTCATTCCAATGTTATGTGTGTTTCTTAATCTTTCTCTAATCAAATTTCAAAGTAAAAAAAAAATCTCCTGCTTATATGGATGTCATGTCCAATTGATTGTGGTTTAACTTACATTGGTGCAGAATCATGATGGTGATACTGAATGCAATTAAAGATCATAGGAGCCGAATCATGTGTTGTCTCAAATTAATGGCACTACATTTTTATAACACAAAAAAAATGACTGGTTTTCTGAATGAAAAATCCTTCGGGATCCTTTGGTTGTAAATTGTTCTGTTCTTATACTATGTTAAATTATACACACGTTTCGGTAAGAGAATGGAATCCATAAGTGAGATTTTAATCATTGGATGTAGAAACTCGATGCTGCCATTGTTTATTTTGCCTAATCTACTCTCGATGAATTCATGTGGGGTTAATAAACTCATGTTCTCAGGTTCCCTTGTACAATTAACTTTCACATATCATAATTATTCATTAACCGTTGTTGTGACATTAAACGCTTACAAATGGAGGCTTTTGTGGGGATGAACAGTTGGGAATGGATCATGTCCTTGGTGCTCCTCGAGTCTGCAAGTCACGTACCCTCTCTTTTACCAACCATGACGTTATTATTACTTGACACTAAATTAATAAATGAAACAAATAAAGTGTATCTTAAAAAAATTCTAAAAATGAATAATGATTAATAAAACAAATTCAAATGCTGGTGGCTAGGAATGCTACAAAGGAACAAATCTATACTCTTTCTAATTTTTTTTTTATTCATTACGACTGTTGAAAATCATCTTTCATTATTATAATAATATTATTTAAGTTGCCCACTGAATTGAAGATTCCCAAGACAATCTTAAAATTATATTATTTATTTGCTTTATTTTTCCTCTTGCTTAAGAGAAGTAGAAATAGGTTGGAGTAGCTCTCATCTACTAAAAAAATCCAAGATGCAACACATTATTAAGTAGATGCCAAACAATCTTTCAAATTTCAATATTTGTGTAAATTTCATTTACCGACTCATTTTTATATAGCATTCACAACATTAGCTGGCTCATTCTACTCTGAAATGCAGCTTGATTCCACTTAAATAATTTTGATCATAGCCAATGTTCAAAGAGTTGAGAAATTACGAAGAGGCCATAAATATAATATCATCTGGTCCAGACTGTTTACAAGAGATTACATGTGACAATATAATTAATTTGAAGAAGCAAAAATGTCAAAACAATTTTCAATAAAAGTAGATTTGAGAATCACTAAGGCTTCAGTTCTCAAAGCATGAAATCCGGATTTTCAGCAAAGAATGCCATGATTCTTATTTTCCACCACGAGATGCTTTCTACTGATAGCAATAAAACTGGGGCAAATATTTATGATAAATTAAAAAAACCCATGGTGAACACATCAGAGAAACAGATCATTGCCAAAAATTAAACGAAAACTCTTTTAGTATATGACGAGTCCTAAATAATGGCATTCAATCAAAAAGCAGGACCTCATAATCTACAATGATGTGAAGCATATCTCTAACTATACAAAACAAAATATTTGACTTCTCATCCATGAAATGAATTTACTGAAGCCAATGAGACTTGCACGGGCTAAAATGGTAAACAATTGCCCATAGTTGATTTTGTTACCATTACTTGTGGATAAGCCTACTAAACATCCTATTTTTATCCCACAAAAAGTTCCCTCTCTACAATCGTGTACAAATTTAAATCAAAGGTGAGCATTCCCAAGTACTCCATTTACGAAATCATGCCAGACTAGGAACTTTCTCTTCTACAAATTTTGTAGATTTTAGGCATTCGGGTTGGCTAGCTCCATAATAGAAGTAGGCCATTATCTTGGCTAACTCATCTGCTACAAGAATTCCTGCATTTGATGATAAAGGAGCATTAGAGATATAATAAAATACCTTAAAAATAGAAAATGGCAAAATTAAAATCAATAAAGATCAGTCGGATAAAATGAATATGACATGAAGAATAATAAAGCACAATGAAGACAACCATCCCTTTTAAAACTAGATATGAATAACAATGATAACAAATGTAAAAATAAAATGGCAGTGCTTGTTCTCAAAAAATCGGAACATATGCAGCGTCTACTTAATTGAGCAAATGTAGAGATAGCGTATAGAAAAAGGAAATACTTTCCACACCTTTTTGACGATGCACTAGCTTGCCATCTTTTATAAAAATGACTACAGGCGTTTCCTTAACATTCAATAAGGATGCCAGTTTGGTTTCCTCAGTAGCATCAAACTTGACTGCCTGCAACAAAAGCATATTTTAGTTTCAATGCCAAGTGATTGCTTGGGTTTTTAACCATGAAACATATGCACGATACAATGCATTCTATTCCAAAAGGCAAATATATAAAGGACCAATCTAAAATTCTGAGTTCAGATATATTTATGGCAGCAATTTAAACCCTGTATTTGCCATTCCAATTGTAGACACCTAAATTTGATTACACTATTTTAGTAATCCTATTTAGTTATCTAAAAAGGCATTATTAATTAAATTTCTATTTAATTAATCCTTTGTCATCCCCTAGTTGATTAATTTAATTAAACATCTATAGTCCTAATTGATAAATCAAATAATCTATTATTTATCAATTAAATCTTATTCTTCTATCTAATTCCAAAAATCCCCATTTATTAAATAAATCTATTTGATAAATGAAATCCTCAAATTCAAAAACCCCTAACCTATCTCTAATCCTCCATTTAGCCTAATCCACCCCATCCACCCATACTAACCAAGCTTATCCACTAACTCACGCACCCTCATTAATGCCATCCACTTGCACATCTCTAACATCCCTAATCTAATCCTAAACCCAAGCCTAATCCACCCCCTAATGTTGTCACATTCCTTAAACAAGTTTAAGACTTTCCTAATCCAAACCAAAGTCTCCCCTCAAAAAACCCAACCACTAAGTCATGAGTGCTCTTACAAAACATAAAAGACTCTTACAAGCCCACTCATGACTCTTACATCCATCTTCCACACTCTTCCCTCTTCCACACTCATTCCTCTTACATCCCTCTTACATACTCAACCCCACTCATCATGACTTTAACCAACCCTTTACCCTACCCTCTCACACTCATCCTCCTTGTGACAAGTGTCACCTTCCCATTGGTGCTAAACAAGCACAATCCATGTGCTCTCCTTTGAGTGCATCCTAGCCCTCCTTAAGCCTTCATCCATCCTTGCATCTAAGCCCTCCATCCCTCTACCCCTTAGCCTATAAATTGAATCCCATCCCAAGCCATTTCATCAACAATCTTTGAGCTAAAGTTACCATGCTATTTTGAGAACCAAAGCCATCAACCATACCCTTATAATGCCAAATTGAGAGCTCACAAAGCTACCAATTTACCATTACCCATCTCCATTGAAGCAGCTTTTGAGCATCTTGAGCATACATCCACAGCAAAAGGACACATCTACAGAATCAAGAAAGCATGGAGTGCTTTTTCTTGTGAGGTTTGCATTTCTTGTTTTCTTCCTTTGTCTAAGCATATATGTGAATTTAGTTTTTGGTTTGTGAATGTTTACTTCATTTGTTAATGTTCTTTGCATACTGATTCTGGTTCTACACCAATAGCAAGGGATGCATTCAGTAAATCAGTGCTCAACCACTTAATGAATTTTATTGATAAAAGCAAGAAGTTACGAGAATAGGCGTGTCCAACTAGTGGTGCCAAATGTTTCATTTTTGATCAACAATGATTATTTGAAAACAAATAATGGAAGAAAGTTGAAATAACAGAAATGCATAGACCCTATGCCTGGCCTGCAGGCAAGGCTGTCAACCTCAGACTGACAGTTCTCAATGGGCATAAGAAAACTGATCCATAGATAATTCCTAATTTCTAATGAACTTGAATTCGCTTCTAATAAATACCTGTGATGAATATTTGCACAGACTCCGATGTCAGATCCAAATGGCACGATTTGCAGGAAGTGGTATGGTGCAAGGTGAATGGTACGGTTAGCTTAGGAAGTTGCATCCCTTTAATTTCTGCTTCTTAAGTTGTCATGTATCTGCTTAAGGATATGGAATTCAATGTTTGCATTGAAAACTCTTACCTCCATGGTTAAGCCCACTCTGCTTGCAACCCCATTTGCCAAACCTTTAGTAAGTTTTGTTCCTAAAGCCCCTTAAGCTCATCGACTGATAAGTATGAGATGTTTTCGACAAGTCAAACTATGAGATTGCTATCAGGATTTAATTGTGCAGATTTTTGAGTCAAACTCATTGACCCATGTTTCGTGAGTAGTGGTTCGTAAGAGCTCATATCTCATGAAAATGAATGGAACACTAGGCACTAATTGCATCTAGGTGATGCTCACAAAGATGAAGTGTCAGAACTTCGTGGAAGGTCACCCATCCCAGTATTACACCAGCTTGAGCACACATAACTACACAATTTCGTCCATGATTAAGCACACTCTACTTGCAACCCCATTTGCAAACTTGCTCGAGCACACATAACCACACAATTCTCTCCATGGTTAAGCGCACTCTACTTGCAACCCCATTTGTAAAACCTTAAGCAAGTGTTGCAAACAAAGTGGGCTTAACCATGGAGGAAACTTCGTAGTTAAGTGTGCTTGAGTTGGAGTATTATTGGGATGAGTGACCTCCCAAAAATTCCCAATGCTTCACCTCTGTGAACATCACCTACATGCAATGAGAGCGAAATGTTCCATTCACTCTTGTGAGAGCTGGGTTCTTTTGAACCACTACTCATGAAACTTGGGTCATTGAGTTTGACTCAATAAACTGCATAATTGAATCTTGATAGCAATATCACAATTTAACTTGCTATGCAAAATATCTCATAATTATTAATTGATGAGCTTAAGGGGCTTTCTAATGAATGGTTCATAATGCACAACACTTGCTGAAGGTTTTGAAAATGGGGTTGCAAGCAGAGTGGGCTTAACCATAGAGGAAACTTCGTCGTTAAGCACACTCGAGCTGGAGTAGTATTGGGATGGGTGACCTCCTAGGAAGTCTCGACACTTCACCTCTGTGAGCATCACCTAGATGCAATGAGTACTAAGTGTAACATTAATTCTCATGAGAAATTGGTTCTTGTGAACCATTCATTATTCATGAAATATTGGTCAATGAGTTTGACTCAAAAACTACATAGTTGAATTGTGATATCAATATCACAATTTCACTTGCTATGGAAAATATTTGTACTTATCAACTCTTACTTCGCTCAAGGCTTACACTGTTCAAGGCTTGGACTTATAAAACTTGCAAGGCTTTCCTAAGTTCTTTAAAACATTGTCAATCTACTCTAGAAATGACACCTGTTAAATGTTGAAGCAAAAAGAGACAATCTCCATTTGCAATGAGGTGATGGTGTTAAAAGGTCACAAACAGTTCCTCTTTTTGCCACCATCTCTACTCGTACTCGCAAACATTGGAGCCATTTTCACTTAGACAAATAGGAACAATACCTAGCAAAAGGAAACAACTTAAAAATATCAATAATACCTAGCAACAATTTTGGAAGCTCTAGTTTTGCTTTTATTTAGCTTAAATAGGATCATTGGCAACAAGAAGTGCAACACTGGACAACCTTTAATGGTTGTAATGACCCCAATCAGGCAACCTTTAGAAATAGGTGATTCAAAAAGCATGTACAAGCTTAAAATAATGAATTGATGTTGTAATGCCAAAAATTTGATTTTTTTGGCTTAGATATTTTTGCTTGATTCATTATAAATGGAAATAGGTCAATACGAAAAATATATGAGCATGGATATAGTCTCTAATATAGTTGATAGCCTTGTGCATAATCATCTATGTAGCTGGGGAAAAGTCGAAAGAATTTTACCTCATCCCATACGAATTTGATCAGAATAATAGCATTCACTCATTCCAAAACAAAATTCCTAGATTTGGAGCCAATGCGTACTCAACAAGGTTGACTTGGAACTCGGATTTTGGATCGACCTCCTCTAGCATGATCTAATTGGAGTCATTGTCCATAGTTTTCCATTTGAAGATAAAGGTTGTAATGAACAAGTACTAGATCATTCAAACTCTCCACAAATAGTCTATTGTGCCTTTTTGAGTGAATGTGCTCAAACATGCTCCAGTTGCACACAACCTGAAGCATTGCATGGATGACTTGATATGCAAATGAAAACTCTCTAAAGGTTAGGTATTTTAGGCCCAAACATTTTCCACCATCTATCTAAGGTAAGAAAATGTTAATAATATTTTTTTTTGTCTCACTTCCAACTTTAAGACTAAATTATAAAATCAAATTATGCACAACATATATTTTTACTTGTCTACAATTTTGTGCGAGCAGATTTGCACTCCTAGTGTTACACTTGTGTGGATGTTATTTGAGATGTTTTACTGTTAATGTTTTACATTCTGCAAGTTGATTACTATTGGGACAATGGACTACAAACTACCAAATAACTCCCCTTGTGCATTATTGAATGCCTCTAATCCTGTGTAGTGTAGCTTTGATATCAATATCACTAGTAGACATCCTCTCAAACACTTATAGAGCCTAGTAGGAACCTCCTCATCTTACTTGAAATCAAAGCAGAAATGGTATGCCGGATTTAGGTAGTAAATGGTTCCATGGATGGCTTGTGAAGCTAAAGGTGTCATCTCCTCTGTGCAAATCTAATGGCCTCCATGGCCCTATATATGCCCTCATATATGTAAATCACAGCGAGCTTCTCCCCATCAACTACTTGTAGAACTACTAGGGGCTGAGTGACTTGCAAATATTGTGAAATAGTAACAGTTAAGTGTGAATGAATATAAACTAAATTGCAAACAAAAGGAAACTATGAATATATATTAAAAGTAAATACTAAAACATAACGTAGAACTTATAAAACATTTACTTGCACGATCTATGCGCAAGGGTCCACAAAGCTAGATCATAAAATTGCAACCTCCTAGATAAATCCCTGCATTGTTTATACCATTGGTTGAGAAAGTGCATTCCTCACCAACGAACACGCACCTCAAAGTTGTCTTTGACTGCATCAAGGATTTTAATACAAAAAAAATTGAGACGAATCTTGTGATTCCGAGATGAGCCAACTCCTTTTGCCTTGTATATTGCCTTTGCTAAGGAGCAACGCATGATTATGGATAACTTGCAATTTTTTTTGGCCTTATCAACACGTCTTGACCCATTGAAGCTTGCCAATATCCTCCAATATGAGGTCAAGACAATGGGTCGCATATGGAGACCAAAAAATGCTTGGTTGTCTCTCCATCAGAAGTTTACCTACAGAAACATACCAGTTTACTTGCT
Source organism: Cupressus sempervirens (assembly GCA_028749045.1). Classification (NCBI taxonomy): domain Eukaryota; kingdom Viridiplantae; phylum Streptophyta; class Pinopsida; order Cupressales; family Cupressaceae; genus Cupressus; species Cupressus sempervirens. Next base: position 146,787,356 of record CM053788.1, read on the forward strand.
GAAACATAACTTCTTACATTGTTTGAAAACTTGAACTATATTTTCTTCCCCCACCATAATGACTTCGTCAATCACCTCACATTAGGATGTGGCACTTTTGACATGTGAGGAAGCACCAATGAACTTAAGGAACATGGTGAATCCTAAAAACAGAGTAAAATCAATAAATCGTAAACTACAAAAGTCAAATATTAATCACTGATCAAACTCAAATTATTCAATGCATTGAGGGAAGTAGAATGATCACCTCCATGGAAAACAAGAAAATTTAGGAGTGTTCCTATTGATGCAAACATTTGCCATGATGGTGCAACCCTTTTTGCTCTAGGACCCTCGTAGGTCCTCAAAATCAACTTTTATATCATCAACTATTTCTAATAAAAGTGGTCTACTTATCTCATTGTTAGATGGGGCTATAAACCATGCCCCACAAAAGGTTATGAGATCTATCATACCTTGCCAGCAAGGAGACTTGTCACAAATGGATTGAATAAGATAAGTATGTGTATAAAAATATAAGAATACATTAGACAAGGCAAATTATAAATTTAAGATTTAAAAGAAACAAATAAAAAAGAGTTACTTGGCTGCAACAAATGAAATATTGTAAAAGTACCAAAGCTTGCAATTTTTCTTTTGGCAGCATCATGGAGCTCCTTGTTCTATGACATGCTCCCAAGTGAGGGTTGTGAACTAGTAGTGGGTGGCAAAAAACAATTGTCCAACCTAGACTTCCAAACTCTAGGGCCAAAGCTAACAGTGCCACTAGAAGTAGAAAAACTAGCACGAGTAGAAACATTACGATGGGATGGAGGCATGAAAGAACCCTCCCTAACACAACCTACAAATGCAAATAAATGGGAACCAATACTTGCCAACTCCTTTGTTTGCCTCTTCTACATTTTTCCTTTAATTGTTCAATTGTTTCTAGTGCCACATAGCATACACGAATAGCCTCAGGAGGTGGTAGTAGACACGATTCAATATCATGGTTATATATCCTGACAGTATGGTATTTAAATCTATTGATGCCCCTATGAGTAGTTTCTTTACAAGATTTACATTTACTCATTTTATTCCGCGAGGAAAATCTTCAGCATATATCCAAGCCTCATCCTTTTGACCTAGTTTCTTAGCCTTTGGTTTAGGTGGAGTAGGAGTTGACACTGGAAAAAATATAGTTTTCAAAATGTCAAGGTTGTTGCAATAAGACAAATAACAAAAACAATTTAACATTTGTGCATTGTGTTTTATAAACTAATACAAAAATATAGGGTTTGTGCAAAAAAATGTAGGGTTTTTAAAACTTTTCAATATTTTAGTCTTGATTATTTTCCTTTCAAATTCAAAGTCAAACTTCAAAGTTCAAAGAAAAAACAATCAAGAAATCCTACATTTTTGTAGGAAAAAAATTGTGGATATATATTTACAAATTTCTTCTAAAAAATGTAGGGTTTTCTGATTGTTCTTTCATTGAAGTTTGAAGCTTGAAATTTAAATTTAAAAGGAAAAGATTCATCTTTAAGAATTGGGAAGTTAAAAAAAAAATGAAGATTATTGTTTAGAGAATACAAAAGAAACAAAAAATTGATAAAATTTCATTCTTACCTCTTACAACAGACCTGAAATGAGATGAGACCTCTCTGCAATTGCTGGTATGGACTTTTTGATGCTCCAAATGTAAGTATTATGCTGTCCCAATGTGATTTATTGAAGATTTTAACTCTTCCTCCTTGTTCATTGCACTTCTATGGACTCCTTTTTTTTTTCTTAACTCATTCTTTTCTTTTCTTGCCAATAGAATGATATTCAGTCCTTAGGGTTGAAAAGAACAAGCAGAAGAAAAAAACATGAACTTTATCATTTAATATTTTTTTTTTCAAATATCATCGACATTAGCCAATTTACAAGTGAGTTCGGTGAGACGACAAGTTTTTTCTCAGACTCAGCTGAGTCCGAGTTTGGGTGAGTCTAGGAACTTTTTTCCAAACACCACTATGATAAGAAATGTAGGAAAATATTCTTGACCACTCTATTCCAAACACCACTATGATAAGAAAGTAGGAAAATATGCTTGAGCATGGAGCATCATAGATGAGTAGATAACCACTCTAATTTCTGGATGGACAAGTATATCCATGTATCCAAAATAGCAAAAAGAAAAAAGAAGATTTCGATTCACTCATGTTATGGTTCATCACAGGTATGTGACAACAAGCATAAACTTAAAGAAGAGAAAATATAGATTTAGAAATGAGTTTAGAAAAAAAGTAGACAGACACTCATCAAAAATCGCAACCAAAACTAAATTGGTGATTACAAAATAGATGATGAAATATGTCTTAAGCAAACAACAACAATGGCTTGAACTCAAAGTGTTAATATGTGTTTAAGTTGAAAAGGCTTGAATCTCCCTTGGTTGAGTCATGTGAAAATGGTTTGGCTGCTTGAAAAATGTTGGTTTGGGTCGTGCATGCAAATAAGGTTTTCCTCTTCTTAGTTTCATGAAAATGGCATGGCTGTGTGAGAAATGCTTGTGCATGGTTTTCCCCTACCTCCATCACATAAAAAATGTTCCTCCAAATGGTTGCAAACACATTACTTGTTATTTCCATTTCCCTGTGAGTCATAATGACCTGGCAGATGAGTTGAAGTCCTAAATCTTGCAAGTTTTTGCTGAGAATACCGTTGCAATTTTCTCATAAAATTGCCTGCAAGTGACTTGCCTGGGATGTTTCCTTCTGTGTGTGCGCAAGTCATGTGAGCACTCACAAAGTATCACAATATGGTCTAATATATCTACACATTGACAATAAAGTAGGGAAATTTTGTTAATTTGAAAGTTGACTTGAGTATTAGTTTAGCTCTATAATTTTACATTAAGGTTCTACATTGCATATAATGAACAACTTCTCTTTTTAATAGGCGTCCTCTTAAAAATGACATCCCAAAAAATCCATTTCAGAAACATGTCCCAAGCAATTCCTTGTTCTCTTCTCCCAAAAACTTGTTGAAAATAGGTTGCAAGTAAATCAACACAACTATTTAAAACCAGAATTAACCAAGTGACTCTTATTCTATCATAAATCACAACAGACAAGTTTCATATCAAGCTACTTTAAACATAAAGGTAAACCCTTTGCATTATTGTGTGGGTGCTCTGCTATAGCTTGTTCGTAAAAGAGATCACAAGCTTTAGTGATCTTACACATAGTAGGCAACTAAAATCACGGGCCTCTGTGAGCTGCGAATTCCTTTACCTCCATCAAATCTGAGGACCTACTCAATTTAGTTGACAGTTTGTTCTTTCTTCTTCATTTTTGGGTTGAAATCGGTCTTTTTATTTTTGAAGTTGATTCTCATGAGGAAGGTCTGTCAAATTTACACTCCTACTATCTAGATACAAAATGTTGATAACTATAAGGAATTTTAATGGACTGATGGCAAACCACTTTATAATGTGAAAACTAGGACGGTTTATAGATCTTAGCCTAGTGGCAACTCCATTACTGAATTTGTTAATAAAATTGGAACTTAAACGTAAGGATAAACACTGGTAACAAAATTGGAACTTAAACGTAAGGATAAACACTGGCAAAGAATCTTTAAAGCATTATGGCAAAACACTCTTGAGCCCAAAAAGGCTTGCTTCAAGAAATTATTCATATTGCAGAGATAACCATAGAAAACAAATTCTTCTAATATTGAAATATGTAACATACGCAAGAAGCCTGAACCAGAAAGACATAATTTCCTTGAACATTTATCCAAAGGAAATTTGGAAAATGGTTTGTGATGGTTTAAATAATTGGAAATATATAGGGGGCATTGATCAGAAGCAAATTCTTGCTGGTACTGTGAATAATTTGGATAAAGAATACGATTTGTTTTGGTTGTGATTTTCAAGATATTGTGGAATATATGGAAAGCGAGACATGAGAGATGTTTTAAAGGGTTTAAGAAAACTTACCGAGTCTATGAAAAGACCCATATTCTTCAGTGTTTCTGTGTAGGTAACCTTAACAGATAGGCTTGAAGTTGTCAGTCACCCCATGGTCTCGGGTTCGATTCTGCCTCCGGGTTTAACTGGTGAGAGTGGCTTGTGTGCTGTTGCTCTTCACCCATGGGGGACTAGTCTCGCCCTAAGCTCGCATTGGCCGCTGGTCATCGCTGGGCTTAGGTTGCGGGGACACCTCCATGTATAAAAAACAAAAAACAATGGAGGTTTCTGTGTAGGTAAAGTATGGCAACCGTACCAATGGAGCATTTCTGTGTAGATAAAGTAGGGTAACCTTAACAATGGAGTGTTTCTATGTAGATAAGGTATTATGGCATAACCTTAACAGTGGAGTGTTTCTGCGTAGGTAAAGTACTATGGCATAACACTCTTGAGCTACGAAAGGCTCGCTTCAAGAAATTATTCATATTGCAGAGATTACCATAGAAAACAAATTCTTCTAATATTGAAATATGTAACATATGCAAGAAGCCTCAACCAGACGGACATAATTTCCTTAAAATATTTATGCAAAGGAAATTTGGAAAATGATTTGTGATAGTTTAAATAATTGGAAATATATATGGGACATTGATTGGAAGGAAATTATTGCTGGTACTGTGAATAATTTGGATAAAGAAAACAATTTGTTTTGGTTGTGATTTTCCACTGAGATATTATGGAATATATGAGAAGTGAGACATGAGAAATGTTTTAAGGGGTTTAAGAAAAACTTACCGAGTCTATAAAAAGACCCATATTCTTCAGTGTTCTATGCAGGTAACCTTAACAATGGAGGTTTCTAAAAGTAAACATGGTTAAATGTGGCCATTCAACAAAACTGGGAACATCCCCTTTTTACAGAGCTGCCTGAAATCCAGATGAGATATAATGGACCAAGTTCCAACAGAGACACTAAAGTTGGAAACCATGGTGATGACTTTGTAGTGGAGGTGGTGAGGTCAAATAATGAGGCATCTTAGATCAATCCACCATTGGACTGGAATGGGATGGATGACTACAGCAGTCCTAAAAACTGTTAGTCTTGGGTGTGCTTTACTCAATTTCGTATTCTTGTAACTTAAATCTGACAGTCCAATATACCTGTAGCATGAATATCTAACCCTACATGGTATCATACAGTCCTAAGATACTCATTATGATGTATATTTTGTTAAACTATCTATAATACAAAAATAAGAACCAGAATTCGAGAGATGTCCATGAAATTTTAAATAATCAGCCTTGAAATTTGTGTTGACATTTTTATTTTTCTAACAAACATTTTATTGTGATCTTCTTCCTTCTTACACAAGTTGATCTTGTAGCTTGTGTTGGCGCTATTGATGTGCATTTTGTGACCAAATCAAAATGCAGGATAAAACACTTTGTATTCTAGAACGAAACACCAAATTATAAATATCAAACCCTCTCTTGAATAAGAGGCTTAGATGCTAGACAATGTATATGATTGTGTGATCAACTAAGGGAACCTCAAGGTTCCTTCTACTCATGGACTTAACTCAGTTGTATGATATGATTTGTTGGTAATCACTTGGGCACTTACACTGTTCATTCAGTGGACAAACTATCAACTTTCTCATGCAAATAGTTTGGCAATGTAAGCTCTTCAACTATTTCTAAATAAAAAAATTGCAAATAGGATATTGTTGGTGAGGTGGAGTAAGCGCAAAGCCTGCATTGCGAAAGATTGTCAAATCTAGGGTTTTTCACGGCAAACATCACGAAAATGATGGATATCTCCCTCCTTAGTGGCGCAAACATGCACCCTTGAGTTATAATACCCGATCTTGCTTTGCAGGGAGTACGAAACCTATGCGGATGTTTTGCAGAAAATGCCATTGCAACCACGAAATGTTGATTAGGAGACTTGGTAAGCTGTTTTTTTTTTATGTAAGCAAAAGCCACACCCATGACCGTTTTCCTATTTCCAAGAGTGTGGTTGGTATGGGCGGGGCCCTTTAAAAGCAATCTACTCAATCCCCTCTCAAAGTGGTGTTGAGAGAAGATTTTGCTTGAGGTTGCAGAAAATGAAGCTTTCTTAGATAAACAAGGTTTGACTGGTAGAATCAAGGGTTTCTGACCAAGTCTGCTTCAACTTCATCAATGGATTTCAAACACTTGGAAGCCGGTCCTCAAGGATGACATTCAAATTTATCCCTGTGCAAGATTTTTTTTTTGTGGTGGCTTTTGAAGATATCCAGGATTAGCAAATAGTTCTTTGCGATTACTAGTAGGACTTTGAGGAGTGCTTCCTGATGCTGAAATCTTGGCATCCATCCTTTGACACAAATTCTAATTCTTTCTCCACAATTTTGATCTGGGTGAGACTTCTGAATTTACCATTACAGTTTTGGTTTAATTCTTGTTTTAAGGTAATTGGAAACTCTTTAGGGAAACTTTTGGGTGTTGACGAGGGGTCTTCAACAAACATTCACACAACATATGCTTGCATTTTGGTTGAGATACACATCACCATAATTTGGTTAGCAGATCCATGACCATTCTCTTTCCAAGAGTGTGGCTGGTGTGGGCAAGGCTGAGCATTTCACAAGCTTGGTAGAGAGAACAATGGTGTAAAAGAGTTACAAAAATGACCTAAATGGACCTCCACCCTTTAAAAGCAATCTACTCAGTCCCCTCTCAAAGTGGTGTTGAGAGAGGAGATTTTGCTTGAGGTTGTAGAAAATGAAGCTTTCTTAGCTAAACAAGGTTTGATTGGTAGATTCAAGGGTTTCTGACCGAGTCTTCATCAATGGATTTCAAAGAATTCAAACACTTGGAAGCTTGTTCTGAAGGATGACATTCATATTTATCCCTGTGCAAGGGGTTTTTTTGTGGTGGCCTTTGAAGATATCCAGGATTGGCAAATAGTTCTTTGTGATTACCAATGGGACTTTGAGGAACACTCCTTGATGCTGAAACCTTGGCATCTATCCTTTGATCCAAATTCTGAGTCTTTCTTCATAATTTTAATATGGGTAAGACCTCTGAACTTACCATTGCAATTTTGATTTGTCTATTGTTTAAAGGTAATTGGGAACTGTTTAGGGAAATATTTGGGCGTTGACGAGGGGTACTCAAAGAACACTCGCATTTTGGTTGAGATGCACATCAACAAAATTTTGTCAGCAGAGCTCTCTCTTCAAAATTCTGGCAAATGTTGCAACCAGAGGGTAGATAAATAATGTTTCAATTACAATACTACCATAGAGAAACACAAAGAAAAGACAACGAATCAAATACATCAATCATAGTCGTTTGATAGCCACGTATTAGATAAGCACATCAATCAGTGGCAGATAATGCCTATACAAGAGCATAATCATTGTTGTGGAATATCATACCCACGATCTATCCATTATTTGTTAATACTAGCATCCCCATCAAGAGTGATGTATTGTTGATATGATCCATATTACGAATCAGAGCATTTTCAATCAACAACTGCATTTCACAGAGATTATTCTTTCCAAATAATATAATCTCGTCTCGAATTTGCTACCCAATGGGAATTAGAGTGGCCATATACACAGTTGACTATATTGGTTACTAAAGGCTGAGTAGGTGACCATATTTATTCAAGCCAGCTTACACACGGGAGAAAGTAATTCTGCAAGTCTGGACACAGAGCTTTACGGGGAAGAAACGAATATCAGACAGTGGAAATATGAGTCAGCTGTGTGAAGGAGATAGGGGTCAAAAGAGCCAGCGATCACCCTCCTGATGCATAGTCTGCAATCTACGGAAGATCAAATTTTAGTTCGCAGAAAATATATCACAAAGATGAAATGATATCTTTCCATAAGACCCACGTGTAAGCCAGAGGGTTGGACAGAGAGACATATCACGCACAGTAATACAGCACAATATCATTGTGTAGAGTATGAATACATCGAAATACATGATGACTCAATTTCTTGTATATTCTCATGGTTTAAACACAAAAGTGGAAGGTGTCAGCTAGTGGGAAATTTGGAATAATTCACTACAATTAAGATTTAAGACTTTGATGATCAATGGTACCATGACAAACCAAAACAAGGATGATGATCTATTGTGAAGATCAAAATAACACTTGTCTCATTTACCCAAACGAGCATAATATAATCAAGGATCAAGAGCAATCAACGACACTCAGGAAAATAATTAATTAATCGATGAAAACATCACACAAATTACTATGGTTATTGGTCAATCATTAATTAGACAAACCTTCTTATGTCTACTTATATATTTATTATATATATAATATATATTAACATTAATATTGCCTAATTGATGATTGATTAATTTATTACCATAGAGACATGTCTCTTCTATGGATATTTATATAACCTTCAAATCTGCATTTGGAACATTCAAAAATAATGGCAGTGTTTTACATTTGCAGCGATCCTTCCCTCTACAGTTTGTAGCCCCCATTTTCGGTCCCTTTTCATTTCTATGTTGACGGGCTTGTAGATATGTCATCGGGGTTGTTTTGCTTTAGGGATGAGGTCCCCTCTATGTGGCCTCACCTAGTATAATCCAGGTTCAGTTTTTCCTGTTACTTTGTGATTTAATTCCAAGAGAGCTGCCCTATATGCAGGTATTAATCTACCGAAAAAAAATAAATTGTTGGTGAGATGAGACTTTACCTAGTCCTTGCTTTGCCTAATCAACTATGCAAAGGAGGGTACCTGCTTCTAAGGATGCATGTATGATTTTCATATTATCAAATACTGAATGATGATACAATTCAAATGAACATTTCCAATTGAAGTTGAATGCTTACAATAATTTCAGACCAACCTTGCACTGCTATTTGCAATCAATAAGTACCAAAACAGGCAAACATAGTTTCACCATAAGTATCTGTTAAGGGTTATGGATCCATTTGGTGGGACTTAGTATTTGTAGTAAGTCAATGGATGGTGCTGATGGTCTTAGATGAGTTAGAAGAGTTGAATGACGCTCTCAGTTTTTATTTCAGCTTTTGGTTTGGGCTCTAAGAAGCGTCTATTTTTAGTCAGTCACCCTGTTAGGTTCATTCATCCTTTTTTTCATCAGAATCATTCATGTGCTGTAAAATTTTGATTTTCGTGCTTTTCTCAAGACAGGTGAATTATGATTATTATTTAATTAAATACGGTAATGTCCCCATTTTTTTGCTAGCATTAGAGTTTTGAGGGATTATTGTGATCCTCGTAGGCTAATTATTCTAGATAGTGGGTCTTTTGAGGTAGAGGCTCGGTTATGGGAGGGTCTTGTCTTCTTCACAATTTAGTATGTTCATCTTTGTTTGATTCAGATTGGACTTCATTTGGACATAGTTTCATGCACCTACTATTGACAACAAGTTTGGTGATGGTTGAGAGGGACCCTTCCTAATTTAGGAAAGTGCATTTGGTTACATGGTGAGATAATAGGTGTGACTCCTGTTTTAGACGACATATTTAAATGATAAGTATTTTGGGAATTATTATTATTTTATTTAAATCAATGAATGGTTTATTATAAAGTTATAATTTAAGTTTATAAATTTACATAAGTTGAGGGTTGAGTCATCATTGGAAGGGGATATTTATTTAATTAATTAATGAAAGCCTATGCCAAGGTATTAATTAAAATTTTAGATTAAATAAATATCATTTTATATTATTACGAATTCAAATATGCAACCAAAATAAAAATTTGCATTCAAGTGAAAAGTGTATGGAAGAAGCTATTGGCCGTTCGTGCGCTGAAGAAGATTTTGGCTTTAATTGTTAAAAAAGCAAGCCTCTAGCTTTGATTTATTTACCTCTTGTTATTTTGCATTTTTATTAATATGGTGAAGAATTTGAAGGTTTCAGCATTGGAAACTTGGAGAGGACTGATTCCTCCATTTGGGTTGCAATCTGATTTGGTAAAGGCTTTGGTGAATTGTGCTTGAGGTCTGAATTCAACCTGCATTTTGGAAGCTGAGAAAGAAGGGTTTGTGAAGAATTGTTACTGCTACAAATTTAGGAAGAGTTTGGTTTATAGGTGTTCAACTGTGCATTTATTTATGCAATCAAAGTCATTTTTGTAACAAACGAATTTTCTTTATTAAAAAGATAGAGCTATATTTTGAATTAAAACAGATATGAAAATAGTACTTCAACTAATTTACCGAAGTAAACATCTTTAATTTCATTTCATGTGAAATTAACAGAATTAACATCCAAACTAAAACAACAACCAACTGAAATAACTGATTTCTATCATAATTACAGAAATAATTTAAATCATTATCATTAACTCTATGATATTCAATAATCACAAGAGAAAGTAAATGCATAGTAAAGAATGGTAGAAGAACATACAAAATCTAACTAGAGTGTCTTTTAATGGTTGTGCAAGCCTCAGTTTCGGATAAGAGGAGAAGCATTAGCTTAGGTTTAACCTCCCAACCACAGACCATATTTATCCCCACACAATCTTTTGATGAGAAACACCCTCCCTACCCCGGGGCTAGGCTTGAAGCACTATTAGTCCAGCCATCTGAGCAATACCAATGTTTAGAATGTCCACTTAGTAATAGACGGGCATGTCTAATCAACTGGTGCCACCGAAATCTTGTGATCTATAGAAAGCAAGCATGCCTTTAATGACCTTGGCCAAGTTTTAGATGGGTTTCTAATACCCAATCACCACCACTCGACTTGACAACAAGGTAAGTAGATTGAACATGCATGAGCTTATAGAATGATTTTTTTTAGAAATAAGGTTATCATATCAATTCTGATTCCAGTTCTTTGTTTTTGCAGAACTTCCTTTCAACCTCTTCACCCTCTCTCTTGGCCATCCAGCCAGGGTGAGTCTTGGGTGACTGTTCATAGAGGATATCAATTCATTTGCTGAAACTCAGCTGATAGAAGATAATATTTAATACTGGCATGAAGCCGTCCTTGAGACTCAAAAGACCCCTCTAAAGAAAAATCAAAGGATTATAGTTCAGAATTAAAAGACAAGCTGATTCGAAAATAGATACATAACATGACATATTCATTTGGTTTCAGACTCAACATGGTTAGATAACTTGATAAGTTTGACTGAATGAACTATTCGATAATCCTACTTCACTTCACAGTCAAGCATTGAACAAATAACATTGGAAATCCTTTAACTCACTTGCATCTAGATTTCATCCGGCTCTTAAAATTTGGACTGTCAACAAGGATTTCAAAATACTGGGTCCCTTTGATAGCAAAAACAACAACCTCGGGTTTGCTTCCAATGTTAGCCATATGAAAATGAGTAAGAAAAATGAGAAGGAAGAACAGTGAAGGAAAGTAGTATCGATCATAGCAACAAGACACACTATCAAGCTTTTAAATGTAAAACAATATAAAAGGCTTCAATTGAAGCCGTGACTCTTGATGATAGTTATAAGAAAAGATTATCCGCTTCTTGGTTCACCAATTCAAAGAAGGAAATCGCCAAGTGTACTCATCATCTCTCATAGAAACTTATAATTTTAAAAGAAAGAATTCAAAGGACTCCTTATTAAAAGAATAATATATATATATATATCAGTGTACCACGGGGACATGTCCCTATGGTTTTGCGGTCATACCCATACCGGGGATGAAACGGGGACAGATTTTGGCCATCTCTTGACTTGTCTCATTTTTGGCAAATTCGGAAACGTCCTCAAAATGGCCAATTTTTTGATAGAAAACTTGGAGATGGTCAATAGTACCAAGGACGGTTTTGCCATCCCCTATCTGTCCCTGAAATTGCTGGCCATCCCCTTTTCTCCAACCAATCTGGTAAAGGAAAAATGCCACCCATAATTCATTTTTTTAAAATTTTTTTTGTCCAAGTGACCCGTAGTCGTCTTAAAGACATAATAAAAATATGCAACCCATGTTTGGTCCATCAAAACACTAACTCTGTTAATCATTATTAGATTTGACGTACTTGCTAAAAGGAAGAGAAAAAAACATAAGTGCAGTAGCAGCAATGAGGAAAGATTGTGTTCAGTGAGGAAAGATTGCATTTAGTATTTACTAAATATTTTAGTTCGACTTCTCTTTATTTCATTCTCAGCATGATACTTGGAGCCTTTAGGTATTTTGATTTTTGCTATATATGTATGTGATATTGTTATAATGGAAGTACATAGTATTTGCCATTTGATAATATTCCATGTATTGATCTTCTAAAATGTCTACAGTGAATGGTTTATCAATGTTATGATATGCATATTTGATTTTTGTCTCTATATATTAAAAAATCCTCTATTTTTTTAATTGCCGTCCCTTGAGGTCCTATCCTCTAAATTTTGGCTTTGACTCGTACTTGAACCGAAAACACGTCCTTGTCCCAAAAACTCCGTGGAGAATAAATATATATATATATATATACACACACACACACACATTTGCACATATGTATATTATTTTCGAATGGTGTCATCTTACTATTTTTGTGTCCTAGGTTAAACCTATTAGGATATGCATATCTACATACATGCATAATTGAGAGAATATTTTATCCTCTCTCTCTCTCTCTCTCTCTCTCTCTCTCTCTCTCTCTCTATATATATATATATATATATATATATATATGTTAATAGAGATGAGCTCGAATAATTTAATACCATGGTACCACCATAACTTTATAAATATATGCATTTATATATATAATGAAATGATGAGAATACCAACATAAATCATTTAAAGATACAATTTTTTATTATGTTTAAATATTTAATGTTTTATTTGTTGTCCAAGTAACTCATGCGTGTTCAATTATGTACCCTATTATGCAGTCGCTAGGTCCTTACCAAGGTAGTTAGAGGTCATAGCTATTGATCGGATAAATGGACTAAGGCTGTGCTCCACTCCGTAGATCTTGTTAAGCAATGCTTCCCCCCTTCGTTTGCTCTTGCAACCACCCGTGCAACATTTTCCACAATAATAACAAGTTCTCCATGATAAATCCATACCAACAAATTAACACAAATAGTTGTAAGGAAAATACTTAACTGCCATCATTCAGTAAAGCTAACTACCATCATTAACATATGACAAGTAACGGCTAAATACCATCATCAATAAACAATTTTACATTACAATTGATAACCGAATTCATATGAAACAACGGTTACATATAACTACCCCTTTCACATGAACAAGGAAAAAAACAATAGTTAGTTTTTAACTAGTCATCTCAACAGCTATAATTAATTTTTAAATAGGTCAAAATTTTGGTACGTAACATACCCTTCTCCTTATGTTTTCATCGTCCTTGATGAATTTCACAAATAAAACTTATAAGAAATATCTGATCCAGTTTTTTTTAACATTGTAGCTATAAAAGAAAATGAAAGAAAAAGATCAGGCTCTGGCCTTGGAGAAAAGACGAGGGTATTTTTGTAAAATCTCATTGTAGTCTTCCCAAGTAGCATTATCCTCTGCATACTGATCCCACTAGACTTGCACTGAGTCACGTCTTGATTTCGTAAGTGTAGCTTACGTACCTTGAGTATTTTGAGTGGTTCTATTTCCACCACTCTTGGATCTTGTACTTGCAGTAGGTTCCAATCAATTATATGATCATGATGAGTGATATATTTCTTAAGATATGACACATGAAAGACGTCATACATCTTGGTAAGAGCTAGAGGTAGTGCAATTATATAGGCTACTGGGTTCATGATTTCCAATACTTCAAAGGGTCCCACATATCTTGGGGCTAACTTGGCATTGTTACCAAACTTGATGGTACTCTTTTGGGGTTTTACCTTTAGTAGCACCTTTTCTCCTACTGAGAATTCTCTAGGTGTCCTTTTAGCATCCGCATAACTTTTCTGTCTATTATTGGCTTCTTTCAATCTTTGACAAATTTGAATTACTTGTTCTTCCATCTCCTTGAGCATTTCAGGTCCGATAATAATTCTGTCCTCAACACGGTTCCAACTTACAGGGGTTTTGCATTTGCGATCATATAGGGCCTCAAAGGTGGCCATCTTAATGGTGGATTGATAGGATTATTATAAGAAAATTCCACCAAGGGTATATACATTTTCCATTGGTATTGTTGATTCATACAATAAACTCTTAAAAGATCCTCCAAAACCTGGTTTACTCTTTCTGTTTGACCATTAGTCTTGGGATGATAAGCCAAGTTAATATTTAACTTAGTTTCTAATGCTGCGAATAATGTTTGCCAAAATCTAGAGGTTATTCTAACATCCCTGTTTGAGAGAATTTTCTCTGGAATTCTATGAAGTCTAAAAATCTCTTTCATGAACTTGTGAGTGATTTATGGAGTTCCATTGGTTAGGTTTCCCGGTACGAAGTGAGCAACCTTAGTTAATCTATCCACCACTACTAAGATGTGTTGTGTTTGTTTTGTGTCATGGGTAGTCCTTGTACAAAATCCATGGAAATTATCTGCCATTTCCACTCTGGTACTTCATTTGGGTGTAGGAGGCCAACTGGGTAATGATGTTCTACTTTTACTCTTTGGCATTCCAAGCATCCTGTCACAAAATTAGTTCTCTTTTTTCATTCCTTTCCAAAAATATAGTGGTTTTATATCTGACAACATTTTAGTCACCCCAGTATGTATTAAGATAATATCTTATACTTTCTATAATAGTCAACTACTTGTCTGTAGTCCGTCTTTTAGTCTAGATAGGAATGTTTCCTATCTCGCCTCTTTTTTCTTCAGTCCAGATAGGAATGTTTCCTATCCTGTCTCTAGTTTTGTTTCTAATTCCGTCTTCAGTCTACGTTGTTTCTTTTAGAAACAACGTCCTTGTAATTCTTTATAAGGAACACATTTGTTCCTCTGTTAATCAATCAATCATCCGAAAATGCATTAATCTGCCAATTCTTGAATCTTGTAACATGGTATCAGAGCATAGTTCTTAATTTTTTCGAAAATTATAATTTCTTTTCCGAAATTATCAGAGCCAATTTTCAAAATTATTCTGTGATTCTTGCTTTCTAAAAACCTCAGATTTTCGACTAGGTTTTTTTTTTGTTGAGTTTTTCAAAAATCGCAACTGTAATAGTTTTGGGCCAGGTTTGAAAAAAAAAAAAAAAAAAAATTCTGCATCCCACGCGATTTGCATCTGTCTGGATCTTCACATAGTATTTTTCGCAAGGGAAAAGTGCAGTTTTTCTGGAAAATCGTTAGTGATTTTACACCAAAAACGGCTCTGCGTTTTTCTTTAGACGACTCGGATTTTGGAAATCAGTCATCTGCGTTTTTCATGGTCGTTTTTTCCTGTGCCTGACCTCAAGGCGTCGGTTTTTTCAAGCTTTTTTCAGCCAGGGCCTTTTTTTTCGAAACCCTAATTTTTGGGGTCGAAAAAATATTTTGTTTGCAAATTCTTGATGGGTTTTTCGAGAGCTCAACTAGGTTGTCGTCCGTTTTTTCTGGGTGCCTCGATTTTTGTGCCTCAATTTTCGAGCCAGCAAATTCAGAAAACGACAACAGATTCCTTCTAGGTTTTTCGAGCCCTCTTCTGGGTCATTCTCTGATTCTTCTGGGTCTTTCGTATTTTTGCTTCGAAGAACATGCCTTCACAAATTTTCACAGTTTTCATTGAAAAACGTGCCATGGCATCTCTGACAAATATTCTGCTCGAACATAATTCCAAATTCAATGGTTGCAATTATGGAACCTAGAAGCAGCGCATCATCGCAATCTTCGAATATCGCAACACCGCTCAACTTGTTCTGGGTGTTACGCAGCGTCCGACTTCTCCGGGTCCTGATCAAGATACATGGGATCTGAACAATCGAGAGGCAGTAATGCTTCTCAAACTATCCGTAGCTGATAACCAGATTTCTCAGATTCCATCCGGCAAGACAGTTGCCGAAATCTGGACACATCTAAAAGGTCTTCATGAGACTTCCGACAAGAGCAGAGCCTTCTTTCTGAAAAACACTCTGTTTTCTATTGTCATGGATGAGCGCACCTCGCTCCAAGCACACCTGAATCGGATTCAGGAAATCCGTGATCAGTTACTTGCCATTGGTCGCAAGATGGAAGAAGAGGATATTGTGGTAATCACTCTTCGGAGTTTACCAAAATCCTATGAGCATTTTATCGAGACTCTCAACATCACATCTACTGGTGTTGATCTAAAATTCACTGATCTCTGCACCCTGCTGCTTTAGCAAGATCGGTGGAAGCAACAGTTTGGTAGCAACTCCAGTTCCACCTCCACTGAGCAAGCCTTTGCTGCAAAATCCTTTCAACAGAACATTGGCAACCATCAGTCTTCTCAGCCTTCCCAGCATCAACCTTCTGCTCAATCCTTGGATGGCTCTACGAAGCAAAAGATTTTCACAGATGTAGTCATAGCAAGGCAAAATGCTTCCCAGCCAACAACACAAGTTGTCGAGCTTCCTGATCAAGGCGAAGCTACATTTTTCGCCTTCTGAATCTGTTTCTGTTTTTTTTTTGGGTTTGTTGATTTTCTCCTCAAAATCCATTTTCAAGTTGTCTGTAATATGCAAGGTTGTGTGAGATTCTGGGTTTTACAGTTTTTTCCACAAAAACGAAGTTTTGTAAATGCAACCTATTTTGAGTCATAGCAATCTTCTCGCAAAGCTTCTTGGTTTCAGCATTCTGTAGATCCAGGGAGGGTCTCAGTTATCACAGAATGTTCCGACATCCGTACGTTGACCATTAAGGGAGGGTATTAAGATAATATCTTATACTTTCTATAATAGTCAACTACTTGTCTGTAGTCCGTCTTTCAGTCTAGATAGGAATGTTTCCTATCTCGCCTCTTTTTTCTTCAGTCCAGATAGGAATGTTTCCTATCCTGTCTATAGTTTTGTTTCTAATTCCATCTTCAGTCTACATTGTTTCTTTTAGAAACAACGTCCTTGTAATTCTTTATAAGGAACACATTTGTTCCTCTGTTAATCAATCAATCATCCGGAAATCCGTTAATCTGCCAATTCTTGAATCTTGTAACAGTATGTCCTGAATAAGGAGCTGAGTGGGATTCCTCTAAAATCATTATTCGAAGTTTAGGTTTGTTGGGTATGTATATCCTATCATGATACCTTAATAATCCATCTTCTATTCTAAAATATGAGTACTTGAGATCTTGCTTGTCTTTGATAAGAGCATGGTTGACCTTTGTATAGAATTCATCTTGCTTTAGATGTTGTAGTACCTGGTCCCTAAATCTGAAATTTATGATGACCATTGCGGAAACGTGTCTTTGTCTGCTTAAGGCATCTACTACCTTGTTTTCTTTACCCTTAATATAATTAATGTCAAAGTCATAATCTGCTAGAAATTCCAACCATCTCCTTTGCCTGGCATTAAGGTTGGGTTGAGTAAAGCTATACTTTAGGCCATGGTGATCAGATTGAAGTTCAAAAGGCTTCTCAATCAAATAGTGTCTCCACATTTGGAGGGCATGCACAATAGCTGCTAGTTCCAGATCATGAGGAGCGTAATTTTATTCGTAGTTCTTTAACTTCCTTGACTCATACGCAATCACTTGCTCATCCTGCATAAGTAGACCTCCTAATCCTTCCCCAGATGCATCAGTTATGACTACAAATTTCTTTTGAGGATCAAGTACTCCTAGTATAGGTGCAGTAGTTAACTTCTCTTTCAAATACTCAAAAGCCGACTGACATTTTTCTGTCCATATAAATTTCTTTCCCTTCCTTTGAAGTGAAGTGATCGGGTAAGCTATTTTGGAGAAATTTTTGACAAACCTTCTAATAGAAACCTACCAACCACATGAAACTTCTGACTTTTGTCACATTCTTAGGTATAGGCCATTCCCTAGCAGCTTTGATTTTTGAAGGATCTATGGCTATTCCTTTAGCTGAAATAATGACCTAAATATGGAATTTATTTCTGATAAAAAGCGCACTTGGACAACTTCCTGTATAGTTTATGTTCTTTCAGCTTTTGTAGGACTTTTTCTAGATGCTCTTAATGTTATTTTTCGTTTTTCGAGTAGATAAGAATATCATCTATTAAGACCAATACAAACTTATCCAAACAATCTTGAAAAATGTTGTTCATCAAATTCATGAAAGCTGCTAAAGCGTGGGTTAACCCGAAGGGTAATACCGTGAATTCGTAATGCCTGTATCTAGTTCTGAATGCAGTCTTGTGAATGTCCTCATCCTTGATGCTAAGCTGATGATATCCTGACCTTAAGTCAATATTTGAAAATACTGTAGCGCCTTTCATTTGATCAAAGAGCTCGTTGATTCTAGGAAGTGGGTATTGATTCTTGATGGTGACCTTATTGAGCATCCTATAGTCTATGCACAATCTTATAGTTCTGTCTTTCTTTCTGACGAACAATAGTAGGGCTCCCCAAGGTGAAACACTGGGTCGAATAAGTTTCCTATCTAACATATCCTACAACTGCAATTGTAATTCCATTAATTCCGTGGTGGTCATTCGATAAGGAGCTCGAGAAATTGGTTCTGCTCCGAGTACTAAATCTATGGTAAAATCAAAGACTCTAGATGGAGGTAGTCTGAGAAGTTCTTTTGGAAACACATCCTCGAATTTCTAAAGGTATGGATACTTCTCCTCAAAGGATTCCTTCAATTTTTCTCTAATTTCACCCTCTTCAAAAATGTGGTCCTCTCTATACGTGGCATCCATAGGTTTCCTCGAATCTTCAATCCTTATTGCAAAGATCTCACAACCCTTTCTTCTACATTTCTTGAGTTGCATGGCAGATATCTGTCTTGGTTTAATTTCATGTATTACTCCCTTAGTGCTTGCAGGTTTGCCTTGGTTATCCAAATAGTCCACAATTTTGGCAAGACAATCAACCCTGGCCCTATGCTCACTATGCCAATTAATGCCTAAAATAATTTCGTAAAACCCAAGAGGTGCTACATACAGGTTCAGTTTGGAAAAACAACTCATGCCTCAAACAAGCACTACTCTACCTTAGCCCTTGACTGGTTTGCATCTTGATTGTCCATGGTTTTTCCACAAAACTAGATCACTTTGGAAATCTACTTAATAACTTAGGTGATATAAAGCATTCAGAGGCTCCAGTATCAATTAATATAGAAATAGGGTTGTTGTAGATCTTACTCGAATCGGGCCTATCTGTTGTTTTGCTTGCCAATTATCAAGTGCTGCGTGAATCCTTTGTTGGTAAACATGATGTTATGGAGGAAGGGGTGGTCGGGGTAGTTGGTTGGTGTTTGTCTTACTAAGGCATTTGTTAGCATCCTGAAGGTGGCCCCTTCTTCTCACTTCCCTTGCCATTCTTACCTGTATTGAAGTTACTTTTGAAATACTTTATACCATTCTCTCTTGATTTTGGTTTGTTAGATTTGTAGTCCTTAAATTGCTTCTTGTGGGATCTAGTATCTGCACCTTCTATATTCCAACTTGTTTTCCTTTTGTTATCTCGGATAGAATCATCTCTCGATTTCATATTCCCGACGAACAACTTTTTCTAGGGCTTCTTCCATGGTTCGAGGAGTGAGAACATCAACTGCCCCACTGATCCTATTATTTAACCCCATGATAAATTTTCTCACCTTTAGATTCCTATCTTGTTGGTATGGAGGTACATATTTCAGCAGACGGGTGAATTTCTCCCAATACTTATGTATGGTCATATCTCCTTGCTTGAGATTCTGGAAATCCAACAGCTTTTGGTCATAGAAGGTTTCGTGTAACCAATGGTTTCTAAAGATGGTTACAAAATTCTCCCAGGTAATTTTAGTTGTTTTTATGTTTAAATCAACCTTGGTGTTTCCCCACCATGTGGCAGCTTCTCCTGAAAAATGGTATATTCTCCAAATTGCCTTTGAGGTCTCTAAAAAATATCTAATCTCAAAATATTGTTCCATTTCTGTTAACCAAGCCTTTGTATTCTCTCTGGATTCAGAACCAAAGAACTTGGGTCATTTGATCTTTTTATAGGTTGCTTACTATTTCAAGTTTCTTTTGTTTCTTAGTTTGGGTAAGTGAGGCTTGAGTGTTTTTCTTGCTAAGCTCAGAGATTCCTGGCTCTGTGCTAGGAGGGGGCGAGGATTGCATTTCCTTTTGGTTTTGCCCAATTTGGACTACCAATTCATTCATCCTCTTCTCCATATTGTCTAACTTCATTTGTGTGTCTTGCAAAACCTGAAATAGAAAATCAGTAGGAGGTTGTGAATTTTTTTCATGGACCATTTCATGGTCTGCAACATTCTCATCACTGTTCATGTTTCTTGATTATTTGCCCTGCAAATATTTGCAAGTTCCTTATGTCAATCTTTTTTTTTTTTTTAAACACATTTACAATAAAATAAAATAAATTACAAGTAGAAGGAACACATGAATAGACCAATTTATTTATTCAATTTTAAATATTCTCTGCTACATTTACAATAGCGTTTATTTACAAAAAAATTCCTCTTCTGAGGGTGTTACATTATAGACTTAGTTACTCTAAAATTCCATTTTCAGCTTCTCGTTTAGTTTTGGTTTCGATTTTATACATATCTTGCACCATCGAAGATCTATGAAAGTGCATAAGAGGCCTAGCCTGGTGGGCATTCCAAGTTTGAATCAGTTTGTTTCTATAGGCTGCTTTTTTGGCAGGAGTCCACCTGATTTTTTCCTTCCTCATTCATTGCAGAGCTTGTTTTAAGGTTTCGTCATCCTCAAGCATGGAACGAGTAGTATAATCTTCTTAATCAAGTATGAAAAGATGGGATGTCGTGCTTTCTTGCGAGGTGTCTCTTGTACATACATCATGTTACATTTAATTTAAGAAAATCTTAGGTTTACAAATCTTGTTAGGTGGTGTGCCCATTGTTCAGTGTTGAACCCAATGCTCTAATACCATATGTAACAAACAAATTTTCTTAACTAAAAAAATAGAGCTATATTCTGAAATAAAATAGATATGAAAACAATAGTTCAACTAATTTACCAAAGTAAACACCTTTAAATCCATTTCATGTGAAATTAACTGAATTAACATCCAACTGAAATAACCGATTTTTATCATAATTACATAAAGAACTTAAATCATTATGATTAACTCTATGATATTCAATAATCACATGAGAAAGTAAATGCATAGTAAAAAATGGTAGAAGAACATACAAAATCTAACCAGAGAGTCTTGTAATGGTTGTGCAAGCCTCAACTTTCGGATAAGAGAAGCACTAGCTTAGGCTTAACCTCCCAACCACGGACCATATCAATCCCTACACAATTTTTTGATAAGGAAAGCCCTCCCTACCCTGGGGCTAGGCTAGGGGCACTATTAGTCCAACAATCTGAGCAATACCAGTGTTTAGAATGTCCACTCAGTAATAGATGAGCATGTTTGATTAATTGGTGCCACTGACATCTTGTGCTCTATAGAATCAAGCATGCCTTTAACGACCTTGGCCAAGGTTTTAGATGGGTTTTTAATACCCGATCACCACCGCTCGACTTGACAACATGGTAAGTAGATTGAACATGCATGAGCTTATTGAATAGTTTTTTTAAGAAATAAGGTTATCGTATCAATTCTGATTCCAGTTCTTTGTTTTTGCAGAACTTCCCTTCAACCTCTTCACCCTCTCTCTTGGCCATCCAACCGGGGTGAGTCTTGGGTGACTGTTCATAGAGGATATTAATTCATTTGCTAAAACTCAATTGATGGAAGATAGTATTTAATATTGGCATGAAGCTTTCCTTGAGACTCGAGCATTCCTCTCAAGAAAAACCAGAGGATTATAATTTAGAATTAAAAGACAAACTGATTCGAAAATAGAAACATAACATGACATATTCATTCGGTTTCAAACTCAACATGATCAGATAAATTGATAAGCTTGACCAAATGAACTATTTGATAATCTTACTTCACTTCACAGTTAAGCATTGAACAAATAACATTGGAAATCCTTGAACTCCCTTGCATCTAGATTTCGGATGCAGTAAATATTCCATATAAAGAATAGAAGTAATTCACATAACCTGATCAATAATGGATTTGAACTTGGCTAATCCGATTGGTTGGCTCTCAAAATCTAGATTGCCAAATGGATTTCAGAATACTGGGTCCCTTTGATAGCAAAGACAACAACCTTGGGTTTGCTTCCAATGTCAGCCGTATGAAAAAGAGTAAGAAAAATGAGAAGGAAGAATGGTGAAGGAAAGTGATATCGATCATAGCAGAAAGACACACTATCGAGCTTTTAAACGTAAAACAATATAGAAGGCTTCAATTGAAGCTGTGACTCTTGATGGCAGTTACAAGAAAATATTATTAGCTTCTTGGTTCACTGATTCAAAGAATGAAATCATTAAATGTACTCATCTCTCATAAAGACTTATAATTTTAAAAGAAAGAATTCAAACTCCTTATTAAAAGAATAATTTATAATTATAAATATATATTTGTACATATGTATATTATTTTCGAATGGTGTCATCATACTATTATTGTGTCCAAAGTTATACCTATTAGAATATACGTGCATAATTGGGAGAATATTTTATCTTCATATTCTCAAAATGTATATGCTTTATACATGTGTGTGTGTGTGTGTCTGTTAATAGAGATGAGCTTGAATAATTTAATACCATGGTGGCACCATACCATTATATATATATATATATATATATATATAATATGAAATGATGAGAATGCTAATATAAACCATTTAAAGGTACAAATTTTGATTATGTTTAAATATTTAATATTTTATTTGTTGTCAAAGTAGCTCATGCATGTTCAATGTATGTACCCTGCTATGCAACCGCTAGGTCCTTACCAAGGTAGTTAGAGGTCATAACTGTCGATTGGATAAATGGACTAAGGTAGTGGCCCATTCCGTAGATCTCGTTAAGCAATGCTTCCCCCATTTGTCTGCGCCTGCAACCACCCGTGCAACATTTTCCACAATAATAACAAGTGCTCCATAATAAGTCCATACCAACATATAACAAGATAGTTGTAAAGAAAATAGTTAACTGCCATCATTCAGTAAAGCAAGCAACTGCTAACTACCATCATCAACATATGACAAGTAATGGCTAACTACCATCATCAATAAACAATTTTACATGATAATTGGTAACAACCAAATTCATATGAAACAAGGGTTACATATAACTACCCTTTTCACATGAACAAAATAGTTTTTAACTAATCATCTCAACGGCTATAATTAATTTTTAAATAGGTTAAAATTTTGGGATGTAACAATTTCCTTGGGTCTTTTAGTGTTGCGATCTACCTGGTTAAGGCAGCCATTGATTACCTATTCCTACGTGGGATTTGTTGATACTTGCATTTAGCATTTGAGAACCGTTTTGCAATAGCTAAGTCAACTTATTTGGCGTCACATCTTACGACAACGATTAGAAGCTTGGTCTGCAATAATCATTTGAATGTGGCGTGGAAAAATCTACTACAACAGCTGCATCTAAATCAATGCCAAAGACCATCCAGATTCTTTAAGTAATTAAGTTTATTGCATATAAGTGTGAGCCTTGTTAATGCTTGTTATTGATCGATTATAAAATGAAGTAAGTGCGCAAATTAGATTGCATGCCAAATGTTTGAAAAAATGTAAGTTAGATTGCATGCCAAATGTCTATTGGTTGTAGATGCACATTTGACATGTGTTAAACATATTTATGCATTCAAATGTTTAAAAGGCATTGCAATTGGGTTCCAATTCTTTACCTAGATTTCTCAACAATATCATTTGCAAGCATTTAAATTTCATTTAGAATCATTTCAAGTAAGCAAACACCATCTGAAATAAAAGACAGCGAGTTAAAGGTTTCATGCAAAGTGTTTAACGAAATTCCAAACATCTAAAAAGTGAAGAAAATTCAATGTTGTCAAAGTTGGAATCGGCTGGGGTTCTTCTAATAGTATTAGAGCTTGCATGATAAGTGTCTAACAAAATGTCAAACCACTAGAATTGAAGTTAGAACTCGTTGGGTTCTTTACAGTGGTACATCCCACAGGGTAGGAGTTTTTATTTTATTTTGGTCCTACTATTGTTATTCGAGGAACTAGAGCACTCTTGTAGTTATTTCAGTTATGGACAAATATAGGAAAGCTAGTAATTGTGGAAACCGATTGAATGGCAGGGGTAATCTCAGGAAGCAAGCAAATGCCTTGATGGAAAGTATGGAAAAACTTGGACAAAATCAGGAAATGATGGATGCAAGACTTTCAAATTTGACAACAATTGATAGGGCAGCTAGATATATGGTTTCTATTTTTAAAAGGTCTTCCTCACCAAGAATGCATGAAGAGAAACTGGGGATTCTCACAGATGACACATCCAAAACTCTTCACCATGAGTTTTCAACATCTGGTGATCATGGTGTGGGAAAATCTACTACAATAGATGCATCTAAATCAACGCCAAAGTACTATCAAGGTTCTTTAAGTAACTAAGTCTATTGCATATGTGTGAGCCTTGTTAATACTTGTTATTGATCAATTACAAAATGAAGTTAGTGTGCACGTTATATTGCATGTCAAGTGTTTGTAAAAATGTCTATTGGTTGTAGATGCACATTTGACATGTAAAAATCATATTTATGCATTCAAATGATTAAAAGGGATTGCACTAGTCTTCCAATTCTTTACCTAGATTTCTTAATCATCATTTGCAAGCGTTTAAACTTTATTTAAATATTATTTCAAGCAAATAAATACAATTTAAAGTAGAAGGCAACAAGATAAAGGTTTTATGCAAAGTGTTCGACAAAATGTCAAACATCAAAAAAGTGAAGAAAATTTAGTGTTGTCAAAGCTAGAACCAGCTGGGGTTCTTACGGTTGCATCACATCTTGTGTGATAAGTGTTTGACAAAATGTCAAACCACTAAAATTGAAGTTAGAACAAGTTGGGTTCTTTACAAATATGCTAAGGTTGCTATTTATGGTGGTAATGTATATTAGTCACCATAGTGTCATAGCTCGTTGGAACCAGGTTGAAAAGTTTTAAATCTTGGGCACAAAAAACAATGACCTTGTGTGTCACTATATCATGATATTGTTGAAAATGTCGATTTTGGAGCCAAAGAGAGTTGATAAATTATATTATTCAAATATGTGCCTAAGTATAAAGCAAAGGGCATTTAAATGAAAAGCATATTTAGAAGACTCATGGCGTTAAGTGTGAAGATGAAGCTTTTGGAGTTAAAAACTTACAAATACAATTGCCTTGCAAGGATTGAACTATTCCGTTATCATATATCATGATATTGTTGAAAATGTCGATTTTGGAGCCAAAGAGAGTTGATAAATTATATTATTCAAATATGTGCCTAAGTATAAAGCAAAGGGCATTTAAATGAAAAGCATATTTAGAAGACTCATGGCGTTAAGTGTGAAGATGAAGCTTTTGGAGTTAAAAACTTACAAATACAATTGCCTTGCAAGGATTGAACTATTCCGTTATCATTGTTTATTTTATGAAGTATGAATTCCAAGGGTTAGGAATTGGAGGAAAAGGTGATTTTTCTTCAATACTTTGAGTTGGATCTTGTGCCAACAAATTGTGTTTGTTATCTGATCAGCTGGAAGCAACTGATCTGGGTTTGTGAGGTTATTTGGCCAAGAAATTGTTCAGAATTTGCTGCAAATCATTGTGACAAGGGATGGCTACCTCAGGCGATGCTTTCCTGCCATAATACATAACATTGGACACCATTTCGATGCAAATTGAGGGCCTGCAATCATCAATACAGAAGCCGCATTGAGAATTACATCAGCTGCGATCACCATTTCTGGAGCAGTGTTACTTGTCATAGGGCTGTGTTTGATCTTCAGAAGGCAGCATTTGGGCATATAGAGGTTTCATTAGACAATTCAACACGATAATTCAAGTTAATTGCATATTGTATATGCCATTGTAAATATTTGCAAATTCCTTTTTACAAATAAAGTTGGTGTGGATTGTGATTTTTTACTTTAAATGTCAAACTTTGTCATTTATATATATATTTAAAAAACCAAAATACATATATTCTCAAAAACTCAAAAAATTATAAAACAAAAAAAAAAAAAAAAAACCAATTCTACAGCATTGGTTTGGAGTGAGCCAACAAGGCTCATTACATAAATCCTAATCTCTAAGTGAGGAAATGCAGAAACCATGAAATACTCCAAAACTTCACAAACATAACAACATTAAGAAGGAATAATTTTGGCAATATATTAGCAACATTCTTTGCAAATCTCCTTTTACAAATGATGTGAGAAAGTGTTATATAGGGAGTTCAATTGGAATGAATGGCTCAGATTGATCTGGAACCAATAGCAAGATTAACATAACACAACCCTAATGTAACTACTAGCTAAAGGCACTAAATGTTTATCCAATTACAATAAGGCATCACTTCATGGGCCAAAATAGGTTAGGTAGAGATATTAGGTGGACTTAACATGTACAATTGGTGGAAAACGTCTAGCCTTTGGGCTCTAAGCTCTTGGCATTTGTGTAAATTGCCTATATGTCAGGTTCAGTTCACCGTGCCTTGTGTGAAAATTGACTATTTTTGGGGCACAACCACTTAGTGCCATTTGGATGATGCCCACTCCTTGGGTTCTCGGGGGGATTTGAACACTTCAGGGCATTTTAATCAACGAAGGTAAAAAATTAACATCACTTGGGTAAACTTAAAAATAAAAAAATGATATGCTTTTGGGCATGTTTAAGTGCTGAGCCAAAAATAATTAGTTCTTGGGCTTAGTCGACATGCATGGAGGAAAGTGCACGTCTTGGGGTCAAGCACAAATCCTTTAGCGAAAATTACTCATGTGAGGGGCACCTACTTAGGGATGGGCAAAAGATGACTACGTGTGGGGCTCGCCCAAGCCATCAAGGTGGTGATTGTAGCCCCTTTGAGCTCAACACCATACATTTTCCGAGATTAGCCCTTCTAAGAGTGAGATTGCATGTTTGAAGCAAAACTTACAATGTTGTTGGGCGAAATGCATGGTCGAAGTGGAATTAGAATCATTTACCTCTTGCCCAAATTTCACTTGGATTTTAAAAAGCACCTCATATCCCTACCTTCTCCAATTCAAAATCCCTTAATTGGCTAATTATTTGGAATTTAATGTTCAAAACCTACCCCATAAGACTTCAATTTACACTTAAGACAATCTGTTCACTACAACCTTGCCCAAGATTTTAATCCAACACCTAGATAGAATGTTATATTTCCACTAAGAATACTAATCTACTAGCTACTAAGGTGGAAAGAGGGTGTTCCCATTTGCAATGGGTAAATGGTGTGAAGACCCCACAACGTCTAGTGCCCATTGAAAAAATGCTTGTAATGTTCCCAACGCCCTAGGAGGAAGAATTCCTTTATCTTCATATTTTCTTGAAGGAAATCGGCATGTATGTATTTGGAGGAAGTCGTCCTAAGCCTATTTGGGAGAAACAAGAGCCAAACATGCAATCAGTGATGTCCGTACAGTGGCGGTAGGGGCCGTACGTCGAGTTGCAGAAGTGTGTGGTGTGGGGTGATCGTCATACGGTGGGAGAAGAGGACAACCCATATTGTGAGTTTCAAATGGGGTCTATGCGGTGGAGTAGGAGTTTGTCGTACGATGTGGGGGCAATTTACAGTGATCCCAAATAGCTATACGATAGAGAGAATGGAAGATGTAAGGTTGAGAAGCCAGTAGGAATACCATACAGTGTAGGTTGGGTTTGCACGGTAACGCTAGATATTTGAGTAGGTGTCCCTTCAGATCGTATGGTAGTGAATATGTATGCTGAGGGAAGAATCAATGCTGAATTAAATATCCAATTGCAAATGCACAGAGATAATATAGAGAAGGAACACCAAACATGAAATAGTACTTATATCGCAATAAATTATAAATTGAATTTGCAGACAAAGATGGTGCTCTGACTTGCCAGATCTGAGCCAAGTAGTACGCAGGCAGAGTACGGTGAAAGTTGAATCCCACCGAAACTGGAAAGCCAAATAGGGAAGATCTTTCACTTCCAAAATGGCAAACAACAGAGAATCCCAATTGGAATTCACAGTATAAAGAAAGTAATCCAAATCAAATAACAACTACTACCTACATACTGTGCTTAAATACTCGTTTGAGAAACTTTCCAAGGGTTTACAAAGATAGCCGATGGCCACACCTACCTACGAAAACAATTAAATAAAAATGGGGCTGAGATATACTAAATCAATCGGCCCATTAACAAAGGTTTGATTTATTAAATTATTATTTATTTTATGACCGGAACATTAGAATGCTCTTCACATTTCAAGGATAAAACTTGATTAGAACCTAGAATCTTCACTCAACCCCCTTTCACCTATCAAGCAACCAAGAAATGCACTCAAAATGGAAGAAACCACAAATTGGGTTAAGAGCCTTCATCTTCTAACCTGTGTGTGAATATGTTTGTTCTTGCTTGGTAAGACCATTGAAGACCTCCTCAAATCCATTGTAGTTAGCCATGTAAGATATCCATGCTTCAAAAGCATACTAGATAGAGCCTTGTTGTCAATTAGGCTTTAATAGCCCCAATGAGGTTATCATTGTAACCTTCGCCAAGATCGCCCTACTTTTGGTATTTTCCTTTTTTCTTTTTCTCTTTTCTTAATTTTAGTACATGTAGGGATGCTAGCGTACCCAACCCGAATATTTCACTTTGTTTTCTCCTTTTCTTCTTTGATATTGCTTTCCCTTTTCACATTTTTCATATTTTTCAATTTAATCGGGTTGAAAATTACAGTGGTAGGAAAGCAAAAGTTAAGATTTTTCACTAGCCACAATTTTTCCTAAGAAAACTCTAATGACTCAGAGCAAACAACTGTGTAAGATATAATAATAATAAAACTAGGGTAGTCAAAGCACAACATATGACTCCATCCAAATTGAGGACGAATCCTAATTGAATAAGGCTGGTAGGAACAATTTCCAATTCAAAAGAACCTAACTGAGAGATAACCAAGAAATAAACTAAACAAATTCACCAAGAGAACACCAAATCATGTTGAATAATACATCACCTTTCTCACAAATTAGGAATCCCACAAAACTAAACTAACAAAAACAAGAGCACCTAAAGCAAACTAAATAACTAAACCATTAAACTCCTTGGGTCAAATGACTCAAGGAAGATCTATAATTTGAGGCCCTAAAGGAAACCAAACTAAAATAGTTGAATGTGAAAACTAAGACTAGCAGTTGAGCCCCTTAAAGAATCTTAAGCCAAATGTCTCAAGGCAATTAACCACTAGCTCTACAAGACAACTAAAACAAATTGAACAAACAATACTCAGAAGACCTAAGTATAATGACCTAACATGGCCCCTCAAAATGTTCAATAGCAACAAGGCAAGGGTAATGGTTTAAAGTCTAGCAAATGTATCCTTGTATTCTAAGGGTTTTTTTGTTACCTAAAATTAAAATTCAGGAAATTTATTATGTAAAATCACATTAAGGCAATTCATATGGTCCATGATCTATTAAAATGCAATTTGTTTCTAAGTCTCCTTAAACAAAAATGATAACTTCAATAATAAGAGTAGGGAACGAAACAACCCGGTGTGCTTTGAGTGGAAATTCTTGTTGATCATCTACAACTTCAAGAGTTTGAAGTTGGTGAAGTATGCTCCCACTGGCATCAACATTGAACTCGTGAGTGCAGAATGTAGGACCAATCATGAAGTCAAGTCCATGAAGAATCTCTTCTGCTTGCTTCTCCTTGTGTAGCACAAACTATGCCCCCTTGTGTATCTCTATCAACATGCATTTGAAAATCAATGATTCTTTGATAAGATGATCTTCAAATATTTCTTCAAGTTTCTCTTCAAATACAATATCAAACCCTAGCCCCCCACCCGCAAAATTTCTCTATATCCTTTTATTCTCTATATTCTCCCCAAAGGCACTTAAAAGTTTCTCCATTTGGCATGGAATTACATATTCTTTCTTTTGTAAGAACACCTTGCGATTCTTCTTTTGACATTCATCAAGCATGATGTCCTTAAAACTAAGGATTCACTGATAGGTGGATCTTCGAATATTTCCATTAATTGTTCATGATGTTACATCCCCTATTTTGTTGATTTTGAAAAATTCATCGTAACCATTGATAATTCAAGTAGTTAGTTAACTTATTTACTGAATTTTGAAGTTCATACGAATGGAAATATTTATTGATTGTTATGTTTCATGTGAAGAGGAAGATGTTGGTTTAATTACCTATTATTACAATTAATTTGGTTATTAGCTATAATGACTAATTTCAGTTGATTGATGCAGAAGTATGCTTTCACCATGCTAATTTTTCTTGTAGGTAGTGCGGCGACAAGGGGAAGCATCGGTAGAGAGGGAATTGGGTACGAGAGCACCATCATGCTACCAAAGCTAGCAGGTATGAATCTAAACCACCATATCTAGGGAACAAAAGCTAGGACAAACTAGACATACATCAAGTGACCACCATGAGCTAACTAGGTCAACAAGCTTAATAAGACATAAATATTCACTGATGCTATAAAGCAAATTAAAAGCAAATGTTACCTTTCAAAAAATGAGTCGATCTCAAATCTTTCTTGTAATATCAGCCATGTTCTAGTATGATGGTACCCATGGTACTTACATACATATATACATGTATATGTATGTATGTGTATATTCAAATATGATGTATATGTATGTATACATATACTTAAAATACAACGTATGCATAAAATACATATATATGGAATATTACGTACATGTACGCATATATTTGTATAGCACATACAAATATATGTAAATAAAATAGGTATCATTATAGTAAAACATGAGAAGTAATTTATTATTTCTAACTTATGACAATGAATTATCATTTAGAGCCCATCGGCTAATATGTGTAAATAAAATAGGTATCATTATAGTAAAACATGGGAAGTAATTTATTATTTCTAACTTATGACAATGAATTATTATTTAGAGCCCATCAGCTATATTATTTTTGCTCATTATTTTGGCCTTGCATTTTAATTCAAGATTGTAACTCTTGTTCGCCACTTTTCACCTTCTTTCCATGCACCTAACTCTTTTTTCTGGCTCATATTTTCAAGTAACCAAGCCTCATTCTATAAGATGCCTGATTGCAACCATTCAGAGGTTGCTTTTGAGTGAGTATTCTTGCATTATTACACATTATTCTGTGAATATTGCCTTGTTGGTACAATATCACCTTAGTGGCAATGGCTGAGAAATATCAAGAGATTATAGAGCATTTTATTGGTATTGCATTTCCGGGTGGCCTCCACTATAGTAGTTTGCAGTTGGAGCTTTTGCATCATATTTTCAGCATCTTATACTCATCAGGTTGCATCTCAAATTGCTCATAATGCTTTTAATGCATATCATGCTTGATTTCTTTGAAAGATGGTTATCAATCCTACAAATATTGCTAAATTTTACATGTCTATTTCTCATAAAAGATCCGCTATAGCATGACATGAAATTGCATAACCAGTTTTGATATAAAATTCGAATGGCCCTGTGAGAGCCAAAGCTGCTTGTAATATATCATGGCCTTGTTCAAAAAATCTTTTTGCATTGATTTGCCAGGGGAAGCTGCAAGTACAAGGACATTAAATATCTGTATGTCTCTGAGATTGGAAGGCTTAACTCTCGGTAGTGTACCTTCTACCATGTTAATCATGATCTGAATTAGGGAATAGTATCATAATCTCATTTAATAACCCCCCTTAAGGAGTGGGGGAGACTTGTTTTGTAAAATAGAAAATTTGTAAGTACTATGAATGCTGGATGGGTACACCAATGATCACCAAGGACAACCGAGAGAGGCTAAGATGAAAGCTGTAAATCATGGAACTACGGACTATGTGGGAATGTCCTCAAGAATTTAGAATCATGTTAGTAATAATATAAAGAGAAAAAGTAAAGCTAAGTCTAGAAAACTATAACTTAGCTCATGGTGGTTCATTGAGGAATGTCTTGTTTGTCGAGCGGTGGGTGATCAGGCACACAATGTCCATGTAATTGATGTTGTTGTGATCACTAGAAGTCAGAATAGCCACCAATTGGATAGTATGTTAGAGTAAATAATTATTATTTACGCTTTACTTAAGTTTACTTAGGTTAAATGCATTTCACCTAAGAATTAGCAGACCTTTACGTGTTGACTTGCTGACAACACAGAAGTTTGTGTACGTGTTGTCAACACTTTGCCATACTTATCCTCTCACCTACTTGGAGGGTAATCCACTTTTTGTGGACGTATACTTAGTTGTCATACTTATCTCCTAGTGCTTTCTAGCTTATTCTAGAAGCTTCCTCAAGGCCTTTATAAAAAGGCTCTCCTAGTGTATTTGCATATCATATCATATTGTACAGCAATTTCATTTTTCATTTTTGGAATATATTTTCTCTCACACCGTTGAGATTCTCCAAGTCCTACCTTTCCTTCTTTAGTTTCTCTTCAACAAGTTATTGTCATGCCCTTGTATTTTAAAATGTCATGCCCAAAAATACAAGGGCATGAACAGTTATTTGGATGCAAATGATCTTGGCGAACTGTGAAGTTGGCTTTCACAATTTCATGACATCAGAGCCTCCCTACTGCTTCCTAGTTTGAAATTTTTTTGAAGCCACGGTTCGGAGGCACAAACCTTAGTTTGTATTTTTTCTTCAATTGGGAGGAAGTGCATTTTTTCGGGGCACTTTGGGCCTAAACAGATGTTGCCATTGTGCTCAGAATGCTTGATATAGTCAGAATTCATATAAAATTTTCAATTTTTGGCCACTGTAGCATCAGGCAAAATTTTTTGGGCCTCCCGAAGGGTCGTACGAACAATTTTTTCAAAATAAAAATAAAAATTTGTTGGGCGGTCACAGCAGCCGCTCTGCCCAATGGCCACCTCGGCGCCTCCCACGCTCAGCCCAGGCACCACTTCCACGGGTAGCATAGCCAAAACCCGACCGCCGCACAGTTGGGCAGCCACCTCCGCGGCATAGTCACCATCCACTAGCGGCGCCACTGCCCAGCCCCCTTGCGACCACCAACTCTGCTCACCCACGTGGTGCTTCCTACACGTGCCACGTGGCCGTGCCATGTCACTTTTGCAAGGTCGTATTGCTACGTGGCAGTCTTTTTTTGCTATGACAGCCTTGTAGCCATCAAATTTAATACAATGAAATATTGACATCAGCATGACATCAGCATTGCATCAGTCTTCCTGCAAGCTCTTCAGGTCCTCTTTTGACCTACTCTTGGTTTTTTGGCCGTAACTTAAGCATACAAAGGGCTTTTTCTGATTTGAAAGGAGCGCCGGAAAGCTGGTTCCAAGCCAGAGATATTGGTGTAGGTATTTTTTAGTTTTGATGCAGTTTGGTTGCCTGTTTTTGCTGTCAAAGTCGGATGTTCTATTTTTCACTCCGGCGGGCTTACCTTGTGCATCCCATCTCTGTTTTTTTTAAACGTTATATTTTTGGAAAGATGGTTTTGTCATCTTTTCAGAAATGTTGTAATTTCTTTCAAATTCTGCCCCATCCTCTTTCTATCATGTTTTTTGCTTTTTTGCACTATGGTGGATATCTTGGGTGTTCCAGGTCCGAGGATCGTTTTCATGGCATGGGATCTTTTCTTTTGGGTTGTACTATCTGTTGTATCAACTTTTTTCCCTTTCTGATCGTTGTTGATATCATTTGTAAGAATCTTTATGCAAACACATTGAGATAAAGAGCCACTCTTGTATTTCAAGATCTTGAACATTGTTTTGAGTTAGTTGTACTCGCACTATATTATAAAGTGCCATGGGGGGGATAGTTGTATGCCATTTATTGTCCTCTTCCTTTGTCAAGTGAGTGTCCCTTCCACGACATTAGCCCCATGATGTGTTGATGAAATGTGCCTTTATAGGCGTTTGTACCTCTTCCTCACTCTTGTTGTTCTTGGTTCTTTCTGTAGAGGTCTTTTGGCCCACTTTCTCAGTTGTCTGTCACTTCACCCTGTCTGCATTAAGGGGGGGTTCTTCTGTTGTTTCTAATGCTTCCTTGGTTCGATGGTTTGTTGGAGTGAGTTATGTATTCAGTATTTGATCCTATATACTAGGTGATTGCAGTGGCTGGCTACCTATGCATTTCGGTGAGATGGATCATCTACCATATAAACACTCTTCTTGTTCGTTCCTACTTTGGTTGCAGCCTTCTATTTCAAAGGAGGTTCTACAGATCAGTAGTTTCCTTTTGACAAAGTTTGCAGCTTCTTCATGCTTTAGTGATGTTCTTCATGATCTTCTCTTTGTTCCTATTTTCTGGGACATTCCTCTAGTTGGAGGCTTCTTCAGTCCTTCACTAGGTTTTCTGCTATCTCTTTTTGGAGAGGGGTTTTTTCCACTGGGTTTTCTGTCATGTCCCCATTTTGGAGATAATTTGATTTAATTAATTTAATTAATTAAGTTGTCCAAAATAATGAATATTTTATGAGGATGACTAATTAATTATTTTAATTAAATAAATAAGTGGTATTAAGTTAATTATTTATAAAGTTATCAAATAAATAAGTATTAAAAGATAACTTTATATTTAATTAATTTAATAAAGTGACTTGAATTATAAAATATTTTATAAAGTCACTTAATAGATAAAATAAAATAATGTTCTAGAAGTTTCTGGAGAAAGTGGAGAAAAAGAATATATAGGCATGGAGGGCTCATTGTCTATCATCCAATTTTATTTTCTCTATTGTGTCTACTTGAGCATTTGTGGAGCTTGAAGGCCTGCAAGTATTCAGCTTAATCATTGGGAACGATACCTCCCAAGTGATTGCATAATTGAGGAGGTGAAAAATCTTCTGAAGGGTTGCTTTTGGAAGTGGCACTCAGCCATTTCAAGTTGAGCTTAATTTGTATACTTAGATTTACCTGAGGGTTTGAGTTTTTGGTTGCAAGAGAGAGAGAAAAAAAAAAGAGCAGATCTGAAAAATTAGTCCGAAAAAGCAATCCGAAAAAGCAGATCCAAAAAGCAAAGCGAAAAGGCAGCATTGGTAAAAATTATTACAGCCATCTACAATCAGGTTCCTTTGGATATTTCATGCATTTTTTTAATAATTTAAATGCATATTAGAAGGTAGGGCTGTAGGTGAAAGTTTGTATCAGATTTAAGCATTATTCTTGTGGATATAAGCCAAGAGTCTTGGCCATTTCATACTAAGCATTGTAGTTGACATTATATGTGCAATAAAGGAGACATAAGTTGCTGGTCTGATATAGTTGTAATTGAATATGTATTTATCATTCATGATCATCTTATTAGTTTGCATGCCAATTGTTTGACAAAATGTCAATTAGCTGTAGGTGCTCTTTTTGGCATAAATAATGATATAATTTTGCGTACCAAGTGTTTGTATTAATGCCACTTGGCTATAAGTGCATTAACGCCATCATAGGTTGCATCCAAAGTGTTTGTCATAATTACTATTTGCTGTAGCAGCATATTGCAAGTAGTTTTAGTTACATATATGCATTGAATATTGTCAAAATAAGTTGCACATTCATGTTAGGTCATTGTTTAGTCAATTTTGAGTCTTCTTGCAAAAGATTCTCATTGATGCAAATTGAAGAAAGAGTCATTAAAGCAAATTGAAAAACTATATCAATCATATGACCCTTGTATGTGAAGTGTTTGACAAAATTTCTCAGTTCAGCATTAGAGGTTTTTAGTAGCCTATTGGTAGGGGCCATTACAATGGTATCAGAGCGGTTTCTTGCTAGCCTGATAGGGTTTATGCAACCCCATTCAATTTAGTTAACAAGAGCAAAAACAATAGGGCTCTATTTATACAAGGAACCAACACAGCTGAGAACATGGCTAAAAGACATTCTAAAAGCCCACCTAGAATTATGAGAGATGATGAGGCTTTACAGCATCAAGATAGGCTTCTACAGTCAATAGAGGCAAGTACACAGGCAATGATGGCTATGATGCAACATTTGATTGGGGAAAACAAGAAGGATGACAGGAGCATAGCAGGATCACAACATGGGCAAAGGATATGGTCTAGGACAGCTGATAGAACCACACGTCCTACATTCAGGGAAGAAACTCCAACACTCACACTTGATGCTATGGTAATAGATATTGTAGTTGAACTCTAACAAGCGAGGAATGAGTGAAATTCATTACCAGCATATGTACGGGACGGATGGACATTTGACAGGTACCTGAACTACAGAGCTGCCATGCAGAAGCAGACAGATAAACATAGTGAGATGCAATAGGTCACCAACAAGTTGACTGGATTTCTATTTAGCAGATCTTCTCACAGGGCAGATGACATAATTACCAGGAACTTACATGAGGAGTTCAAGAATTTAGCTTACAGCTAGGCTGAGGTCTCAAATTCTACTTCGCCACAGGAGGAAGTGGTGAAGGATATTACACAGATTGATAGTATCTGTCAACTTGGTACTCAAGTGGAGACAGTTGTATACAGCTCGCCAGAGGGTGATATCAGAGGTACTCAGGATGGTTTGGGTACGACAGGCAGTGACTACAGTGTAGAGGGTTCAGATGATGATTTTGAGGATGTTGTTGTGCACAATGGTGAGATACCTGGTAGAGATGAGCAGACATTGGGTATTCATGACTTTGCTGAGAGGGAGTACTAGGCACATTTGGATGCTTCGTCAC
Source organism: Cupressus sempervirens (assembly GCA_028749045.1). Taxonomy (NCBI): domain Eukaryota; kingdom Viridiplantae; phylum Streptophyta; class Pinopsida; order Cupressales; family Cupressaceae; genus Cupressus; species Cupressus sempervirens. The sequence continues at coordinate 146,824,032 of CM053788.1, forward strand.
ATGAGGTTGAGGCTGGTAGTACTTCGCATGATGTGAAGACAATATTGTGACTTCATTATCTCATCATGATAGGATGCAGGATGTGATAGAGGATCACATCCGAGTGATTCTGTTATAGGGTAGACATAAGGGAGTTCAGGCAGAGTCTTCTTTTGTTGACTTACAGGCGATTAGGGAAGGAATGAGAAAGATGAAGTTGAGTTATTTACATCTTCTATCAGATCGTGACCATCTTCTTAGCCTTGCCGGAGACTATTCAGATGCCTTGAGGAGGAAGGAGGAGGAAGTTGATAGGCTTTCTCGTGAGCTTGAGCAAACTCGAGCTTCTTTGGTGAATAATCCATTGGCATTACAAGACTTGGAGAGACATGGGGATAAGCATGGCGTGGAGTTGAGTTTAGTTTCATCTTGCACACCTGATACTTAGCTTTTTGCGGTAGGCGGATCATATGTGGTCGTTGATAATGTTGTGAGTTCGTCTTGCATTCACATCCAGGATACAGGGACAGTGTCAGACAGGTATGTGGAGTTGGTATTAGTCATATTACTCAGGTGAGGAGTTTGCTTGAGTTACCAGCTGATTCTAGTTTACGGATATGGACTCGAGATTGTTATATTGGCGTTTGGGATTCAGTTGACTGGAGATCTTTATCACTTTTTGGTAGCAGCGATTGTTTGGGTGCTATCATGGATTTGATTAGCAGATTGCACGGTGTTGTTTTTTCTTGTGCTAGCAGCTTGTCCAATGTTGGTATTAGTTTTTATACACCGGTGTTGGGCTTTGTTCATATATCTAGTGTACCATTCTTGCTGGAATGTGTTGATGATCTTTCATATTTGGCAGTATGTACAGATGAGTCCCAAGATCATACTGGCATTGATGACATCTAGGAGGATGCAGTGGGAAATTTTGAGGACTTAGTTTCCTCGGCAATTTCTTTTTGTACAAAGGAGTTGGACAGTGGTGCTATAGTTTTTTATACTCCGTATGTTGATATGAGCTTTGGAGTTGATTCGCAGGATATGGATGGTAATACTCTAGAGACTAGTAACTTTGAGGATACTCCTTTGGACAGTGTGTCAGAGGAGGATTGTAGGAGACAGTCTAGCCAGCGCCATCATGTGTCTAGTCAACTAAGAGTTAGTGAGAGAGACATTGCTATCGCTTGCCAACATTTCGATGTTGCTCATCAGTTGTTAGCAGTTTATGGATGGGGTTCTCCTACTAGTGATGAGCAGGGAGGCAGTTATCTTTCCTTGACAGAGATCCGCTCTTTATGGGAGGCTATCTTGATTCTAAGATAGAATTATATGCAGTTGGTAGCCGAAAAAGATTATCTTATGGAGTGGCGCAGTACAGCATATGACACATTGTTGGTCAAGGAAGATGAGGTGAGTGAGCTTACTCAGCAGCTTGTGGTGACTTTTGAGATTCTTGAGAGTACACAGTTGGCTCTTGAGGAGTCACAGTTTCATTTGGCAGAGGTGACCATGGAGTTAGAGTGGCTGCAGTCTTTATCGAATTCCGTACAGTCACAGGTTGTGATGTCTGGCGATTCGAGGATATCCATGGTCAAGATTGTCAGAGGTAGTGGAGATGGGGATGCATGCATCCTTAATACTAGCATTGGCATATCAGGTTCTCTTCCACAGGGTTTAGGTTCAATTGAATTGGGTGTTGCAGCAGATTGTTGTGGTATGCCGGACATGGTGGTGGTCTCTACTACTGATGGCATGGAGACTAGTAATGTTGTATCAGAGATCATGTGTGATGTTGGTGAGCCGGCAATTGGCATGGTTTCTGCTAGTGATACTACTCCTTTGGCAGTGTCTTCGGAGGTAGTAGTCAGTTCGGGCTTGGTTAGTGATCACTTGCAGTTAGTTTCATCTGGATTGCAGTCTGAGCCACTGACTGGGATTGGCGCATTCTATCGGCATTACACTGTGAGGTATGCTCATCAATTTACCTTTGATGACCATGTTGATGAGATGATGATACAGAAATGTACTTTGGTTCCTAGTACTTGTCATCAGTTATGAGATGGTTTGACACCACGGGATGAGAGTTGCAATGGGCATGACATGGTGATAGGTTTTGCGGTTGACAGCTCGATAGTACATGACTTAGAGCAGGAGTTTGGGAGTGATGCTTCAGCGGTTGTTATTGATTCTACTCCTTTGGCTATGTCATCTCCTGACTTAGCTAGTGATCAGTTGCAGTGGGTTGCATCACTTGTGCATGGCGAGTTGTCGCCTGAGGCTGGTTCTTTTAATCAGCATTATACTGCAAGGTATGTTCATCAGTTTGCATTTGATCCATGTGTTGAGGAGTTGATGGCAAGCCGACTTGGTTTGGGTTCTATTTCTTGCTGTTTATCTCGTGATGTATACTCACCATCAGCGGTGCATGGGAGTTATGGTTATGAGACAATGGTCGGTGATTTGCAAAGTTGTGTTGATTGCAGTAGGTGTACAGTATGTGGATTCTCCGTACTTGGTGCAGTTTTATTTGGGAGTGTTCACCATTGTGACAGAGTTGGATGGTACATCCCGCATAGGTCAGTGGGATGCGTTGATGGTATTTACTGTGTTGGCAATTTGGGATGTCCGCTCTACTTGGGTTCTGATATTTTGGGAGTTTGTGTCTCGTGGGTTCCTGACTATGGCAGTAGTGGATTTGAAGTTCAGTTGAGCAGTGATTCACGCTTCATTCATGGATTCTTCTTGGTCATATTGCATAGGATATTGCAGGAGCCTACGTTGATTGACAACAATATAGTTCATGACTACAATTGGGATCCAGGTGGATTGATTGGTTTATTGTTCAGCCATTGCTTGGGGACAAGCAATTTCAGGAAAGGCGGATTGTCATGTCCCCATTTTGGAGGTAATTTGATTTAATTAATTTAATCTCAATTACCAGATTCTGCTATTTAGGCCTAGGTCCCGGTACTGGTACAGTTTTGGTACTGGTTCCTTTGGGGTACTTCATGGGTTCTTTGTGGATCCTTTTGTGAAGGACACACAATGAACAGGGGCACCTAGGAAGTACCCCAAGGCGATTGGTCAGTCTATGTATGTATTTCTGATTTTTTTATCAACATGTTCTTTGTATAAGCTTTAGATATTGTCTTGCAACAGCTTGGTAATATTATTCAATTCAAAATTGGTCTATGTAATGCACTTAGTTTATGACAAGTTAAACGATAGTCTACTTTAATTTATTTGAAGATCAGAGACTGATTTTTTTATTTGTAGATCTGAGTACATTACTGTTGATAGATTTGCAAAGCCACGCCATAGCTATGTTTGTTAATCATTATTGGATTGATGCCTATTTGTAATTCATGTAATTTGAAACAATATCAGTAATGCAATTAATTTATTTATAATTTTATTGGTCATAATGGATTTATAATCACTCTTCTTTTTATATTTTTGAAGTCAATTTTTTAACATACATACGTACACATGCGAACGAACCCGAACCTGCAAGGGGGCAAAAATTGTTGTACCCACGAATCCAAACCCCGTATCTGTACCCGAACTAGAACCTGAATCGGCAACTTAGAATTTAATTAATTGAGTTGTCCAAAATAATGAATATTTTATGAGGATGACTAATTAATTATATTAATTAAATAAATAAGTGATATTAAGTTAATTATTTATAAAGTTATCAAATAAATAAATATTAAAAAATAACTTTATATTTAATTAATTTAATAAAGTGACTTGAATTATAAAATATTTTATAAAGTCACTTAATAGATAAAATAAAATAATGTTCTAGAAGTTTTTGGAGAAAGTGGAGAAAAATAATATATAGGCATGGAGGGCTCATTGTCTATCATCCAAGTTTATTTTCTCTATTGTGTCTACTTGAGCATTTGTGGAGCTTGAAGGCCTGCAAGTATTCAGCTTAATCATTGGGAACGATACCTCCCAAGTGATTGCATAATTGAGAAGGTGAAAGATCCTCTGAAGGGTTGCCCTTTGGAAGTGGTACTCAGCCATTTCAAATTGAGCTTAATTTGTATACTCAGACTTACCTGAGGGTTGAAGTTTTTGGTTGCAAGAGAAAAAAAAGCAGATCCGAAAAAGCAATTTGAAAAAACAGATCCGAAAAAGCAGTTTGAAAAAGCAGTCCGAAAAAACAGATCCGAAAAAGTAGTCTGAAAAAGCAAGATCCGAAAAAACAAAACAAAAAAAACAGATTTGAAAAAGCAGATCCAAAAAAGCAAAGCGAAAAGACAGCATTGGTAAAAATTATTATAGCCATCTACAATTAGGTTCCTTTGGATATTTCATGCATTTTTCTTATCATTTAGATGCATATTAGAAGGTAGGGTTGTAGGTGAAAGTTTGTATCAGATTTAAGCATTATTCTTGTGGATGTAAGCCAAGAGTCTTGGCCATTTCATACTAGCATTGTAGTTGACATTAAATGTGCAATAAATGAGACATAAGTTGCTGGTCTAATATAGTTGTAATTGAATATGTATTTATCATTCATGATCAGCTTATTAGTTTGCAAGCCAATTGTTTGACAAAATGTCAATTGGCTGTAGGTTCTTTTTTTGGCATAAATAATGTTATAATTTTGCATACCAAGTGTTTGTATGAATGCCACTTGGCTATAAGTGCATTAATGCCATCATAGGTTGCATCCAAAGTGTTTGTCATAATTACTATTTGCTGTAGCAGCATATTGCAAGTAGTTTTAGTTACATATATGCATTGAATATTGTCAAAATAAATTGCACATTTATGTTAGGTCATTGTTTAGTCAATTTTGAGTCTTCTTGCAAAAGATTCTCATTGATGCAAATTGAAGAAAGAGTCATTAAAGAAAACTGAAAAACTATATCAGTCATATGACCCTTGTATGTGAAGTGTTTGACAAAATTTCTCAATTCAGCATTAGAAGTTTTTAGTGGCCTATTGGTAGGGGCCATTACATTTTCTCCTTTCTCTCTGGTTCACAAAGATTGCATTGCATTTCTTTTGTACATGGGTACCTAACATGGCCTCACTGTCTGGACCCATTATTCATTTCATCATAGCTGTTGTGAGCTTAAGTGCATTCCCCTAAGTTGCACTGAAGGAGGGGTGTTAGAGTAAATAATTATCATTTACGCTTTGCTTAAGTTTACTTAGGTTAAATGCATTTGTCACCTAAGAGTTAGCATACCTTTACGTGTTGACTAGTTGACAACACAAAAGTTTGTTTACGGGTTGTCAACACTTTGTCATACTTATCCTCTCACCTACTTGGAGGGTAATCCACTTTTTGTGAACGTATGTTTAGTTGTCGTACTTATCTCCTAGCGCTTTCTAGCTTATTCTAGAAGCTTCCTAGAGGCCTTTATAAACAAGCTCTTCTAGTGTATTTGCATATCATATCATATTGTACAGCAATTTCATCTTTCATTGTTGGAATATATTTTTTCTCACACCGTTGAGATTCTCCAAGTCCCACTTTTCCTTCTTCGGTTTCTCTTCAACAGGTTATTTGCATGCAGGTGATCTTGGTGAACTGTAAAGTTGGCTTTCACAACTTCTACAGGATAGACTGTTAGGAGGGTATCCGGGGTCTAGCTGACTGAGTGGTTGCCACTCTAACACTAGGATGCTTCGATGTCAGGACATAATGGTGCTCTTGTGCTTTTTCCCGCACAGGGTAGGGCCACTCTCTATTGAGAGTGACAAAGGAGACACTAGGTCCACGGTTGGATGGTTAAGCCTCTGTCAATGCTTGTCCTCTCCACCAATGCCCAGACCTAAACAAGATAGATCAAGATTTCATTCATAGCCTAATGCAGTTAATGAGTATCTTATTCCTTTCCATGTGTATCTAAGATTCTAAATCCAATTATATGAATAATTAATTTTGTTGATGTTGCATTGCTTTCTGTTCAATAATTCAAAAGATATCTAAGTGTATCAACTAGTTAATGATCTTCTATATCATGTTCATAATAGTCAGTTTTCAATTTCTCTCGCCATTTGTTAGTTATGATATTTCCGAGAAACCGTTAGTTTGTTATAACAGTTGATTACCTTTGTTATGAACATGTAATTTTCTCGTTCATGTATGATAATAGAAGTCAATTAAAGGACATAAATTTAGGTCATTGAAATTAAATACGATCCCAAGTGGCAATGTATTGGGAGGTTGAAGTTTATGGTGAATCATGCCCCTTGAAGCAACTTGTTTGTCCTATGAAATTTTGGTAATGATTCCTTTTGTTCTTCTTCCATGAGATCTTTCAACTCCTCTTGAAAAGTGTTATGATGATGCCTTCTACCACCTCCTCAAATTGTTCTTTATACTTATGCTGATTAATGACGTGTAATTCTTTATTCAAAATGTCTACTTGAATGTCTTCTCCTCCAAGGTCACTTGAAACGTGTTGCAATTCATTTTCAAAAATCTCCTTTTGTAGCATTTATGACAATTCACCAAGGATTTTCCTCTCTTAAGACATATCGAAATCACTTTAATCTTGTTGGGAGAGGTCTTCTACCTCAACCTTTGATGACCTTCCATTGTGGGATCAACTTCTAGTTTTTCATTCTCAAGTGTTTACAAATGTGGATCTTTACTTGTTACCATTCCCCTTCTTTGAATAGCTTCTATTACTTCCTTGATTTTCCTTCCAACAAATTGTACTTGTGATGTAATGCATAAAGGTTCATCTCTTACTTGAGTACCTTAGTTTTTAAGCTCAATCATGCTGTCTTGTAACTGCTTTCTTCTCCTTGGGATGGTGACACAACATGCTCCACTTCCAATGTCTAACTTGAGTGTTGAATGCTATCCTTGTTACCTTTCTTTGCTGACTCTCCATACCATCCTATTTGAAGCTTGACTTGGTTGATGCTATCATGACGAGATGGACAAGTAAATTCTAAATGTGACATGTTGTGTACACTACACCATGTTGCCAAGTACTCCTTTCATATCTGTTTCTTTCCATACTTGGTGTCCTCTTAGTGTTCTCTTTGAGCTCATGAAGGTCTGATTCTGATTTCACAAGTATTACTGGTTTATACATTCCTGAAAAAGGAAATCTTTTCTGCAATGCTAATTTGAATCTTACAAGAAATACCAAACAACTCATCTCCTTGTGCTCAGTGCTTCCATGTATTCTATGTTATCCTGGCAAAGCATGTCAGGACAATTTTTGTGTATGAACTTGATTATCAAATCAAACCAAATTAGAAGAACATCAATTTGATGACTATAACACTTCTGCCTATCCATTGAGAAACGTTTTTTTAAAATATTTTCCAATTTTTCAATTCTTTCAATCTTCAAGTTCTTCACTTTTTTGCACTTTTCAACCTTGAAGAGATCTACCACACTTCAAATGTAACTTGAAAGCTCATAATTGTTGATAGTTCCACAAACAAACTCGAACAAGCTCATCTTCTATTGCCAATTACTATTGATGTGAGTTTGCGGCCACTCCAACATGCAGCATGAAACACTTAGTCTTTTAGAACAAAATACCAGATATCAAATCCTCTTAGATGCTAAACAATGTATGTGATTGTGTGATCAACTAAGACAGCCTCAAGGTTCCTTCTACTTGTGGACTTAACTTAGTGGTATGGTGTGATTTGATGGTGATCACTTGGAGACTTATGTTCTTTATTCAATGGACAAAATAAAAACTTTCTAATGCGAATGATTTGGCAATGCAAGATCTTCAACTATTTCTAGTCAAACAAATTGCAAATAGGATATTGGATTTAGGAAATCTAGTTCTAATATCATAGGACAATAATGTTGATGAGAGACTTTAGCCAATCCTTGCTTCACTGCATCAACTACACGAAGGAGAGTGCTTGCTTCCAGGGAGATTGTAGTGCCTTTGGGCTCAATGCCATACATTTTCAGAAATTGGTCCATCCTTGGATGAGATCTCATGTTTGGAGCAGAACTTGCAATTTTGTAGGGCAAAATGCATGTTTGAAGTGGAATTTGTTCATGCCTTAGGCTTAACGTGATCGCTCCTAAAAAAAAGACTTGTGTAGAATTTTTTACCTCTTGCCCCAATTTTACTTGGATTTTTAAAACACCTCATATCTCTTCTTTGTCCAATTCAAGAGCCCTTAATTGACTAAGGATTTGGACTTTAACGTTCAACAACTACCCTACAAGACTTTGATTCACACTTAAGACAATCTCCTCGCTAAGAACCTTGTCCAGGATTTTGATCTAACACTTGGACAAGTTGCTACTGCCACTAAGACTACTAAACACTAGTTACTAAGGCAACAAGAGGGGGACCCCATTTGCAATGGGACAGTGGTGTGAAGACCTCACAATAGGCACCCAATTTGATTGTTTCAGATTGTGCTTGATTAATACTTCCCATATGGATTTTGGCATTGTTTTTGCCTTCACTTATAAGTTATAAGCAATCTGAGTTAATGCTTAATGGGGCTAAGTCAATCAAGTTCGCACATAGGTGTTCTCCCTCTTCATCCCACATGTACCTACTAATGTGTTAGAAGTTGCAAAGGTCCCAAAAGTTTTAATTCTAATGTTTTATGTTCACATTTCTAAGGCCTACGCTTGTATAAAAACATCTGAGTTTCCCAGCATATTATGGCTTTTCTCTAACCCGACCTTTGTCCCCTTTCCAATTGAGATTTTGGAGTTTTCCTTCTCAAAATCCCTTTCCTCCAACCCATACTTTTTCACTTCCCTAGGTCATTGTGTCAAACTTTCTCTTATCAAATTTTTATTTGAATTGCAACTGCCTAATCATTTGCACTAACTGACCTTTTGGAGCCGAAGTTTCAAGATCCTTTACCCAAGTACCTTTTCCATGGTACCTCAATCCTCGAAATCCAGCATTTCCTTATATATGTTTTATTAGAATTGGAGATGCAAGAATATATCTAATGTGCTACATTATCTTATAGGGATTGCAAGCATGGATCTAATTGGAGATCCAAAACACTTTTCACTGTATTATCTTATAGGGATTGCAAGCATGGATCTATTCTTACTTGCATGACTTGAGGGATGAATTCCTTGTTATTTTCAACAATTTCCTTCGTGTATCCTTTTAGAGTTGGTGATGCAAAGATACCTATGTTTTCTTTCTCTAGGCATGACTCACAATCCTGAATCCCCAACGTGATATGATTTTGAGGTATCCTTAACACTCAAATCTCAGAACTCTCATGCTTTGCACTATTCACTCCAGAAGCAAGGGTAAGAAGAGAATGGTAACCATCTCTCTTTTTCCCTATCAGACATAAACAAGGGTCAAACAAATTATGGCCATTGATTCCTCCACACGTAAAATTAGAGGAAACAAAAAAAAAAGGAATGAGAAGGAGACCAGCATTTATTCTACCATTAATTTTCAATGATAATCCCAATCCTGAAAACAAATAGTTGTTGTTTCTTTCTTCCAACACCAAAATTGGAGTTTCTATGTGAAATTTTCCGCATGTCAATTCCCAGCAGCAATGGCAGAACATAGCTAAGCTCATCCTTATACAATTGTGACGTAGCTCAGATTTAAGCTAATTGTCAAGATCTTGTAGCTTCTAAAAGTAAAACTGCTTTGTTTTCCCCATCAATTGTTCTTCCTTCCAATACAGTGTTCTAAACATAAAAGATGCTTTTCGACTGTTGAGAAGAATGAAATTTGAAAAGGAGACAGAAGCTTGTGAGGAAGAAGTGTTGCACAAATAGCAAGAAAGATTGCAGTTAGGCTCAAATTTCAAGCAAGGCACAAATATACATTTTAGTCGGAGTTTGAAACAAAGCAGAACTTAAGAGTTAAAAATTCATTTTTGTGCCAAATAATTGAAGTGCAAGCTTTCTGAGAAATCAATAAAGTAGATTGTCATTTCGATTTATCGAGTTAATCATTTACATTTCTTATGTTTTTGTGTAGCATGGCAGCGATTCATATAAAACCTCAATCGTCAATGCATTTTATTGCCAAATATTTGATATGCAAATTTTCTATAAAAAAAATAGAGAAGACCGTTTAATCTATTTTTTTAGTTGATCATTTACACTTCCTGCACTTTTTTGTGTGCTTTGCTTGATAATTTGAAATTTTGATATGATAGCGATATGTTCAACTCCCTTAATCAATTATCCTGTGTTCCAAAATATACCTACCACACTCCAAAATATATTTACGAAACTCCAAAATATATTCACAAGACTTCTTGATATAGGTTCTACTTCTTTTTAATGAGTGTTGACTCTAGCCTGATTACAGTCAAACAGATATTCTAGTAAAAAAATTGATATTAATTATATTTTTTTCAAACTAATCTTGGGGGATTTTGATCAACAACTTTCAGTATATGACCGTCAATGCCAGCTTAACATCTATGAAACAACGAATTGTGCGTCTTGAGAAAGCATCAAGATAGATGCCTTGCAGACTCTTAAATCTATATCTACTATTTACATATGACCAATGCAAGTAGACAATTATATGATTTACTTCTTTCCCCAGCTGAATTTCAGTCAAGGGCACTTGTTAAAATGAATGGCATCTGATTGTATAGTGAATTCTTTGAAGAACTCCATGAAAAGGTCCCATGTCGCATAATTTATTAATTGGGGTGCTTTTTGTCCAGAGTGATGGATCATTTGCGCATATCTAGGCAATGAACTGTTCTAGCATTAGGAAAAGGGCATACACATGCAATAAGTCGTACATTAATAAATAGACAGAACATTAAATGGACAGAACTCTGCATATTGTTTCATTTAAATAAAACTCCTGTTTCTGCTAAGAAAAATCAAAAAGATGAGTACAACTTAGTAAATAAGAAGCAAAAGCAATCACATACCCTTGGAGCTGCTTTATCCAAGTCCCAAAAGATATTTATTGCTTTGTCCAGCTCCTTACGCACTTTCATGTTCTCAGTTGGTCTACAAACCACATTGTTAAAGTTTAAGTAAAGACCGATATCATCCTTTATGCATTTCCTTCAAAATTAAGCTTGGTTCAAGATGAGAAGCTGTCAATATTAATATAACTTGTAAATTTCATTTTAAATTTTTTAAATCTCCAATTCTTTCAGGAACAGATAAATTTTGACTTGAATAACTGAACTTGATATTTCCTAAGTATACTATGACCTGTTACTCAAGGAATATGCCATCATAAACTGCAAACAAGAGATTAAAAAGAACAAAAATCTCATGGCAAGAATTTGTCCAAACAAAACTTACACAAATGATATATTTACATACTAAAGTCCATTTCTGTATCAAGATAGTCCAGCACAAATTTTAGCTTCTGATACAACGAAACATATGTTCTGAAGCCAAAGTAGGCTTTCAATTCTACACAATGACATTTAATGTCCAATCAAATGCAACAAATTCAAGAAGCAATCCACCAAGGATTTCATAGTGGAGAGTTTGAAGACCCATATTCAAATCCTCAAGAACCGTGTAAAAATGTTGAATGTATAATCAGATAAAACTAAAACATCCAATTTTGCATGTATTGTACCCTAATGGACCAGTCTGGTTGCAAGAGGCCTTGGTGAATTTGACAGAATAAATACCCCTTGGTCATGGCATCTAAGACACCAAGCATTCCCCAAAGGAAATTTTAAAAAAATTAAACAGTGCTCCAGTTGAAGGAAATCAGTATCTAAACATTAAATCATTCTCGCCACCCCCTTCGTGATAGTGTCATAAGAAACCACACAAAGATTGCTCCAGCTAGATTGACTTCCTCTACTGCTGGCTGCTACAAATTGAGATTTCATGAGGCGGTAGAAATAAATTGGGGTCTATTGGCTATGCCTGGCACACCAAGAGTGATTATGAACTTCTTTGCTCTTAGCCTGCATAGATCAACTACAAGGTGGAATCTAGAGCCTCTGTCAAAGGTATAAGTAAGGCATAAAACATTATGATCTCAGTTGTCATCATAGAGGAGAGAATGATCGCTAATGTCCTGGTAGGTTTTCTAGCTAATAAGGAGGTGTGTTCAAAGCTTAATAATCATATTTATAGCTTCATGGCAAAGCTATGGAAGATCTCAAGGACCTTATCTTAAAAGATGTTATTCCCAATGATAATGACCCTCAAACTAAGGGTATCCCTCTTCAGCTTCCTGAATGCTCAAATACGTTTCCTTTTTCATGTTTAACTAATGCAGTCTCCGTGGTGATAGAAGAGTTGATTTTGAAGAAACAGATGAAATTGGATGAAACGATTGTTCTGAGCTAGGAAAGTACAGCTAATATCGAAGCAGCACTAAACGATGAAAGAAAATCGCAAAATGAAATGCTTTCACACATCTTAATGTAAGTTTGAACTTGCCAAGGGTCATGGACGTAGGAAATGATTGTTCCTAAGGGGAATGTTTTATTTAAACTTTTGCACCCGTGTGTTTTTCATTGAGTTTATGAGAGTAAAGAAGGAAGGTGAAGGTGGTGATTTACAAGCCTATCCTTGTGTGTATTTTGATGAGATGAGAATATGGCTTTTAAACTTCTTCAGGTAAAAAACGTCCCGAGGACTATCACAGTGTAGCAGGAAACCAGTGTTAAAATAGATTCTCCAGCTTTGTTTGACAGTCTTGACTTGCAATTTCATGTGCTCAATTATAATGACAAACATTTATATTATTGGGGCTAAAACTACTGCATTCTGTGCATATTAAAAAGAAGCGTTTCATAATCAAATTAATTTGAATTACAAATAGTAGAAAATCTACGCTTGCGAAACAATTTTCGGTGGGGTAAATTATGAAATTCAATGTGCAATGTCAGTAAGTAAGTTGGTTCTTCGACACATAATCATGATTTTCCTTCTAACAATGTATCAACATGTTTTACGAAGTGACGCTCTTACAATTTAGTCCAATGGAATTTTACCTGTCATATCTCTGGTAGACGAGCACAACCAAAGGACTGAGATCACCAAACACAACATCTTCCCATTCCTTAGCAGTGATATCTTTGACTTCAACTTCAACACTGCCAACTTGAAATTCATTCTCATCTTCCGTCAGATAATCTAATTCACCCGTTTTATCATCCTTCCTCACATTAATAAGTTTGATATCATTGAAGAATTCAGACAGGGGAAACCCCCAACCCTCATCTTCATCCTCCGCCCAAGAGGCATCTTCATCATCACTGCTGTCTGTCTCATCGTCTTTGAGATTTCTACGAGTTTCCTTGGACGCAGAAGAAGCTTCAACTCTACTACATCTCGACCTCCCATTTCTCTGCAGAACCCAAAATCACACTCTACAGAAAAATCCACAAACCTCAACTAAATCCTTAACAGAAAGCTTCTAAAACATATGGTGTGCTAAATTCAACAAACAAGGTTTCAAAAAATCCAAAAGAAAATTTAAACTAAAAGCGAATGGATGCATAAATATTGTATTAAAATTAGTAGTGTAGAGTGTACCTTAAATTGTTGTTTACAGGGCCCTCGATGAAGCCTGGAGCTTGCTCTGGATTTCCAAGCAATGTTCCATGCAGCACTTGTAAAATATGAAGATTTTCGAATATGAATAAACTCATTTAGGTGTTTGGAAATGGATGGAGCTATCTGAAATCTGACGTTGGGAAAGGTTTGCGGTTCCATGGTTTTGGGGAGACGATCTTGAAATGCAAATTGAGAGGATTATATTTATGTTTATATGTTTAGAGGAGTTTATAATTCAATTAATGTTTTCTTTTATCTGCTTGAAATAATGTGTATTTTGTTTCTCGTATCAAAGCTAGGTAGATATGTATCCGCGTCTATCCTCTTGTGGCACAATTTTTTTGGGGGTTCATCCCCAAATAAAAAGAAGTAAATAGGTTAGTTATCTTCTCCCATGAAGAAGTCTTCTTAAATGTATTTAATCTTTAGGATGTATCAAGTATATATGATAAGAGATGTCTTGGGATATTCTTGAGGTTGGATAGCCATTTATTTCATGAACGTATGATTTTTTATTAGACCATTTTTATTTATTTTTGAATTTTCTTAATGTTTATGATTAAAGAAAATAATGTTGTCAAATTAAAGTTACTCGATGATAATGAGAATAATAGTTTTAATTTTGTGTTGTTATTAATAGTTTTAATAGTTTTAATTTTTTTTTTTTTTTAATTTGAGCTTTTGTATAAATAAATATTTTGTTTTAAAGACTATTTGATGTATGACAATTTTTTGTGTAGCTTTATAACGTGATCTTATATATCTATGTATGTTTAATAAAAAGGAAGGGGTTGATTCCTAAACAAATGGGATTAACATTTCACAACAGTTCTAATGAATTAACTCAAATAAATTCTTATATTATCAAAACCAAAACAAATGTTTAATTATAATGCTAAAGTTGATATAAGAACATGTAGTATCCTCAACTCAAGGGCACTCTAGGGGCAATAGAGTAAGGTTGAAACGTCCCCTCCTATTCCTCAACTCCTATAACTCAACATGGATCATTCTCAAGATGCTCTTAGAAAGTAATAATGTCTCCTTTTAGGAGAACCTCTAAGGATGCTTTATTGTCCCTAAGATGGTTGGTTGAGCTCTAGATGTCCTATAAAAGCATTAGAGATGACAAGGCATCTCACACATCAATACAAACATAACATTCTTAAGTTTGATTTAACAAAAGAAAAGGAAAATAGTAAAATCATACACCTAAACTTGTAGCTAAAATGGAGCCCACAAAGCCCCCAACCCAAAGACCCCATCTCATGCTTTTTTCTAATCATCAAAAGTAAGAAGGAAAAAAGAAGAGGAGGGACATGAACATGAATATCCATGAATGTGTGTTTTTGTAGTGTCATAAATTATATATCCTTGACAATTTTGCAGTAGGTATAGACATTTATGACTGAACATGTTGGATTGTGTTTGTCCTAAGACTAAAATTATAATTTAGATAATCTAATCTTGTGCTTTAAACTTTTTGTTCTTGGCAAGTGATCTTAGCAATGTTGTGATGTGGAGCCTACTCAGACTTGGAGGTTTATTCAGCGTAATTTTCTCCCCATATTATTTCTACGGGGGTTTGGGGGAAGCTCCCCAAGATAGGGTCAAAGGTAGCGCCCTTGCAGAGTCCTAAGGCATAGTACAGGGTGGGGTCGAGGGGCAAAACCCTCACGAGGGTTTTCATGGATAGCACCCCTGAAGCCAAAACTGACCTTATATTGTAAAAGGTGTCGACTGCTATTTTTATATTATTCTAGCCCTAATTTTGTAAGCGACAAAAAAATTGTATAAAAAGGCTTAGGGTTAGGGTTTTTCATAAGGTGTGATGCAAAATTGGTTCTTGTGGCGGTATTGAGTTGTAAGGGATTACAAATTGTAATCAAGTTGTAATCACTGGATCATAATAATATTGGACTTATTGTTGGTGGACATAGCCCAAGGATTAGGTGAACCACATTAAATCTTGGTGTCTTGTGTTCTCTTATGTGCGATCTATTATTTTATGATATTAGTTATATTTGCATGTAACTGTTATCTATGATTGAGGTTAATCCTAACAAGCAAGGCACTTATGAGTGTGGATAAGGAAGGTGATTTTGAGACATTTGATGAAGATATCCAAGATGGCTTTTGCTAAGGTAAAAGGAAGATGGAGAAGAAAGCTAGAGTGTTGAGCAACACCCTTGATAGTTTCAACAAGATTTTGTGTATTCCTATGATTTTTGGAGATGACAATGTTGTGGATAACATGCGGAGAGCATTGGATGAGTTTGATACTCATTTTTAGTCATTGGAGCAAGCAACCAAGGATGAAGCTAGCAAGGAATACATACTAAAATATTTAATAAGGTATGTGCCTCCATTGCTAATGACACAAAGCTAGTTGAAATGCATACAAATGAAGTTAATGCTTGTATTTATGAAAGTAAAAAAGATTTGTATTCATTGTATTAGATCAACTAAGTATGTAGTTGATTTGAAAAGATGGTTAAGGAGGAAAAAGATAATTTAGAAAAGTTAGCTACTGTGTATGAGAAGTCTAGTCAAGCAATGAATGATTTTGATATAGAATTCGACAAAGAAATGGATAAGATCAATACTCTTCAACAAGAAAAGGGTAGTCTTAAAGAGGTTTGTAGAGTTGAGGAGCTTGATTACTCCCAAGATAGAAGTAATACAAAAGGAGCTAGAGTTTCTTGAGACAACCCAAAAGTTTTATGCAATTTTATGACCTACTGATCTAGAGGCAATAGAGATTATGACATATTTTCTATGTGGATTCAAGTTGTAGAGAGTTTGAAGAAGATGTGGGATAAAGACTTTGAGGCTTTGAAAGCTAATTTGGAGACATTTTTAGGTTTGTGTAGATAAAGTTTGCATAGAAGCAAAAAAATTCTCATTGTGTAATGCCTCGCCAAGGGATCCAAAAGAATTAACCTAAAGTTTTACTAAGTTTGCCAAACATTTTTTTTAAAACAACAAGAAAGAATAACATACACATCAAACATAAAGTAGCGGAAGCAATAACATACAATCATCTATAAGCATACATAACAGGTTACATTCCTTAAGGATCCCTTGAGAATGAACCCTCAATTGGTGATAAGGAGTTCTCTCCTAAAATTGGGGCAGTAATTGTGCGTTCACCCGAGAGGACTCGTTGCTCACTAGACTTTAATTCTTATTATCTTTTCTTTATCTTTTCCATGCACGTTTATTGAATTATAAAATAACTTTATTTAATTTTCACTTGACCTCTCTTCTCAATTAATTTATTAAATTTTAATCTCATGTACGCATTATGAAAATTTGAAACTTTTAATAAATTAATATCTTTTTCACTTCTCAATTTATTTTAGAACATTAAATAATAAAATATTTATTAACTTAAATAATAATAGTGCTTAGCACTTATTTAAAAATGAACTCTAAATATATTTTTATTAAATTAAATAAATATTATCGCATTCTAAAATTATTTTTATAACTTTTATCTTCAAATTTAATTCTTTTTATTTAATTAATCTCCTAATTAATTAAATATAATTAAATATTAAAAATACCATAACAATTTTTCATTAAATTAAATCATTAATTTAATCATTTAATTTGACTTAATTAATAGAAAAATCACCAAGGACTCATAAATCAAAATACGAAAACCCATGATAGAAAAACACATGCAAGATCAAACTAAAGGGTTATAATTATGAATTAACATCATTCAACGCATTCAGAAGATAAACAGCTCTGATGCTTGTCCTAATTTTCTAGGACAAATGGCTTAAAGGTTTAAGATTTGGACTTAAGAATTTATCTCCCCTCTCTTACCATTGAGATAATGCAACAGGGTGCGCTCATCCTGGCAATTCAAGGAAGTCGATACCTGGTACCTGCAATCTACATAAAATCCATGCATGTACAAACACAATATTTTAAGGTAAATAGACAACGGTAGGAAGTAGTGCATCATGTAGATCCCAACTAGCAGGTGACTACAACTCCCTTCCTTAACCACATCAGCAATGCCATACATAAAGAAAACATGCACGCACACCATACACATGCAATATGGGGTAAGTATCCATAAGAAGATGCATAATAATTCATCTAACTAATCATCATCAATAACTGAAAACGCTGTAACAATCATCATGCATACATAAAGTATAGAGTACCAAGTAATCTCATCGTATAATCAATTGAATGTGAAACAATATCTAATAATCTCAAAATACTGCTACTAATCATTAAGCATAAAACTGGCCTAAAAGAATTTGGTAGTAATAGCAAAGATGCAAACTAGGGGTAGACACTACATCCACCACCCCCCCCAAACTTAGGCTTACTTTTGGAAGCCTACAAGAATGCTAACACTAAAGAACTCACTATGTGGGTCTCATAGGACCCTTTCCCCCTGTAGGAGGATAAGACTCTACTAAGAACACTCTCTATGACCTACTCATGTCTCCAACCGTAGGTTTTAAAGCTGAAGGTCACTGATCTAAAAATTGTGATTTCCCTTAAGGGAAATGGGACGAGTTGTGTCCACATTTTTTGCATGAGAAACACTCTCTATCGAAACTCCTCTGCACTCTAGGTGCACTAGACTGTTGAATGCTACTCCACTAGCATAAGACTAGTTACTTTGTGTAGGTTGAGTGTGCTGATTTCACTTGTTGTGCTAAGCATTATAATAGCTCCGATAGCTCCTAGCATTGGAACTACTGCTACCACCTTGTGTTGGAGGATATGTTCCTCCCTACAACTGATTACCTCAAGAAGGAGGTTTCCTACTTCCACCTACTCCTGGATTATCCTTGGACCTTTGAAGGTCCTTCATTTGAGAAGCTACAATAGATCTTTGTTGGTCCCTCCGAAGGCTCCTACGCCTAGGTCTATGTTCATGTCCTTCCTGATGTGCTCCATCCTAACTAAGAATAGGAGGTAGGCGATCAATGATGGTTTTCATCATCTGCCTCAAGTCAACTTCCTCTGAGTCGTCCTGCTGTTCCAATATACCCAGAGCTCCCAATGTAGAAACTCAGGCTCTAATACCAGATGTAACACCCCACCAAGGGATCCAAAAGAATTAACCTAAAGTTTTACTAAGTTTGCCAAAAAAATATTATTTTAAAAAACAAGAAAGAATAACATACACATCAAACATAAAGTAGCGAAAGTAATAACATACAATCATCTATAACCATACATAACAAGTTACATTCCTTAAGGATCCCAAGACATTGAATCACATTTAAATATAATTAATACTAAGTCTAATAAATACCACATCCACATGAAAGAATAATTAAAAGTCCAAAGTCCATTTAAATAATATACATTTGTTTCGAATGCCACTTGACAATAAAATTTGGAATGCTCAATCATCCACTGTACATGTAACAGGGTATGAAAGGCTAAATGATATACATTTATAAAAATAGATTACCTCATCCACCTCAAATCCATGATACAAAGTACAATACAATAAATGAAACCATCCCTCATAAAGATATAATCATCCATCATACTACACAAAGATAGAATGAAAGGAAATGCAAATAAGGAAACTCCAGCCACAGTAGAAATGAACGGATCTCAATGGTAAGAGTAAAAAATACTACCACCTAACCGCGTGGTAACCCAAAATGGCCCACTCCCACCACACTGAGGAGATATTTTTGAGTCCCAAACATGATATCAATACAAATATCAAAAGTACTCTCTAAGTTCAGGAGATCTTAAAAGTAATCTAACTCAAAGGTTCCAAGATAAATCAACATCTAAACCCAAAGGTACACAAAGACAAGTAGGAAGCCTACTATGTAAGCGGGCAAGTGTCATCGCACAAATCAATGCTAGAGTTACCTTGATAGTCTCTTAGGACCTCAACCCCCTAGTGACCTTATGCGGCACTAGTATCCTCTCATACTAACAAGGCATACTAATGATGCAAGGTCGCAACCAAGCATTCTCTCTACTCCCATCCTAGTCTGTACTAGCACTCGAGGCATGGGTGAGAACATACAAAGACTCTTATTAGGTTAATTTTACTCTTATTTAGTGTAGTGTTTTCACTTATTAAACAACTTACAATGGGTTACCCTCGTGGCCACTTAGGGCCTCAGCCTCCATTGCAAGCCACTTCTCGATAGTACATATAGATAACCTACCTTAAGCTCATGAAATCATAAATCAAAGAATCATAGTAAAATCATTTCAGCCCTATACAAGTGACTAGAAAGCATCCAAAAGATAAATCACAATACTAATCAGTTCTCAACGAGCAACTGGAAAGTATCCCAAAATTACTGATCGAAGACTCGAAATGGTTAAATCAAATATATATCATAGCACTCATCTCACTATCCCACAATGACAATGAAAACAATAACCAACAATATAATCGCACTCATCATAGAGCATACCAACACATTACCATGGTTGAGTTAAAATAATCAAGATCAAGTTCATCATAATACCACATTCACAAAACTACCAAGCCTCTAATAGACGTCCTAACACTGGTCAACACTCTAATCAACCCAAACCCAAAACATAGACAACATATAGATAAACAAAGTGTAGGTTTCATAGTTTGGTTTGATTTTGAAGATATATAGTTGAGTTAAGTCTAAGGTTTTAGTTTCCTTTTTAATGTACGTTTCAAGTAAAAAGATTCTCAGTTTATCCTACAAGTCAACCCACACATTTATTTGAATAAATTATAGAATAACCCCATATTTTTTAAATTTAATTTCCTAAAAATAATAAAAAGGGTAATTATTTATTTATTTATTTAAATTTATTAAGATAATACTCATTTATTTTAAATAAAATAATTTACAATTTTATTAAAATCAGGATTAATTAATAATAAGTAAATAAATTTTAAAACTTCATTGTTTGTCTTATTAATTACTAAATATTAATAATTAATAAAATTATCAATAATTTTTATTTAATAATTAAATTAATAATTAAAAATTATTAATAAACATTATTAAATAATAATACATTTATTATTAAAACATTTAATAATTAATAATATTAAATATTAATGAAAATAATATTAAAACTTATTAATAAATAAAAATAATAAAAATAATTACCTTTTTTTTTTTGGAAAGCCTGTCAGCTTTAAAAGAGAGTTGTGTGGCTTCCCTGCTATTGCAGTACCTACAACAATAGTGTTAATGTCGCCGACCATGGGGTGATGGGAGGTGGGAGTGTGGTGGCCTCGCCTCCCCCCCCAATAAAATAAATAAATATATAATTTAAATTTATTAACATTTTATAAAATTAATTTCAAACAATACCTTATATATATATATATATATATATATATATATATATATATGTATATGTATATATATATGTATATGTATATGTATATGTATATGTATATGTATATGTATATGTATATGTATATGTATATGGATATGTATATGTATATGTATATGTATATGTATATATGTATATGTATATGTATATATATATGTATATGTATATATATATGTATATGTATATATATATATGTATATACATATATGTATATGTATATACATATATGTATATGTATATACATATATGTATATGTATATACATATATGTATATGTATATACATATATGTATATGTATATACATATATGTATATGTATATACATATATGTATATGTATATACATATATGTATATGTATATACATATATGTATATGTATATACATATGTATATGTATATATGTATATGTATATGTATATATGTATATATATATGTATATATATATGTATATATATATATACATATGTATATATATATACATATGTATATATATATACATATATATACATATATATACATATACATATATACATATATATACATATATATATATATATATGAACATTTGCAATCTTAGTCTGATAGGAAAGATACGATTAACCATTCAAATTTCTGATTTAAAATTTTATTTTCTTTCAAAACCCCTCCCAAATTTAATTTTCAAATTTTAATTCTATGGAAGGAGGATTGCTCAGATGTTTTAATCTTCTCATATCCAGACAAAAACAACATGCATATTAGAAATTCAAAATTACAAGTTTGAAAGATTTGTCGCAATAAAACACAGACAATCAATCCACAGTTACGAAGAAGACAAGAAAGGAAACAAAAGCATAATAAATTGTGCGAATAATTACAAGCATCTACTTGGACTCTGATGCTAATCGCTATGCCCAAGAAGATTGTGAGAGAAATTTCTCCTCTTAAAACCTTCTCTCTTCCGAAATCCTTTTGCTCCTCCAAAATTTGCGATCCCTTGAAAATGAACCCTCAATTGGTGATAAAGAGTTCTCTCCTAAAATCGGGGCACTAATTGTGCGTTCATCGGAGATGACTTGTTGCTCACCAGATTTTAACTCTTATTATCTTTTCTTTATATTTTCCATGCATGTTTATTGAATTATAAAATAACTTTATTTAATTTTCACTTGACCTCTCTTTTCAATTAATTTATTAAATTTTAATCTCATGCATGCATTATAAAATTTTGAAACTTTTAATAAATTAATATCTTTTTCACTTCTTAATTTATTTTTTAACGTTAAATGATCAAATATTTATTAACTTAAATAATAATAGTATTTAGCACTTATTTAAAAATGAACTCTAAATATATTATTATTAAATTAAATAAATATTATCACGTTCTAAAATTATTCTTATAACTTTTATCTTCAAATTTAATTCTTTTTATTTAATTAATCTCCCAATTAATTAAATATTAAAAATACCATAATAATTTTTTATTAAATTAAATCATTTAATTTGACTTAATTAATAGAAAAATCACCAAGGACTCATAAAAAAAAAATACGAAAACCCATGATAGAAAACACATACAAGATCAAACTAAAGGGTTATAATCACGAATCAACATCATTCGATGCATTCGGAAGGTAAACAACTCAGATACTTGTTCTAATTTTTTAGGACAAATGGCTTAAAGGTTTACGATTTAGACTTAAGAATTTATCTCCCCTCTCTTACCATTGAGATAATTTGATAGGGTACGCTCATCCTAACAATTTAGGGAAGTCGATACCCGGTACCTACAATCTACATAAAATCTACATGTGTACAAACACAATATTCTAAGCTAAGTAGACAATGGCAGGAAGTGGTGCATCATGTAGATCCTGACTAGTAGGTGACTACGACTCACTTCCTCAACCACATTAGCAACACCATACATAAAGAAAACATATACACACACCATACACATGCAGTATGGGGTAAGTATCCATAAGAAGACACATAATGATCCATCTAACTAATCATCATCAATAATTGAAAACACTGTAATAATCATCATGCATACATAAAGTATAGAGTATCAAGTAATCTCATTGTATAATCAATTGAACGTGAAACAATATATGATAATCTCAAAATACTGCTACTAATCATCAAGCATAAAACTAGCCTAAAAGAGTTTGGCAGTAATAGCAAAAATGCAAACTAGGGGTAGGCATTACACATTGTGCATAAATTTTGTATCTCACCTCTTCCATTGATGCCAAAGGGGAGAGTTAGAGTGAAAGATGATGCAAATGTAACATATTTCAAGGTGGAGTGTAGACTAAGGATGAAATAGAACATTAGGTTACTAAGAGTGTTTTTTTAGCATTGACACTTAGTCATTTTCACTAAGTGTCGCCATCAATGCAAAGGGGGAGATTGTTGGCAACTGAGTGTTGAATAAGAGTCCAAGTATTGTAATTTATGTCAACTTATCCCATTGGAATGGTCACTAGAATTTCCAATCAATTTTTTTAAGGATTGAACATCAAAATTTCCTATGTCCAGAGCCAAAATTTAGGATACAATCAAATAATTTTGGTCAACGACAACACCAGAACTACTCGATATCACTAAAAATTTAGAAATATGGTATGTATAGTATATATTTACTTTTGGTATGATATCTTATGTTTATGTGATTTTTATCATATGTTTTGGTAGTGTGAATTAGTTAAAAACAATAGTGTAACATGACAATTTATGTGATTGGGTATTTTGGCCTTGAAAATTGAATTGTTTAGATAATTCAATTTCTTGGAAATAGAGGGACAACATCCCAATTCTTTAATATTGGATAGCATGGTTCCATTTTTCTTGTTGGAGTTTGTATGGACATGTTTGGTAAAGATTTTTGTAAGCTAACATGATAAATACTTTGGAAGGGTATAAAGGAAGGATTTATTTTGTATGCGAGCATGGTAGTATGGTAGCACATATTGTTGATTTTTCGAGATCATTGCACATGTACTAAGCATTGCCATGATCTTTGGTATGTGTTTCCAAATGTAACCAACCTTTTATTTATAATGGGCAAGGGTTAAGAAGAGACATGTCCCATGATGGGACATGTCTATTGGTTAATTGTATAATTAATATAATCATGTATATAGATGATACAGCACAAGGTAGGAGTATCCCCGAAGGAGATGTCCTAGCCCCCAGCTATATAACCACACAATAAAAACACAACAACACCAAGAAGTAACAATGCAAGATCTGATTCCAAAAAATAATTTGTTCATAAAATATAACTGATTACATGCAATATGCCTAGTTGTAAGGCCTTCCAGGTTATGAAAAAATGCAAAGCAAGTAATAGTTCTATAAGATCCCTCAAGATCCAATCCAAACACTTTCTTAGCTAGTCTAGATTTGTAGCACAACAACAATCTAGAAGAAACCACCAAGGAAATCCAAACTTGTGCTCACAAGCCCACCAAGCAATCTCCTTGTTTTCCAACTGCAACCCTAGCTCTACTCCAACTTATCCAAGATCCAAGTGTAAATTGCCTCACATTTGGCATTCTATCCACACATTCACAACTCCATCATAATCCTGCTGTAAACTATCTCACATTCGGCGCTCTAGCCATAGACTCAGGAAAAACTCACTCCTCTCCACCTCCTCTTCTCCAAGATGGATCAATAATGAACAAAACACTTCTCCACAACTCTTAATTATACCCATCTAAGCCACAATTTGGCTCAAAATGCCAAAAACTAACATTAAATACTTGAAGAGCCACAAGTTGGCCTGCAACAACAATTAAATGTCCAAAAATTGATGTCCAAGAAAAATTGTGATATCTCCTAGCTTTGATTAAATTAGAACTCATTGTTCAAATTTTGGGTGGTAATTTAGGTCTCTACAATCCCTTAAGTGTACAAAGGCTGATTCATTAAGAATATCTGTGCATCCATCTTGAAAGTCAAGCATAGAAAATTGTCATGCAAAACTACCAAAAATTGATACTCTAGGAGAATTACCATATCTCCCAATGTATGAGGAATTAGAACTTGCACCTTGGATCATATATAGTACTCTAGGTGCTCTTCAATCCATGAAAAATTCATTCTCTCATTCATTGTGCAAAATTAGTTACATGCCCTGCAATAGGCACCTAGAAACCAAAAAACACAGTTCCAACAGCAAGGTAAAACAACTCAAACTTCAACTCAATCCATCCAATCTCTATGCAATCATTAGGAAAGGTTCTCCAACATGTCTCCAACACATCTCCAACCATAAAAAGCATAACTCCACCAAAATCCAAGCTCGATGCTCTTGCATCAGACTCCCTAGGTAAATAGAAAAGTATGTCCCATACTTTGATGCTCAAAGACAGATTTGCAACCAACTTCATCTTTACCAAAGGCTTCCACTTCATCAAAGTCAATAGAAAAAATATGAAAATCCACCACCTATGCTTCATCCATTGAAACATTAGAATCAAATACACATTAGTAACCCAATCAACATGCTCACACCCAAGAAAAAACTAAACATAAGGCTTCGTCAGCAAACCCTCATCTACATCAACAACTAGTGAATCCACACTAGTAGCAACAAACTCCATATCAACAATAATATGTAACTTCTCAGCAACATATGCCAAACTGTCAACACTAGCAACCTCATTGCTCACAACAAGATGCTTTACAATACATAACTCGTCACCAACAACAACCGGATCATCCATGACCAAGTGCTCTACAATTTCCATGTCATATTTAGCTAACTGATTATGAAAACCAACCTCTATCCTAGCACCAACAAGGTTAGGAATATCTTTAGCAACAACCTCTAGCTACTCTGCAAGTTCTATATTAGACTTCACAAACTAATCAACAAAACCAACCTCTTCCACCTTGACCTTGCTATGTCATCTCCTCTCACAAGCAAGTCTCTTAACCGACCAAACAACTCTCTTCCAGTTCGGTAGACTCCAGCTCCACAAACATTTAAAAAATACCTTCCTCATCCTATCCTTATCTTGATCATTTGAACTAGTTTGAAACTGAGCAACCTTCTTCTTAGTTCAATTAGCCAAACTAGCTTCAAACTGAGCAAACATCTTAGAAAAATTCCTCTCCACCACATCATGGAGATTTGCAATCATCTCAAGGTCCAATCATCTCAAAGCCATCTCCCAAGATCTTTGTAAACCCTCTGCAACAAATCCTTCCCACACTCCTTGTGACAATCTTGAATTGTTTACAAGTCAGATCAGAACTTGCCACCTCGCATGAATAATCAAGAACCACATTAGAAGTCCAAGACCATGGATTTGCAATCCACAAACTCTCTACGATCATGCCTCAAAAAGATCAACCTTCTATCTTCACATCCATCAATCCATCAAAAAGCCCTCTACAATTGCAAGTCAGAACCATGATTTTCCACCTCACAACCAAGAGATCTAGGACGCCAAAAAGAAAATCCACCACTAGATCAAGATCAAATCAGATCTACTTCTCCACCCAAGTCCTGGTGCAAACTACCTCAACTTCGATGATCTGTCTACACACTCAAGAACAACCTTTTCTTTGATACCATATGACATAGCACAAGGTAGGAGTATCCCCAGAGGAGATGTCCTAGCCCCCAACTATATAACCACACAACAAAAATAGAACAACAACAAGAAGTAATAATGCAAGATCTGATGCCAAAAAATAATTTGTTCATAAAATATAACTAATTACATGCAATATGCCTAGCTATAAGGGCTTCTAGGTTATGGACAAATACAAAGAAAGTAATAGTTTTGCAAGATCCCTCAAGATCCAATCCAAACACTTTCCTAACTAGTCTAGATTTGTAACATAACAACAATCTGGAAGAAACCACCAAGGAAATCTAAACTTGTGCTCGCAAGCCCACCAAGAAATCTCCTTGTTTTTCATTTGTAGCCCTAGCTTTGCTCTAGCTTATTCAAGATCCAAGTGTAAACTGCCTCACATTTGACACTCTATCCATACAATCACAACTCCATCGTAATCCTACTGTAAAATGCCTCACATTCGGTGCTCTGTCTACAGACTTAGGAAAAACTCACTCCTCTCCACCTCCTTGTCTCCAAGATGGATCAATAATGACCAAAAGACTTCTCCACAACTCCTACTTATACCAATCTAATCCACAAGTTGGCCCAGAATGCCAAAAACTAACATTAAATACTTGAAGAGCCACAAGTCAGCCTGCAACAACAATTAAATGTCCAAAAATTGATGTCTAAACAAAATCACAATATCTCCTCGCTCTGATTGAATTAGAACTCACACTTCAAACTGTGGGTATTAATTTAGGTCCTCTATAACCCCTTAAGTGCACAAAGGCTGATTCATTAAGAATATGCACATCCATCTCAAAAATCAAGCACAAAAAACTATCGTGCAAAACTGCTAGAAATGGATACTCTAGGAGAATTGCCATATCTCCCAACTTATGAGGAATTATAACTTGTACCATGGACCATGGATCTTACTCTAGGCCCTCTTTAGTCCTTGAAAAGTGCATCCTCTCATTAATTATGCAAAATTATTTACATGCCCTGCATTAGGCACCCAGAAACTAGAAAACACAGTTCCAACAACAAGGTAAAACAACTCAAACTTCAACTCAATCCATCCAATCTCTATGCAATCATGAGGAAAGGTTCTCCAAATGTGTCTCCAACACATCCCTAACCATGAAAAGTATAACTCCACCAAAATCTAAGCTCGATGCTCCTGCATCAATAGATAATGAATATATATATATATCACTCTTATTACATTAATTTTTCTCATTTGATAAACTTATATGTAATTATATCTCATATATAATTATATATAGTTATAGGTTTATCCGAAAGAAGCTACCAAACATCAACACATATGATATATTATATATGATATATGTGATAAATAATGGACGACTCTTGATGTTGGATCAAAATAGATGCAAGCTTCATTGAGGACTAATCAGAAATTGTGATGTCATGTGTAGTTCTTTATTTTTGTAATACTCTCTTTGTATTTGGACAGCGACTCTAGAAGGTGTATTTAGCCTTCATTCCTCTAAAATTGTTCTCCCTTTCTATTATTGACCCCTAATAAGGTTGTAGGCCTCTAAAAAGGACATATGTACTAAATGCTACGTAACAACTCCAAACAAGGTTAGACCTCTTGACAAAGAATTTTTAGATTTGTGCATCATCTTGTGGGTATCAC
Source organism: Cupressus sempervirens (assembly GCA_028749045.1). Taxonomy (NCBI): domain Eukaryota; kingdom Viridiplantae; phylum Streptophyta; class Pinopsida; order Cupressales; family Cupressaceae; genus Cupressus; species Cupressus sempervirens. The sequence goes on from CM053788.1 coordinate 146,852,085, forward strand.
CTCCACTAGAGTTTTCCCTTGGCCAAAGTTTCCCAACAAAAAATTCATGGTTTTAGGAGTTCTCTTTTGACGTATGGTTTACTTTTATGCTCTATGCTTTGTGGATGTATATAGTGAAGTTGTCTTTTAATAAATTGGTTTGAAAGTACTGGAACATTGATCCCCACACCCCTCTCAATGTTGATTGATCCTAACATGTGCACCTAATTGGGTTGGATTAGCATGGCTAGTACCATCATCCACCCAATTTAAGTCCAATGTTAAAAAAAATTAATTCGATGTCAAGACCTTAAAGGTTATATCCCATTTGTGAAATTCTGTCAAAAAGTTACAAATGAAAAGATTAAAATTGTTTATGAATGAAAACCAATCTTCTTGTTTGAAGGATAACTCTCCAACTATCAAAGCTCAAGGAGATTCAACTCAAGTGAATAGTCTTGTGTATACAATCCAAGTTTTTTGTAAGTTTATAGGAAAAATAAATCTAAAGATCAATATCAAGCATATTTAACATCATCCTTGGTAGATACCATGTCACATTAAGGACTTAACATGAATGCATCATCTCTATCACAAGGTCCAAGCTAGGGATTTGTGCACAAGGTAATCATTTATCATTTTGATTCATTTGTCTCTACCCTCCTCAAGGGGAGTACCCCTTATTGATCATTACCATTCTTATAGAGATGATAATGCTAGCATGATGTTTGACTTAGGCAATCCTCTATAGGAACAACCATTTTTGGATTTAAGTTTATTGCATATTAGGTGTAGATCTGAGCATCTTTGGCTTCCCCTTATAGACTAAATTCAATCCCATTTGCACATATTCTAAATGACATAGTGAAAGAAGGATTGGTTCTAGGTTGATGCATATGTTAGCCTAGGATCTCATGTTCACCACTTTAATTTCTAAACTAAGTATAAAATATTAAATAATTAAATATTGATACTAAGATTTGTAAATTTTGTATATCCTCTAATTCTACACCTTGGTGTGCATTGAAATAAGAAGAATATAATAAAAATACTTGTGTTTGTAGCTAACATTTGGTTTTCATTTACAATAGCAATATATTGGTAAAATGATGATTTTTGAGTCTTGCATAGCTCAATAGGCATTGAATATTTTGTGCATCATCTCCCTTTGTACCTTGTATAACTTGAAGTTAAAAAAAGAAAAAAAGAAATCAATGTGTTTGTATGGTTACTAATTTTTTAAAATGTATAGTTGAAATGAACTAGTTAAATATAATCTTGGGAATCTTATATTACTTAAAAAGGATTACAATTTTAGTGCATCACATGCTTATTCTTATGTAACTTGAAGTAACAAAACTAAAATGAAAATCCTTTTGTTTGCACTTGTTTAAAATTTCTAGTTGGGGTTTGTTAACTAAAATTTGTATAGACTTAAATAATTCAATTTAAGGATTTCAAAACTTATGTACCCATCAATTGTATTTCTTGTGTGACTTGAATTAAGAAAAGGAAAAAAATAAAAATAGCTACAATATAGGATGATCTATTGACACATAGATTAGCCTTGAGACCTCCCTCACTATGTGTGTTAATATAAACACGCTCTATGGTAAACTAGAACACCTCCAAAATTATTTCAACAATATAAGAATCTTATGTATATCTCTAATATATGTTGCACATGCTCACTTAGTAGTGCAAAGTACTATACCTAAGATCACACACTCTCACGGTGATCCCAATTTTGTTGAATAATTAATTTTTTTTACCAAATATTCAATAGGGTACAAGAAACCATTGCTACTTATTACATAATTTATAACATTGAATAATATAGTTGTCATGGTAATTGAAGAGGCGCTATTAAAACTTGTGCTATTTTAGGTCATATAGCAACACATCATACAAAAATTAACTACATTATTATCATTGAGAGAATATGATCCACACATGGAAATTGGTATACATGGATATTAGAATGACTCAACTTTCAATATGAATCTCATCCTCACAACAAGTAATCTATGTAAACATATTTGTAACATAGCTTACATGTAATAAAGTAACAACAAATAGGCTAGAAGCTAGTAATCCATATTTCTAAAGTATGTGTTATCTATAAATTAGGTAGATAAATAAGATGCATTTACTAATATAGCTCCATATCTCTTTCAATATTTTTATTTTATATATCTTAAATCTTCTACACACACTTAAGCTCATCTATACATGTATTCACTACAATTCATCATAGGCCTTGGTAGAGTATATGTTGAACATGCCAAAAGATTAAGACGGGGAAGTGAAGTAGTCTTGAGAAAACCTTATAATTATTTTATCACAAACACTTTTAATTATCTTAATCCAAGTAATCTTCAATGAAATATAATGCAATGAACACATGAATACTAAAATTTTACATAAAAAATCGAATGTAGGAAAAACCATAGTGAGAACCATACTTATTATAAATATTTTATTCTAAAGGCCAATGAATCTCATTTCTCATGACTTGTACTTATAGGCTAAGTCAAAAAACCTTAGGGGAAGATACAACAAAATTATAATATTGATACACATGCTCTTAAAGCAAGATATAAGGTGACTTGATGATTGAAGCACACAACTCCAAGACAAGTGCAAAATTACACAAATTACCAAAAGGAATCATTATCTTATAAAAAGCATGAGGAATTGATGAATTGAAATGAAGAAGTATATTCTAACCGTGAAATATTCCTCAACCACTTTTTCAAGTGACCAATATCATTCAAAACATAGTTCACACATTCACTACCTCACATTTTGTCAACTTTTAAAAGCTATTATCAATAAAGAACATCACAACTAACATTTACACATGTGATCTTCCACTTTTGCATCATGCACAATTCAATTTAAATCCATACACAACTAACTCATCAACATGCCCATATCTATAAATATATGACCCATCCCAAGAGATAAAGGGGATCTAAATACATTACACATGTTCCAAAATTGATTTAAATGAAGAACACACAACATAACATACTCTAAAGTCAACATCAAAAGCAATGAGTAGAAAAATATTAAAGCACATTAGTTAGTTTTCCCAAAAACATTTTTAGTGCACATAACTCAATGAAGATCTTGATATTGTATTTTACGACTCAAAAAAAATCTAAACTCAACTAAGATAATCCATATCCAAATCAAAAGGTCATTATTCAACTAAGGCAATCTCTTGAGTCCATTATGGACCAATATAGACAATAATTTTGAACAACTAATCACTTATGAATTCACTTCTAGAGAAAACTAACACATGAATTTTGAACTAGAACACTATAAAAACCTTCTTAACATGTACACCAAGTTTCATATGTAAATATACTATCACAAAGAAAAGAAAATCATTATTTAGACTAGTTTTGACAACCAACCTCATTGTTCATAAACAATAAATCAAAATTCAACCACTCAACTACTAGGGATCTAAATATGATAGTAAAATATTCATGGACCACATACATTACAACCAAATAGAAAGACATCAACTTATTATGTGAAGTAATGAAAATCATTCTCCTACAAGGGATTTAAATACTCTTTCCTACAAAATGTGGGGTTTTGTGTTTTTTTTCCATGTAATAAGGGAATGCAAATGATACGTAAATATGAGGTATTGAAAGTAAGTTCTAGAGGAGAAGAAGGAACAAACTAACCTTAAAGATATGGACTAGATAGTCATAGAGATGTCAAAAGTGAAAACTATTCTAGATCTAGACCTCTAGCACCTGTAACTTCTGATTGTGAAATTTGTAGGTTCTTAGAGTGATGCCAACTAAGGTTGAACTATTCCTAAAAAGTTGACCTTGTCTTGGAGGCTAAAAAAAAATGAATTTTGTAGAGGATTGGTCACTAGTTTTGCAACTCTCAAAATTTAGATCCAAAACTTTGCCACCTATTGTTGCACATAGAAAAGAAAGGGGAAATTGTTGTGGATAGGGGATTTTATTAGTCAAGCCCCTATATAGGAATTAACATTGAATTAAAATAAATGGAATTGAGAGAATATTATTATGTAGTAGAGATTAGATATAAATAATGGAATATATCATACAATCTAGATGCAATTGTACTCAGTATGTGATTAAGAACATTGATTTAATAGCCTTGTTTCAACACAAGAACCAAAGAAAACTGTATAAGACAAAACCTCATGTAGTAGATGTTGCGATTCACCAAAATTTTGGATTTGGGAAGAAGAAGACTTGAATGGATGAATGCACATCTCCTTTCTTGATTGCAAACTTCTTTTTTTGACCTCCAATGGGGAAAATAAGCTAGATCTACAGAAGGAAATAATTTGCAAGAATGTCAGAGATGATGGTATGCTTGTATGCTTGATGAATAATGAATGCTTGCTTGCTTTCTTGAAATCCTTGAATGCACAATAGCTTTATTGTATGTGATTGATTTTGTCTTATGTACGTGTGATCTAAGAATGAAAGGAAGAGTCTCCTTTCATACACATTTTAGGGATCAGATTTTGCAAGGTTGACCTTAATTTAGCATCTAGGAGAAACAACCCTGCATCAAACCCAAAACCCACTAAAAATAAAACTAATTTAGCCTTGTCCAGGTAGAGTTTTTGAAGGCTATTTTGGGACCTAGGATTGTGTGCTAAGAAAGGGATTGGTCTATCAAAAAATTAGGGAAAATCCTAAAATTCAAAAGTGTACGTAAAGGACCTAGATTCAAAATGAATTATGTAAGTGGGGTATTGTGCATATAAATTAGAGCCAATCTCATGCTTACACATGATTGAAGGAAAATAGGAACCATTAAATCCAATATGAGACCTAACCATAATAAATGCACTAAAGTAGGCTAAAATGGTCCCAAAATCAACACAAAGTAAGTGCTACACTATAAATCCAAGAAAAATATATTGAAAAAGATGTATTTGTTAAGATGATGATATTGGATGGATGTAACTCTTTAATTCAAGAAAAAAAACTTAATAATATAAAATTGTTAGGAAAATGATATTTAGGAGATATTATTGTGTTAATACTTTTCATTTATGTTATTTCAATAGTATGAGATAAAAGGGGGACATCATGCATATATATAATGATAAAGTAGTGATAAATTCTAAGAAATATTCCCAATGAAAACCATATGAAAAATATAAGCTCTAAGCCTTATGGACATGCCCCTGGGGAGAAGGTTTACACAACAACTAAGAGATCTTGTGCATATCACCAACATTACATAAAGATTTTTAAAAATGACACGTTAATTAAAAATACATATGATAAAAAAAAGAATATAGATTATACAGTCATGCAAATAAAAAATATACAAAGACAATATTAAACTAGAAAGATAAATAGATATATTCAAAAAATCACTAGATAAATGATTTAATACATATAAGTAGTGAATTTATTATGGTAGAGACCATACAATGTTTCAATTGATCATGGTTACCACAAGTTTAACTATAGAGTAACCACAAAAAATGTAAGACACATAAATAAACATAGTCTATCAAGTTGCATAATGTTAGATGATTCACGTGCTACAAAAATTCTATAAATGTCATATTTATTTTGATGAATTTAAATAAAGATGTGATGCATTCATTATGATAGTCATTTTAAAATAATTGCATGGCATCAATATTGACATTTAAGGAGAAAGAGGAAATAAAAAATGCTTAATAGAGAAAATTTAAGTAGAATGTTGCACTATGAAACACATAAAAATGTTCTCATGGAATATCATGACATAATGCAAGGGTTTCATATAAAAACAACATTACACATAAAAGAAAACTAAGAGATCTACATACTAAGGTTTGGTATGGTTACATAATATTCATAGATTTCATTAGAAACATGAAATATCTAGTGATCATTCCCTATATAGAGAGGAACTAGAAACACAAAAGAAGAATGTCATTTAGTTAAGTGCTCTAACACTTTGTATCATTCTTGTAAAAAATAATCTCAACACACAACAAATAGAATAATGATTCAATACGGGTAGAGAAATTTAAAGTACTTTATCTTTATTGTATCCATATACCTACAAGGATATTATGAATTATCTAGGTAGGATTGTAAAACATATACAATAAAGCCTAAGGAATTGATCACAAAAAAACCATAAAAAACACTAAAATTACAACTACTCTAAAGATCTTTTTGAAAAATTAATCACTAGTTTAGTGATCTTGATCACAAGGGGAGGAGGGTTGAGTGTATAAAGGAATTTGTATTGAATTAGTAATAGGTGAGTTTCCTACAATGAGACATAAGGAACTATCTATAATTACAATGTCATATTGGAAATGTTCTGAGGTAAGTATTAATGATCATGTGCTAATCATGAATAGTGTCAAAATTAACTAGCTTTATCTAAGTCTAATTGATTGATGTTAAACAAACATGCATTCAGCCCACTCTAGATAATATATCATGGAATTCCCTTGGATACAAGCATATAAAAATATGGACACCTAATCCAATGTCCAAATCCCATAGCCAAAAGTCTCTAAATCTAAGATCCCTTAAGCTACTAAATCCCAAATTAAAAAAAACCACAAACCATCACCAAATCCAACAAAAGAAATGATCCTTGAACATGACATGGTGTGTAAAATTGTTGGTCCTAACTTCCTTTACATCTACACATCTACTACAAATATCATCCTTCCACCCATCCCAACATATCCATCCCTTTTATCCAACATTATATAGCGACCCCACACATCACTTTGAACAAATCCCTTTCATCCACTATTTCACATAAACACTGTACATATTTCATCCAAACTATCTCCCACTCTAATTATCTTGGTACATATAGGGATAATCCTACTTAACAATAACTAAGTCTCATGAAACCTACAAAGTGCAAGAATAGAAGCATGATTCACATGGAATAGCTATTTATAATGGGATATTATTAGCTTCTTCATGTGCATCAAAAAATAAAAATAAAAAGTAAGAAAAAAATATTGTACAATAATGAAAATAATTCTTATGGTCCATTGCAAGAGTATCATGATGTCAACCCATTTGCAGGCTTCACGCATAAATTTGTTGTTGTGTACCCCAAACTTGTGGGCAAACAAATCCCATCCACTCATGTCATCTATCATTTGCAACCATGTCCCATTCATTCATATAATACATCATCTCATCCATCACATCCATATACCCATGGTCATCATACCTATGCACATTCTCACTTTTAAAATTGATAGGGACATGAGCAAGATCTTCAAACATGTTTTTGACATCCTTGGTATAACCAAGCACAACATAACTAATGACAAATAATAAATTGGGGTATAAGTCCTTGAACACTATAACTTACATTTGAATCTCATCCCCATCATTGTTCATAATCTCATCCTTCCATCCATCTGATACCTTCAAACTTGGTGCTAGAATGAGTTTTTTCCATAATAATTTGATCGTTTACCAATATTAAACATAGTGTGCAACAAATCAAATCCTAATATCTAACCATAATCCTACCTTATAGATACTAAAAAATTCAATATCATGAACCACTTCCCCGGTTGAAATCCAATACATGGAACTACTCCAAAAGAAAAATAGCCTTGTTATCCAAATATACAAATAACAACATATATAAATTCTTTCTAAGTTTAGCTATAACTACAATGCACATATTCTAACATTTATAAGTTGTATCCTTAATCTAGATTAAATAATAATATTATTCTATCTCAAATAACTATAGTTTTGATAATTGCTTAAAATCCTTGAATTATTCTTGGGCTATATTATTTACACATTAAATTTTTTGTTATTATTAAACCATTTGATCATTGGCTTTAAAACAAATTAGGGAAAATACTTGTTTCTTTTTATTTTTCATCATTTGTGCACACTTTCTTGATTGCTTGTATATTTTTATTTTGTGGTTTGAATTTACGAAGTCAATTCTCGAGCCACTTCATGGCCAACATTGTCATGGTCTTGCATACCATGATACCTCATATCATACTCATAATTGGATGTCAATCTCTGACATATACGACACATTTTCACACAACCCATATAACTTGAAGCATGCCATCAAGTGCTATAGAAAATATTAGCTGCTCATTATAATCCTTTATATTATTATACTTCTCATCCTAGCATTTTCATTATTTTTGAACATAATTCCTTCATTTTCTTTCATTCCAATCTTTGTGCATCTAACCATATCTTCTTCCCTTCTTTCTATCCATTTGTCATCCCTTTAGACTTGGTTCTCCTTTCAAGAGACTAGCAGACTCATATGAACTTAATTTGCCTCTTAAGGGGACATCCTTAACCCACCTTATAATGTCATTTTCTCTAAAATAATAGTTATACTACTATCAAATATGTCTCACTAAATGCATGTACTTGTTTTCCTTGAAATGACATGTCTTATTTTGGTTGCAATCTTATCTCAAAGAGGGAAAAAATGTAGATACCTAATATGCATCCTACATTTACACCATTATCACAATAGGTATATTGCATAGATCTACTTCCAATATTTATTAATAATCAAAACTTTTTATTTAATTAAACAACTCAACTCTTCTTTTGACATTACTTAAATAAATTAAGCTTCAATATTTTTTCTAAAGTTATCAGTTTGATTAAAAGAATCATAGTTATTTAAAATCTCCTTCGCTAATAATTGAATACATAAACTAAGTTTACTTGAGTAATTAATCATTTGCACATTTCTTAACAACTTTGTTTGTAATTAAAAATAATAATAATCTCGCACGTAGACCTAAGTGCACAAGTTTCCAAAAAGACCACTTTGCAATTCATATTTCCATCAAAATTGAGACAATATCAACCCTCCATCTCTTTGTAATATTTACCCTAATCATGTATACCAATCACAAGGTGCTATTATAAGCCTCTTTCTCTCCCTTGAAAATGACTCAAAGCCATCCTTTAATTGCATATGACAAAATCTCATCCATCCATCACTCTCATTCAAAATCTATAATTCCATCCTTCACAAACCATTTTCACCAAGAGGAATTTGATGCAAGGAAAAGTAATGCTATTGGGTTGAGAAATTACTTTAATCATCAAGAAACAATTAATCTTCTTAATCAAATTAGTAATTCAACAGTTAGAGTAAAAAAGTATTTTCATATTAATTAAATCATAATGATTTAATTATTAAGTCACTTATTGTCTCTAGTTTACTTAAGCTATACTTTGGGCATATAATAATTAATTATTATCATGCAACCTAAGCTTTACCTTTTAGGGTGTGAACTCCTTTATAAGGATTGATCTCTTTATAATAATTCATCACTTTTGATAATAACAATTTCTCTTTTTGCTCATTAAGAATGTCTCCTCTATGGATCTGGAAATTCCAACCTCCATATCTTTTTCTTCACTCTTTTTGTGACAGAGGTTTGCATGGAGGTGATTCTTGGGAGTTATGGGGTTGATCTTTCATCAACTACAACATGGTATTAGAGCTTTAGATCTTCATGCCCATGTTCTGTTTGTGAGGGATTTGGCATCAATTTTCAAATCTGCGACTTTCAGAAGATTTTGTATTGGATCTAGGGGGACCTATTTTTTGGAGCACTTTGAGCCCAAATGGACATCACCATTGAGCTCAAAGCACTCGACAACCCTCATTTTCATATAAAATACATCCAGTTTGGATGTTGGTGAAATTTGAGGCAAATTTTTTTTGCACCCAGGTCATTTTGACCTGGACACACAAATCGAGGGGGTGATATTTTATTTCCCCAAAAAAATTTAATTCTTTTAAAAAATTTCTTTTGTAAAAATGCATGAGACTTTTTAATGCATGCCCTTTATTAAAATGAGAGGCATTATTAAAAAGAGGGGGAGAAGTTTTTTTTTAATAAGGAAAGTTTGGGTACAGTATGGTCCCATGCCTTTGACTCTTGCATACATTTTTTGGTATGAGCACTCTCTCAAATTAGGTACATTCAATTCGGAGACCACACACAATTTGTGGGATGACATCATTTGTGGTCCATGCGCCCCATGCCAAGTTAGCAACAAATGGGAGACTACACCTTATTTTTCTTGCCTTTACATTGGATGGTGCAAATTAAGCACACCTTTTTGGAGGTATTTTCCAAAGCCACAACAGGGCATATGTACCTCACATGGTATTTTTTTGTGGATACTTGTTTTCCACCAATCGCGCCTTATTCATGCAGTGATTCTTAGAAAATTGGTGCCCACTCTTGTTTAACACTTTTACCGATTTTAGATGACCTCTATTTGTTGTGGTTTTGGCTCCAATGCTTGTGAAGTTGTGTCACCCGCAATTTATGTAAGGATTGACTTTTTGGAGGACACATGGCATCCAACAACCTACCTATGCGCTACACTTTTTATGCACTTTGGGCCTGCCAACTTTATTTATCGTCCATTCATTTTTTGTGGGACATAATTCATGGGCTCTTTTGTGCCACATCAACTCTCAAAGCCCATTTTTTAGGATTCTACTGCATATTGTCTTGGTAGTTCCCTATCTCCAAATTTTGCATGATTTTTAAGACCCTTTCCATTTGTAGATTGGGGGTCAAGTCAACTCTAAGTTAGACCAGTAATGGATGTGTGAATTAAAGTGCTATGGGGGATTGATGTTTCACCTTTGTTTTCCATCTTGCTTTGTCCAATGAGTTTCCCTTCTATGACATTAGCCACATGACGTGTCCAAGATTGATCACCTCAGTACACACATATGTACTCTTTTGTGCATCTTGATCATGACTCCTTAACATGCAGTTCTTTTGGTTCACTTTTCTAGTTGCATGTCACCTCACCCTTGTCTACATTAGAGGGGTTCTTCTATTTTTTTTCTCATGCTTCCTTGGTCAATGGAGTGAGCTATGTACTCATTATTTGTTCCTATGTAATCAACAGATGTAGTGGCTAGATACCTATGCATTTTGGTGAGATGGATCATTTACCATATATACACTCTTCTTTTCATTCCTACTTTGGTTGCAGCCTTCCATGTTCAATTGATCACCTCTTTAGGCTTTGGTGTTTCATGTCATTGGTATCTTCAAGTTTAGTTGTTGACCTTTGTGTGCCTCCTAATTTGATGTTGATTACAATCTTCTCTACTTAGTTAGTTTCTATTTCAGTGGAGGTTCATTAGATCAACAATTACTTTTGATTGAGCTTTGCAAGCTCTACATGCTTGATTAGTGTTCTACATGATCATCTCTTTTGTTCCTATCTTCTAGGACATTCCTTATTTTGGTGGCTTCTTCAATCCTTCACTAGTTCTTTTCAATATTATTTTCATCTCTTTTTGGAGCAGGATTTTTCCCATGTGGTTTTCTCTATTTCTCCTCTTTTCAGAGACTTGGTTGTGCTTGGCTAATTCATCAAGCTTTGTTGCTAGGACCCAAATTTACTTTCAGTAGTAGTTTCTAGATTTTTAGCTACTCCCCAAGTCTATCTTAAGGAGGGGTGTTGAGTAATAAATTATTTTCTTATTAATTAAATCATATTGATTTAATTATTAGATCACTTATTAGCTCTAGTTTACTTAAGCTAAACTTTGGGTATATAATAATTAATTGCTATCATGCAACCTAGGTTTTACCTTTTAGGGTTTGATCTCCTTTACAAGGATTGATCTCTTTGTAATAATTCATTCACTTTTGTTAATATCAATCTCTCTTTTTGTTCATTAAGAATGTTTCATCTGTGGATCTGGGAATTTCAACCTCCATAGCTTTTGCTTCTCTCTTTTAGTGATAGGTGTTTACATGTAGGTGATTCTTGGGTGTTGTGGGGTTGATATTTCATCAACTACAACATCAACAATATTTTTTACAAGGAAGTTTTTCCCTTTCTTATCATTTGGTTTCACTCTTTTTATCTACCAAAGGTAAGCAACTAGGTATAAAATAAGAATTTTATTTTATGCATATTTTCTTATTGTTTTTCTCTAAATCTTGGAGTACACAAAAAGACTAATAAATAATTAAATAAATAGAGACACTTTTCACACCAAAAGAAATATATTCTTCTACTTGCCATTTTTTTTCTTTTGGCGCTTTATCATTTTGTCGTAAACTCAATGTAGAGGGAATCATGGCGCTTAAAGGGAAATTGAGTCGCCTAGTTCATCCATACTTTTATGGTGTATACAACTCTTCGGCTAACTCTATAAAGTTACACTAACATACAAACATGAGACCTTTTTGTATCAATTTCATTATGTCACTCTATTTAATTGTATTCTCTACTCTATCATATCACTTTACTTCTATGCACCATCAATAATATTATAAATTTGGTTCATTAAGATGTTTGGTATGCTGAGAAGATTGGTTTTCAGTATCACCATTTGCCAACACATCAATATGTATATAAGAAAGTATGACATTTTAGGAAAATTTTCTATCAAGATTACAAGGATATTGAAATGAACAAGTGGTAAGTTATAGTGCTAAGGCTATTTTACCTATCATATTTGGATATGAGTAGTATGGACGGGTCAATTCTAGTTGAAAATGAGAATTTTGTTTGCATGGAAACACACCATGATAATTATTTTATTAGGCCAAGTGTATTAGACTATTATTAGCTAGACTCTAGGTAAACTTCAATTATCTACAAACAGTTTGATGTAATATCAATATAGTTGAATTGTCAACATGTCTATCATGCGGAAGGCTTGGCCCATACAAAAATAAACACTATTACCATAGTAATAATTTTATTACTTTGGTAATAATTTATAATAATAAAAATAACTTTCTCAACCTAATTTTGATAGGGAAAAATACGTTCAACCAATCAAATTTTTAAACAATAATCTCTTCTCAGTTTTCAAACCCTACCCACAAATTTCTTCCTTAAATTTAAGTTTTCTAATGAGGGCTTCAATTTCATTTTTCTAGATAATTTAACAATGAAGAAAAATCATTTTTTGAACAAGAGTTTCAATTTCTAATACATTTTCAATAAGCACTAAAGATATCACAAACACAAAGAATACAAGAGTTTTTGAGAAATTTCCTACGATGGTTCTACAAAACCTTATCTTAATCTAAACCCTACCTCAATTTGATGCTATAAACCTGGTGATTACTTTGTGCTTGCAAAAGTCTCGCTATCAAGAACCTTTAGAAAAGTCTCATCTTTCAATTTTAGAATTGCTCCTCCAGACTTGTGTTTGTAGAAATGAGCTCGAATCTCTTAATAAAGAGTCTAACCCTACCTAGGGTTTCCAGTTTATGAACATGCAAAGGCCTCTCCTTAAAGTAAAATTTTATTGTTTTAATTTATTTAATTCCCTTGTGCACACTTTTTGCCTTTAATTAGAACAAACCTTATTTAAATTATTCTCACTTTGTTTTTAATAAGTAAGACATTTTTAGAAAACATATTTATTATTTAACTAATAATAATATTTAGAGTCCAATATTTAAATACAACTTCTAAATCTATTATCATTAAATTAGATAAATATAATGATGCCAAATTTAGTCTTTTAATTTATCTCTTCCATTTAATTAATTTCTTAATTAATTAAATATTATAGAATTCATATTTTCTTTATAAAAAATTTCATTTAATTAAATCATTTAATAACCTCTTTAGTTGATTTAATTATATTAAAAAATCATAGCTTACCCACAAAATCAATAAGACAACTATTAGAGTAAAGTGTTAATTTAATTTAATTTATTAAACTCGCTTTATTCCCTTCTTAAGATTTTACTTTATGCACCTTTTGCATGTCTATTTAATAATTAATAATTATTTAGTAATTATTAAACAACTTCTACCTTTTAGGTTACCCTTTGTAACTTTTTAGGTTACCCTTTTGGGTTTCGATCTCCTTTTATAAGGATTGATCTTTCGTAATTATCTTACATCTTTTCTTTTTCTGAGAATACATTTTGCATAATTTTCAGAGCAAAACCCTTGCTTCCTCTCATCTTTTTTTTCTGTGATAGGTTTTTTTACATGCGGGTGTTTGAGGGTTTTGTGGATTTGTATTGATCAAGTCCTTCATGGTATTAGAGCCAGATTTGCTATAGCTTGCTCATTATTTGGAGAAAAAAGAGAGTGAGGGTTTGACAAAATAGATTTAGAATTTTTGGGTATTTCTTGTGCAATCAAGGGAGTCATTGATTTTTAGAGCAGTTTGAGGCCAAACGGACTTCATGGATGGATCCAAAAGGCATCAAAACCCTTGTTTCCATATAAAGTTTGTCCATTTTGGACAATGTTGATCTGGGAGGCAAACTTTTTTTTTCAGAAGGTCGTATGACCTCCTGTACGTGTCTCGAGGTGATCTTTTAAAAAATTAAAAAATTAAAAAAAAAAGAAAATTGACCCATAGAGTCATTTACTACTCTGCGAAGCTATTTTTAGGCACACAAAATTAGATTTCGAGTTGCAGTGCTAGATTTCGGGCTGCAAAGCTAGATTGCGAGTGCCATCAAAAATCCTGGTACTATCAAAAATCCCAACGCTAGTCACCTTTTGCAGCTACCAGAACTCCTATCGCCACCAGCCTGCCACCTTTAGCTCACCTTGCCGCTCTGGCCTGCCACCTTTAGCTCACCTTGCCGCTTTGGCCTGCCACCTTTGGCTCGCCTGCCGCTCTAGCCCACCACCTCTACCGACAGCTCAACCAAATCACCGCTTCGCCCAAGCGATGGTGTTTTTTGATTTTTTTGATTTTTTTAAAATAAATTCTTTTTCAAGCATTTCTAGGGGCCCTGTTTTTTTGAGATATCTTGAGCATATGGGGGTCTTTTTTTTATCCAAAAAAAGCACCAAAAAGCTAGTTCCAAGACGAAGATAATGGAGTAGAAATTTTTGGAATTTTTTTTCCCAGATTGATACCTGTTTTGGTGCTTGAAGTCTATTGATGACTTCCATCTTCCAAAGGCATAACTTATTCATTATAGCTCAATTTTCTCAAGCACTTTCCAGATACTCCATCATTTCACCAAAATTTTATACTAGGTATTTGTGATTCATATTTGAAGCTTTTTTCTCTTCTCTCATTTATGCAATCTCTTTGTAAGTTGGGGTTTGGTTTATTGCATTGTGGGGGGCATTTTTATATTATTTTCTATTATTATATTAGTATATTAGAAAACTTGAAAAACCCTTTCTAAAACAATGGCTGAGACCACTTCTTCTTTAGAACTCTTGACCCTTCACAATTACCACACTTGGAAGACCTCGATGACTCGACTTCTTTGGTCAAAAGGGTTGTGGTCATATTTAGATGTCGTGCAACCTTTTTTTTAGAGGCCTTATGAGATCATGAAACATCGAAACAAAATGGATGAGGTAATCAGATTGATTGCATTATAGGTATCAGATAGCCTATAGTTTCATTTGGATAGATGCAACACTCCTCTAGCAATGTGGACCGAGCTTCATGGTTTTTTTGGTACCGTGAATGAGTTTAGGGAACTTTAGATAAGAGCTTACCTCACTTGTGCTAGATTCCTTTCCGACTATTGATGAGTTCTTGATGAAGTTTAATCAACAAAGATCCATGTTGTTGGGTTGTGGAAAGACAAAGATTGATGTTGAGTGCATTTATTTGATTCTCTCTAAGCTTCAAAGGAATTTTTAGATATTTTATTCCACATTCTATTCCACCAAAGATGCTTTGGGGAATAGATTTTCTATGCCTACTTTTGAGGTCTTTTGTGATCGCTTGACTAGAGAGCAGTTAAAGCTTACACAGTTGGATACTATGACTAGTTCTAAGAAGAAGGCATTGGTAGCTTAGACATCTACAAAAAAGCTGAAGTAGAAACTAAAGCATAAGTTAGATTCAATGAGTAGTGAGAGTTCCTCCATGCCTTCTCCCGAATTAGATGCTTGGAAGCCCTCTCAGAAGGGTAATACTTCTAAGTATGGTGAGTCTTCCTCCAAGACTAAGAAGTACATAGGTGAACCTTGTAGTTTTGTGGCAAGGAAGGACATCCAGTTTTCAGGTGTTGGAAATGTCTTGAGGTATTAGAGGAGGCCATGCGAACTACAAATATCTACAACAAATGAGTACATAGGAGCTAGTGATTGGGTTACCTCAGATATCTTGTACTGATGGTGTATGCCAAGTTTGTGCACTTGGCAAACATCATAAATATCCTTTTCTGATGATCCACATGTGCTAAGGCACCATTGAAGTTGATACACAATGATCTTATGTCATTTCCCACTCCATCTTTTTCAGGTGCTCGATATGTGCTCACCTTTATAGATGACTTCTCTAGACACACATGGGTGTACTTTTTGAAGTACAAGTTTGATGTCTTTGATTCATTTCAAAATTTTAAGACATTTGGGGAGAAGTAGTCTAGTCTTTTAGTCTGGCGTATACACACTAAAAATGGGGGGGAATATGTGAATTAGTCTTTTAGAGATTTTTGCACTGAGCATGGTTTACAAAATCATTTCTCTGTTTCCTATACACCTCAGTAGAATGGGGTTGTAGAGAGAAAGAATAGGACATTATGGGAGATGGCCAATTGCATGATACAGTCTCATGCTATAAGTTCTTCATTTTGGGCTAAGGCTATCAATTGTGCCAACTATATTCAGAATTAGACACCTCATAAGGCATTGCAACACTTGACTCTTGAGGAGGTTTGGACTCATGTCAAGCCCGATGTTTCTAATTTCCGCATTTTTAGTAGTGAGGCTTGGGCATTTATCCTAGATGCTCAATGGAAAGAAATGGAGAAGAAGAGATGACCACTCATTTTTTTTGGCTACTGTGAGGATGTGAAGGCATATAGGTTGTTTGATCTTGATTCCAAAGATGTCTTGTTTCAACGAGATGTTCATTTTGATGAGCATTATCCTCCAATGAATCCTCCATCTCCAACTTCGTCCTCACTATTTGGTACTTCCTCTACTCCTCTACAAGATTATGCATTCTTTGAGGAAGATCTTGATATTGATCCCTCTTCACCACCTCTACCAGATGTTTCGTGAGTACTCAAGTGGGCTTGTGATATTGTTGATACAACTGGACCTTTGGCAGGTGATCCTACATATGCTCGTCGCACTTGTGCTCAAACTGCTAGTAGTAGCCTTTTGAGTCATGTCATTTTAGATGATCCTTAGAGTTTTTCACAAGCGATATGACAATCAGAGTGGGATAGGGCCATGAATGAGGAGTACTCTTCTTTGATGAAGAACCACACATAGGATCTTTGTCCTCTTTTGAAAGGAAGAAAGTTGGTTTGGTGCCATTGGGTGTACCATACCAAGTATGCTGCAGATGGTTCTATTGATAGGTACAAGGCACGTCTTGTTGCAAAGGGCTTTTCATAGGTTAAGGGTATTGATTACTCTGAGACATTTTCCCTTGTTGCCAAGATGAATTCTATTCACCTTGTACTCTCTTTAGCAACTTCACAGGGATGGACAATTTTTCAGATGGACATGAAGAGTGTTTTTCTACATGGAGACCTTCATGAGGGCATCTATATGGAGTAGCTTCATGGTTTTGTGCAGGACTCTTCATTGGTATGTCGGCTTTAAAGGTCTTTATATGATCTCAAACAAGCCCAGGCTTGGTATGAGAAGATGGATTCCTTCTTGCTTGCTTCACAGTTCACTCAGTGTCATTCCTATCCTACAATTTATATTCAACGTCATGGGGCTGACTTATTGATACTTGTGCTTTATGTTGATGACCTCATCATCATAGGAAGCTCAGTCTCCATGATACAAGGTGTTCAACAAGCATTGAGAGAACAATTTGAGAGGACAGATCTTGGACTTTTACACTATTTTTTGGGCCTATAAGTTGTTCAGTCTTCAGATGGGATAGCCATACTCCAATAGAAGTATGCTCTTGATATGCTTTAGATATTTGGCATGCTTTATTGCAAGCCTACCCCTATGCCTTTTCATTCAGGTGTTGTTTTATCTACCACTTTCTCTGCTCCTATAGTGAATTCCACTCTATACAAACAACTTGTGGGTACTTTGTTGTACCTAACACACACATGGCCTAATATTTACTTTGCAGTTGGATTTATTTCTCAATTCTCTCATGATCCTTATGAGATTCATTGGCAAGCATCCAAACATATCTTGAGGTATATTAGAGGTACAACATGTTATGGTATTCACTACACATCAGGGGATCCTCACATTGTTGGTTTCACATATTCAGATTGGGTTGATGATATTGATGGTTGCAAGTCTACTTGTGGTTTTGTATTTTGTCTTGGTTTTGGTCATATCACATGGTCTTGTAAGAAGCAACATGCTCACACATTATCATCTACAGAGGCAGAATACAAGGTAGTTGTATTGGCTAGTCAGGAAATTTTGTAGCTTCATGTGATGTCCCCAGAGTGGGCCCCTAACGGAAGGTGACGTAGGTCTGTCCGTGCGGTTTGTCGCTACCATGTGTCTGGGGTCCTCACTAGTGAGGCTGTCCTGGGGTTGCCCCCTTAATGCGGGGAGGTGCCGTTTACTAATAGTCTGAGCTTTTGGTGCAACAGTTACTAACTTGGTATCAGAGCTAGAGGTCTTGAGGTCGAGACCCGTAGAGCGTGGTGGGCTGTGATGTCCCCAAAGTGGGCCCCTAACGGAAGGTGACGTAGGTCTATCCGTGCAGTTTGTCACTACCACGTGTCTGGGGTCCTCGCCAGTGAGGCTGTCCTAGGGTTGCCCCATTAACACGGGGAGGTTCCATTTACTAATAGTCCAGGCTTTTGGTGCAATGGTTACTAACTTGGTATCAGAGCCGGAGGTCTCGAGGTCGAGATGCGTGAAGCGTGGTGGGCTGTGATGTCCCTAGAGTGGGCCCTTAACGAAAGGTGACGTAGGTCTATCCGTGCAGTTTGTCGCTACCATGTGTCCGGGGTCCTCACCAGCGAGGTTGTCCTGGGGTTGCCCGCTTAACATATGTGATATCAAAATCATATGCGTGTAACTTACTCACCCACTTTTGCTGACGATCATTCAGGTCTCGTTGTCCCAAAAAGTGCCTCAAACTATTATGATCAGTTTTAATACAAAATTTGCTGCCCACAAGATATTGTCTGAATTTGGCCAAGGCATGCATGATGGCCAACATCTCCTTATCATATATGCTAAATGATCTCTTAGGTCCTCTAAGTTTCCTGCTCTCATAAGATATAGGATGCTTTTCTTGCATGAGTACAACACCAACTCCCTCTCCAGAAGCATCATATTGAAGCTCAAATGGCTTCGTGAAATCAAGGAATGCTAATACTGGTCATGTAGTCATTATTTTCTTGAACCACATAAAATAGTCTTGTGCCTTCTGAGTCCACACAAATCCCCCTTTCTTCAACAAATCTGTCATGGGTGCTGCATGTCATGAGTAGCCATTGACAAACTTGCGATAGAATCCACATAGACCAAGGAACCCCCTTAACTGTGTAAGGTTCTCTGGTGGTGGCCAATCAACAATAGCGTGAATCTTTTCAAGATCCATTCGCAATCCTTCTGCACTAATGATGTGTCCAAGATACAACAGTTCTGTCATCCCCAAATCACATTTTGACTCCTTGGCATACAAGGACTCCCTTTGTAAAATGCTCAATACTGTCTCCAAGTGCTCTAAATGTTCCTGCCATGTCCTGCTATAGATCAAAATATCATCGAAGAATACCAACACAAATTTCCTCAACATATGGTGGAAGACCTTGTTCGTAGTGGACTGAAAAGTGGCAGGTGCATTAGTCAAACCAAAAGGCATGACTACAAACTCAAAATGCCCGTAATGACATTTGAAAGTAGTTTTTTCAATATCCTGCTCTCGAACTTTGATGTGGTGATAGCCTGATCTCAAATCATTTTTTGTGAAATAACAAGCCCCATGCAATTCATCTATCAGCTCATCGATGCGTGGGATGGGATACATGTTCTTTATAGTTCTCTTATTCAACACCCTATACTCAATACACATTCGTAGAGTTCCATCCTTCTTTTTTACCAAAACAAAAGATGATGCAAAAGGTGACTTAGTTGGTCTGATGTGTCCCATTGCTAGCAACTCCTTGATGTTCCTCTTGATCTCATCTTTGAGTTATTTTGGGTGCCATTATGGTGTAATCATGATAGGCTTAACATCTTCCTCCAGCTCGATAATGTGCTCTATACCTTTGTCTGGTGGCCTGCCTGGTGGAATCTCATTGAATACCTTCTCATACTAGATTCTCAATTTTTGAATATCTAGATGATATTTAGTCTTATGTTGCTCCTCTTGGGTAGGCATCAAGGCGCATATTGCTGCCCACTCTATATTATTATGCCTGGCTAATCTCTCCAATCGCCTAAATGAGATAGTCTTGACATCACCATTATGGATAGCCTTCAGCACATGAGTCCTGCCATTCACCACGGATCGTATCTCCATATCCTCCAATCTCAAGATAACCTCCTTCAAAGAATGTAGCCACTGCATCCCAAGTACTATGTCCATGTCATCCATGTTGACCACATGATATTCTGCCTTAAACTCATAGTTGTTTAGGTGCAAAGGTAAATCTCGAACCATCCTATCACAACGAAGAGTATATCCATCGACTACCTTGACTCTCAATCCCTCAAACTCCTTAGTAATGAGTCCACGCCTCTCCACAAATCATGCATCAATGAAATTATGCGTGGCACCTGTATCCAACAGAGTAATAACCTTATGTCCTACCAAGACTCCCTGAAATTTGAAAGATCCCTCTCTTTGAATACTAGACAAATGTGCCTCTAGTAAATGTATCTCTGGAGCCTCTTTTTTCTCAGCACTATCTACCTCTTGATCACCCTCTGCCTCATCAGGATCCTCATCATGGTGCTATGAGATGTTTGAACCTGAACCTTTGTAATAAGCCCACATCACCTAGTTAGCCTTCCCCTTAGGCCTCATAGGAAAATCATGACCAAACTCATAGGGACCTTTGCAAAAGAAGCATAGCTTCTTCCTACGTAGGTCATTAAGCATTTCCTCATCCCAAGATGCAGCTGGCTTGCCTTTTGAGTCATTAACCTTCTCTTTACCCTTGCTAAATTCCCCTTTGTTATCTCTAAATGATGAAGAACCCTTTGAACTAAACCGATTTGCTAGAGCTGCAAGTTTCTTACTGCGGGCTTCCTTCATGGCTTCCTGTAATGTAGGAGGATCAAAGGCCTTTACCCACCCCTTGAGTGGTTCAGTTAATCACTCTGTGAATAAAATGATTAGCCTCCTTTCTGAAATGTCAGGCACCATCACTGCAAGCTTCTAGAAGTCATTGATAAATTGTTCTAAGCCTCCTGACTGTCTCGACTGAGCTAACTCCTGGAAATAAACTTCAGGATTTTTTTTATCAAACCTTTCTATAAATCTATCCACAAACTCCTGATAAGTGGTTACCTGATTGTGTTGCAATGTGATCATGCCATGTGTCCACCAATCATGTGCTGCCCCATCTAAGTGTAAAGTGGCATACTTGAGTGCTTCAAATTCTGTCATAGTCTTCAGAGATAGGAAAGTATCCACCTTATGAATCCAAGCATGAGCAGTCATTTTTCCATTGCCATCAAATGTGGGTAATACCAACTTGTTGGTGACCTGTTGCAACTCACTGTGTTTATCTACTTGCTTCTGCCTGACAGCTCTATAGTTCAGGTACCTATCAAATGTCCATCTATCCTGTACATATTCTAGTAATGAATCCCACTCATTCCTCACTTGTCAGAGTTCATCTATAATATATGTTACCATAGCATCAGGTGTGCGTGCTGGAGTTTCTTCTCTAAATGTAGGACGTGTGGGTTTGTCAGCTGTTCCAGACCATGTCCTATGTTGTGATCCTGCTATGCTCCTGTCATCTTGGTCACTATTATGATTATTTCTCCTATTTTCCCCAATCAAATGTTGCATCATAACCATCATTTCCAGTGTACTTGCCTCTATTGACTGTAGAAGCCTCTCTTGTTGCTATAAAGTCTCATCATCTCGCACACTTCTGGATGGGCTTTGAGAATGTCTCTCAGCCATATTCTCAGTAATGTTGGTTCTTTTGTAAACTAAATTAAATGGTGGCTGGGTAACCGTATCAGGCTGGTAGGAAACCGCTCTGATACCACTGTAATGACCCTTACCAACAAGCCACTAAAAAACTCTAAATTTAATACACTGCTGAAAGTATATTGCTGAATAAAAGAAATAATAGTGCCAATGTATTCATTCAATGAAACCAAATGTTTTTACAAATGATATGGCAATTTTCAGCACCAAAACATTATGACATGGCACATTACAGAGAAACCCTAACTCTCTGTATACAATTGAGAACTTGTTGCAACTACAAATTGAAATGAAGAACTTGGATTGATCAAATGGTGGAGACTAAATGCTGAAGATGATATGATGAAAGTGCAACTCCAACTGAAACTCCAAACCAACAATTAAGCACAAGTGAAAGGACTGAAATATCCTTCCCACGACTGCAATAATTCAGGTGATCTTTCACACCCTCAAAATTGCGTACCAATTGAGAGTTTTCGTTCTCAATGGCCAATTGTGACTACTTGCAAAAACCCTAGGCTCCACAACGCACATAAGAAAAAATCAATAATAGATCTCCATGATAGGCAATGAGCCCTCAATGCCTATTTATTCTTTTTTTCTTGATAGGTCAATTTCCTTTTTAATTTTTTCTCCGCTTCTTCTAGCAACCTCTAGAAGATTGTTTTATTTAATGACTTTATAAAATATATCACTTTATTAAGTTAATAATTAACTCCTCCAAAAATAGGGACATTACAGGTCCACCCCTCCTAAAACAGTTGATGATAGAGATTGGATTTTCTCCTGATAGTCCCACCTTTCTGTGGTGTGACAATCAAAGTGCTATACACATCTCACACAACCTAGTTGAGAATTAGTAGACCAAACACATCGAGCTTCACATGCAATTCATTAGGCATCTCATTTAGGATGGTGCCTTGAGGTTGGAGTACATTCCTACTATTGAGCAGGTTGCAAACATCTTCACTAAACCTTTTGCATCCCAGTGGTATCTTCAATTGTGCTCTATGCTTGGGGTGAAGGGAGTTGTCCTTGGGGGGTCTCAGTGATGAGTCCTTCATTTTTTTTTTGCTATCTCTTTTTGGAGTAGAGTTTTTCCCACAGGGTTTTCTCTATTTCTCTATTTCATAGAGATTTTTTTGTGATTGGGTGCCTCATCTAGCCTTGTTGTTGGGACCCAAGTTTTCTTTCAGCATTGCATTGTAGTTTCCTTGCTCTTTCTGCATTGTTTGTAGTTGCATTGATGTTCATCTTAAGGGGGGTGTTAGAGTACATGGTTAATTTAATTTCATTTATTAAATTCACTTTATTCCCTTCTTAAGATTTTATTTTATGCACCTTTTGCAACTCTATTTAATAATTAATTAGTAATTATTAAATAGATTTTACCTTTTAGGTTACCCTTTGTAACTTTTTAGGTTACCCCTTCGAGTTTCGATCTCCTTTTATAAGGATTGATCTTTTGTAATTATCTTACATCTTTTCTTTTTCTGAGAATACTTTTTGCATAAATTTAAGAGCAAAACCCTTGCCTCCTCTCGTCTTTTTCTTCTGTGATATGTTTTTTTTACATGAAGGTGTTCGAGGGCTTTGTGGATCTGTATTGATCAAACCCTTCAAAAACTCGTCTAAAAGAGAAAGTACGAATCAAACTCAAAGGTTAAAATCTCAAATTCACATCACTTTGACAAATTTAGAAAGGTAAATAAATCAAATACTTGTCCTCTATCTTAGGAAAATTTGCTCGGGTTTAGGATTTGGACTTGAGATTTACCTCCCATCTTTTACCATTGAGATATTGTGATAGGGCACAATCATCTTGGCAATTCAGGGAGGCGATGCTCAATACTTGCAATTTGCATAAAAGCCAAACATGTACATATGCATATATATCTAAACTAAACATGTAATGGCGCAGAGTGGTAAATCGTGTAGATCTCGACTAGTAGGTGACTACGACTCCCTCCCTCAACCACATGTGATATGTCAAACATAAAGTAAAATATGCATGTACACCATACACATGTAAGTATGGAGTAAGTAACCATAAAACCACTATTAAATCATCCATATAATTGTCATCATGAAAACAACTAAAATCACCATATGAAGTATAAAAAGTATCATTATAAAAAAGATAACCATGAACACATAAAATATTGAGTATAAAGTAGCTCATCAAATATATAATCCAAACATGTAAATAGTATTAGCCAAATCAGGTAACCAAGCACCACTAAATTAAATCACATAACCATGAAAGCTGGCCTAAAAAAACTCATCAATATAACAAACAAAAAAAACTAGGGGTAGGCACTACAAGACCTTTTTGTATCAATTTCATTATGTCACTCTATTCACTCTATTCACTCTACTTTCTCGTATCACTTTACTTCCACATACCATCAATAATATCATAAATATTGGTTAATTAAGATGTTGCATATGTAGAGAGGATTAGTTTTAAGTGTCATCACTCTTCAACATATCAATGTGTAAATAAGAAAGTATGACATTTTAG
The DNA here is from genome assembly GCA_028749045.1 of Cupressus sempervirens. Taxonomy (NCBI): domain Eukaryota; kingdom Viridiplantae; phylum Streptophyta; class Pinopsida; order Cupressales; family Cupressaceae; genus Cupressus; species Cupressus sempervirens. The sequence continues at coordinate 146,876,689 of CM053788.1, forward strand.
GCAATTTTTCTATTAGGATTGTTGGGATATTGAAAGGAATGAGTGGTAAGTTGAATTGCTAAGAATCTTTTGCCTATCACATTTAGATATGAGTATCATGGATTGGTTGGTTCTACTTGAAAATGAGAATTTTGTTTGAATGGGAAAACAATATTAAAACTCTTTTATTAGACTAAGTGTATTGAAATACTATTAACTAGAGTCCAACTAAACTTCACTTAACTACAAATAGTTTGATGCAATACCAACATATTTGAATTGTCAAAAAGCTTAGAAATGAATTTGGTTGAAGTATGCCATTGCTCCCATTAGGATATTTACTATTCTTGTAGCATATTGCATGCACAGTTGTAGGAAGAAGGCCCTTGAATTTTTTGGGTAAATGAATAACTCTAGCAGGAACCTAGACCAAATGACCTTTGTTTGGAGTCTCATGCTTCTAGGTAAAACAAAGAATAATAATTGGATGCCTAAGATTATTTGGGCAATGAAATTGGATAGGCTAAAAGAATTTTGAAATATGAATTTTGAAAATGGAGTAACAAATCAATACACTCAATGATTAAGCATATAAATAAAATGTAAGTAAATGGGTAAGTTCAAAAAATTTATTGAATTATGAAAGAAATATCAGCCTCCAAAATAATTAGTATTCTTTTGTTAAGATCTAATATCATGACAAAAATTAGGATCTTACGTTACTAATTATTACATATATAATAGGAAAAAATACAATGACAATTGCAAAGTGTATAAATATTATATGCATGGAAAATAATATTTTGATAAAAGAACTTCATAGAATAATATTAATAAATGAACCAACTTACAATTTTTTATACAAGAAACATGATGGAAAGTTGTTCATTACCACTTTTTTTTTCTTTCTTTCTTTCCTTCCTTCTTCCTATAATGCTCCCCTTGTATATTTAATGCTAATATAAATATACATCTCATCTATATTGAATGTCTCCACATATTCAATAATGTGTAAGTATGATATTCAAGATGTAATATCTATCTTAAAAGCAAAAGTATTTCACCTTATAACTTTAATATTAATAGATCATTTATTTAATTATTTATAAAGTTAAATTATATAACCCACATCTCACTTTACATTATAGGGATAAACAAATATTAGAGCCTTATGAATATTCATAGAACCACTTTAAGCGAAACGTGTAACCTCTAAAAACTATTATGCTCTAACACACATGAAAACTACAAAGTCTATCTTGCAAAATGTAAGGATAGGTCTTAGATTTTGGACTTAAATTTAAGAGAGGTGAATGCATCTTCATGGCTACATAGATTCAAGTTATGTAGGAGACCTTGATGATAAGAGGTTTATTTTAAATTATATCTTCATGTTGGGAGTTTCATTAATCTTATAGTCTTCTAACAAGTAGATTAGTATTTCGAAATTAACCATAAAGGCAAAACACACATAACTTGCTCAAACAATAAGTGAAACAATATGGTTGTGAGAGTGGTATATCACTAAATGTGTCAATAATGTTTTGTGACAATGATTGCTTGTTGGATTGGCAAAAATGGATATTATTGATGATGGAGAATTGGTTAAGTTTTGGCGAAAATGTATTTTGAAGAACTTATCATAAAGAGGGAATTGTCATTATGATATATATATATAGTAAATTCTCTATTACAATAAATGAATGTGTTGTAAATTCAATTACACATTAATAAGAGATGTTGAAATATTTTCAAATCATTACTCATTAATGCTAAATGTATACTATTTCATACTGCTTTATTGTCAATAAGAGTGGATTGATTTAATAATGTTTAGGTGACTAATTTAAATATGAATTTTGATCTATAATTATAATTGAAATGAAGTTTGCTGCTGTATAATTGAAAATTGAAACTGACAATTAATGAAATTTAGATAATAATGTATTTTTCTAAAAAATTGTTTATCTCAAATATTTTCATCAATATCTTAATATGTTTCATCTAAATTTAAATTTCTTTTCTCAATAAAATAAAATATTCTCATCCATTTTAATATGTTATAGAGGTCTCATATAAAGTGGTTCACCTCGAAAATAGGAAGGAAGATTCAAGTTTAGTAACTATTGTTGAGAAAGTACCATATTTAAGATTATTTAACTTTGTTGAAGTAATCCCTTACCAAGAATGCCAATTGAGTTATATGCCTCATGCAATACCCAATGAAGAATCCGAAGTCTTAATTTTAGAAGTTTGCTACACGAATTTCAGAAATGGATCATCATCCAGCAAAAATACTTGAAGATTCTGTCCTCCTCCAATAAATATATAACCCTTAACATATGTTCTACTGTCTTAAATTTTTCCAATGCAAAACCAGGTTACCTAGATCTCCAAGCAACACACTGCGGAAATTTAGATAAAATCTGAAAACCATACCATCATCTTGATGTCGATTTGAGGTAGACAACATATCTGTGCCTGTCATAACTTCATGCATTAATTTTTATTCGCGCAAATGATAATGTAAGTAGTGAAAGTGTACACCCTTGAAATGGGATATGATTGACATCATGAGGACACTTAGTGCCACAATCTTCACATAGGTTCCAAAGAATTCAACTAACTGATTCTGGGGTTGTGTTTAATGGGTTAAATGCAAATCTTACCTTAATAGTCCTGGGTTGGCTGCCATTCACCATGCCTTTCGGTTACTACTTTCTCTGTTATCAGGTCTCCAAATCCCTTTACCCTTTTGTATATAAGATAGACAACAACCTCCATTCATGTTCATTTAACTTTGCGGACTTATGTTGATTAACAGTCACCTTGGCCTTGTTCTCCAGGGTTTCCATCCCAAGGAGTTTTTCCATTATTCTTGAATCAAGAGGGCAGTTACAGAGTTCATGGCAAAGTTGTCTATTAACTTAGTTTGTTTCGACAGATATAAATTCTTATTTTCTTCATTTTCTCCAGGGTTTCCATCCCAAGGAGTTTTTCCATTATTCTTGAATCAAGAGGGCAGTTACAGAGTTCATGGCAAAGTTGTCTACTAACTTAGTTTGTTTCGACAGATATAAATTCTTATTTTCTTCATTTTACAAAGATTAACTTTCCTATTTGTTGGTACTGTTAACAATTAGAGTTATTCTTGTATCAAAAGATTGATCTATTAATGATTGATACAATTACTAGATTTGTAGAAGACTTAGGAGGTTATTGAGCCATGTCTTGAATCCAGCGAGGACACTGACCCTCTGCCAACAATCTCCCTTCTAACATTATTCTTCATGCCCTGTGAGAATTCAAACCTATGACCAAGTTTTGATATCACTTGTTAATAAGTAGGGATGTCATTACACTAAAAGATCAACCTATTAATACTCGGTACAACCACTAAGATTATTAACCTATTAATACTCGATACAACCACTAAGATTATTAATCCATATCGCTGACCCACTGCCAACAGATATTACCCGTCTCCTCCAAGGAAACCATGTTCTTTTTTATTAACCTCGATCCAACTGCATCCAGGTGTTTTCCTTATGCCCATGTCTTCCATCTTTTTTCTAATGTTTTTAAGGTCAGCCCACCTGCCACCTGCAGCATATATATTTGAGAGCAGAACATAAGGTGCTGCATCTTTTGAGTTTAACTCAAAAATATATTCAGCTATGCGCCCTGCTATTTCTACGTTATTGTGCATTCTACAGGCTGCAAGCAATGAAATCCAGACTGCAGTATCGGGTTTTACAGGCATTTTGTTGATGAAATCTTCTGCTTCATCCAGATGACCAGCTCGACCAAGAATATCAACCATACAGCTATAATGCTCCATTGTGGGTGTGATGTGAAAATAATCAGTCATGTTATTGAAGTGCCCGTAACCCTCATCCACCATGCCTGCATGACTACAAGCAGCCAAAACGCTTACAAAGGTTATGTGGTCTGGGTTCATGCCAGAGCTTTTCATATGTTCAAACAATTCAACGGCTTTCTTGCCATAGCCACGCATCGCATATGCTCCAATAATTGCATTCCATGAAGCCAAATCTCGCCATTGCATATTTTCAAATAACCTCCATGACTTAAGCATACTTCCACATTTGGCATACATGTCTATCAGAGCATTCACCACAAATACATCTGACTGGAACCCATTTGTAATTATTCTTTCATGGATCTCCCTCCCCTTCTCCAAAGCTGCCAAGCTGGTCAATGCTGGAAGAACACTCGCAAAAGTATTCGAATCTGGCTTCACATCTGACAAAACCATTTGTGCAAACAAGTTGATGGCTTTAGTACCATGGCCATTCTGAGTAAGTCCTGCAATCATTGCAGTCCATGAGAAGACATCTCTGTGAGGTGTTTCTTCAAAGAGTTCAAGGGCTTTATCAACAAACCCATTCTGTACATAGCCCACAATCATAGTTGTCCAGGATAAGACATCCCTTTGAGGCATTGCTTGAAAGAGTTTCAGTGCCTTATCAATAAACCCATTCTGCGCATAGCCTGCAATCATTGCATTCCATGAGACCACGTCTGGTTGATAAATTTTCTCAAAACAAATTTGAGCCTTTTCCACCATCCCACATTTTGCATACATATCTACAAGAGAGCTCATTACAAAAGCGTCAGAATGCAATCCTCTTCCAACTATTTTCTCATGAATTTCCTCCCCTGGCTCCAGATATCCTAATTTGGCACACGCAGAAAGAGCAGTAGCAAATGTGAAATCATTGGGTTTAATTCCTTCCCGTTGCATCAGGCAAAACATAGACAAAGCCTCATTGGCAAGCCCTTGCCTTGCGTAAGTGGTAATCATCAAAGTCCACGAAACAACATTTCGTCGAGGCATTTTGTCAAACAATTCGCGCGCTTTAACAGTGCTGCCACATTTTGCATACATGTCGACGATGGCATTGGCCAGAGCCATATCATACTCTAACCCACTCCTTATTATGTCTTGGTGGATCGCTACACCCTTTTCCAAAGCCCGCATCTTTGCACAGGCAGAGAGAGCACTGCTAAAAGCAAACTCATTCGGCCTGATTTGCTTGCTCTGCATTTGTTGAAAAAGTCTTAACGATTCAAACCCATGTCCTCGCCTTGCATAAGCTGCAATCATAACAGTCCACGAGCACACATCTCGTTCCGACATTTCGTCGAACACATTCCGTGCATCCTGCATAGTGCCGCATTTTATGTACATGTTTAGAAGCGTATTACCCAAAACTCTATCTCCAGTAAATCCATTCTGATTGAGGTTGTCTTGGATTAGTTTGACTCCTGCCACATCTCTGTTCTCGACAGAGCTCTGCAGTAAGCAAACATACGTGGATGAGTGCCAGGCCATGTGTTTTACAAATAAGATGTTTAATGCTTCTTCCAAATACCCCTGTTTATACAGTTTTCTCAATTCAAAGAGAGATATGTTGGTTGCAGTTCCAGTGGCAGTGACAACGGTCCTCAGCATCGCTAGGCGAGATACAGAAAAATAAGCAACCATTTTGTTTCCATTGTTTATGTGATTTAGAATTTGCATTTCTGTGAGGGTTCTTCAGATAAATACCAAAAAGGTGAAAATCGGAGGCTTCGGCCACCAAAGCGTTGGTGGACATTTTTATCTCTGGCCTCGCTTTCTTTTATTTGTTTACAGTCATCATATAATTGTTTCGAGTGTTAGAGCTCTCTTTGGTTACACTTTTACACCATGAATACCTGCTGCTGATAACCTTCAAAGCTCAGATTTTGAGCTCTGAAGTTCGCTCCTATCCAAAAAGAAGTATTTCAATTATTAACAAATTCTTCTCCTTTCTCCTCCTCAAATTTACTCAAAATTTAGACTAGTAGCACTTGTACCATAAAGAAGTGCAAGGGTTATGTTGTAGGATTTAAATTTGATAGTGTATAATTGAGTTGTTTTGAAATTGAATAATATTAATATTTTATTTTGCGTACCCCATTCTAATTGAAGAGTTAGTTTGAAATGTACAATGATTAAAATAATTTATTTTGTATTTAAATACATATATAATTTGTTAATTTATTTAGTTAATTCACTTTTTCTTTAATTAATTAAATGTTATATATTTAATTAATACTTTTTCTTCTATTAACTTCAACAAATTATTCAATTTATTAAGAAAATTCACTTGCTAATAATTAATTAAATATTTTTATATTCAATTAATATTATTCGTCTAATAGTATTAATAAATTATTTAATATATTAAACTAATTCACCTAACTCAATCACATTATTCTAAGTCTTTCAAATGATTTTATTAAATAATTTATTTAAATTACTTTATTATCTACTCACCCAAATGACTAAGTCTTTCAGTCCACTTAAGCAGTCCAAGTCATGTGCCACCTCATACTTGCACCAATAATTAATTTTAATTAATGATTAAAAATCCTATTTATCCTCACCCACGTGTCCCATTTTATGGGATTAAAAGAGGAGATGTGGCCTTGATTAACTCAACCTCTGAGACATGTCTCTGGGAGACTAAGTTATGTTCATCTTCCTTTACTAACTTGGAGTCAGTCAATCCATATCATGTAGTCAACAAAGGGCTCATGAGGCAGTTGTCCTTGGAGTTTTCTGTAGGGTTGGAGTCCTTTAAAAAGGTTTTGATGAGATAACTGTCAAGTGTCTTTCTTTTTCCTATTTTTCCTCTCATATCTCAACTAAATCCTTAATTTCCTCCATCTCTTCAATCAAGTAAATCTCATCCGTCTGTGTGTCCTTAATTATCTCTCCATCGTTAGATGTTGCCACCTAGGCTAGGGTCTATCCAAAGTCTATAAAAGGAACCTTTGTCTCCTTATTTTGAGATCTAGATTCATAATCAGTTGTAGCATTTCGAAGTAGCATTAGAAGCTTTCTTAAGCAATTAATTATCCATTTTCATAACCCATTTGCATTATCATCCATCTTTATCATTTAGTTATTTTAGGATCATTCCATTTGATCTAGTATTGAAGTTTATAAATCTCCGACATCTTGAAGCAATCTTGTAGAAGGGAGCTAATCAAAATCTGAGCGCTCACAAATCAAGAATACTCAAGACTAGGAGGACAATGGAGGCACGTTGCATATGGTAAGGAAAGGTAAAAATTTCATTTTGATTTGCAATCCTTCATTGTGTGTGCGTTTATTAGCTTAGATTTGATATTCAGGCATTGACACATAAACTTGCATATAATATAAAATATAAAATGTAATTAAAAGCATTGAAAAGGTAAGTTGACATACTTTAAATTGTCTTGATCATTTGTTTTTTTGTTAAGAACACCTTCTTTGAAGTCAACAAGTGTCAAGTTGTAGAAAAGAGTAATGAATTACTTAGGAAGCCAAAAAAGATACCAATAATCGGAAAAAGAGGAGTTTTAGAATGTAAACTTACTATTTTCTATAGAAGTAGCTTCATAGATTTGGTTTGTATGTGAGATCAAGTGTATACATACTTCTTCTATCTTTCTAATAATATTGTATGGACTTTTTTTCATCTTACAAAAACATTCAAAAGAGAAGGAATACTCTATGCAAAGTCCTTGGATGGATTTGACTCTAGAGATTATTGTGAAGGTGAGGTTTTGTCTTTCAGTTCTACCCATATCAAGCTCTACCTAGGGTAAGGCCTTGTGATTTGTGTATGTAAGAATTTTCCTTAGGGAAAAATTCACCCAAAATCAAGGAACTCAAGCACAAACACAATAGTAGACCAACAATATGATTAGAATAACAATAATGAGAATTCTCTCTATTATGTAATGTACATACACACTGGGAGTGCCTATATATAAAGGCCTCTAAGATGCATCTAGAATGGTTCTAGAAAGAACTAGGAGATAAGCATGACAACTAAGTACACGTCCTCCATTGTGCATGAATATGCGTGCATCAATGAAAGGATAAGTATGATAAATTGTCTCACGTGTAAAGATGTTGTAGACACCATGTGCATAATTAGAGTGCTAACTCCTATGTTGTCAACATGACAACTCACAAGAGTACACATACTCCTAGGTGACCAACTAATAAATAATTAAATAATGCATTAACCTAAGTAAACTTAAGTAAAGTGTAGATAGTAAATACTTATTTACACCAACACCCCCCCTTAAGTACAACTTAGGGGAATGCACTTAAGCTCACATAACCTAGGATGAAATGCATAATGGGTCCCGACTACTAGGCCATGTTAGGTACCCATGTACATAATGAAATGCAATCTCTCATAAAGTGGAGAAAGAGGGAAAACCTCATGGGAAAAACCCTCCTCCAAAAAGAGAGATGAAAAGACAAGATGCATGGATGGATGGAGTAATCAAGACCCCCCCATTACAACATACATCAAGTGTATACAAAAGAGAAGTGTGAGAAGGATAACACCCCATAAGAGGACAAAGTCCCCCCCCATAAGAGAGAAGAAGAAGAGAGACAAGGTAGTCTCCCCCCCAATGTAGAGTGCCAATCAGTGATAGTTGCTCTGATGTAGAAGTTGATCCAGGAATGTTGAATATTGTTCCTCCCCTTTGGAAGAAATAATGGTAGAGGTATAGGTGAGATGCTTCCCCTATATGGAGAAATAATCCTAATGATGAGTGATGTCTCTAAAACCTGCTCAACTATCCTTTTGTTGATGCTGATGGTCACCCTTTCCAACATTGTTGAAGAAAATGAGTGCAGATCTAGCAAGGATGGATGTAGAACCTGTCCCAAAGAACCTACTATCTCCTCAAATGATAAAGAGACCTCCTACAACTGCTATACATAAGGATCCACAATCACATCAACCTGTGAAGACTGATCATGTAGAGAATGGACATGAGGGTTAGAGTGAGCCCTCACAACAACTAAAGAAGGATCATCTTCATCAAAAAGAAGATGTATATCATCAATGTTGTCTCCCAAATCTGCTATGTGGGACTCCACAAACAAACCTAAAATACATATCAAGAAGTCATCCACTGATGTTGGAGCTGGAAGACTAGGTGTATCCTACTGAGTTGGACCTATCACTATGGCTATATATGCATGTGGAGTATGTTGATGTTGTGACCTCTCACTGCAAGTGTCGATAGAATCCCACATATCTGAATCTGTTGAATCACAATCATTGATGTCACTATCATTTTCCACAGTGTATGAAGTGCAGAGAGGAATAGAGGATAAGCTGGGTGAACTTTCCTCAAAGTGTATATTCCTCTCTATGAAAATATCACGTGTCTCAAGATCCATAAGTCTTTATGCCTTAACACTATCTTTATATCCGATGAAAGTACAAGGCCTAGGTGGCAGTGCCTTGCATCCCCTAGAAGATATGTTTGCCCATGCTGGACAACTAAAGACTCTGAAGTGTGTCACAATTGGGTTTTTGCCACACCATGCCTCAAAAGGAGTCTTTCCATCTAAGGCATTATGAGGAGACCTATTACGTATGTGATTGGCACTACTTATAGCTTTGACTTCAAGTGATGGATCAAGAGACTTGGCTTGTATCATACAACTTTCCATTGACTTAAGAGTTTGTATCCTCAGTGCTGCAACATCTATCTTGTGCGGACTGAATGCTGGTGGATTTTGAAGATCAATACCCTCAAGTTTGCAAAAGTCTTTATGTCTTGAGTTCACATATCTACTTTCATTGTCCATCTGAAGAACTTTGATGGATTTCCTTGATTGCTTTTCAACATGAGCCTTGGAGGATAAAAACTTGTCCAACACTTCATTCTTGTGATGAAGAAAATAGACCCATGTATAGCATGAAAAGTCATCAATGAAAGTGAGTATGTAGCGACCCTGGCTAATTCATGTCACTGCAAAAGGACCTGCTAGTACCATGTGAACCAACTGAAGAACAATTGGTGCTCTTGAAGACTTCCCTTTAGCAAACTTTTCCTCTAGATGCATATCCATTGAACATGTTGAACATTCACCTTTAGAAGAGTTGATTGTAGGTAGACCTTTGACCATATTGTTTGAGAAAAGTTGATGAAGATAGCATAAGGCAAGATGCCCATACTGCTCATGCCATAATGTACTGTGTGAATTGGATTAAGTCAAAAAGGCATGTGAAGGAGACTTAGCAACAAAGTAGGAGAAATAATACAACCTTTTGTCATGATTAACTTTCCCCACCGCAACCAATGAATCATCTTTTAGACTACACACCATTACTAAATCAGGAACTCAACTTTATTTCCATCTCCAAAGTGAGTGATTTGGTAAATTGAGAGGAGATTAGAACTTAGGTTAGGAACATAGATAACATCTTTGAACTCTCCATTTTCCATCTCCACATTTCCTTTCCCTTCAACTTCCATTTTTGTATCATCTCCTACAAAGACTTGCGATAACTTCTTCAATGAAGAAAAATCTCCTTTTGAAAAACCCATATGATATGAGGCACCTCAGTCAAGAATCCATTTTGCTGAAGAACTTGAATTTTCCATGAGTACTTTCCCTTTGCCCTTTGAATCTGAAGATGAAGATCCTTTCTCCTTATAAGCATTAGGCAGTGGAAGATTGTGTTTCTTCATGATGGTTGTCAACTCATCAAATTTTTTATGATAACACTCATGTTCATCATGACCTAACTTCTTGCAATAGGAACACTTTTTCTTCTCCTTACTAGTGTCCCCCTTCTTGTTTGAATTCAAGGAAGACTTACCTTGTTGATTTGATGGTGGTGTTGTCTTTTCTGTTTCCTCTTGTGTGTTATTTTTCCACTTCTTCTTCTTGCCCTTTCCTTTAATTGAAGTTTGAGCAGCTAAATTTTGAGAACCCTCATTATTGGCCACCAATGCCTTAGACTTGGGCGAATTGAGAATCCTCATTGATTTCAACTGTTCTTCTTCTTCATCCAATAGTTGAGCATAACGATCAAAAGTGACTTTCTGATAGGCAACCCCTAATGTAGTCTTTGCTGTGTTATAAGAAGAAACAAATGTGGAGTACTAAGATGACAGCTTATTATGTATGAGATAGATCAACCTATCATCTTTAATAGGACTACCATAATCATCAAGCTTCATTCTTAATTCATTCACCTTTATGATAAAATCCTGTATAGAATCAAATGTCTTAGGATCTAAGGAGACAAGCTCATCTTCAATTTTGTAAACATCCTCCTCAAAGACTTTACCATATAGGTTTTAAAGGGTATCTCAAGCTTGCTTGGATGTAGAAGACTTTTGAATATGATATATGATCTTATCTTCAACCCCCAAACAAATATTACTTAGGGCTTTCCTGATGTAGGAGCATCCAGAGGTATAAGGGCAATCCCGTGTCACCCAAAAAATGTACTTAGACTTAGTTTCTATTTTATGTCTTTTCATTTTTGGATACCCATTTGGGTCAAATAAAGGTTCCAACTCTCACAATTCAACTATCAGTGTGCTAGAAAATCTCGAAAAAATAGGAGCATGCAATTTGGCCATCATTTTGGTGACCTAGAAGGTGTGAATTGGCCAGATGAATGTAATTGTGATTTAGAGAATTCCAGAAAAAGAATCAGGTCAAAAGGCCCCACGGTTTGAAAGTTATTGCAGTTTTCGGGTTTTGGAGACCTCCTAAGAATGCTTCAAAGTCAGGTTAGGGGCATTAACTGACCTCAAAAAGGGCCAAAAAATGGGGGACGAGCAAAGCTCATTCATAGGGCTATAGAGCGCTTCGAGAGCTTTCCAAAAATGTAAACGGTTCATCAATCGGAGCTACGGTTCAAAAGTTATGCCTCCCGAAAGTTCGGTTACCGTTTCTGGATTCTTCTAGATTTGCACCGACTTCTAACGCAACTTCTGGAACCTTCTATTTGGTCGGTGGATGCCTACTAGCACTTTCTAGAATGTACTCCTAGTCCTTAACCCTCCGAGGTCTATTTAAGGAGATTTATGGCATTGTAAAAGGTAGTTTGGAGTGGAGTTTGAGAGGAGGTACTAAAAGGAGAAATTATCTCCAGATTTATGCTATTGTAAGCCCTTAGGGCATGTTTTGAAGTTTATTTTCTCTGTACTATTGTACTAGCTTATTTTCTCAGTTAATACAATTTCCCCTTTTCTATTGCATCCATTCTGTTCTTGGGTTGTGTCCCCATCAAGTGGTATCAGAGCTGGTTTTCCTGAGTGTGTAGACAGAGCGCCGACTGTGAGGCAGTTTGCACCAGGACTGTGTGGTTGTGGGTTCGAGTTAGAAGATGCCTCCACGAAGAGAGCGTGGCAGAATCGCCAGAGCTATTAATCTTGAGGAGGTTAGAGCCCTCCAAAGGCAAGTACAAGCATTGCAAGAGGAGCTCCGTAGAGGAGCAAATGTTGCCGCTGGTGACGACAGTGAGGATGACAATGAAAAAGAAGTAATGGAACTAGAAGGGGAATTTGACGGGGAAGTTCTGAATCATGTAGAGGAAAGGCTTTTTAGGGCCATTACTAAGTTTGGGAAAAGACCTACAATTGAAGTGGGTGTATTTTCAGGAAATCTGAAACCAGATGAGTTGATCGATTGGATCAATGAACTGGAAGAATACTTTGAGTATGAGGATATCAGGGACCCAGATAGGGTTAAGTTTGCAAAGGTCAAAATGAAAGGCCATGCCAAAATCTGGTGGCAAGAGGTTCAATTAGAAAGAAACAGAAGAGGAAAGGAGAAGATCACAAGATGGGATCGCATGGTGGACAAATTGAAGAAGCAGTTCATTCCTGTGGACTACGAGCTTGATTTGTTTAAAAAGATGCATGGGTTAAAGCAAGCAGGAAGATCAGTCCAAGAATATACAGAGGAGTTTTATCGACTCTTGATTAGAGCGGGGCATGCAGAAGCAAATAAGGAGAAGGTTGCTCATTATATCAGTGGGTTGCGACCTAGCATCCAGGAGGAATTAAGTTTGGTAAGAATGACCAGCATTGAAGAGGCATACCAGTTTGCCCTACGAGTTGAAGAGAAGCTGAATAAAAGGTTTGAAGGAAGAAAAAGAGGGTGCGGTCAAGGAGGAAGGGGAAGCGGTAGATCATCTGGAGGCCGCAATGAAACCCAAAAGAAAAATGAAGATGTGGGTACTAGCAGGAACCAGAGGAATGAGGGTTTCAACCGCTCCCATGAAAAAGACTTTGAAAATCAAAGAGGAAGAGGTAGAGGACGTGGACAAGGAAGAGGAGGCTTCCGTGGTACCTGTTTCCATTGCAATGAAGAAGGTCATCGTGCCTTTGAATGTCCTCAACGACAAGGAAGGAAAAATAGGAGAGCTGAGGGCCAAGCTAGGGTTGCTCATGTAGATGAGGATGCACAATCATCACATTCAGAGGATGCAGAAAGAGGAGAGACCTTGGTAAATGAAAGAGTCCTACTAAGTGGTGAGATTGAACCAGGACAATGAAGGAGTTTGTTCCGTACCAGATGCAAGTCTGAGGATAAATGTTGTGACGTGATCATTGATGGTGGTAGCACTGATAACTTGGTATCAGAAGAGATGGTCTCTAAGCTGAAGCTCAAGAGGGAGAAACATCCCCAGCCCTATCGGATTGCTTGGGTAAAAGATGATCATAAGGTCCTGGTAAGTGAACAATGTTTAGTAAAATTCAAAATTAGGAGTTACCATGATGAGGTTCTATGTGATGTTATTTCGATGGATGTTTGCCATCTATTGTTGGGTAGACCATGGTAGTTTGACAAACATGCAGTACATGATGGACATGCAAACACATACTCTCTGACAAAGGATGGAGTTTGCCACAAATTGAAGCCCATGAAAAAGGAAGGGGAAAAGGTATGTAGCAGTGCTAGGATTTGTCTTGTTGATGAAAGGAAGTTTTTAGATGGCATGAAACATCAGCATATGTGCTATGCTTTGATTCCTAGGAAAGATAAAGAAGGGAGTAGTGAAATGCCACTTGAAGTTTCAGATTTACTAGGGGAGTTTGGAGATATTATCTCTGATAATGTTCCAGATGGATTTCCACCAGTAAGGCAAATCAGTCATCAGATAGATCTGATTCCAGGAGCTAGTTTTTCGAACAAGGCTGCTCACAAGATGACTCCTATTGAAACAGAGGAGCTAAATAGACAGGTTCAAGAGCTGTTGAGGAAGGGCTTGATTCGAGAGAGCCCACACCAAAGAAAGATGGAGAGTGGAGGATGTGTACAGATTCTCAAGCTATAAATAGGATCACCATCAAGTACCGGTTTCCTTTGCTAAGGATGGATGATATTATGGACTGCTTGAGTGGAGCTCAATACTTCACAAAGCTAGATCTGAAGAGTGGTTATCACCAGATACGGATTCGAGAAGGAGATGAGTGGAAAACAACCTTCAAGACCAAGGAGGGTCTTTATGAGTGGTTAGTCATGCCCTTTGGACTGACGAACGGCCCAAGCACCTTCATGCGGCTCATGAATGAGGTACTTAAGAAGTTCTTGGGAAAATTTGTTATTGTCTATTTGGATGATATTTTAATTTTCAGCAAGACTTTGGAAAAACATTTATTACGTATTCGTAGTGTCCTTGAAAGGCTAAGGGAAGAGAAACTATTAATTAATCTGAAGAAGTGTAACTTTGCAAAAAGGGAGTTAGTCTATTTGGGGTTTGTTATATCACCTGAAGGTCTCAAAATGGATCCGGAGAAGGTAAAAGCCATCTTGGAATGGCCTACTCCAAGGTTTGCTATTGAGGTAAGATCATTTCATGGTCTAGTTAGTTTTTACAGGAAGTTTATTAAGAATTTCAGTGGCATATGTGCACCCCTAATTGATACAATAAGAGGGGATAGAAAAGAGTTCAAATGGACTGCAGCAGCTGCGAGAAGTTTTGAATTGCTAAAGAAGAAGGTAACAGAACAGTGTGTGTTGGCACTTCTAGATTTTAGAAAGGTTTTCCAAGTAGATTGTGATGCCAATGGCAGCACTATTGGGGCTGTATTAAGCCAAGAAGGTAAGCCTATTGCATATTTTAGTGAAAAATTGAATGATGCAAAGAAGAAGTATTCTGTTTATGATCAAGAGTTCTATGCAATAGCCCAGGCCTTAAAGAAATGGAGGCATTATTTATTGCCAAAGGAATTTTTTTTGTATACCAATCATCATGCATTACAGTACCTAAATAGCCAAGGTAAATTGAATCAAAGGCATATGAAGTGGGTAGAATTCTTGCAGAGTTATACATTTGTGTTGAAGCATAGAAGTGGAAAATCTAACAGGGTTGCAGATGCACTAAGTAGGAGACATTCATTGCTTACAATAATGCAGGTTGAAGTAGTTGGGTTTGATGAACTCAAGAATTTGTACCCCAAGGATCCTGATTTTGCTAAAGCATGGAAAGCTTGTAAAGAACCTGTTGCTATAGATAGAACCAAGTGGTTAGACTATTTGATTTAGGATGGCATGTTGTTCAAGGGTAGTCAATTGTGCATTCCAAGGAGTTCCATGAGGGAAAATCTGATTAAGGAGAAACACAGTGGAGGGATGGCAGGACATTTTGGTCGAGATAAGACCATTTCCATTCTTAGAGAACATTATTTCTGGCCTCAAATTACATAGGATGTGAAGAAGTTTGTACAGAGTTGCCAGGTTTGTCAAGTTTCCAAGGGGTTTAGTCATAATACTGGCCTATATCAGCCATTGCCTGTTCCATCAAGGCCATGGGAGGACATAAGTATGGATTTTGTTCTTGGATTTCCAAGGACACAAAGGGGTAATGACTCAATATTCGTGGTGGTTGATAAGTTCTCCAAAATGGCACATTTCATTCCATGCCACAAAACTCATGATGCTATCCATATTGTAGACTTGTTTTTCAAAGAGGTGGTAAGACTACATGGACTTCCAAGGAGTATAGTTTCTGACAGAGATACTAAATTTGTGGGGTATTTCTAGAGGACATTGTGAAAAAATTTAAGAACCGACTTAAAATTTAGTTCCACGCATCACCCACAAACTGATGGCCAAACAGAAGTGGTAAACAGAAGTCTGGGCAATTTGCTGAGATGTTTAGTTGGGGATAAGCCCAAGGGATGGGATTTGATTCTACCACAGGTAGAGTTTACTTATAATAACTCTGTAAATAGGAGTACTAGAAAATCACCATTCCAAATTGTATATGGGAATAGCCCAAGGACTGCACCAGAGCTAAGGAAGATAGAACATGGGGAGAGGATGAGTGCTGAAGCTGAGGAATTTGTTGAACATATCAAGCGTCTACATGAGGAGGTTCAGGCACACATAACCAAGATGAATCAAGAGTATAAAGCTAGGGCTGATCAAAGGAGAAGACATAAGGAATTCCAAGTAGGAGATTTAGTCATGGTGCACTTACGAAAAGAAAGATTTCCAGCCGGTACTTACAACAAGCTGAAAATGAAGAAATTTGGCCCCTGCAAAATTTTGAAGAAACATGACTCAGGAAATGCATATGAGGTGGAGCTGCCAGATGGTATTCACATTTCTCCCATTTTCAACATTGCAGATTTAACAGAGTATCATGATGATGGTGCAGATGAGGAGCTAGTGTTAGAGCCATGTCCAATTCCCGCTTCTAAGAAGGAGGAGATAGAAGACATTCTAGATCATCGTGTGGGTAGGAGTACCAGAAACAGGCAATATGAAGAGTATTTGGTCAAATGGAAAGGACGGCCGATCGAGGACTCAACTTGGATTTCAGCAGCTGAGGTTTCCCATTTGGGATTTCCTCTACCATCCATAAAGTGACAGGGTCACTTTTCAATCTACCCTAGGTGTCTGATGCAGGAGCATCCAGGGGTATAAGGGCAATCCTGTGTCACCCAAAAAATGTACTTAGACTTAGTTTTTGTTTCATGTCTTTTCATTTTTGGATACCCATTTGGGTCAAATAAAGGTTGCAACTCTCACAGTTCAACTATTAGTGTGCTAGAAAATCCCGAAAAAATAGGAGCATGCAATTTGGCCATCATTTTGGTGACCTAGAAGGTGTGAATTGGCTAGATGAATGTAATTTTGATTTAGAGAATTCCAGAAAAAGAATCAAGTCAAAAGGCCCCACGGTTTGAAAGTTATTGCAGTTTTTTGGGTTTTGGAGACCTCTTAAGAATGCTTCAAAGTTAGGTTAGGTGCATTAAATGACCTTGAAAAGGGCCAAAAAATGGGGGAAGAGCAAAGCTCGTCCATAGGGCTATAGAGCGCTTCGAGAGCTTTTCGAAAATGTAAACAGTTCGTCAATCAGAGCTACGGTTCAAAAGTTATGCCTCCCGAAAGTTTGATTACCGTTTTTGGATTCTTCTAGATTTGCATCGACTTCTAACGCAGCTTCTGGAACCTTCTATTTGGTCGGTGGATGCCTACTAGCACTTTCTAGAATGTAATCCTAGTCCTTAACCCTCCGGGGTCTATTTAAGGAGATTTCTAGCATTGTAAAAGGTAGTTTGGAGTGGAGTTTGAGAGGAGGTACTAAAAGGAGAAATTATCTCCAGATTTATGCTATTGTAAGCCCTTAGGGCATGTTTTGAAGTTTATTTTCTCTGTACTATTGTACTAGCTTATTTTCTCAGTTAATACAATTTCCCCTTTTCTGTTGTGTCCATTCTGTTCTTGGGTTGTGTCCCCATCATTTCCTATCTATAGATTCCCAAGCAAAAATTTCACTTCTAGATACTTGATCACCTGTTGGTTTAGGAAGGGTACCATCTACATATTGAGAAACTTCATTATGAATTAAGTGACACCACATTTTAATTGACCATGTAGCATAGTTATGTGGTGTTAATTTTGGAAACATAAAATTTCCCATGATGTAGAAAATGAAAGAAAACAATAGGAAAAGAGGAACACAACACCAAGAAACACCCCCCCCCCCCTTTTCACTCAATAAAGAAACCCCCTCAAAAAGATGGTTTTGGCACTTTATATGTAGTGCGTTTACAATAGCCACTTGCCAATTTTGGCCTTAGTAGACTTCTAATTTTTTTGTTTACAACCTCTTTATGGAGTACAAATAAGGAACTTTACAATGTACAATAATGTTGAAGTAATACAAAGCAAAGAAAGGACCTATTTCTAAAAGTGATACTTTTGTCCACACAACCCTTTAATCTAATTATAGATTTGCAAAGTAGACAAAAAATAACACACTTTCAAAAAAAATGAAACTTGATTTTGAGTCTAGATGAGCCCGTATGGAGGAGCACCAAAAGATGCAATTTATGACAAATCTATGCACCAAAACCATAAAAGAACTACACCACTAATTTTTTTAGGAAATTCTAGCCAAAATCAAAAAATTGCACTTGATTTGGAGCGTGGATGACTGAGATATGGCCTCCCAAAGTCGAACTATCAAATCAAAAATGAATTTGGAGAGGGGTCTAATCAACAAAAGAAGAGGTTAAATATGACAGTCAAATGACCATTGTGGTAGTTCAAATTTGATTGGGAATGATAGTCATATTACCATCAATTTTAAACCACTGAAATGATGATTTCAGTAGAAAATTTGGCCCCCTAGATGATGTGGTGGATGACGTTAGCATGTATAGATTGTGCAAACAAAAATGACGTGGCCACTTGTGTGTTCTTCTGACAAGGTGTACTTGTCGATGACACGTCTTGGGATGTAGTTGTTGTCAGCGTGCCACATGGTAGGCTAGGATTTGGCTGCATGGCGACTTAGTTGGTGGACCGGGCTAGCTGAGTGTGCACTGCATGGACATATCTGCTAGGGACACGTGTCGCAGATGGGGAGCTTGTGTAGGCGCTGAAAAAAAGGGAAGGTGATTGATGAGAGTCTTTGAACGTCCCCAAAAAATGAAAATAGCGATAGCTGGGAAGTTTGAATGATTTTTGGAGGTCTGACGAAAGTTACCGGAGGGCCGACACTGGAAAGTGGGTATTAATCCCACATTTAGCGTGGGTTAATCTGCTAGTAAGCATAAAAACAAAGCATGATTGATTTAAAACAAATGTTGTCATTGTCCACCGGATGTTGTATGTTAAAGCCAAAAAGTGAAATTCGATGCTCGGCCGATGCCAGATTTAATGCCACTCGCTGGTAAATGGTATCTGCTCTTTGAAATTTGTAGAATATTCGCCCACCTTTAGGAATATGCTACAAATAATAGAATATTTTGTGCAGGGCTACGGTGTCACTACCCGGTTCTTGAAAAAAATTTCTCTACAGCCTCGACGAATTTTAAAAAATTGTGGACAAAATATTGCAGAGAAAATAAATTCGATTTGAAAATAAAATTGCAGATCTAATGGAGGATCATATCGAAATTGCAAATCGGGCCTTTGGGTGTCGGTTTGTAATTTTTTTGCCTCAAAATTGACTTTGGCCTAGTATAGGTGAATTTTTAGTCAATTTTAATTGAATCGATGCTCTAGATGCAATGACGAGGTCTGCTTGGCTCTAGACGCTCCCAATGTCTACAAATTCTTTGGATCTGGGTCGAGGTGCTGAAGCAAGAATGGTTTCGAACGACTATGTGAAGAGAATCTCCCCAAGCTCTGATACCATGTAAGAATTTGCCTTAGGGAAAAAATCACCCAAGATCAATGAACTCAAGCACAAGCACAATAGTAGACCAACAAGGTATGATTAGAATAACAATAATGAGAATGCTCTCTATTATGTCATGTACATACACACTAGGAGTGCCTATATATAAAGGCCTCTAAGATGCATCTAGAATGGCTCTAGAAAGAACTAGGAGATAAGCATGACAACTAAGCACACATCCTCCATTGTGCATGAATATACGTGCATCAATGAGAGGATAAGTATGATAAGGTGTCTCACATGTAGAGATGTTGTAGACACCACGTGCTCAAATAAAGTGCTAACTCCTATGTTGTCAACATGACATCTCACAAGAGTACGCATACTCCTAGGTGACTAACCAATAAATAATTAAATAATGCATTAACTTAAGTAAACTTAAGTAAAGTATAAATAGTAAATACTTATTTACACCAATAGTATATAGTGATAGCCCAGGTTATGGTGAGGGACATACTTGTGTATGATAGCTTGGGGAAATGGGTTGTATTGGAATGGTTTTTGAGTTTCTAGGATCCCAAGGCAATCCAATGCAGTTATTGAACTCTACTATAACATATAAGGGCAACAAAGGAAGTTTAGAGCCTATTGGATACACTATATCTTTTACCTCTCCAAGAGATCCATTAACACGACCAGCTGTGATTTAGAGCTTTGTTGTAAGCATAACACATTGTAGTTACATAATAAAACCTCTTTGGGTAGTTGGTCATTGTCAATGAACTCCTAAGCCTATGATGTGCATTTATCGCAATACAAAGTACAATAGAGACATTTAGTTCTTTTAACATTTTGTTGTTGTTGTGGAGTAATACTTGTTCATTTGTAGCAAATAAATCTGTTGTTCGGTCAAACTTGATCTATTCATTTGGTGTGAGGTTCTTGTTTGTGTAATTCATTAACAACTCCCAATCATGTAGCATTGGTTCTACATAGTGCATGTTTTGTAGTTCTTGGGGAAATTGTATTTGAATTGGATCATCACTTTCATCTAAATATTGTTTGCAATGTTACAACTATATTAAAATTGTGCCAGAGTTTTTTGGCATTTGTGTCGGATAAGGTTTATCGACAATAGGTGGAAGTTGGGAAAGGTCTCCTACAAGAATTATTGACATGCCACTGAAGCAAAGGTGTTGTTTTTGGGATATAGCTTTACGTAGTGTGGAATCAATTTTTAGTAGTAGTTTGGGAACTATGAAGCCCATTTCATCTATTAAAATGTATTGAATATTTTTCATGTCTTCTTGGAATTTTGTCAACGCTTGTCCCTACTATAGCTATTGGTGGAGATAGAGGTGGAGGGATGAATACCTGATCCGACCATCTAATTCTATGTATAAATTGAATGACATGGTCTTGCAAATTCAAAGGAACATTGTGGTCTTCAGAAACTTAGACCCTAAAATTGCACGTAACTATAAACTAAGTCCTCCAAACTATTATATTTGAAGAAGGTGATTTTTTTAATTTAATAAGTTCTATACTTAAAAAAGAATGGAAAATTATAAGTGATTTTACCATTAAATGTAGGTTGGCATCGACAAGAAAGAATACATTTAACAGGTAGAAAATAAAATTCTTTCACTAAAGGCTTGAAGGCCTTCTCTATTTATCAAGTCTTTTGTAGAATAGGTAATCAAGATGATTTGATTTATTTCAGTAATTTTAATTTATTATAAATTTTTTAAGGATTATAAAAGAATGTGTCTAATTAAAAACCTGTTAAATATAATAGAGTGAAAAAAACAAATTCACACCATTCTCATTTGTTGTTTGTAATTTTATATGCTCATTAGAAAGCAAAATTAACCCATTAGATCCAGTGATGAAATTATTCATTCAAAGGAACCATTTCTCCCCCCCCCCCTGCCCGCCAAATAACAAAAATCATGATTTTTTTTAATTTGTTGAATAACATATATAGTAAAGTAAACAATTATGAACTTTCACACAACACAGATGTGAAGGAGAAAAATGATTATAAGAAGAAATGTGAATGACATGAGAAGCAAAGAGAAGAAAAATGAAGCAAACATGTCACAATCCATTTTTTTTACTATCAAGATTTTTTTTATCGATTTGTTGCCAAATAGATTTTTAATTAAATATATTTTTCTTTTTTATTTTTATAAAAATGGATGAGTAAATATGGTAATTAAATATTCCTAAATTAACTCATCATTTTGAAATTAGAGTTTCATATAAACCACTATCTTATTTCTATTTCAAGATGTTATCTTGCTATTTTTTTTAACATTGAAATTCTATTTGAATTTTGATATTTTCTTATTAATTTAATAACAACTATTTGATGAGTCTGTTGTAATTGGAAACTGTACATTTTACATTACCTCACTTCACTATATATTTTCAAAATTTTATCATGAATGGGGACATTTATTTTTGTTCTAAACTTTTTTGCTTTGGGAAGAGTTTTTGTTGTAATCCAAGATTAGTAAAATTGTCTTGCAAAGCAACTCCTTGAGAATTAAATTGATTTTGTTTTGTGTACTCCCTAAATGTGAAATTACTTTGGTGTATTTGGCTGACGTTGCTGCGTGTATTTGGGTTTCTTTGTAAGTCTCTTGTCACTATCTAGTAATTAGATTTAATTTATACTTTGTTGTATATAAAAATCTATGAATTTCTTATATGTGTTAGTCATTATTTATTTAGAGTAGTATGTGGCATTTTGACTCATATCTTACCCACATAAAAAGCAGATTGGGAAATAGTCAAAGGATATGGACTTGGTCTCTATGGAATACAAGATTATTATTTATCTTTAAGGGATCTCTATTCTACTTGTTACAATTCTATAATGTCACCATACTCTCAAAAATTTGGATGGTTGATAAGTTGTTTGTAATTATATAGATTTGGATTTTATGAGATGTTTAAAGTGATAATGGTAGGAGGTGAATAAAATCTACATAATTTTGTGTATGTTAATATTGAGAAGGAATGTCTCTTTTAGAAGCTTGGGGTGGGTAGAGTTATATGAATGTAATCTATATTGTGATTTAATTTATAGATTTCACATATTTCATTTGAAAGTGATTTTGTTAAGTATGATTTGGTGAAGATTCAATTTATTATAATATTATCTTATGTCTATTTATTTGTTGTTTCTGAAAGTATCTATTTAGGCATGATGTATTATTCATTCATTTCTTCTAGATAGATAGATTTTATATAAGGATATAATTGTATTGTTTTGTAATTGATTTGATGAATGGACTTATAGCTTTAGTTTATAAGGGAGTGAAATACATAATTATCAAAGTTTAAAATTTAGAATTAAAGAATAACTTCATTCTTTAAGAATTAATTCAAGATAGAATTTGAATGAGAATTATATTTTTTAAATTTCATTGTTGCAAATATACTCAAAGGATTATGAGTTAAAACTTGGTTGGATTTTAGAAGAATTAATGATAGTTGTTAGAGTTAATTAGCTAATTAAAAATTATCTATTTCATTCTGTTTTCATGAATCTTGATCAAAATTATTTAAATTAATTATTAATACTCACTTATAATTAGTTCTATGCATAATTAAATAATTATATCAGATCCCTTGAAATTATTAAGAACATGCTATTAACTAGGTGTATTTGCATGATCCTTAAGAAAAGTGGGGTGTTCAGTAAGGAATGATAAGTAATGGTAAAATGACAAATGATGTGAATGATTGATGTATGTCAATGGTTTTTTATTTTTTTTCTAATCTATGTAGAGATAGGGAATGCATGAAGGATGTTATGTAACTACACATTTGGATAAATGATTTTATGTTTTAAAAGTGCATGAGATGAGACTATGATACTGTAATGATAACCAAAGGTTGTTCATGTTATCTTGTCTAGCTGTGATTAACTAACACTTGTATATTCTTGACACTATTTTGCTACACAATTCCATTACTCCTGTAGTTTTTCTTGGTTAGAATCCCTCGTTGTCAATTGGGTATCTTTCATGTCAGGAAAGATTCCAGGGAAGCGTATCGACTTTGTGGTAGTGTGGTAAAGCACTCCTACAATATTCTCGCCCTTGTGTTCTTCGACATGTACTTAAGGAGTCTTTGTCAACTTAGAAGATAGGTTCAAATCATGTTGGTATTCTGGTAACTAGTTATGGTTTCTTTTAGAACTTTTAATTTTGTCTCTTATCTTCATACTTGTACATGTGTATGTACTAAGCTTTTAAATTTAATGATAATTAAAAATTAATATTGACCTTGATTCTTGTTGACTATTTCTACTTTTTATTGAGATTTTTGATGTGGCCCCTATTTTGTATGGGTAGGTCCTTACATGTGGTATCAAAGCTCTAGGTTCCACTCTGAGGCCTTGAGTTCACTATGCTTAGTTATAAGCCAAGGTCTAGTTAGCTAGCTTAGCCTATGCGTGTATGTGTTGGTTCCTTGTGCTGATTAAAAATTCTTCTTGTTATGGTTTCTCTTTACATGAAGGGATGGGGTGCTCTTTGTTTGAATTATAGAAGTCAAAATTTACTCCTTGTGTATGTGATGATTTTTGGTTGATCTTTTCTTCTGTTAAAAATTATCAAAATGGGACTTTTGAAATGATTGATAAATTGAGTACCCTAGATTAGTTTGATTGAATTTTGTTGGAAATTCTATGATTGCAAAATATACATATTGTTTGGATTTCACTTAAAATTTTAGTATGTATTCTTTGTATGTAGAAGG